>JBBPMU010000001.1:0-600000 GCA_038090475.1 Wakefieldia striispora
GACATCGGTTGAGGGTCGTCTGCTGATGAGGTTGCATGTGAGCACTGAGGAGATTCAGATCAGTCAAGAGTGGAGAACCAGGACTGAGCTTGTTGCTCATGCTCCCAAGATCTATTCTTTCTTATATATGGTTCTACTACATATTAGTGAGCATAATGAGATGAATAATATGCTTGCTAAAGTTTTTCATAATATTTATTGATCAGCACAATGGCCTGTGAGTGCCAAGCATAGCTTGCTGATGTTTGACATATTGTAATGGACAATCACCATAGTCCAACAGTTAGATTAGATTTAGGTCCCCAAGTGCAATCTTCATCTGAGTAGCCCTTCCAGTGCACTAGGTATTCAAGGCGCTTTGATTTCCATCTAGAATCAACAATGTAGTCCACTTCATATTCATTTTCCCTGTCTTCCATGACAAGAACCAGTCCTGGTTTGAAGGTACTTTGTCCTTCTAAGTGTTCTTTGTATTATTTGACACAAGAGACATTGACAACAGGGTGGATGCAGAGGGATTTGAGAAGATGGAGTTTAACAGCATTGTCTCCCACTAGCTTTGTGATTTCATAAGGTCCTAGCCATCACTCTGAGAGTTTCTTGGATGCTCTAGTGAGTTTTAGATTTTCAGTGGAGAGCCAAACCTTGTCACCAACAGAGTATGAGGGTGCAATGGTTCTATGTTTGTCTGCTTGCTCTTTCATCCTTTTCTGTGCATTCTCTAGGTTGGTTTTGGTTTGTTCTAGAGTATTCTCCATCTCTGTGACTAATGCTTCAGCAGCTGGGGCTTTTACATTGCACTGTTCAAAACCCATTCTAGGGTGATAAGATCTAGTGATCTCAAGGGGTGTCTTCTGAGTGGAGGTTTGCTTCTTTGAGTTATAGTAGAACTGTGCAATGGGTAGCCAGTTTGTCCATTCATCCTGTTTGTCTGAAGTGAAGATGCAGAGGTATTGTTGTAGATCTCTATTCATGCATTCTGTCTGTCCATCAGTTTGAGGATGGAAGGCAGTGGAGAGTCTAGATTGGATTCCAAGTCATTTGCATAGGTCTTGCATCACCTGTGATGTAAACTGTGGTCCTCTATCTGAAATGATTGTTTTTGGTAAGCCATGATTTTTCCATACATTGTGCAGGTATAGCTTTGCAGTGTCCAATGCAGTCACTGTTTTGTTGCAGGGGATGAACTCTACTTCTTTGGAGAAGTGATCCACTACAACTAGGATACTGTCATAGCCATTAGAGAGTGGAAGATCTGTTGTAAAGTCAACTGAGATGTCTTCCCAAGGTTTATTAGGAATCTCTAGTGGGTGAAGCTTTCCTGCAGGGGCTTGGTTGGAGCCTTTAAAGCAAGCACACCTATCACATCTTGACACATATTCCTTGATCATTGACCTCATTCCAGACCAAGTGTAGGTTCTATTGGTGAGATCTAATGTCTTGTCCATACCAGGATGTCCAGCAATTGGTGTGTCATGGTGTAATCATATGATCTTCTGGTATGTAGATCTTTCCATTCCTGTCATAAAGAAGTTCATTCTTTTCATTACATGTGTCACTTTCTTGATAGAGTTTGATGATGTCTGATTCTTTCACTTTCCATGTGGCTTCTTTGATTCTTTGTAAGATGATGTCATCATCTGGTGGATGCAATCTTGTCTGATGGGATTACTAGCACTCCTTTATTGTCATCTTCTAAGCCAATGGCATGGTCTTCTCTTTGAGATAGAGCATCAGCTTTTGCCATTTGTGTGCCAGCTTTGTGGATCCACTTGAAGTTGAATCTGGAGAGATATTGGGCCCATCTGGCTTGTCTGCAATTGAGATCCTGTCTTTTCATGAACCATTGAAGGTTGACATGATCATTCCATATTTTGAACTCTTGTTGGCCTCCTTCTAAATAGTGTCTCCATTGTTCTAGGCTTCTGATGACACTAAGCATCTCTTTGTCTGCAATAGGATAATTCCTTTCTTCAGGGGTCATTGAATGGGAGGAATAGGCAACTGGGTGCCATTTTCCTTCTTGTTCAATAGATAGGACTGCTCCAGTTGCAAAGTCTGAGGCATCTGTTTCTAAGCAGAAGCATTTGTCATTATCTGGGAATGCAAGGATAGGAGCTGTGGTGAAGTTATGCTTCAATTGATCAAAAGCATCCTGTTGAGCCTTTTCCCAGGTGAAAGGGGTGTCTTTCTTGGTCAGGTTATTCAAAGGATGAGCTACCTGAGCATAGTCTTTGATGAATCTCCTATAGAAGTTGGCTAGACCAAGGAAACTTCTAACTCCTTTGACAGTAGTAGGTGCAGGCCATTCCAGTATGGCTTTAACCTTTTCATCATCCATACAAACACCTTCAGGTGTGACTACCATTCCTAGGAATTCAACTTCTTTAGAACAAAAGGTGCACTTTTCTGACTTGACAAATAGGTCATTCTCTTCAAGTCATTTCAGCACTTCTAGGACTATCTAGTCATGTTCTTCTAAGTTCATCTGTCTTGGTGAAGATCATTAAGTCATCAATGTAGATGACAACCACATCATCCATGTCAGCAAAGATGTCATTCATCATGGTTTAGAAGGTTGCTGGGGAGTTGCAGAGTCCAAAGTACATCACCACAAGTTCAAATGATCCTCTATGGCATACAAATGCAGCTTTCTGTTACACAGGTGCAGAACAAAGACTTCACTCATAATCCTTTCTTACTCATAGTGTCATTGATGACTAGGAGCAGAGTATTGGCTGTCGCTCGTGAGAGAGAAGCCCTAGTGAGTAACAAGAGACAGAAGACTAGAAGGGCTTAGCGCAAGAGGTAAGTCAAGCGACCTTCTTCAGGAGCAAAGACTTTGCAGGCAGAAATGTGTAGAATTAGCTGAAGAGCTGTCTACTACAAGTCGACCCTTTATATACTAGGGGGATTACCATAAAGGGACGATGTGTAAAAGGAAATCAACAAGACATGTCACATCACGTGTATTGTAAAAGGAAATCAACAAAAGACGTGTAAAAGGAAACATACGCATATAAGGAGATGCAGGGTCCCATGTCCAATAAAGGAATTGGAGTTCTGCTAAGTATAAGAGGAAACAGAATAAATGGGACTTCCCAAGTGAAACGAGGTAGAAGTTTGGGGGCATCTGTAAATGTGGGAAACAGTGGTGTTCCCGTGCAAAGTCTGAAGAAGACTAAAAGTCATGTATAATAGGGTCATATTGACCACTATCAATGATCTCCCAGGTAAGGTCTCTATACACCATGGAAGAAAGGTCAAACCAGTAGCAATCATAAGAATGAGTAGGAAGGAAAAACATATCCATGTCCATATCATCGTCACCAGAGAGTTGTCTCCAAATGATTTTGACATCACGTTCCCAAGTATCCTCAAAATCCGTAACACTTTCCATTCATCTCCTTCTTTGATCCCAACATTGTTGTATCCCTGTCACAATCATCATATGTTCCCTCTCTTTTTCTCCTATTTTTTCATATTTTTCCCTAATCATCTGAACCCTCTACAAGCCTAATACTTCTGTTCACACAATTAGCCCCTATCTACCTTATACTTGCGACCAGACCTCTAGATCTAGACACAGTCTAGACCCTCAAACCCTTAACCCAGTCTAGACCCAACTGCCACCCCATCTCTACACATGTTTCCCTCATGTCCACCCTATCCCCTGACATGACTCACCTTGACTCATTACCCTCTACCCTGTTTCATCTTGACATGCCTCATGCCTTCCACACCCTTTACCCTAAGGCTATGCTTACATATCTATGACTCAGTATGACTCACACCCTACCAATAGCATTACCACCTCTTATCTAGGCTATACACATGCTGTTCAGGTCACATGGTCAGGTGATGAGGAGTTCCTGGCAGCAGAGTTGAGGGTCATGTGATGTACCAGTCATGTGACTTGTCATATGCAAGCTGCATTATGAAGTCATGAAGATCTGTAGATCTTCATAGAAGGAGTGATTGCTTATCAAGTGATACTGATCATTGTCATCTATGAGAATACAGTACAAGGCTTCAGGTCATTCCTGGTAAGCTTGTCAGGAAGTCTAGAAAGAAAAGAAAAAGATGAGCACATCCTTCATGCCCACCTTGCTAGGTTTCCACTGTCCAGTTTTCTATCTTCTAGAAAACTATAACAGAAGTATTTGTAGTGTAGAAGTGCCTAGAATCAGCTAGGGAAGTAGCTATTATAGTTTTTGAAGAAAACAACTACCAGATGTTATATGTGTGTAGAACAAAGACTTCACTCAGTAACCTTTCATACTTGGGGTACTAGGCAGTGGACCCAGAGCAGAGTATTGACTAAGACCTGTTGAGGTAAAGTCCTTAGCAATAAGCAAGAGACTTGAAGGGCTTAGTATGTGTTATAAAGCCCTATATTTTATTCCTGAAAGATGCTCCCTTTTCTCATATTTTTCAACTTTCACTTAGGACCTCACCTTCTTGCGGCAATCCAATTGAAGAAAGCCATCTACCTGTATTTTGCTGATCACATGACTTGATGTCACCTGATGTCCTCCTTCTGGTACGCTTCTACGACAGTATAATTTCATTCATCACGTGATCTGTTGCACATGACCACTCTGCGGCACTTGCTGATTGGGCCATCGGTCGAGACTTCAGACTTATTCCCAGCGGCCATCTCTTTGGGAATAACCCGTTTTGGACATATTGACTTTCTTATCTCTTACTCATTCCTGATTATGCAGTTACCCAATCGTGATCATATCAGAAGGCACGAGCCACAGAGAGCAGTGCGTTTTACTCATTTCCCATTACTCATGATACGTTTCTATTGGACAGACATTACCATATGAGGATTACCAGGTCTTACACCTGAAGGGCAACTTGCCATATTTAGTATTTTCCTTTTACGATAGTTGGTCCATGCACTCTGCCAGACTTGTATTTAGATAGTGGACACTTCGACTGGTAACCCCAGTCTTAGCTATTTGGAATTACATCCCCAGGTGTTTTTCTTCTAGGCAAGACCCCCTTAGGATATTCTGAGGGACAACTGGGAAATCTTTATTCATCTACACTCCTAGCCAGAGGATAAACCAGCACTCCTCCTTTTCTCAGTATTCGACAGATCCCCCATTGAAGGGAAGACTTCGTCTTCATGGTTAGAGGTTCAACCTTCGACATTTCATCTTGTTTCAGTATGCATGGATAAGGCAAACAACCTTCTTGAGGAGCAAAGACTTTGCAGGCAGAAGTGTATAGAATTAGCTGGGGAGCTAACTACTACAGCACAAGGCTTATATACTACAGGGGTTTCCAAAAGAGGAAGTACCTGAAAAGGGAATCAACAAGATATGTCATGTCATGTGTATTGTAAAAGAAAAGATGGAACTCTGTAGGAAGAAGTCTGAATGTCTAAATAAGAAAGTGGAGTTCCATGAGCATAAAAAGGAAAGGGAGTTCCATGTCTAAAAGGGGAAAGTGGAACTCCATGTGATAAAGGAGGAAAGAGGATAAATGAGACTTCCCAAGTGAAGGAGAATGAATCTTGGGGGCATCTGTAAACATGGAAAACAGCTGTGTTCCCATGAGAAGATCAGAAGTTGAAAGGTATATGTCTATAGATGAGTGTGAGAAATGCATCATAGCCATTCAGTGATGCCATAGTAGAGTTGATATTATGCCAATGTCTGTCAAAGTAAGAGATAGGAGAGAAAAAGGTGATGTCTGCACTGGCTTCTATCCTGGTAAACACAGTCTCCAGTAGTTGGTCCCATACTAGAGTTTCTTCATCAGAGTCCCAGACCAGAAGGTCATGGGAAACCATAATACCAGACACTGCCACACAAGACAAATGGTCATGACCATCTTTTTCTTTTCTTTAGGACTCCCCAGGCTTACCAGGAGTGACCTGAAGCCTTATACCATCATGACCAGCCTTCTCTGATAGGTGATCACACTTCTATGAAGATCTACAGATCTTCACCAGACTTCATGATGCAAGCTCACATACAACAACTCATGTGACTGATACATCACATGACCTTCAACTCTACAGGAACTCCTTGTCACATGACCACATGACCCAGACAACACATGATCTTTCATATGACCTCTCACAACTTGAGATTTACCAAAGCTGACACAACATGCTCTCTGATGGCACTTTCTGTGCAACAATCCTTCTTCAGATATGACCAAAAGATTGCTTCCCTATTGTTCTCCCTTTATAGATGTGGCTCTCTACTTTCCTACCTCATGTACAACAGATCATGCAGACATCTCCCAACATACATTTCCTTGCCTTTCTATACTCTCCTTTTGTACTTATAGCATTTCCTTCTACAGACAGATGGAGCCCTGCTGTCTTCTTTTAGAAACCATTCCCTGTTTAGCTAGGACCTGCCCTAGAGTATCTAGACAGCATATATACTCATAGGCATGTACTTTAGCTCTCCAGCTAATTCTACACATTTCTCCCTACTTTATAGCTCCTCAGTGGTGGATTACTGCCCTCATCATTGAGTAGTGCACAGACACTCCTTGGCCATCAGGTTGGTCATTGTATGGCAGTTCCCCTATGACTGCTCCCCAATACCAGGAGTCTAAGACATTCCTTCTGGTTGGTCTTCTGCTCATGAGACTATGCCCATCAATGTAACATGCTGTCATCATCCTTGGAAGAACCCTCACTGTTGGTGCTATAACACAGGGTCAAGCATAACACTAGCTACAACAATGCTGAGTATTTATATATGAGAGACTTCCATAAAAGAGAGAGGTCTCAAGAAAGAAAAGCTATCATAAGGGGAAAGGCAATAGAAGACTATGCATCCATAGAGGGAAATGAGGAGTTCCATATCTAAAAGGAGAATTGGGACTCCATGCCTGTATATAGTAAGTGTTTAAAAAGGAATCTCCAGGGAAAGAAGATAAGAAAGGAAGGAAGCTCCCTGTTATCCATGAACATGGGAAGACAGCCATTCCTGTTAGAAGTCTATAGAAAGGTTGTCCCAGGAATGGAAAAGAAAGTCTCCCAGGCTGGCATATAGTTCTGAAGTTGAAGACACATCAAACCAAGTGTGATCATAGTGAGAGATAGGAATAGAAAAAAATATCTGTGTTGGCTTCTATGCCTTATATGCCTGTTCCAATAGCTCATCCCATATGAGAGTTTCATTGGAAACCATAACAAGATTGGCTACAGTATAATCATACCACAAAGAAGAGGAGAAGAGAAGAGAAGGCTATTGAGGCCTTGTGAAGTTTGGAGTGAGTTGAACAGAGGAGCCATTAATATAAACAAAATATTCAGACTCAGATTATAGGAGTTGGAGTAACTACATTATATACTTGAAGGAGTAATGGAGATTAGTAATAGAGTATAGGATTCATAAGCAGTTGAGTAAGACAGAAGATGACTAAAAGCTAAGTGAAATAGATAACAGAAAAGTGATAATCAGAGTGGAGTCAAAGAGGTATGAAAACTGCTAGAGCTATGTGTTTAAGTGGGGCACAGGATTCTAGTATACTAAGATGAGAAAGGAAACATATATATAATAGAATTGGACCTAGAGGGTTGGAGTTGAACAGGATAGTATGAGACTGGTGAATACTCTAAAAGATAGTATTATTTGGTTGTTATTTCCAATTTGATGCCAAGCAGATTTCTCACTATACCATATCTAGAGACTAGAATACTAGATCTACTGTGACAAGAGCATAGTACATACATAAGCTGAAGCCAAGTCCTATGTATTTGACTGCTTCAACTCTGGAGTCATCTGAACTTGTACAGTTTTAACAACCAGCAAGTTAAGGGTTAGGAATGCTCTAATTATTTAATTATTTAATAGGGCTTTTCAACTCAAGTTCTTGGATTCTTCCTCATTTAAATATATATCAATTTTAGTCCTCTGGTGCAAACAAAAGTAAATATCACACTGATAACTTCAATTATGTAATCAGATGACCAAACAAATGTCATCCATCCCAAATAACATACAATACAAAGCAACAAATAGAGGCAAATATATTATAAAATCAAAGCTATACCTGTTCAATCTTTCTTTTTCTATTCCATCAATCATTCAGCTATTCTTCACTGTTGAAGGTACATATAAATTGTTTTTCTGGTTTTGTTTCAAAAATCTAATTGCTTCCTTATACTATTGCATTTGTTCAGTGGGTGCTCTAGAAATTCAAAAACTTTTACTGACTCCACTATATAAAAAGTATTCAGTCTGTGATTTTATCATAGATTGATGAGACAATGGCTCTTTCTCTGAGTTCACCTCAGTTTAAGCAAGCCATACATACCCCACCATTACCCAATCCACTGCTACACTCTCATTGTATGCCTTCTCAACCTTTCCTTTCTAAATGCTAACCAACCAAATGCCACTATATTAACAGCTACTCCAAGACAGTTCACTGGTATCCATGATGTGCCTAATAATGAGGTATTTTCACCAGTGGTCACATGGCACTCACAAGCTTGACTTACTTTCCTTGAAGACACTGTCCATAAACCAGATAGTTGGACCTGATCCACTTCTGCTCACTACTAGTACCACCAGTCCTTCAGATCCCGAACACGTTGTTTATAAAGGTGTGAACGAGGTCGCTTCAGGCAGCCGCCGGGAAGCACCCGACCTTCCGTCCTGGACTCCGCTGAAAGCATCTGGAGATGACGAGACTCTAGTAGTCTCAGACAGTGAAGCTGATGAATTTCCAACCGGGAATGCACCGTGTCCGCCAATGAGACAGCCAACGGGACCACCAACCAACGGTCGAGCGACAATCGAAACCACCACGTCTGCTACGGGGACTCCGAAACTCAAGTCGTCATCCGCCGACGCGAAGCCAACTCCTAAGGGAAAAAAAGCCCGGTTCGATGGCGTCCTCATCACGACGAAGCCATCACCGCCGTTCAGCAAGCTTTCTAGTAGTTCTCGGTCAACCCCGTCTGCACCGGCTCCAAGTCCGCGCACGCGACAGCTGACTTTGGTGGACGCGTTAGCGCGTACGTTCAATGCAAACAGACACATGGAGGATCCCTTTCGTCGTCACTCCCGCCCTACTTTAGCCAAGGACGATGACGGGTCGCCGGCGACAGCCGGACCGCAAACGGACGCGGAAACCACCGAAGCTGAAGACGAGGCGTTGCAGCTGAACACGCGTCTCGCCCACTCGCCGTTGAAGAGACTGTACCCACAGACGCGGTCCCTCTTTTCCGAGAATGTTTCCGAAAACAACTCGGAGGGCGACGCATCTCTCCTGCCGCAGCGTGGAACCGGGCGACCTATCAAGCGACTCAAAGCAATCTCATATGACGCAAACGCTTCGTTGGTCGACGCGGCGCTCGCGACTGTAGAGGCGCCTCTCGGCTGGGATGCTGAGTTGGACTACTTCACCAGAGAGGACGATGACTTTTCCCCGCCGGGGACGCCGATGACACAGGATGCTCTTGCGGCCTCTCATTGCGCGGAGGAGGACGTCAAGATGGTCGTCGACCAGGTTATCAGTGACCCTACCTTGCCCATTGCTGGGAAAGTGCCCCTCCCTCCCTCGGCTCCAGTCCCGACACGCGTTGCTCCCACACAGCCCCGTCTACTTTTACCCTACCTCTCCCTCGGGGACAGATTCAGACAACGACTTAATACCATCTACGGTGAGAATGCGACCGTACGCACGGACAGAGTGGCGCGTCCGAGACCTGTGAGTGCATCGTTCCGGCTAGCACCGGACGATTCTCCTCGTCGTATACGTGATCAGAATGCTAACACACGCACGTATCATGACCAGGCTGACCTCGACCTTTACGCTCCGTCCGATGACCCGGATGACGATCATAGAGAGTCAAGCCCGAGCCCCAGCGAATCGGCTGCGTCGGTGAGCGCTGCTTCCGCCTTGGAAGAGGGTGCGAGCGCCGTTCCGAGCACGCATATCACGAGCCAGTCTCCAAGCAACGCCCCGTCCGCTGACATTATCGCAGACGACGTGAACTTGGAGCAATCGTCCGGGAATCAGCTTAGTGAAGTGGTTACTGGCATCGCTCAGCCGTCATTCGATACTAGTGAGGAAACGATGGGCGGTTGGATCATTGCCCTGCAGCGTCTCGTCAAGGGGAAGATACGTATTACAGAGGAGGTGAGCCTGACAGTCGTTACTTGGAGGTCCCGTGTTCGTCATGGCTCACTCCTACATAGGATCTTGAAACCGTGAGCATCAACCTCGCCGAGATAGAGTCTGTAAAAAACAACCTGGACGAAAGTGCCTCTATGGTGAGTGTTGATGTATGGATTGGTGCAGCTCGCTCAAATCAACCCCACAGACTTCGGAGTTGCGTGAAAGTGTGAAGCAACTCTCCGAATTGCATGAGATACCATTTGGAGATAGAAACAAGCTACGCCAGCGCGCTGAAGTCATTTTTCATACCTGGCCGTCCGTGAAGGAGCTTGGAGCTTCTTGAGTTCTTTTCTCGTTGCTTGTAATATACCTAATTCTCTTTCATTCTATTGCCTACGGCGTTCGAGTCACATTCGCGACGTTCTGGACACGAGGAGATAAGCCAGTGGAATTATATTTTGCCGCAATGATACATTTTGCTTTGTCCTAAGATGCACGAGATCCCGTCATTTCCCCACGCAGAAAGAGCTGAATATAGCGCCCAAGACTTCCTCTGTACTGACATCACATCCAGAGACGGCCCCAATTGCACGTGCGGCATATCGCAAGGATTCTGCTGCGATATCGATCTGGGATAACGCTACGAAAAACGTCTGAGGTGCACCCAGCCAAGATGACGAATGACCTACGAAATAACCTGAATTCCTCCAGATGCCTCACTGCAGACTCCAAGTAGTCCCTGTGGCGCGCCTGAGTGACTAGCGGAGAGCTATCGAGGGACATCATCTCAGTGTACCTGGAATGATTAAGACGACGAAGAGACCACGAGAATAACCAAGCAAGAACATACGCATATTTCTCCTTCAACAGCGACGCTAGACCATCCAAGAATTCCTCTGTTCCTTCACCGGAATGAAGGCTGATGCTCCAAATATGTTGCGTAGCTCCGAGAGTGTGCGTATGTCGAGAAAGTTCCTTATTCAGCGCTTCCTTCAAGTTGGGGGTAAGAACGTCCAGGGTGAGGTCAGACTTATTGAGAAGAAAAATAGTGTCTGGCCTCAGATGATCGATGATATCATCTGGTAAGACAACCTCTACTTCTCCTTCCGCTTTCCTTGGTATAACCTCGTCGAGAGAGAGAACACAAATCGAGACGTCTGCAGTTTCGATACTGGCATAAGGTTAGTCTTGGCTGGCGTGGACTCAGAGGGCAACTCGGGCTTACACATTACCCGCTCGCTCGACCCCAATTCTCTCAATAGTATCATCCGTTAAATTCCGGATTCCTGCTGTATCATTCAATACAACGGGTAGACCCCCGATGTCGAGAGTGAGACTAAGGATATCTCGCGTTGTCCCAGGACTCGGGGATATAATGGCAGCATCTCTCTCAGCTGAAAGAAGCAACGCCTGATGAATAATATGCAGTGAACTTGGACGGCGCAAAATAGACGAACCAAGAAAATTGAACAGGCTACTCTTCCCGGCGTTCGGAGGTCCAAATATAACAAGCTTAATGCCACACCGGAGGATTTCCCCCCTACGATTGTCGGACAGATGAGAACGGATGCAGTCTATAATATTCTGTGCCCGAGCACAAGCTAAAGATCGTTGTCATCGAAGGGATTCTATGGGATACACTTCATACTCACCCTGTTCAAACATCCGCTCTTGTCCCAACTCATCAACATCCTCACCAAAGTCGATGAAGCCTTCGACATACATGAGACAATCCAGGATTTGAGCCCTCAGCGCATCGAAGCGAGCGCGTTGAGTGCCCTGTCACGACATAGGTCGTTAGCTTCGGATCTCGGATGCAGGTAGCAAGACCTGCCGCTGCACTAGAGACCGCGACGCGTCGTTGCACGTCCGTCTCGGCGTCGATGAGATCCCGCAAGCCCTCTACCTGAGTCAAATCCAAGCGGCCACCTTCGAATGCTCGCCGAGTGAACTCTCCGGGCTGAGCAGGACGGCAGGACGGCAACTTCGACAGCGCACGCAGAATCGAAGAGAGTACCGCTCGACCGGAATGAACTTGCAACTCGATGACGTCCTCCGTGGTAAAGGATTTCGGGCCTGTGTAAGGTATAAATAGACTTGGCCGGAACTTTAAATCGTGGAGCTCACCTTTGAAGAAGATGACGAGGCCATCGTCCAATTTCTCCCTGGTGAGAGGATCTATGACGTGACGCAGTTCCGCAAGTCGTGGTGTGGGTTCGTCCTTGATCGGAGACGCATGGACGGGACGCGTGACGGCTTTCCAGACCTTGTGCACATCGGGCCCCGATACTCTGATGACAGCGATGCCACCTTTACCCGGAGGGGTGGACAATGCATAAATAGTTCGTCGTTGAGCGTCGGAGGGTGTCAGATAGCCATGAAGAGCGCTGAGCTCATCAGGAGCGATGGGAGAGTGGGATGACCGATATGGACAAGCATGGAGGCTATGCGAATGGATGGGCTTGGTCGAATTTCTATGTAGAAAAGAACGAGTGACAGATGGCAAAATGGGTTTTGGCGGGGTAAAAAAGGACTGCGGCGATTTGCCACGAAGCCTTCCAGCTGCAAACCGACTGCTGCTGCTGTAGCTACTCGAGCATGGCCACACCATACAGCCGGCCAACCCTGCGAACGGTGTCGCGTTCAAGTCATGTCTGGCCACAATGACTGCTGTTTATCTACGCTTTCTCACGGAGCTTGCCCTTGGCCACCGGTCCTCATTTCAATCAAGCTCTCCGATACTACAGCTTACTGAACAACTCCTCGAGTTCATCATGGGCCAAACACGTAGAGTCATCTTCTCATGACACCACTACTATCAAGCTGACGACGTCGTGGACAGCTTCCCAATTCATGGAGGACATGCAAAGGCGGTCCAATTGTACGTCGTTTGCCCGTGTCTTTCCTACCTTTGAATGACCCGATGAATCAGTCACGTCCGCCGAGCTAGAACGTCTGAAGAAACGCTTTATGAAACTCGACAGGCAGGTTCCGTTTCATCTCGAAACCATCTCTAACTGCTGACATGTGTCAAGTGATGGTTCAGGGTCGATCGACCGCGAAGAGTTCCTGCAAATACCACAGATCGCCAGTAATCCGCTGGCATCGCGAATGATAGCTATCTTTGACGAAGAGTGCGTATCGTGTGCTCAGAACACCAACCCCTTTGCCCTCCTTGCATCCTGATGGCTTGTTTTCAGCGGTGGGGGGACTGTCGACTTTCAAGAATTTGTAGGCGGCCTGAGCGCTTTCAGTAGCCGCGGTGGTAGAGAGGAAAAGCTGAGATGCACGTCTTGCTTCTCACACCGATGTCCGGGATCTTACTTCCACGATACAGTTGCGTTCAAGGTTTACGATGTTGATCGCGATGGTTTTATCTCCAATGGAGAACTATTCCTTGTCCTCAAAATGATGGTTGGCAACAACCTCAAGGTACAGCATGCTCACCTACACTTTAGTCGCCGGCTAATCGATAGCTTTACAGGATCAACAACTGCAACAGATAGTCGACAAAACAATAATGGAAGGCGACCACGATCGGGATGGAAAACTTAGCTTTGAGGAGTTTGCCCAAATGGTCTCAAACACGGTGAGCCATGTTATTCGTTCGTCGGGTCGCCAACATGGTCATCCTCATACCTCCACTTGACTAGGATATCGTGAAGCAAATGACTCTGGAAGATTTATTCTAACCAGTTATATTTCATACCCTTGGCACACACGGCAAACAATACCAGGGCCACACGGAGTCGAACGGGCGGGTACTACAGCTATTTGTACTATACATAACACCCTTATTATCACCACGGCTGTATGTAAGAATCTCCATAGAAAAACTGATCCTAAACCTCCAAGGAAGACATTACATCAATTCCGTGCCATTGACCGCCAGGCGGTAATTTAAGTGACTAATTCAAACGGTCCCGATGATCATCCTCAACTGCTTAGGAGTTGCGGGGCCAAGCATCGGTGGTTATGCCCCGCATTTCCACGCTTCAATGACGACCCAGTCTTGAACCCAGCGAACTGGGCAACTATAAGCAGCGACGATGTGGCATTTCCAAGCCGTTTGTTAACGGACGTCGGACCATTAGTTTATTTTTAAGTTGCTATGCCACGACAGTGCCTGCCAGCGCGGACTAACATTGGTTCCGCGCCACACACAGCCGGACCTCGGTGCGCTCAAATTCCAGACCAACAGGAATGAAACGACTTGTAAGATGTGACTGATATGGGGATTGTATAGCAATTCTAAAAGTACCTGTACGCAAGAAAATAATTAGGTTGTGAGACCAAATAGTTCACAAAGATGGTGATGTACATAGTAAACAACAATGCAAAAGATGGCAGGAATCGTTGCACACAAGGGCACCGAATTGTGGGGAATGTGGTAAATGTGACAGGGATATGCGGGGCAATGCCAAAAGACGCTCGCAGCACGTGAGAAAGCACAGTGCCACGTCGACAACGGCAACAGGTATGATTTGAGGTTGTTTAGTGGTGGAGGGGATACGGCAGTCGGGCCACCGGTGGTTCTGATTAGCCTTGTATTCTATATTCCATCCGACTGCGACATCCTCGCGTTCTTGTCTTGTAGCACATGGAGATGGACATACGGGACAATATGGTAGAGGGGATGAAGGTGTGAAAGTGAAGTAGCGATCAAGTCGCACAACGATGTTGGAGTGTTTGATCAGAGAATTATGCACATCCGGTTTGATTGCGTGAACGGGAAGAACGATGTGCATCACTCCCAAGAGGGAACTCCCATCAAAAATGGCGAGTGTGAACTCGACATCCCTACGTGGCTAAAGAAAGTGTGGGGCTGTTGTGTCGACTGTGAAGCCTGCAGGTAAAATGGGTCGGTGGAAGCGAAGAGAGAGGTACACGAGTCGGTGGGAGAGCTCATGCTCGACACCGAGATTGGCGTCGGCGCGGGGGCAGCAGGGACCCTCATTGCACCGCCATGGACGTCAGTCTGGCACGAGGACCATAGATACGTATTTGGGGAGCGCGGCGAATCGGGCATCACCATGTCCTCCACGGTGCGTTCTTCGTCCATCTCCTCAAGGTCACCCCAGACGTCATCCATGCTCTGCCGTCGCGGAAGAGAAGCACTCCGGTTACGGGAATGCTCCGCGCGATCTGGAACTGGGAGTGGCCAGGTGAATGTGGCGGAGGAAGGTGTCCGAGCGGTAGGGGTCGTGCAGTGCTGCACATTGGTCGGATCACGCCGTGCGATGTTGACGCTAACACCGTGGACGAAGGCGGAAGTATGTGAATGTGGGGAAGACAGAGAGAGTTGGTGGGCTAGGAGGGTCTGCGCGAGCTGGGCCTGGGTGCCACGGGGTATGAGATAAAGACCTATGTGGGGTAAATGAAGTATCTACCTGGAGTGTAGCGAGGTCGGTTGCCTCCTGGCCGATGTGGTTAGCAGAGAGGGATGCGATAAGGTCGTCAACGGAGACGCTCATTGTGAAAGGAGTGGTGGGAGATAGGACCGGGACGAGACAGGAGAAGGCAGGGCGTCACAGTACTATAAATCAATGACTACCCCAAACACGCGTCGGCTGTTTTGACCACCTTCCGGTAGCCTTCCGGACCTCCCCGGTCAGACCCGGCGCAAATCTACTGTCCAGATCTGAGAGGAAGTAAAAGTGTAGGCGTTCACCACCTCAGTTGCCGTTCAGGACACGTAGCCGTGGACTCAGAAGCACATGCCAAGAATGTATAAGAACCTTTTAAATCCGACTGAGAAGAGAAGCCATCAGTCGATGCGTCACAGTGCTGGCCTCCCATGGTCCCACATCATTTGAATCTACTTACGTGTCGGAATTCCGGTATGAGGGAATGCTGGGTAAGGGGAACTCGCTATTTCCGCTGACCCACTTCGACATAAGACACATGTACATCTGCTTGGATGAACTGCAAAACTGAACGTTGAACGCGTTGAATTATTCGGCCGGCGTACCGAGCTGAGCACGACCATTCGGTAACAATACATTTCGACCCTGAGGCAAGGGGTTTCCTGTGCCTCTCAGTTGGCGTAATATACTCCATCTCATCATGATCTAGTACCCTTCTGGATGTCCTCTTCGTGGTTTCTCTGAGATTTCCTGGCCTATACTTAACTACGCAGTTGGAAGCTGACCGCGGTCACGGCGTTCCTGAAACAGCCTTTGCTTACTAAGACCCCCTGTACACCCTTCAAAGCTTCACGTTCCCCAATATAGAGTTGCAATACATACTAGATCTGAGGGAGGATAAAGATTTTGCGATCAGTTTTTTGGTCTTATCTTCTCAAAGGCAGTACATCTGATCTCAACATCGACTGCACAGATTGGTGTACGTTAATAGACGGAGGTATCCTAATCTAAACTCTTAAGTAAACTGAAGCTCCATATTGCAGCGTGCAATAACCTCAAGACTTTGTCAAGCTTGATGACACACTCGGTCATTAGACTGTTTCAACTTTCAATCGACCCCACTGTCACCTCCATTATACGTTGAAACGTAGAGTCCACAGATCCAAATCTAGATACCACATATATGTACTCAGTTGCTAGTTCCTCCTCGCTTACAGCTCCTCGGCAGTAGACTCCACCGGGGCTACAGCGTGAGGAAGTGGCGTTTAAGGTTTGCCTGCATCTACAGTGCGAGCGTGTTGCTTCTGCAAGCTCTGTAGATATGCAGACCCTCCGGCGTTGAAAAAGACAACCCCAGATCCCACGATCCAGCACCCATACCATCCCACACGAGACCACGCCTCCATCGAGTTCGCGAGGGTCAGCAATATGAACGGTGCAGCCACGAAGTTGAGCAACGCGATGGAGATGATGGTACCGAGCAAGTCGTACAAGTGCTTTACCAAGCTGGGTGATTCACCTGGCGCAGGCATCACAAGAGGACGGAAACCAGCCCGGGACTTGCGGCCGACATAAGTAATAAAGCCACCGAGGACGAACGTGAAGTAGTATCCAACTGCGATACCATGCTGAGCATTCCTCGTCAACATCGCACCCGACTAGGGAGTAAACCTGAAACATACCCAGAATGCACTCGTGACAAAGGTGATCAGAGTACTGCGGAAGCCCGGCTTCTTGCCCTTGGGAGTGACGCGTTTGTAGATGCACTCACGAAGCCAAATGTTCGTGTTGATGTTCCAGGAGTCTAGAAGGACCTTAATGTTGGTCGGCCACTCGATTTGCCGTATGTCGACGTTCGCTGCACCCTCCCAAAGCGACTCGCCCGAAGGTCCAAATCCGGTGAAACCAAGTCCAGTCAGGATACTCGCTCCCTACGGGGCAAATTAATTGATGACACGCTGTATCAGGTGATCACGCACCTCGGTTATGGTCCAAACGGCGTAGTATTTGGAGCGCTCGATGAAGCCACAGAACTGGAGAAAGGTTATCCTGGAAGGTTTGTTAGTCCAATCGTACCATCAACCTGGGTGAATCATACCGATAGAGGAAGCTTCGTTGCGCGAACCATGGGGTAAGCAAAGTCGAAAAGTTGTAAGAGGGGCTCAGGACCACGAAAACGCCCAAGAACACAAGCCCAATCAGCAGTTTACGGTAAGCAACGCGTTTTCTACCGTCTGGAACCGCTCTCCGCATTGGCTTCTTGGCTTCCACCGATTTGAACAACGACCCATCAATTAGCGATGTATAGGACGCGAAATCAAGATATGGTCCAACGAGAACGCCAGGGAAATAGAATCTGATCGTATAGGAGTTAGCGGTGTTGGCGCGGTGTGCTATTATTGCCTTACGAAAAGCCGAGAAACTCCAACAATGTAGGGTATTCGGTGACACGTTTCTGAAGTTGCCACTTGTCTAGATCCTATGGTGATAGTGAACCACGAGAAGGAAACGCCGCAGAAAAGACCAACTTCTTGCGGCCGCTTGCCGTCGTATACATTCCATGCAAAAGTCGTCAATTTCATGGTGAGGACCATCTGAGCGCCTGTGATCTCAACCGTTTCGTAAGGTATCTCGTAGAGTGCCCGGATGATGTGACTAGAGTGGGAGATCAACACCAAGAACTAATTTAGTGTCAAAGACAATACACACTTGACAGTAAGGTGTCCCATAACAAACCTAAAAAAAGGTCGTTAGCATGATACGAGCAAAAGCGTAGCGGTTGGACTTGCGCAAAGACAATCCACGGCATGTTGGGTCCGCGGACATTGGCAGCAATGTAGTACGTTCCAAGAACACTGCCGAGGAGCTGAAGAAAACCCGAATACAGCTGGAGAACGGGTATGAAGAAAAAAGCTGAGACGAGGATATTGAAAGTGTGCTTGAGACTCGGTTGAGACGATGGTACTCTTATGAACACGCTTCCAAGGGGGTACGCGATCAGGAGACACGAAATGAGCTGCATTGCAAACAGGGTGACAATGGTGAAACGCAGTATTAGAAAAGCAGGTACCTTGATCTGATCAACAGATGCCCCGAGCGCATTAGCCATGGGAAAAAACACGGCGTCCATCGCATCAAAGAAGAGGGCTTGCAAGAGAGAGACGAGCAGCACTGGTAGTGGACCGCACGTCGGTCTGACCGGAAGGAGCTAAAAATGTCGACTCGACGCGAGGTAAGTTAGGTCATTTCCCACGATTCCCAAAATGGGTAATGATAGGAGCAGCAATACTGGTAACAGGCCAGCGTGACAGTCATGTTAGCCGAGTACGGAATGGAGAGGACCGTTATTGTTGGACCTTACTAGATCAGGACGTAGGGCTGCCGGTATCGTATAAAAGGGAGATCTTCCTCGTACTGTACTCCCCCAGTTTTCCTACGAATTCAGAGTTTACTCCAGTGATTCATCGGGACTCTTCTAAGTTCTTATCGTGTGACTAATCGTCACAAATACATTATTAAATAATTTGTTTTTTTACTTTGCGAAGTCCAAGTCCGTGTGCTCGACCCCCATCCTCCTCGCCTCCTGCAATAATTCGTGCAGACGTAGTCGTGCATTCTCCGTTCCAAGGTAGAACGGTCTTTGCACCGAGGACCGAGGTGAAGTAGGGGAAGTCTCACCGTGGCCTTCTTCGCTCCGAGTCTGCCAGTATTCCGTCTCCCAGGATGGGGATGTCGGAGAGTGACCATCATAGTGCCCCGAGGGTGATAAATACGATAATACTCTCATCAACGATGGGTTGCAATCCACTGTGAGGGGCGCAACAAAATGCAGCTCCAGGCTGCTAGTGCTTGCGTCCACCGAACCTCCTACATCCAACGTATCCGTATTCGTGGACGCCACGAATGCCATGTCCGTAGACAGACTCTCGACAGAATGAATGCTCGCGGAATGGCAGCTCGTCCGTGAAGACATAATATGTAAACTGTCCGTAAATGGATCGGAGAAGTGACCGTTACTGCTTTGGGAGGACTCGCCTGTATGGAAACCACAGCTGGTTACATCCCGAGGGGCGTATGTTAACGAGGCTATTCGTTGTCGACCAAGTGCGACTGGATTCTCCCAAGGGGAGCTTTCTATCGTCGGGTCTTTGTCCTCCCGTAAAGTTTCAGAGTCGCTTAAAAGCGTGTCTGACATGTTTTTAGACCGTCTGCGCGCACGACACCGGAAGGCAGCCACGAAAAGCGCGACAACGACCAACGCTCCGAACACCGAACCAAGAACCAACGGTACTAGGCTGGTGTTGTATCTTGTTAGAATCAGCTCGTAAGTCACAAAGGGGAACGACGCATACATGTTAGAAGCTGACGGGGGAATGAGATGGCCACTAGCAGTCGGCAGAAGCGGACCAACGCTCTCCGATGTCGCCATTGTAACAGGGGTGGCTCCGAACTCCGTGGTTTGTGCAGTACCAGCCGAGGCAAAACTCGAGGAAACACTTTGTTGCAGAGTCGTAGGCTGCGCGGTGACGATAGGGGCGGACGGGTCTTCACTGGATGGCGCAAAACAGCTCTTCCAATGTCCACATCCGGCCTCGGTGCCGGTTGGCGCTTTACTCCCCATGCTAAAAGGGGGCCAGGTGGGTTTTGACTGCCAACCTGAGGTCCAAGGACCTGTAACATGGTTATGGTCCCTTGGGTTCACAGGGAGAGTTGCCCATGCGAAGCCTGCTTCCAAGGCAACGGGTGCGAGTGCGGAAGAAGGTTCCGAAGGTTGTGCCGATGACAGTGCTGTGGACCCAAGATTTATATATATATCCTGGGGGTCCAAGGTAGAGCTGGTACCCGCTGGTGGGTCACATGCATCGGGGGACATCGAACACAGAGACATCTTTCCAAGAAAAGCGGTAGAGAGCGTCTTTGTATCAGTGGCAGTAGATACAGACGCGGACGATAAATGGCCAACACTTGAGGTTAACTGACGCGAGAACTAGTGGTTATGACAGTGACAGCGGACCACTGGGGTGAGTATGGCGGTTGTAGAATCCAAGGTCAAATGACGCCAATGAAAGAGTGTGGATGAAGGAAAGACGGTGCTGTTTGACGGTCCGAGTCAGAGACAGAAGGCTGGATGACAGTAAATAGGACGTCTTTGGAGGAAAGCAGAGGTCGGACCCACGGAATATACAGTAGTCAAAACCGGTCGGAGCACCAACACCAGGGAGGAAGCACAGGATTCTAGCTTAACTTGCACGGGCTTTGGGAGTCAAGACCCTTGGAATAACCTGGACGAGGGATTTAAATTGCACGAAAGTCACGGACAGCCGAGGAGCTGAGGTGTCCACAAGCCCATCCAGGAGTCGAGTGAGGGCTTTTATCAGGAATGGGAGCCCGAAATTATAAAATTCGAGGCGTGTTACCATGCTCCTGCGTTCTCCGAGGGGCTAGGACTCGATGACATGTAATGAGATCTTACCAAGTTCTCGGCTCCAGTCTATTCACTGAGCGAGGGAACGACAACTGGGTACTCCACATGGGCTGGCACATTGATCTGCAATATTTGTGGTACGCGCGTAAGAATACCCACGTCTTATGGTCTTCGTCGTGGAAATGGTTTAAGCATGGTAACACTATATCATAACCTAGCAGCAATTTGAACAGCCTGTTCAACATTGGAGGACTGAGTCCTCCAATGGACGAGGAAATCACCTTCAAGTTTGCCGCATAATCGTAGACGAACGTTACTAGGTGGAATCCTTCCAACGACTATTCCGACCGTACTACTATTCCGTTGGCTCGGCCAAGAGCATCGAGATCCGTGGGGGAAAACGTAAATATATCAAGACCAGGGCGATTGTCAAATAGGATACGCTATGATTGAGGAGCGGGCTTGATAAAGAATCCGAAAAAAGTGCGAAGTTCGTGGGCCTCGACGCATAACGGGTGTTTTCCTGAGAATTACAGGTACATGTACGATGATCATGTCTGCAAACCGTAAAAAACAAAATACTGCCAGTGGGTGGCAACAAAGAGGTTTACAGAGCGACGTATTGGAAAGCGTCTCTTTGCCACTCCAAAGCGGGAAATTCGAATAAAGTCTCAATTCGACCAAAAACATTCTAATGAAAAGTAGCTGTTGCACGACCAAGTATCTCAGCGATGGGCAGCTTGAGACAACTCTTCCACGATGTAACTTTTTGTATCCCCATTTGCGCTAGTATCCCAAAAAAACCGGAGGTTAGAAGACAAGGTACTCCAAGGCCAGGTCGCACGTGAATCTGGATGTGCAACGATATCAGAGGACACGAAGTCAAAGTGTGGACGGTACGCTGCTAGATGTGCCAACAGATGGCAGACCAAAATAAACCATAGCAGCGAGATGAACAGTATGGTCCTAACTTTGAACGGGAATTGCGCCTGGAAAGAGGGAAACTGAGTGATACGCTCGCGCAGCGAGGGCTTGGGA
This sequence comes from Wakefieldia striispora, assembly GCA_038090475.1. NCBI lineage: Eukaryota > Fungi > Basidiomycota > Agaricomycetes > Agaricales > Hymenogastraceae > Wakefieldia > Wakefieldia striispora. The sequence continues at coordinate 21,943 of JBBPMU010000001.1, forward strand.
GGGGGGGTGAGGAAAGCAATATAATACTCGGGGGTGCCGAGTGAGGGTGAGGATGGGGTCACAATGATGGCCGGTAAAGGTGATTTCTCCGTGGCTCGTGTAAGCGAAAGATCTGATGTGGCACGTCAACCACGTATTCCCACCCGGGAAAACATCAGACCTTACCAAGTGGGGCAGGGATCAAGTTGTAGTCAAGACGCTGTGGAAGCCTGTGAAGTCGACGAGCTGATGGTAAAGTCAATGGATTGAGCTTCACACACATGGGATCTTCGAGACGCACCACCAGAAGACATGACAGATCAAGAAGAGCGTTCGAAGAGGACGGGTATTTCAGAACGATGGGCTTCTCAGGGCTGGGAATCGGACGAAGAACGAGAATAGGACGTGGCCGGTGAACGATAAAGTTGAACGAGTGGAATTTCAAAGGAGTGTGAGGCCTTGAAGGTTTCTTGAGGATGTTTGAAACTGGTAGTAAACAAGCAGGAGTGAGAAAGCATCAAAGTGCCTAGAAACTGAAATGATGTGAAATGAGAGCGGCAATCTCCGGAAACATATCCAGGATAGGGAATTCTCCGTCCCTTGTGTATCTCCCACATGTCGCTCATCCAGTCGCCCTCTTTCAAATTCACAAATCAGTCTTTGCATAGAACTTCTCTTCCGGGAGACAACTATGTCATATCAGTCTCGCGGGTAGCCAACCTCTACGCCGCCTCGGCATCATCCCCATCCAACCAGATCCATCTCTTCGACAGAGCGTCTCTCCAGAACGTAGGTGTACTAAGGGGTCATGATCACGCAACCACCCAGTTGCGTACAATTCATCGCCTAGGAGCCTCTACTCGCGAAATGCTGTTCTCGTCCGGAAAGGATGGGTGTGTGGTAGCATGGGATGAACGAAGTGGATCAGCTAGTGTCAAAAGTCGGTCTTTCCTCGTCCATGGCTCCAGCAAACACGTACCTTAACCACTCAAAGACTTCGCTTGATACTAGTGGAAGCTTCCGGGAAACTGCGCCCCCTCCTCTGCTGCGATGCGTCGGACGACGGGCTACTCGTTGCTGCCGGGACTGATCTACAGAAAGAGGACGCGTTTATCGTCTATTGGTCAGACCTTCCTTTAGGCCGGAATGTCTGACATGCGCCTTACGTGTGGCTCTCTTTTTTCTTCAAGGGATCCCCGGAATCCAGCGGCACAGTTACGCACTCATGGATCGACCCACTCTGACGATGTTACTGCCGTGCATTTCTTGAAAAGCGTGCACACGTCTAATTCTAGCAAGGTGCTACTATCGACCTCTTCTGATGGGCTAATCAGTACCTCGAATACCCTCGAAGCGGACGAAGACGAAGCAGTGATGCACGTCGGAAACTGGGGCTGTAGTGTCTCCCAAGGCGGGTGGATAAGTGATGCACGTGGGACGCGCGTATGGGCGGCCAGCGATATGGAGACGTTCAGTTGTTGGTCAAACGATGTAAGTCTCGTTACTGAATGAGCACGCAAATTATCCTTAGTAACATGTCTAGCTTGACCCACTTTCAGCTGTGGATATTCGAAGTCCCTCCTTGCATGACCACGGACACGTCTGGGTGACCGATTATTTGATCAGGGGGCATTCCACACAGAAAGCGGAAAATGGACTGGCCGTCTTCGTTGGCTCCAACGAGTTCAGTATCTTTTCGCTTTTTAGCCGGTGCATGATCTAACCCCCCTCGTCAAAAGGGGGGACGTTGCTTTGATCACTAACAACAATTTATCTGATGCAACGGCTCCATGGACGATACATTCTGTATGGGCCGGTGGTCACTCAGGGGTTGTACGATCCCTCTATTGGGATGAAGAGGTATTGTGTCTAATTCGTCGTCTATTCATCAACTAATTATTTTCAGTACGACGTCCTCGTTACAGGTGGTGAAGATGCGAAAATAACTGCTTGGCGGATCCAGACACCGGGACTTACTGAGACTCTAATGGCTGATCAGTCGCGCGACCCAACGGTAGGGTTGAAACGGGAGTGGAACGATACGATGGATGATAGTCCGTCAGTAAGTAGCTGTTGTTCTGCGGCGAAAATGTTTTTACGGACTGTCGCTCGCAGGTTGGTAAGCGAATACGGTGGTAGCAAGCATCCGTCCATCAAACAATGATTCCCTTCACTTGATGGTCTCCCGACAGATGCTGCGTATATGCAATAATACGATAGCTTCGTTACTTTGTCAACCAATTTCCATGTCGACGCGTTCGAGGATATACCATATGCATAGAATGAGAGGCGTACGGGTGCAAAGGATGATAAGGTGTGACGATGTTTCATAGCGATACCCATATTGCATACCCTCGACTCGACATGCTCCCGTCCGACCACATGTCGGTTTTGTGCACTTCTTACACCTTGAAGCCACGAGACTTTCGGCGACCGCGGGCACGCTCGAACTATACGATTGATGCGATGAGGGTCATATTCGTAGCCGTTCAACGGGACTCACTTTGCGGCCTTTGGAAATGGTGTAGGGCTTCTTGTGCTTGTGAGGACCCATACCGAAGTGTTTGACAGCCTCACGGGAGTTCCTCTTGCCTCGTAGAAGCACCGTGTTAGAGCCAGTAGGGGAACGCAGAGCAAGCTGATCCAAAGTGATAGCCTCTCCACCGGCCTTGAGGATACGTTCCTTTGCTGCTTGAGTGAAGCGAAGGGAAGCAACGCTCAGCTTAGGGACCTCAAGGAGACGAATGTCGTCGGTAACAGTTCCGACTGTCACGATAGTCTTGGAGGTAAGGTCTGGGGTGGCAGAGGTCTCTTTGACGATTCTTGATAACGAGACCGGAGGGCGGTTGACTTTGGAGAGGAAAAGGCGATGAAGGATGACCTATAGCGCGAATGATATGAGCGCGACAACGCCAAACTCTCAGAGTTGTCAGACCTTGTTGAATTTTGAGTCGGTACGACGTGCGAGGAAACGGTACAGCTGAGAAACGGATCAGGATTGATTTTTCGAGAGTGATGGCGCGGGTGTACCTTGACCAGCAAGAGGAGGTAGGGATCCTCACTCTTGGGAGCTGTCCGTTGAGTCTTCCTGACGTGGTGAGCCTTGAGATCGATACCCTACGGGAAAAAATCACGATGAGACAACGCCTGGCCGATACCGAATGGACTCACCATCTTGGTCTTCTTGCCGATGTGTGCTGTTGGCTACGTCGAACGTCGCGTTGACGGGGGGGCTTACAAAACTATACAGTACTACAAAATAAGATTCACGTTCGCGGGGTCTGAACTTGAATTTGAAGAAGCGATACAAACACGCGCAAAGTTTTTCTTCAAACTTCAACTATCATGGTGTGTCCTCACTTACCCAAGGTGAACGGCGGTCGAACTAATTTATCGTGTCTAGTCGCAATACGGTGATGCTGCCGCTCCTCCAGTGGACCCGTACTCTGACGCTTACAACGCTCCGGCGCCAGCTGCTTCGGAATCCCGCGACCGCGATGCGCCTCGTGCGCGTTCCCGCTCCCGTAGCCCAGCCGCCCGTAGCAACAACGGTTTTAGGAGCCCTCCTTACCGACGCAAGTCCCCACCCCCGAAACGTCCTTCGCATGCTCCTATTGTATGTTCCATATTTTTTTGTCACCCCCTTTTTGACCTCATTAGGCAAAGCAGGCGCCTAACCCATCCGCTGTGTTGGGTGTCTTCGGCTTGAGCATCAGAACTCAAGAACGTGACTTGGATGAAGAATTTAGTCGCTTTGGTAGAGTCGAAAAGGTGACTATTGTCTACGACCAGAGGGTACGTCACCATGCTCTAGTCGTGAGGTTGGCAACCCTTGACCCACGTTTCTAGTCTGACCGCTCCCGTGGCTTTGGTTTTATCAAAATGTCTGGTGTAGAAGAGGCAACACGTTGCATCCAGGAACTGAATGGCATTGTTCGTCTCATTTTCTCCTATCTTCCACCGATACTGATGCGGATACAGGAACTCAACGGACGCCGGATTCGAGTCGATTATTCAGTCACTGACCGCCCTCATGCACCCACCCCTGGAGAATACATGGGTCATCGTCGTCACAGGGACACGTACTCGACTCGTGATTACCGTGATTCGTACCGTGACTCTTACCGCGACCGGGACCGTGACTACCGTCGTCATGACCGTGACAGGGACAGAGACCCCTATGGTCGTGATAACCGCGACTGGCGTGACCGTCGCAGTCCGCCTGCTCGCAGTGGACGTTACTCACCTGATTACAGGAGACGCAGGAGTTATTCAAGAAGTCCGCCCAGAGGCAGTAGCCCTCGCAAGGAATTCGATGGTCCATCAAATGGTGCCTCTAACTCCTCCAACCATGCTGAAAATGGAGGCCGTTGGTGAAGTGACAACTGCTCCTTGAATACGTCATGTTCTGTCTTTGTCCATGTCTCGCGAAAGGTCGAGCAGTACAGAAGAAGGGTTCATGGCGGACAAGGCTCCAACAGACTTCAAGTTTGTCAAAGTTTCTCGTTACTTCATGTCTTGAAGACCAGCACCTGGTTCGGTATATCAGAAAAAAAAATCAAGTCTCAAGTTTTCTTTCGTGATCGACTTTTCTTGCTTGTATTGCCCTCGTGCCTTTCGTATCGCTCTACTACTTTTGTTACACTATCAAGTATTGGTGAAGACGCGCATGGTCAAGTTTACGATAGGTCGGTAATACATGCATGAAGACTTGTCAAGGTTTCAAATGCAAGGCCTACGGCATATATTTCCTTCGTCCGCGTCATGGACAATGTCCTCGATATGCCACTTGTCTGAACTTTAAGAGAAACAAGGCCAAGTGATCCAAGTGGCGCGCAATGCACGTGGGCGGTCGGTTCTCCGATATTTGTTGGTGTCCACATCGCGGGATTGCTATGTGTGGACGCCTTCGCCTCGATCTCCCGTTCCATGTGATACATGCCTGTACTCTAACTGTATAGATGAATGTATCGAATTACATCATTGGAAAGGCACGTTTGCTCGGAACCCAGGCGGTAATTTAAGTGACTAATTCAAACGGTCCAGTGGTATTGCAGTTTGGTACCTCAGTATAACTATAACCAAATAAATTCTACCATAACCCGTAAATGTCCCCAAGTTCTATCAACAGCTGGCTAGGTACAAGGTTTGTTCGATGCGTGTATACTAGATGAAAAAAAGAAGACTATTCATCACATGTGCTGACGATACAAAAATGTATGTGAGGGATAAGGTTCGCGTGAACATGAAAGAAAAAGAAACTATATCTGTATAACGTGTAACGTGTCCGCAGCACTTCAGCGTTCAATGTCTAAAACAAGAATCAACAACGTGACGATCATGATAACACTGTCCAAAAAGAGAGGAAATGACGCGCCACGACCGCCACGAACAGAAAGCCGAGTGATCGTTCGGACCGGTGATCGCTTATGTTGCCACCCGAGATACGACCGTCCCACCATGCTCGAGGCCACCCCTGGGGAGGAAAACGTCCGGCGTGCTCTCAAACGGGACGACCTTGCCCAACAGCCTCTCCTCGATCGTCCCCGCCAGCGCTGACATCACCCGCTTCTTCCCCTTGTCCCTGCGCGCGTTCGCAAAGTCGGGAGGCCCGACCACGGGCTTCACCCCATCGCCCGTCGCCATCCGCAACACGGTGCAGAGCGTGTCGTGCACGTCGCTCCCCTCCCAGTCGATGTCGGACACGACGTTGACCCACGTGTAGTTGACCGGCCGCGGTTTCGCCCTCGCCTTCTTATCTTTGCCCTGTCCGTCCGTCACGGCCTCGTGGTACCCGCTGTCCTCGAACGGGTGCTGGTCTTTCGGGCCACCGAGACGCAGCGCGCGCACGCCGGCGCGGAAGTTGTCGCCGGCGGTCGACACCACGCGGTCGGGCGTGTCGCCCACGAGGGTGGTGAACTGCGCGTCGATGTCTTGGCGCGACGGGTCGCGGACGGGTCGGCTGAGGAGTTGTCTGCCGGCATCCCAGATTTCACGCCCGCCAATGGTGTCCAGGATCGCGTCGAGTCGAACACGGGATCGGCTCAGGTAGGACGTGAGAGCAACGATCGAACCTTGCTCCGAGTCGTACGGTGGGAGTGGTAGCGGCGTGAAAGTGTATGGCGTCGTGAATACGTTGTAATGGGACGACGACGAAGGGGATGAGGAAAGGTGGCCTGACGAGAGCACGTGCGAGTAAGGCGAAGACAACGGAGTGGACGAAGTCGACCTAGAGAACGGAGACGGCGAAATACTCGGAGAGGAAGAGAGTGAACGGGGAAGCTGGAGGGAGGGTGACGACAAAGACAGCATGGCCTCCCACGCCGGGCTTGGGGCGTCAAACATTGCAGAGAGGGGCATCGACGTAACTGGGACGAAGAGTACTTCATCCACTCCCCATGCGCGTAGCCGGTCTTCAATACGACGTAACACGTTCCTTTGGTCCTCAAGTTCCCTCTCTTCTTCCTCGTCTTTCAGCTCGTCCGGTAGTTCTGACTGCAGGCCCGGTAACATGAATGGTACAGGTACATGAGCCCACACTGACCACCCCTCGCGAACGAGCATTTGCGTGGCAAGCGCACCGGCTCCATCGTGCGCTCGGAGTATGAGGACACGAGGCCGCGAGTCCCAAGCCTTGACCCGCGCGGCGGGGTCTTCTTGGTCTCCGCTTACGTTGAAGTCCTGGGCGTCACTGCGCGGAGGGAGGATGGGATGTAATTCGTTGTGAGAATTTTCGTACGGCAGTTGTGATTTCCCCAAAGATTGTGTGATCTGATGGAAGCTGCGGACGGCACGGTACGCAGGAACTCCGCAGAGCGGTAGAAGTGCTAGCTCGTCGACCGTCACGCATTCCTTGTCAACTGGAGGCGGCGAAGAGTCGCGTTGCCTGGAAACATTGCCGTCGGCTTCGTTCGCCAAAGATTCGGACGTAAAAGGGTATTTCAAATGCGTAAACGGGTTGGGAACGCGATGGACACGATGGCGATCGGCGAGAATGAACTCGGCCAGTGCACCACACTGGGTGGATGGCGTGAGCTCGACCAGACCTGGAGAAAGTGTAATGAGCCAACCTTGTGGACAGACATGAGTCCAGCAACCCAATCGCCGCGTTTTGCCACCTCTGGGCCGACCTCCCAGCCGACCTCCAAGACACGCCCAACAAACGAACGTCCAGGAATGTAACCGACGGGTGGGCTGCGCACCTTATCCTTGTCGTTCGTCTTCGATGTCTTTGTGCCATAGGGAGCACCGGGAAGTGACGGGCTGGAACGTGAAGGATGGATGCCGGTCAAACGTGCGTCCGTTGCATCTAAACCAACGGCCCAGACCTGGACCAGGACAGAACCACTGGCAACGTAAACAGGGGGTGCGCGATATGCGGTGAAGCCAAGGGGAGAATCCGAATCCGTATGCGAATTTTTTCCGTTGGCCGTGTTAGAGGGTCTGTCTTTTGAGAACCACGGCACGCCGAAGACACTGGCGCGGGATCTGTGGGACCTACGGTTTGCCGTAGAGCCCGCGGCAATACCGCGAACAATTTCGACACTGGCCATGGTTGTCTGGGCGAGGCGTGCACGGGAGAGATCAATGTGATCGCCGAGGCCGAGACCAGTACCTATGCTATTACGCATAGTGGCGGCAGAGGGACGAGCTTTGCCGATCTTCCAGACACGATCGGAAGTATCAAGTGCCAAGGAAGGGGCGGTTGCGGCGCGAGGGAGGACGAGCCTGGTATACCCACGGGTACCTGTGGAAGGCAATGTATCATGGGATGCGGAAACGGATACATGGGCGGCGAGGGCGTCCAGAACATTTGGGGCGGGAAGGGCATAGGGGGACTTTGAAGACGAGGCAGTGGCATGAGAGAGTATGCTAAGCGGGCGCGATGGATTGGATAAACCCGGTGATTGATCGGGGGGTAGTGCAGAGGGGATTGGTGGAGATGAGAAGCTGCGTTGTCTGGTAAGCTTGTTAGAACGGAGCGGGGACGATACGCGTGGTTTGTGATACGCATCAAGCGAGTTGTCGGGAGAGCGAGAGACGGAAAGAGCACGTTTCTGTGGGACCGGGGTATCGTGGACATAAGAGAGGGAGGCCTCTGGGTCAGTGTCTTCCTCGACCTCGAGGAGGGTGGACATGCCGACAACGGATCTTGCGGTGCTGATCTTCGCCTTATTGATAGGCTTGGACGAACGGGGGATGGGGGGTGGGGGGCGAGATGGGATGGATGAGGTAGAGCGAGAGATGGGGATGCGAGCAGGCGGGGGAGCGCTACGACGCTTCGCATGCTTTGACTTTGGTTTTTGCTCGTCTGTGCGGGGTGCAACGAGCCAGCGAACGTCTTGTGCCCAGTCTTCGTCAGTGTACGTAAGCTTGCGGTTGGACATGGAGTCAGAGGAAGGGACTAAATCTGAGAGAGAGAGCGCAGAAGAAGAGGGAGGAGGAGTAGCGGTGGTTAAGACGGGTTCATCGACGTCGTCCGAGAGTCGGAGGTTGAGCTGACCGGAGCGACGATAAGAAAGTAAGTAAAACAGGAAATGTGAGCTGGAACAGACCTCGAGGGGTTCTTCGGATATTCCCCGGTATCCATGACTGTTCTGGGCATGGCTGCCGTCGTCGTGGGTAGTGACGACGGGTGCGGTATATCGCTGTGATGGCCTTCCAAGGACCTTTTGGAAGAAGGTTGGCTTGACCATGGCCGAGGAAGAGAACGAGGAGGAGGATGAGGGGGAAAAGAGATCGCACGCGGTTTTGTAGTGCTAAATTGAGTCTGATACATAACACTGTGTAGGTGATGTCATTCTACCCTCCTCGTCTTCGCTTGCCTTTTTCGACAATCGCGAACGAGACTTTGCGTTTGAGCACTCCCCTCGAGGAGTCCTCCTCCTCCTCCTCTTCGCGGTCAGACTCAGACTCAGACTCGGACTGAGTCCCCTCCCACTCCACTTCCATCTCCACTTCCCGTTCGTCCCGCTCTCCTGCCACCATCTTCACTAACTTCACTTCCGTTGCACTCCGGAGCGTCTTCCTGCTCTTCATCCCATCCAACACCTCGACATCCTCTTCCATCGTCTCTCCGGGCGTTTCTCCAGGTATGCTGTACCGCATCAGCTTGCCCGTGCTCCAGTCTCGCAAAACAATCCGCGCTGCCCCCGCGTGATCAAGCACACCTCTCTGTCGTGCCATAAGCATGCAACATATCAATCGGGTTCAATCACCGTCCTTACCTTCTTGATCAGACCGTTCACACGTGCCAGTGCCGCAAGAAACCCCGTTACGTCTCCCTCCATGAACGCGGGTAACCCATACGCTAGCATTAGATCCTCCGTCTTGGCACGTCCGACAATGTGGGTCACTTTCCATTCAGTCAGCGATCTCCCGATTCTTCTTATCAGAACTTACCCGCAAATAATGGATCCTTTAGTCGCTCAATTCGCCCCCTACACCGCAACAGCACATCCCGTGCTCGCATAGCCTCTCTTTCCTCCTCCGTCCTCGGTGCTGCTCGCACAAACTGCAGTCCAGGCGTATCGATTAACCTCACTCTCCGCCCATCCTTGCCGGGCATCGCGACTACCACTTCTTGAGCACTCGTCGTAGTGTACGGTCCCTTGCCAGAATCCGCCGTATGCACATTGTATATCGAGAATACATCCGAGCCCACAATCGAGTTGATAACAGACGACTTGCCTGCCTACTCATCAATATATCAGATCGAACTTCCATCCATATTATGCTTCGCACTTACGTTCGTCACTCCAGTGACAGCAACAACCATCTCCTCGCTGTTTTTCGTCTCTGCGTGCTTTCCCAAATACGCCCACAGACCAGCAAGTCCTAGCGCATCATCCTTGGGCTTCGCTTTCGCTTTTTGATTCAGCGGCTCAAACGGTGACCCGCATGGCAGGAATGCAGTTGACACACTGAACGGTAACACCGGAAATGACATCCGCAGGTGTACCAACCACTGCGCGAGTGATTCGCGTGGCACAGTGTCTGAAACGTGTTGTAAGTTCGACAACCTCCTCGTCCATGTGCCATACGCACCTGCTTTGTTCAGCAGCACAGTCAACTTTCCCTGTGCTGCCTCTGCTAGCGCGCCGCTTATGCCCGCGACAGGGTCTCGAGCGTCAACTACGTGCAGCACTATGTCCGCCTGCTCCACGACTTGTCGTAGGGTTGAGGGACCAGGCGAAACCGGTAGGGACGGTGTCCGTTCCTGCTTAGCATTGCTGTCCGACTCCTTTCGGGGTATGGGTGCGGACCTCAACGACATGATTCCGTCAAAACTTTGGCCGTCATTTGCGTCCACATCGATACCCTCAGGGCTTGGGCTCCTCTCATGACTGTCACCGCTATCGTCTGCTGCGGCTGCGGCTGCGGCTGCACGTTTCTTTTCCTCTCTAAGGCGCTGCTTCTCCGCAGCTGCCTGTAGTATGACAGTTTAGATCCCACACGAAACATAGATCAGATAGGGACATGCCTGACGCCGTTGTTCCGCAACCTCTGCAAGGATCTGGTCTTTGTATGGAAAGTTGTTCGGAATGCCCGGATCCTTTTTCGATTTCTTTTGCACGACTGCGGGGGACGGTCAATGAAAACGGGCACGGATACCAACGTCCAACACACGCTTTCCGGCGGCCTTGTCCTTTCTCGTCTGCTTCTTGACTTTTTTGCGGTGCTCAGAGACCTTGTGTTTTATTTTCTCGCGCTGGCGGACCGTCCCGCGCTTGGACGTCTCTGCAACGATGGGATGAGATGTACCGCATATGCTGAGTAGCCATGGACGTACTTTTTCGAATGCGAGGCATGGTAGGCAGATGGCAAAAGGACTAGACGTTACATAATCCATACGATCTCTCCTTCTTTCCATGGCTGGTCGTTTTGATCCCAAACGCCATGTCGCCGTCAACCCAGAACGCGTCTCGCACGTCTCCTCTACTGATTACCCGGGCCACGACCCAGCTCAAGACAATGCTTGGGATCTCGCCAAGTTTCAACAGGTTCGCGCCCTAGCACGTCGAATGCGATAGGAACTCATCATGATGCAGAAACTCGCCATCCGCGTCGAGCGGCTCTCGAATCGCTCCATCGAGTTCGATCTCGTCGGCGTAGATGCCTCCATCGCCAACGCCTTTCGGCGCATCCTCATTGCCGAGGTATGTTCCTCGCACGTTTTGCTCGCGTACGCGCTCAACTCGCGTTCAGGTACCTACCATATGCATAGAACGCGCGTACGTTTGGTGCAACACCTCAGTCATCGCCGACGAAGTCCTCGCACACCGTGTGGGACTCGTCCCTCTCGACGTCGACCCCGCGCTCCTCGAATTCAAGGACTGTGCGTACCTGCCTCCAGCCTTGCATACGGCCCCTCATTCTTCGCAGCCCCGAACGACCAAGCGACCGACAGAAACACGCTCGTGTTCCGACTCAAAGCGACCTGCGAACGCAGAAAAAACGTGCCCAAGGACACGGTCGACCCCAAGACGCTCTACATCAACTCGGAGATCGTTTCTTCGCAGCTTGACTGGGTCCCTCAGGGCGAGCAGGAGACCGTCTTGTCGACGAACCCCCCCTGTCCGACGAACCCAAACATCGTCCTTGCCAAGCTGCGTCCAGGACAAGAGATCGACGTGGAATTGCATGCCGTCAAAGGCGTCGGCAGGGACCACGCCAAATTTTCTCCTGTCGGTGAGCGATCGCGACGTGCAGTCGGCATCACGTCGTCTTCTGATCCCTTTTTTTTCTCCGTCCGCAGCGACCGCCTCTTACCGTTTACTCCCCGACATCATCCTCAATCCATCTAAGCCAGTTCCGCCCGAACTCGCCGAAAAATTCCAAAAATGCTTCTCCCCGGGTGTCATCCGTGTACACCCAGGGACGAAAAAAGTTAGCGTGGACAAGAAGGCGGCACGCCTTGAGTCCATGAGCCGCGAGGTATACAGACACCCGGAATTCGAGGGCTGCGTTCAGCTCGCGCGGGTGCGAGATCACTTTCTTTGTGGGTGGTGCTTTCTCTCTCTGCCAGCCGTCCGCCTCTGATCTCGTCCTTGTCTAGTTTGTATCGAATCGGAGGGCTTCTACCCTCCTGAACGTCTGCTTCCCGAGGCAATCTCGGCGTTACGGACAAAAATTGCTACGTTACGTCGTGCAGCCGAAGCACTGCTGAACGATACCGGTACGAGCGAGGATGCCGAGATGGCAGAGGCATAGAGGACTTGACGCCATGTATTGTAGGCATTATACAATGCAATCCACGATACACGATCTACTGCAACGCAAGCAATAAAACAGACGAGTACACCCAACACAGACAGCAGTGGCCATCGCTCCTCCACCCTCACTGACCATCTGATTCACCCTCCCGAGCGGCACGCGGAACGGCGAAATGGATCGGCGGCGCCTTGTCCACCGACGTATAATAAAAGCTGGTGATGCGACGGTTGTCGTCGCCCAGCACGCTCGCATCCCGTTCGATCCTAACGCCCTCGTCAGCCCAGTCCGACGACCGCCCCCAAACACTCACTTGGCACTAAAATGCACATGCGTGTGCCGCTGCGCATGCGTCACACGAATCCGGAGCGGCAGCGAGCGCGTCACGACGAGCGCGCCAGCGACGACGGTAGGCTGTCCCTGCGTCAGCACCCACGGTCCGTCACCCCACCGTCACCCCGGGACGCACCTCGTCTGCCTTGCCCTCGTCGGTCGACACGAGCTCTTTGTCCCACGCAACGCTCGCATGCATCGTCGCGGCCCGTCTGCTCACGAGCGCCTCCTTCAATGCTTGGAGCGGCTGCACGACGTGGTTGTGCCGAACCTCGCACGCGGGCGAGAACGTCTGCGCAAAGGCGTCTTGGAAGGCAGCGTCACTGGCGTCGGCGTCGGCGAGTCTGGCCTGGGGTTTGGCTGCGGCGAAGAGGGGTGTGAGGCGGGATTGGATCCAGGTAGTGGCATTGGCATTGGCAGATACGCTGCCGGACTGGGACGGATCTGACATGATAGGATAACTGGATAGAACACTGGAACTGGTCAAAGTGGGGATGTGTGGCAACGTCACGGTTGCGGGAAAGGGGGTCTTGATCAAGATGTCAGACCGGAGTAAGTTGGGAACGATGTGAAAAAGGAGTATGACGACACCGATATGGAACAGGACAAAGATAGTTGTCCTATAAAATTGTCCAAGTCGGTACATCGGACGTGTTACAGATCGTCGCAAAAAGAGATATGCATTTGAAAAGAGCAGATTCGAAAGCAAAAAGTAAAAAACCAATGTACATAGAAGTGTTGTGCAGAGTAGCAGGAGGTTCCACCTCTATATTAACTCCACCTCGTCATAGAATAGCTTACCCATCCCCATAAACTTACACTCCCTCACTTCATCGCTATCTAGGTCGTCTCGTTCATCTCTTTCTCTTGACGACAGCAAGATAGCCAAGCAAACCACATCATCGTGCGCAGCTGTAGCACGTCCTCCTTCCACGCCATAGATTGGTTTTGTTCTCTAAACTCCTTCGTGAGTTGTTCACAACGCGAGATGTTCTCGGGGCTAACAAAGTCCACCGCGACTTTGACACAATCTGCCAGGTTGCAAACCTAAAGCATGCCACACTTAGTCCGACGTCGACACGTACGGGTCATTCAATCTTACCTGATGTGCGCATCCCGCGGGTATAAAAACAGCCTCCCCCGGTTTCTGATATATTCTATGGCTCTTGATCCCGTAAATATCAAAGAGTTCCTTCCGCAGCGTGCTATCGAGATAGATCTGCTGCGAGTGTATGGGATCATGTTGGTACGACCCTTTGAACTTTCTTCGCAGGAAAGTACGCAATTTATCCGCGTCGCATGGACGGAAGAGATCCCAGGCAGCACATCCAGGTTTCCCGTCTGGTGTGGGACTCGCAAAAGTCATGATGTTAACAGCGTCTGCCATATCCATGTGCAGTCTGGTCGACCCCTTGCTGCCTGCAGACTCAAAGGACGCCATTGCATTATACATTTTCGGACCTAGCTCATTCATCAGTCATCGCACACTCGATGCTCTCGGTCACGGCCTACCTAGGTCTGGTGCAACGGTGTTGCTCGGGAAATGTGAAGCAATGTTCAGGGCTCCGTCTCGGCGAACGTAGCTGGGAACTGGGACAGCTCTGCTGAAGTCCTCAGACAGCTCGGGGAAGGCGGTCTTGAAATCCGTTGAGGGTGGCCAATCCTAGAAACCATATTCAACTTCGCCGATCATCCGTACTCACTGCAGCTCACCTTCAACTTCCAACACTCGACTCGGCCTTCGTACTTTCCGAACCACGAAAAGAATTCCCCAACAGTGACGCGCTTGTTTACATCGGTTTGGCATTCCAGTATGAGGCAACTTTGCGAGTTGTATTTTTGAAGGAAATATTCGGGCGTCCACTGAATCTGGAACTTCGGGAGGAGTCCAGTCACCACAAGAGGTTCTCCCTTCAGCCAAAGGGGTCTAAACACGTCCTCGGTGAGTTCCGAGTCTGCGACGGTACTGGTGAGATGAGAGGGAATTTCTGTCGACTCCGTTGAAATGATTGGAGGTTGCGGTCCTGCATTTGCGGAGATTCCATTGGGCAGGTCACTGGCAATTTGTGTCATTTCTCCATGTACGGACGGCGTAGGGGCCTCGGGGTTTAACAGATCCACAGAAACTCCGTTGGAAGCTACACCCACACCCGAATTGGATAGGGTTTGTCCGTTTTGAAGAGATGGGTCAATGACTCCAATAACAGGAACTTCGTCTGGATCTGGTTCCGTTAGAAGATTCTCCATGTCCTTGATGGCTTGTGCCAGCTCAGACTTGCAGAAGCGTGACATCGGAGAGAAATCCTTGGCATGATGCTCGTTCCTGCGCGTGCAAGAGAGGAAAAATGGATTACTGTGAGCGTGCTTTTCCCGTCTAGCTTGCAGAGCAGCGATCTCTGCCTGCGTCGCGCCAGGCTTGTCTTCAGTCAGATCTTTGACCTGTTCAAAACACTCGGCACACGCTTCACGGCCACACAAACGGCACATCCAACTGCACGAGAATATCGAAGTCATGCAGGTATCTAAAAATATGCATCGAATTTAAAACGCTTGGTTTCAACGAGCCAAGGAACGAATCAGACACACCACATGTAGCCCGGACTTCACTCTCCCTCGTCCGGCGTATAATTTCAGGATAAGCTAGATGGTCGAGCTCTTGACGAAGTGTGGGCAACAAAGCTCGTGCAATCGTCCGCTGTGTTATCTTGTCAGCCAAGGAAACGTGTCGAGTATATTATCCAAATACCTTTGTCCGCCGGATATGTTGCTCAGTTAGAGGAACGTTCCACTGGACAGGGAAGTTCATACTCGGAGCATCCGGCCGCTGATTCTCCACAAAGCTGATACCCACGATGTTTCGCTGGGTATCTTTGAGGAAGAAGCGAATACCTTGAAATCGACACGTATCACCGGCCCAACGGCGCGTGCAGGAGACACACCGCGGGAATTGTTCTGATCTGTACCGATTCGACATGCAACGAGCGAACTGAAGTTCGGGGTGAAGTGCATCATTGCCTTGCCCCCCATTCTCTGCCGGAAAGATAACCCACGTGGGCTTCATTTAAGCCATATGATGAAACATCGAAGAAACCAACCTTCGCCAGCCTTCTCTTTGCCCTTATCACCAGTCGCCGACGTGTAGGATACGGTTGGCATGAGTTGGGCTACGTGGAAATGAACGCGAGTCCCAATCTAGACGAGTGAAAACCAACCATTTTGAGCAGCAATTTGCGCTGCTTCACTTCTTTTCCTGGCATTATAACCACGTTTGGAGGATGCTTCAGCAGGGTAAGGAGAAGATATTAGTAAAGGGTCGAGTAATTCGCACCATTTCCGTCTGCGGACTTCGCTTTTTTGGCCTTCTTTGATTTTTGTGAGGGTGGCTCCTCGACTTCTGAAGACAGCCGCTTCTGAACCTGGGGAGGTGGTGGTGGTGGTGGAGGTGGAGGCGGCGGATGCTGGTAGAGCATGGCAGGAAACACTCCAGGTGGGTGCATTAATGCACCTACTTCATACATGGGTTGCCCTGGGATCGTTGCTGTGAAGCGGGCCGCTAGACGAACAGAGGCTCTTTCAGCGTGCTGTAAAGCTTCGTTTGAAGACTCAGGAAAGAATGCATGACAATAAACAAATAACAATTACATGTGTGATGCGGATGGATAGGCTGTGGTTGATGCTCTTGAGCAGCGTGGTTGTATTGATCTACCCAATGCGAAAAAGTCAGTCGGGGACATCACGTATCTAGCCGAACGCGTTACTGACTGTTCTGAGGATAGTCGCCTGATATCGCTAGGGAAGACGCTTTTGAATTTAGGGACCCCGATACGTGTCAAGCGAATGGTCGCTCACCAGTCCGCTCATCAGAGTACATTGGAGTTACGATCGGTGATCCATAGGGGACGTTGGCAACGTCGGGTTGTGGGGCCCATGGGCCTGTTGGCATTACGAAATTTCCGTGCTCATCCACTCTTGGCCGTGGCGGCCGCTGTGACATGTCGCCGTTCAATTCAGCATACATGTGAGGCGGCATTGGATACGATCGACCGGTGGGCGGGCCGGCGTCAGGCCTACGCTTCGGCGCATTTGGATCGTCGTTTACAGGCTCCCAGCTAGCAGCACGTAGGTGAAAAGAAGCGCCAGAATCTGGTTGCTGAGAGTAGGGACCATGTTGAGGATGTGGAGGATGCTGGTACTGGGAAACGCCAGGCGAGGATGTGAGACTGGGAAGGTGAGTTGGATGAGGGTAAGCAGAGGAGTCGGAGGAAGGATTAAGGAGCTGGCTGATGGAAGTGCGCTTGTCATGCATGCCATTCATCGTTGTAGGTGACGATGGAGACCGCTGGCTCTGGGAGAATGGCAAGGACGAAAGACTTGGAGAAACGAGGAGCGGTAGGGAAGTGAGCGGTTGGGACTCGCGGAGAATGCGCATTCAGCGGAGTGAATGACTCCGACATCCCACCACTCTCGGCAATCCGGCATCTTCCCGGCATCGTTAACCGCGAACCTCGCCGTTCACTTTATCTCGACCTCCCCCCTTGCGAATCCACACGAATACCCTCTGAGATCCGTTCTCAGTTCTGAATCTAACTGTGATGCTCAGTCCAACACAGTCCGGTTACCGTCATGTCGTGGTAAATAGTATATATGCACACAGAAAAATTCAACAAACATGTGCTGTCCATCATGTGTTCCAGCTATCCCACGTAAGAAAAAAAGAGACGACCAAACATTTCGTATCTCCTAAAACCATCAGTGCAAAACTCGTCGTAAATATCGTGTGTGGACAGACATGAATCCCAAAAATCATGACAACATAAACCCCAATGTGAAAATGATGAGCAAGGTTGTTAACGCAATGTGCCGTCGCGAGCTAAAAAGTATTTGCGGAAGATCCCGGCGACCTTCAGATTCAAGGGAATGAATAGTGGTTTGATCATCCAGACAAGCCTTCCGAAGGTCGCCCACCACCGTCAAGGGACCTCACCTGGCTCGTTGTGACCACCCGACGGGTTCAGCGGTGAATCGCCCGTGAGAACTCGGGCGTCGGCCTCCGTGGTTTCAGTGCGCCCCTTGGGTTCTATGACGACCGTCATGGGCATTATTTCGCACGCAACACACCTCACTTACCGGGCGCTGTAGCGTCCGTGGCGGAGTCTAGCCGCTCAGTCGGTAGTGATCTTTTATCGGGATCTGTCACTTGTCATCAACGACGAGATACCGAACAAATCGGGTCTTCTGCACCTGTAATACCCGATGGCTCCACTACTGGACCTAGCGGGAATAAGCACCAAGCATCGCTCGAAATCAGGTATAAGAGATACTCACTTGATGTTGTTGCTCCTTCGTGTCTATTCGTTGAATCCGGTTCGTTGATCGTCGAAGACGTAGAGAGGCTTTCACTTAGTTTCAGCAACGCACCCAGTTTCTCCGAAGGGGGTAACACGTTCGACGATACGATGAGAGGCACGTTGGTTTCGTAATGCGAGTCTGTCTTCCCCACGGACGACGACCGACTCGGAGAGTGATTCATCGGCGTGGCCCGACCTTGAGGAACATGTAATCGACGTGCGACAGCCTGAGCCTGGGTGTTTTGTTCCGCTGAAATCGACTTTGCAGCTTCTGGACGTAAGTCGGCCCACATTTGAAGCGCCTTGATGGATCCCCACTCAATGATCTTGTTATTGAGCCATTGCAACGACACAGGTTTTGTCAAGAAATCATTGCATCCTGCCGCGAGTGCAGCAACTCGATCGCTCTGAAGGGAGGACGCCGTAAGCGCGACAATGATAACCGAGGAGCGATAGGGCGACGTTGCCGCTGATGTACGAGGCTCAGAGGTGACATCAGAAGGGGTGCGACCACTGCTGTCAGACTGCGGTGTCGAGGGAGCGCACGCAGCAGCTTCGAGTTGCCGGATTTCCTTTGTGGCCTGGATTCCATCCATGACGGGCATTTGGATGTCCATCTATAACCTCGTCAGAGAATCGCAAAACGTGAGTCTAATCCGAGCTCACCAAGATAAGATGGAAGCCACCACTACGCCATTTCTGTACAGCCTCCTCTCCATTCTTTGCAACGTCATACTTGATTTTCTTCTTCCGCATAAACGTGGACAGAATCGTCTGATTGATCGGGTTATCTGAATCGACATCTTAGCATAGCCAGCAGGGAGGCCGACAGCACGCACCGTCGACGATAAGGACACTGATAGGTGGGACGATGTTCGTGTCAGTCCCTCCCTTCCCTAGCTTCGTTGACATCGTAGGTGGTGTTGAAGGTTTCTGATCTTGTACTCGCCTCGAGGGTCGTCTCGTAAAGGTATTTGGAGGCGGATCAGGAGCATTGGGTGACCCTGGTGGAGATGACGTCTTCCTCGCATCGATTGGACTTCCCTTCCACGACGCAGTAGGAAGTGGAACGATATCGTCTGCCAACACAGATGGTTTTCGAGCTTTTCCTTTTCCGCCGGAACTTGCTCCGGAGGTCTGAGAATCAGGGCTCGGTAATGAATCTTGACGGAGAGCGACAGGTGTGCTGGGCCCCTGCGTGTGGATTGCAGAGAAGGAAAGAGTCTGCTGTGTTGGATTCTTGTCCTCGCTGCTTGACGGTCGACGTGAGGATGGCCGACGGACCCTATCTGGTGTAGGGATGAGGAACTGCGCCTTTGGAACTTCAATATAACTGGGTACTCCAGGCATCTTGGCCCCTTTAGCTCTCGGCTGGAACACGATACCAGCTGGCTGACCATCCGGACTTGAGATTACAAGTCCAGAAGCGGGCGACATGCCGAGTTTCACAGAACCGTCAGGGAAGTACTCTGCTGTTTCCGATATAGCCAGCGGAGAGGGCGGGTGCAGAGCATGCGGTTCACCAATCGCTTCCCTCGGTGATTTGACGGCACGGTCAGAGGTTGCACGAGGAGAGTAAACAGGTCGTGTCGGAGGAGATTTCGGAGCGGTTTGCCCGTGGCTGAAGAAGGGCACGTTGTGGATACCCGGACTAGTCGGGCAGCTCCCGATAGGAGCGAAAAGAGGATCGACAACAGGTTTCGTCACCGCAGTGTGGAGGGCAGTCAGGAAGCGACGCGGTCCTGCTGGCTTTGGGATGATCATGATCTCTAGCGGTGGTTTGAACGTGTCGACCGAAAGTACGAGGTCCGTTTGAACGGTGTCCTTAGCAGCCTTGTAGTTCGCCAAGCTTGTGAAATGTATAATAACATGCGCTGACGCCCCTTGCATACTATTGGGAGAACCATATCCCAATGCTCTAGCTATCTGCGGAGAAGACTTGGGTCGGTGATGAGCAGCCAACGATGGTCGCTTGTTCCGCGAATGTGTAGCAGACGGCAGAGGTTGTTGCTCAGCGCGTTCCTTTTGTATCCTCTCGCGTAGAATCGACACGTCGTCATCGATAAAAATGACGGTCCCTGGTGACGCAGGTCGAGGACTCCCATTAGACGCCGCACTAGGATGTTCATGGGGATTATTGTCTGCAGGGCTCCAATGGCGAGATTTGGTGGAGTGAGAACTTGCCCCTGGGTGGTTGTCAGCGGATGAACCCTTCTCAGATGTGGCCAGATGTCCGTCTGCATCAGACTCTGGCGAGACGTGGCTGACATCCATTCCCCATGTAGTGAGGTAACTTGTCAAGTGGTGAGCAAACGCGCTACTCTCCTTCGCATACAGGACGGCTCTCTTGCCTCGCAGTGTCTCCGAAAACTGGACCAACTCCTCTAGGGTGGGTTCCTTGGTTATCCTAGCGCCAGAGAGCAGCGGCGAGCTATACTCCGGTACAGGCGTGGCCCTGGCACTGATGGCGGCAGGGGATCCAGCTTCCAAGGGAAACACTAATTCATATGCCCGGCCAGCAAGGGACTCTCGGGCAGGTAGATCGCATGTTAGGGAAGCACCTGTGCGTGAACACAGTCGCCGCAGCAAAGGGGATGCGAAATTAGGCAGGGATCGGCTCGAAGAAGCATCGATAACGGTAGGTGCTTGAAAGTTGGTGCTCGTTTCCGACTGGGAAAAATAGTAATGGTTGATCTGAAACGTACAACGAACGTGCCCGTCCTCGATATTCGACATGTAGGAACCTCTTCTGTTTTGAAGGCGCCGGTTTTCATCCTCAATTGGGGAATCGGAGGAACCATCCAGGACTGGTCTGATAGACAACTCGACGTCGATCGCATCGCTTCGGTGGGCAGTAAGGAGAACTTGGCGAATAACCTTTGAAACCGTCAGAACAACAGGGCTTAGTTTTGTCACCGAGCTTGCTCACGTGTGTCAAAGTGTTGGAAACCCCGAATTCCTCACCGCGGACAGCGACGTGTCGCAAGCCGACATCCGCGTGGAAAAGCACAAGGTCCACACCTCTCTGCGCTGCACACGCACTCAGCGCGTCGCCCACGCCCTGCAGCATCTCACCAACATCAAAGTCGGAATGCGTGATCGGAGTGCATGTTACGGGCGATGCATCCGGTGCATCGCTCTCAGCCTGCGGAAGAGGTTGTCCGATCCGTGCACACAATTCCGGCATATTGGCAGACACAAAGTTGAGGTTCTTCATGGTGGTGAGCATCGCAGACACGGAAGGGGTCGGAACCGATAGGGAGCACGCAGCATATTGTTCTTTTGCGGGGTCAAGAACCTGCGCGGCGGATATCTGTAGAAGCGTCTGGATGACCATTTCTACGGAGTCTGCCAGCTCTAGCGAGACCTCGTGGAAATGCGAGCTGTCGGGGGAGCTAGGGGTTGGTGGGACGCTTGTCGGGAGCGGAGACATCGCTTGGGTTCTGCGAGGATTCCGAAGGTGCTCGAGCTGGGAGGGTAAAGGCGGTGGAAATGTGCGTGATTGTCGGGGAATATCAGAGCACCCGTCGTGCGCGTTTGCTATTCCGAATTGCTGCTGCAAATGCCTGCGGTGGTTGGGAGGGGTGTCATAATCATCAGAAAGCTCGGCCTGAGAATGCTTATCGATGGACGAAAATTCCCTTTCCGAAAGATCGGAGTCTGCCTCAGAAGAGCTGAGAATAGCGGATCGTTCTACCGGATGGCCAGGAGACAATTGAATGGGTGGAGAGGGCTCGGCGGGCCAAGTAACGGCAAACTTGTTGGGACCGACGAGGTCAGAAGTGAAGGCAGAATCATCGTGGGGAAGAGGATGACGGGCAGCGAAGACTTGTTTCGTCCCGGTCATGACCGGTCACCGAGCGAACTGGGTCGTGCGGCGACGAGAAACCAAGCTCCTAACGACGGCGAGTATTATAGGAGTATAAGAGAGAGAGAGACCTCGCCAGGAGATGAGATGGGATAATGTTTTTTTTTTTGACGAGAACTTAGAGGAGGGTCAGCGTGCTTGACTGAACCCTCGATCGACGTTCGCAGCTCGAAATGAAGGTGCAGCCTCCAAATCAATGTCACCTTGTCACAGGCCTGCCGGCACGCACTCCTCATGGCAGGCAAACGACCACTGTAGATTTCATAAAAACAAGCCGTAGAAAATGTACACAATCACTCAAATAGTTCGCTGTTAAAGTATGGTTCAATAGGTCAGTTCGACATCTCCCTCTGCAACCAAGTCCATGTCATGGTAGCTAACTTTCTTGCCCGCCGCTGCTCGTGGGTCCTCCTTGACGTCAGGCGGCGGAGGCGGTGGTGGTGCACCTCCCGGTCCTTGACGGCGACCATTCTTTCTACCATTTGCTTCGTGGCCACCAAGAGGAGCATCCAACGCCATGACAGGCTTAGCAGGCAGACCTGCGCCCGCGGGTACAGTAATCTCCATCGGCGGATCAAAGTTTGGTGCATAACCGCTTATGCGATCACTCAAACGACGTGCCGTGGTAGCCTCGTCCCTCCGCGGAGGCGGTGGGGGCGGGAAAGTACCAGGAGGATATTGATAACTGTAAGGGTCCCAATAAGCGCCGCCCATATAAGGTGGAGGGGGTACATAGGCCGTAGGGTGACCACCATAAAACATATTAGGACGTCCATATTCGGGCAGGTAAACACTCGGGCCCTGAATACCATACGCCTGCGGAGGGGCTTGACTGTTGCCTGTCATGGGAGGAGGGTGGGTGAAAGGCTGGATCCTATGAGGGTCTAGTGCGAAATTGTTGAAATACGGGACCTGCCGGAGATCAAATTGCACAGGTACCCTCCAGACCAAGAACTTGTCCTTACCTCATCAAGCTGCTTGACGAGCTCAGGGTGCTTGTTGGCGATGTGCTTCTCGACAAAGGAGGTGGCCTTGAACAGCTTTTGGCACGTTTTGCATCTGAAACGTCCTTCATCTTCTTGTTTGATGAATGGTTCAACTGCCTTCGAAAGCTCCCTTCTCAGATATGAGCATGGAATCGAGAAACCGAGACAGTCAATGCCTACTCGTCGTAACTCTTGCCTCCGTAGTCACGGGGGTCCACACCATCCCTATTGATAAGGAGAGCAATCTTTGTATCGAACCACTCCAGCCAACGCTCATCTGCGGGGGCTGGACAATGAGTTAGAAAGTTCGAAACATTGCAAGTGCATACCATTTCTCTTCCAGTCTCTGTTCTCGGCGTGTTTCGTTGCTATAGTTTCAGTCTCTTTTTCTTCTTCCTTTTCTCTTTTGTCCTTCTCAGCCTTCTCGATTTCAGCTGCCTTGACCTCCTCGAGCAGTGACTTCGACAAAGGCTTCCTCACGTGCTTCAGGCACTTACGCTGTAATTCCTCTAGATGATCGGTAACAACAGCGCAGTAGTAGCAGGTGTGGTACGCTGCGCGCAGGTAGGCAATATACAAGTCCAAAGAAATCACCGCCTTCCAAAACAGTATGAAGAGTATTCGCAGGTGTAGGCAAACTCTGCTCACCTTCTTCACCTCCAATACCTTCTCGTCATCGCATTGTTCACGCAATTCCCCCATAATTTTTTCAATTCGCCGCTCAACCGCCTCAGATCCAGCCTCTCGCAGCATTGAATCATCCTCATTGTCTGCCTGCATACCGACATCCTCCGATCTTACACCGCCATTTGTTTCCATGCTGTCGCCGCCCGCGGAAGAAACCGAGGATTTGAACAACGTGACACATTCCTCTTCTAGGATCGATGCCAAAATCTTCACGTTGACTAGGTCCTTTTCAATGCGGTCTAGCCTGCTTGCGACTTCAGGGACGTAGCGAACACGGTTGACAAAGGGTTTTGTATTATGCGACACGTGCAGTTTGAACCCTTCGATCTACGGCAACTCATAAATCAAGCATGCAGGACTGACTCAGACCAACACACCTTCTTGTCCGTCAGTTCATTCATCACGGCGGTCATGTCGGCCTCGTCACGGAATTTGATCCATCCGGCACGATAAAAGTTGCGTTTCTGCAGAGGATCACCCAACGCCAGATATAGGAATCCGGGAATCTTGCTACAAGCCTATAACACACTTCAGCATTGTACAGATGGCAATTTCACTTTGGACAGACCTCCTCAAGTTTGAGTCGACCGATATCTGGAGGAATGGTGCGGATCATCACCTGGTTGCCCTCGGGAGGAACAGAAATCTCTTCGCCACGGTTGTTCCGCTTGTTTTCAGTAGACGCCTTTCCATTTTCCACCCGACTTGCATCATGTTCACCAGTATCTTCCTCAGCATCCATAGTGAACTGCATCTCATCATCTGCGGCATTCTTGACTTCCTCGGTAGGGGCCACATTTTCGCCCACATCACCCAAGGTTGCAGAGTCCTTGTGTTGTGTACTAGAGTCGGACTCAGGTTCATTCAGGTCGGGGTCAAATTTGCCCGACTCTAAGTCCTGAACGAAAGAAATCAAACGACCTTTCCACCCGTCCTTTCTAAGGCGGCGACGAAGCGCTGAAAAGTCCGGTGCAGGATCATACTTCTCCGCAAACCAAGGAGACTTCCTGTGATGGTCAAACATCGTTTGCAACTACAATACAAATACGAGAATTCAGTCAAATTCACCTCCAAAGTCATTATTGGAAAGACTATCTGAACTGCGATTGACGGCATGGACGGAAAGGTACGAACCTGGGTTGACATGAATTCCTTTTTGTATTTCTCCCAGCGAGCGCGTATACCATTCCGAGGCTTGGACCCATCACCCGCTTCTTGTTCCGCGGCTTTGTCGGCGCTGTCTTCTTCAGTTGCTTGCTGAGGGAAGTAATACCTGAACCATTCCGCATACTGCTTCAGTGTAGCAGGATGGTCCATGGTGCGAGGGTCGATAGGTGCTCGCCGCGACGGCGGGGGTGGCTGAGGCGGGTACGGGGAAGGGAACTGGGCCCGAGGAGATCTATAACCATATGCACGAGAATGAGCATCTAGTGACGGTCGTTAATGCTTGGCGTAAAGAGTGAATTGAGCAAGATACCATAGTCGTCACCATACCGAGGACGAGGGTCATACCGCTCCCGGTCGTAAGGTGACATAGAATGACGACGCTTACGATCTGCGAAACGATGAGGTAACGAAAAGTATGACACAAGTTGAGACCCACTCTCATCGGGAGGGGGACTGCGGCTCCTCCCACGTCTGGCGTGATCGTATGAGGCACGATCTCTCTCATAGTCAGGCCAAGGTCTTTCTCTGTCAAAACCGTCCCATACGCCGCGGTAGTCGGGGGCGTAGGAATCGGGATAGGGTGGCCGTGGAGGAAAGACACCCCTTGGAGAGCGAGAACGAGAGCGCCGCGGAGGTGGATAAGCAGAAGCAGACCAAGAGGACATGAGCGATGTGCGAGAAGAGAAAGGAGCTGAGAGAGGAATCAGAGACTTAGTCGATGGTTTTGAGAAGAACAATGAGGACAAGAGGGAGATGAAGAGGAGAGAGCGCCTGTAGGCATGATGAGGAGAATAAGACAGACCTCTTGTATCGCAACACTGCTTTGTTTTGAGGCTGGGTCGAAAAAAAAACTCGACGCAGCGTTGGCGAACAATGTGCGCGCGATACAAGAAACCCGTCCCGTTCGACATTGACGTTTCCTCCGCTTTCATACTCCGACTCAATCTGAGTGTTAAATTCAACCTCGGCGTCTCGGCGCAACCACTACTCTAGAATACACTACCTAAGACGTTCTCTAACTCTGGGTGTTCTACTGGTAGTACTGCGTTAGTCTTCTGTCGTTTTGTTTCTCTCTTCTCCTCATCAACCGCACCTCGCTTGAGTTCGATAGGACACTTCCCCATTTCTTTCCGTTTCTCATTCCGCTTGTCCAGTATTCGTGCAAGCTCGACATTCCCGAGATATTCACGTTGCTCTGATCTCGACTGCGCAAGCTCAACTCGCAGTTTGGCTGCATGCACAGCAGCCTCGTGAGCTGTTCCATATTTGAGTAACAGTATATCACCGATGCGCTCGTTTTCCCCACCTATTTGCTCGGTCAACATGTTCCATTTGAACTTGGGAAGATATTTCATCGTCCAGACATCGTCTCGCCATCGTGTGCCTTTCTTTCCCCCAATTGGCTGAGCATTGAGCATCCCTGCGACCGACCTGGCAATTCGCTTGTCCCTGAACTCCACCCAACCTTCTACAAAGTGGGGCTTCCTTGTGGTGGTGTATTTCCGCCTCAAGTACGCAGCCTTTGCATCTAGCCCAGGTTTTTAGCGAACATCGAGGATACGATTCCAAATGACCTACCCTCTTGCTGCAGATACACCCTTCCCACCTCTCCATATTGAGACAACAGATAACGAACTTTAGCAGGCTGCATCCCGGGCGGTATGCGTGAAATGTATATTACTCCAGAACGCGCTTGGGCCGCATTGAAGGCCGCAAGAGCCTCGAGGGTGAGCGGTTTGACCGTTTTCTTGGAAAGGGGGGGACCTACATGCCCTTCATTATTCACTGGGTGTTCAATCTCTCCCGCACTCTCACCTTCCTGGAATGCGTTAGAGTGGATGGAGCTACTACTGGCATTTCCCTCTTCTTCATCTGCATCGGGTGGGATGGAATGGGATGGAATGGGTGACGATGCCCCTCTCGT
Source organism: Wakefieldia striispora (assembly GCA_038090475.1). Lineage (NCBI taxonomy): Eukaryota > Fungi > Basidiomycota > Agaricomycetes > Agaricales > Hymenogastraceae > Wakefieldia > Wakefieldia striispora. The sequence continues at coordinate 48,448 of JBBPMU010000001.1, forward strand.
GTGAGAGTTCTCAGCCCGTTCGCTGGACTGGTGTCGCGGAGACGTCTTCCTTGTCATACAGGACTAACTATATAAAAGTGGTGAAAACATCAATTCAAATATTCTGATACCATGTTTGGAATCGCCCCTGTCTGCGAATAACATCTTTTGTATGGTGATTCCTCCAAGTCGCTCCAGAGTATCTGACGTTGTTCAGTGCTCCATCGCTCTATGGTAAGTTAGACCAGCAGTCGTTTCTCGCAGTTCCAGGACGATTCCCATACTTAGCAGTGCTGTACACAAACGCAGGTTACAGTACTATGTTGTATTTGTACTTCTTAAGCTGGGAGCTTTGAAGTTGTGATATCGAAAGAACAAAAAGAGTGGTGTTATAATCTGCCATAATAATGCTAATATGCAGTAACATAATACATCGGCCCGGCCAGGTGAGTCGAAGGGAGAACCTTTCCGAGGGCCGAAGTTAGCAAATGGTCGACCGGTAAATAGAACCCGGACATACCAGACTCAGTCTTTCTCATTCAGGAAAGCATCGAGTTCATCATCTAGTTCTTTCTGGGTTTTTCGTGGTCGAGGGTTCCGTCGCCCTCTACCCCTGCCCCGTCGGGTATCACCTTCCTCACCTCCCTCACGCGATCGACGACTATCAGAGATCCTGGATGTCAAACCACCGCCTATTGTGGAAGAGATGCGGTGTCTCAAATTGGCACCAGTTTCCGGCGAGGAGGTACGCTCGGCCAGCGACATTCGATCTACGTGCGCCTTCGCAGGCGGTGGGGAATATGATAATCTGTCGCTTCTCAGGTAGGCGTCCAGTTCGTCGTCGAGATTCGATGCATCCAATAACGAGCGTTCATCTCGTCTCCGCTTCATTGGTACATCGCCATCTTTTCCCGCATTTATCCCGTATTTTCTGTAGAACTCGCTCTCCTTCTTCGCGCCCTGTTTCTTTACATCATCGTTTTTCGCCCACCTCATCTTTATGGTACCTCTTAGCCCTTCTCCCTGTCCAAGGCTTTTACTGATTCTGTCTTCTGGAAGCCAGAGGGTAACCGGTATGGCCTTCGCGGTTACAAAGCCGTCTTCATCCATGTCATCCATGGCTGTTTTTCGAAGGTCACGATGCGCGGCACGTGCCAGACCCTTCGATTCGAATACCAGCACGCAACTGCTATCGTTCACCCACTCTAGACCGATGGGTTGTGCATCAAAGTGTGTGACATACGCGAATATACGTGCCGTCGGAAGGTGGGAGATAGGTGTACCGGTGAGGAAGAGAGCATTAGATCTGAGCACGGAGTCTAACGTGCCTGTTCGTTCAATCGGATTGTTACATTGTCGGAAACGCGTACCTTCATCCATATCTATGTCTTCGTCCTCTTCGATGTCGGTGCGTTTCCGCTTCATGGGGAGAAACCCGCAGCATCAGGCTGCTGCTCTCCGAGTAATTATTGGCATGCAATTCAGCGCACCTTCGCTGTTCTCGTTTGAGTAGAGTCGGAGAGTAGGTATACCTTGGTGCTACCGATGCGATCTAGTAACGCGGCCGGTTGTGCATCCTCGTTCGGGGTGGTGACTTCAACCTCGGAGGCCTCTGCATTGGGGAATCGATTGTCGTATGGCTGTGATGTAGTTTCTTCGGGCGAACCACCCGCTACCAGGCTCTCCATGTTTCTGGGGAAGAACTAAGTACAACTTGTTCCGATTCCCGAACCGATGCTTGGGTGAGATGGCACGTGACCTGCTCTAACAACGCGACCACCAACTTGACCAACAGCTTGGTGGTTTCAAGCTTTCTACGCGTCAGTACTCATTGTTTCCGAACTCAAAGTGGTTCATAGGATATGGCCTCCCAAGCTCAGGAGCCGATTCAGAGGCCGTCTAAGCACCGCAAGGAAAAGCGTGAGCTTACATGACTCTGTTTTGTCTCTTTCTGATTCCAGTTGAATCAGCATGGGACACCGATGACATTGACCAGTGAGTGACGCCAAATTTTTTCTATGTCATCACTAACTAACACATATACAGTGTGAGTATCACTTGATGCGATGTGAGTCACGACGCTGAAAAAGCCTCTCAAGTGGAAGGTCGACTCCTTCTTGCCGGAAGATAACAAAGGGGGGGTGTTTACCGAAGAATCCTCGTTCGCGACCCTCTTTCCGAGGTACCGAGAGAAGTATTTGAGGGAAGTATGGAGCGTGGTCACCCGAACCCTCGAGTCTCGTGTGAGTTCATGAAGCTGTCTGGATTACATTTCACTGCACAGAGCATAGGGTATCGCGTGTACACTCGATCTTGTGCACGGTTCCATGTCCGTCCGCACAACACGTAAAACCTATGACCCATATATCGTGCTGAAAGCTCGCGACATGATTAAACTCCTCGCTCGAGGTGTTGCGGTCACCCAAGCGGCAAAGATCCTGCAAGACGATATCTCGTGCGACATCATTAAAATCGGAAACCTTGTACGGAACAAAGATCGTTTCGTCAAAAGGAGACAGCGCATTATCGGACCTGATGGCAGTACTCTCAAGGTAACTTTAATGTCGCCAATGCCCTTCCAAGACTAATAGAAAGGACTTACTAGGCGATTGAGCTATTGACACAATGTTATGTTTTAGTTCAGGGTAACACGGTCAGCGTCATGGGTCCTCAAAAATCGCTGAAGGAGGTGCGACGTATCGTTTTGGATTGTATGAAGAACATACACCCGATATACCGAATAAAAGTTGGTTCATTTCGAGTATCGTCTTGACTTCTGTTAAAAGGTATCCAAGGAACTGATGATCCGACGAGAATTGGCCAAGGATCCCAAACTCGCGAATGAGACTTGGGATCGTTTTCTCCCTCAGTTCCGAAAGCGTCATCTCAGAACATCTGAAAAGACTGCGCGAAAAAACGAAAAGCTCTCCGCGAAGGAGACGGCTCGCAAAGAAGCCGGGCTCGAATCCGCCAAAAAAGATAAACACACGAAGAAAGTCTACACACCCTTTCCGCCACCACAGCAACCTCGCAAGGTATTGCTGTTTTATTTGATAGAATGACTACTTAGTTTGCTCGTTCTGCAGGTGGATCTTCAATTGGAGTCAGGAGAGTACTTCCTTAAGCCTCATGAAAAGCAAGCACGAGAGGAGGAACAACGCAAACAAAAGGTATGAGTCTCGGGCTTTTTCTCTCTGTCGTTAATAACACTTCATATAGCAAACGGAGGCAACATCCAGGCGCCGTGCTGAACGTGCAGAAGCGTTTGTTGCGCCGGTCGAAGAAGCGGCACCCACAGTGGAGGATAAGCGGAAAAAACGTCGGCATGCCGAGACAGACGGAGGTAGGGATATGGATAGACCGAAAAAGAAAAAATCGAAGGTTCGCTTCATCGACCCTTCCTAACATAATTTGCGGTGTATCGATCGTTCCCTGTACGCGCTGTGATGATTCATCTGAGTCGTTGGCCTTGTTTGATAGCCTTTGCCAAGGCCTAACAGTACTAGTGCATTTCGCTGTCAATGGCCGCTGCTTACTTGAAACCGGCAAAGCTTGAGCCGCCCCAAACCGAGGCATTTATGATGGCTGGTTTATGGATGTACTTATAACCACACGTGTCTTGTTATCAAACCTCTACCATGGCCTCAGTCGACGCCCAATGGATGCCCGTAACTGGCCGCCACAAAGTAGACATTGGCAGTTCGCTTGCACGAGCTCTCAAAGCGCGAAAAGGCATCGTCGCTCCAAAGCGTGGCAACCTCCCAGATCGTGACTTCCATTCCTTTCGTTGTACGTCGGGATTTCGAATACCAACAGCACTAATATACCAAGCTATCCGTCGCCTCAGACAACTTCAAGCCGGAATCTATTGATCCAGATAAACCTGGTTCGATCGAGGTGAAACGCACAAAGGAGTCGACGAGTGTCACAGTAGAGCGACCAAGCACACAGGTATGCTGGTGTTTCATCGTTCGAACGGTCATTAATGGCGTTTATAGGCAAGGGAAAGCCTCCTCTTTAAAGGAGCAGAACAGCCAGTGAAGGAATATGACTGCGTGCTAATATACGATGAAGACCTGGGTGTAAGTGACCCGGTTCATTCGGCTGGCTTTTTTACTGAGGCGCATGATCCCACAGACATTCACCCTTGAGAAGATTGACTCGTTTATAAATTTCAATTATGACCGAAAGGTTCAGGCGTCGTCGTCTACAATCCAGCAAGATACAGCTTCCCGTGCGCATTTATCATTCTCATTGCCTTCTTTGAGTCTGATGGTCGGCCGTATAGCAATTGCGGCCACGCCTCAACCTGCGGATAACGACGTAGACTTTGCGAATCAACTAGAGAGAGATCTAATTGGGCTTGAGGATGCCGAGGGTGAACCAGACGATGACTTTGAAGAAGTCATCGCAACAGTTCCCTCAGAACTAAAGGATCGACGATTCAGGGTGGAAGAAGAGGAAGAAGAGGAGGAAGAAGAATTGATTCTCGCTGCGAGTAAAGCGCCACCGCCGGTACTACCGCCCAAACCCAAGAATCCTCCCAACCAACAGGAGCCAATGTCCAAGCACAAGCTTAAATCGAAGGAGCTCTCGAGAGCAAAAGCGGAAATCGAATCGCATGGGGTCGTCGATTCAGAAGTCGAGGAAGTCCTCGCCTTTGGCGTTCCTACTCGTACCACGAAACGCCAAAAGCTCTCCCCAGTGCCGGTGGTCCAGAAACCTTCACCCACCACCCAACTTGCACTCCCTAGTGTCTCTACTTCCGTTGTGTTGCCTTCCTCACGACCTCCACCCAAGGAGGATTCCGACTCGGAAGAGGACGACTGGGACGCGGTTGTTGGTGGCGAACCCCAGGCGGAAAATGATGCTCAAGAGATTGATCTTGACGCATTTGAACAAGAGATGGAACAACAACTAGAAGGACTAGATGAAGATATATTGGCGGCAGCCATGTCGGAGCCAACACCGGCTGCCAGACGACCAATGTCGTTGAACCAGTTCGCTGGTGGACAATTGAGTCCAGACGAAGACAGTACCTCATCGAGTGAAGAGAGTGACGAGGATTGATTCACATTCTGATTTTCAGTGGTTTCCGAGAGAGCTTCTTACTGTTAACTCTTCGAAGAACATTATACCTTAGACCTGTACAGGCTCTACTAAAGGGACGGAGAATTAATCGAGTCTACCAGACTAGATATGATATCACTAGCTTGTGCAGGGGATAATATAGTCGTGAACGCGTCCACCGTCGGAGAAGGAACCGTTGGTGCTGTGGAAGCACTCGGAAGATTTGAGGCTGTTGCTAGTATCACAAATCAGATCTACCTGAGGAGACAAAGTATAAAATCCATTCGCGTACCCGTCACCGGTGACGTCGCAATGGAAGTGCCAGTCGGTGTGGCAGGTGGCATCGTGATATTTTCGGGAGCTGTGGTAGAAGTAGGGTTGGGATCAGGCCGGATTAACTCGCCAATGTAGTCTGGCTGGTCGACAAAAAGTAGTGCGGGACCAGCGATGGTTATACTCGAGTCCGTTGCCCCGTTCATACCACGTGGCGATGTCGTTGCCATCTGATCGTTCAAGTTGGTGATGAATATGTACATCGGACCAGTCACGTTGACAGGAACCATGCAATCATCCATGGGTTGATTGCGAGGCGCGTTCGTTCCTCCTGTCACGATATGACAGAATAGTTTCTAGCGAGTGCACAAGGTCTAGTGAGCCATTTCAAACGCGAGGAGGCAAAATTACATTCGTGCCAATGGTTCCGTTCAGCGCAGGAGAACTGAAATTGAGCTGCGCGCCAGCTTGCAAGGCACCGTCGTACGTGACAGTCAGAGGGGGGTTAGCTAAACGTGTGTGTAAGTCAGCAACAGCAGTGTCCTTGCTGTGCGTAGAATACTTGGTTCCGGAGGCGTACCTGAAACACCTAAATTGCATCCGGAAATGAACGTACTCGCGATCGCAAGGACATCTGCAGGGGTAAGGGCGACATCAAACGGCTGAGGGATGCTCGTCGCGTTGGATAAGAGGTTGAGGATGGTCTGATGGCCAGCCTCGACCGTCATAATACTACCCGCGGCCGTGACCAACAGCGGGTCGGTCAGGGAAGTCAATGCACCCAAATAAGCACTAACACCGATGCTCTCGACCACCCGCGCGGTAACTACCATCGTGTTGACGTCTGTGAGGGCAGAAGAAAAATCAAACGTGCAGTTGCGGACAACTTCGCCCCCGAGAGCACGGATGGTGGACTGGAGAGGCAAAGTTTGTTTAGCGAGTCCTCGGCTGATAAAATAACAAATATCGCGGACCTCCAAAGTCATGGCATGGACATTTTCATCGCTTGCGATTATTTCAAATTGTTGAATCGGGATTTGCGACGAAGCAAAACCTGCTGTCTCAAAGTCAGGAGAACCAAATTTTTCGAGCGCCTGCGCGTAAAATGCAGATTCCAGCTGCTCCAACAGATTGGCAAATGCTAAGACAGAAGCACGATCAGAGAACTCGCCCGCAGTAAAACCAGAGTTCACTACATACCCAATACTTTAATGTTTGCCACTGTGCTGTGCGACAATGGACGTGCGAAGACCACAGGGAAGAACGGAAGGAAGGCAATAATCAGAGGTATGCACATTTTTGGAGTCTTCCAGAGAGAGACGGGGTAGATATTGACTTGTTAAAGTCTTGCCTCCCGGGCAAACCAAGCCTATACACAATTTGTTGTTCAAGGTTGTAACAGCGGAACGACGGGAAAACTCACCGCAGAACGTGACGATGTCTGGAGACAGTAGAACAAATGGGGGAGACAATTGCTTATGCATTGCAACTTCGTTCTTTAAGGCTCTGAGGAGTGGACCAATATTATCCTATTCGGGGATCGATCATGCTGAGCCTCGGTCGTTATAGAGATTCCACCTAGCTTCAAATTCCTTGCACAGCGAGGGCAATGCAGGAACATTACGGGAGGACCCCCTTGACACGCTGCGGGCTGCATCATTAAGGGACTCGATCCGCGATCAAGAGCATACTCACCGGTACGATGCATTGAAGTAACTGGTAAGCAGCGTCCATAACCTGAAGTCAGACGAGCGGAAGAAAGCCACGTGCAGACTCCGGAAAATTTGTACAAACTTGGTCATGTGTCGGTTCGATAGCTCTTGATATCCGAACTTTATTCTCCTGTTCTCCTTTTGATCATATCGTCGACATCTACTGAAGGACAACGGTCACGAGGGAACAAGGGACGTGGAAATCGTAAATATTAGAGCTTATAGATCGTGACTGACAACATGCGACATGTGGCGGTAAGTAATGGAGAGACATACTGGTCAAGCCCATCCTTCCATCAAACACTTCAGTCGACTTGCAAGCACACCGTAAAAGTACGGCATGTGCCCCTGGAGCGCCAGCACCGTGCTCACAATCTTGTGATCTTTGTGGGGCCACTCAAAGACCAGTTGTTCCTGCACTTTGCGCATCTTGATTTCCCCTTCCCCTCCCAGGAAGCTCAATAGCACTCCAAGCTGTCTCTTGCACTCTACCGGCGAACCTTCTTCCTCGTTCCACTCGCCTATGGGCCTCTGAACCTCGGGATTGCGTGGTGATGGATCTCGCTCGATGATTGCCTGGAGGGCATCATCCGCAGCGGACATCAACTCTATTTGTTCACGAAGCTTTTCCGGAGCCGACATCAACTCTAGCCGCTCCCGAAGCTTCTCCACAGCCGACATTAACTCTATGCGTTCCTCGAGATTTTCTGCGTTCGCTATGCGTTCCATCTGTCCCCGGAGCGTTTCGGAAGGCGCTCCAGTTTCTCCTGAGGACATCGCATTATCGAGCTTTGTGACAACCCGTTTTCCAAGCTCCGTGAGGCCGACGGACATGTCGAGATCCGTAAGCTCTCCACGCGCCTCAAGGGCGCAAAGAAGTGAATTGCCCAGGCATGCGACTATGCTCTTTCGGTCATCGTGTCCATCTGGAACTTGCACGGCCTCCGCGTTCAGTTCGATCGACTTGTCCAGGTCATCAAGGTTCGCCGATGACTGGAAGCGACGCCAAAATGCGACCCCTAGCTTGTGCACCAGGTGTAGCCGGTCGAAATAACCATATGGAGGCTCATAAATGCCATGTTCTAGGTCTCTGAGTAGCCCGTCGACTTCGCCTGGATCCTGAGAGTTTATAGCTCGGTGAAATCTACAGGTGGCTATTATTGCGTCTGCGGTTCGACGGTCGCGACTGTCATCGTGATGAAGCTCCGCCAGAAGTTGTTCTATCTCCTCAGTAACGGATTCATCGTACTCCTGTCCGTGACGAGACAAGAGAACCTGCGCCAGAAGTAACAATGTAGCGGGCCGATCTGGGTGGCCATCACCACGGGACCCGAGTGCTTGTCGATAGAGGCCAATAGGCGTGGTGAGCTCAGAGTATGTACCATCTCCCTGACATCTAATGAACTCTGAGGTTCCGAGGTTGAAGCACGCGGTGGCGTGATAGGCATGGTCGGAACCACATTGCGCTAGAGCATCCCGAAAGTAATCAAGAGCAATTTTGAGAGACTCCTTCCGACGGTCCCTGTGGTGAGTGTAGAAGGCCTCGAATCCGAGAGCCGTGCTCTCGGCAAAGACTGATTTTTCCTACAAGCCATGTCTGTGAGCAACGCGGATGTCACATCCTTGGGTATGCATCGTCTCACATCGTAACTGAAGTGGGTTTCACAATACGAGAAATGTCGTTCCAGCGTGACGAGGAGTGATGAACGAGATTCGGAATCCCCAAAGAAAAATCTTTTTTCTTGACTAGTTTTAATCATGAGATGGTGTGCGAGGGTATGGCGCTTACTGTAAGTACTGCCAGGCAAATCACCGGTATTAATTGTCTGCTTTGCAGAGATTTCTCGGGTTCCCAGCGTCGAGCCCAACTGAAAGACGCCGCAAACAGTGACATAGGCGGGTAGATCGGAGGGCCTTGGAACTATGGGTACGGGGTAACAAGAAGGTAGGGGGTTTGACCTACAGCATGACCTCGTCATCCCATTCAATAATGCTCGCGTACGACTTATTCGCGGTTCTTCTTGTCGTAGGCCCGAACTGAATCAGGACACATACACCAGCATCAACGTGGTCGACATTGAAACTTTCAAGCCGCATATCTTAAAGAAATGAAGATGCCACTGGAGAGCCATTGCGGTAAATATGATACACACTTGTAATGACAAGTCGTGAATTGTCGCTAGGAGCGTCTGGCTTGTCGTTCGTCTGACACTCGTTGTTGGTTTCCTCACCGCGATCAGGAGTCGGCTCGCGCTCGCAGACGGTACTGCTCTCCCTAACAGTGTATGCGAGTTGGTGTGCTGGGGTCAATTTGAACGAATGAGGATTACCCACCGTGACGAATTCCTTCGCAGATAAACGGTATCTAGGGGAGATTAGTAGCGGGTAACGGCCGTATCAATGAAATACTCGCTCTGTTCGGAATCCAAGTCATAGGCATATCTCTTTTGCATAAAGTTCCGGAGAGGGCCGTCTTCCATCAAATCCGCGGGCGCTAATCCCTAGATGCCAGTGCGTGTCAACCAGATAGTTAGCACAGATGTAACGAGAAACCTTTTCAAGCATCTCAATCCAGTCATTATCATGTGTGATGGCCATCTGAACGCCAGGATTCTGAACGAAACGATCAATGCCATGTACAGTGTCGCCTTCTATTGGCGTGCAGACCTTGTCTAGTAGAAAATGGTTGACAATGTCTAAAGGATGGCTGGGCTGAAAGACGGCTCAGTCTTTACTACACCTGTAGTAAATCGGCAATAGACAGACCTGAGAGAAATTTAATGCAGGGAAGTACTCGATCCCTGTATGTAGTCCATGGTGACTAACGAGTACGCCATGACAGGATTGCGTGACTCACTTGGTCCGGATAGCAACTTACGAGTCTTTAGCTGCAGTTTGGCGAGGAGGCGGGAGAACCATCGTTCGGGCTTCTCCAACCGTTCGATCGCAAGAAGTAAATCCTGTCTCACTGTCATCTTGAAACCTTTGATGAAGACAGTCTGATTGAGGTAGGGATTATTTTGAGGTGCCTGTTGATGATCCATCGTGAATGCACATTTCCACTTGTACGCGCTGGTGTCTGATTGCCGATCGACATGGATATGTCCATCAGGAAAACCGTCGGAGAATGCTCCAAGGGTCCATGCTTTCGTTTTATACACGGCAGTAAGTAGATAGAGGGAATCTCGCCCTGCATGTCTACACCACTGAACTGCATACTTCGTGGCAAGTTGCTGAATGTCATCAAAGTGCTTGTCCTCGAGCTCGAGTAATGTGGCACCATCTGGGAGGATGAGGATAGCACCCGCATTGGATGTCGCAAGGAATTTGTAACCTTCATTCGTCCTCAAAGCATAAAGTCAGGCTTGTGGTGTCTGTAAGTATTGATGTAAGGTACCTCGGTTCCCCAGGTTCCCCTGGACTCCGCTTGGCGCCATTCACGAATAACGTTTCGCGGTCACAGCCTTGACGAGGGACTAGTCGATCAAAGTGAGGATCACCAGGAGGATCCAGACCGAGCACCGCCGGAGCGAACTTTATGTTGAAAAGCAGCCTAAATTCGCCATACTGGTCGACGTGGCCGACGTCCCCGATCTGGAAGCCATCGTTGGTATAAGGATCACCGAGCTCGATATTTGGTCTTGGGTTGCGCAAAGGGTAACCAAGATTTTGTCGCAGATTGGCTGCATACACACGCTGCTGAGTACTTTGCATCTCGAGTTTTCTCGGATTCAGTGGAGTACGAGGCGGTACCATTAGTGAGTGATGAGCGAACCAACATGTTGATGAAGACACGATAGTGCTAGTGGGGGGGGGATCATGGGCGAAGGGTTACAAACTTTCCCAGACATATTGATATTGATCAAGCGCTCTTCCTCTTGAAACGAACAGCAGTCAACACGTACTACTATCAATTCAACAATCGCAATTGCGAATATCATCACAGATAGGTCAGATCTCCGTCTGGGCCAACCATCTAGATACGAGTGCAAATATTTCCTCTGGCTTGTCATGGGGGACTTGGGTCATGAGTCAGATAGCGGGCAAAAGATACATGGGGGTTGGAAACACTCATCATATGACCAGCTCCGTACACATTAGCGAACGTCAAATTACCGCTAGTTTTCGTTTCTCCCGCGGCATTCCCATGCACGACCCACGACCTCCAGGTCTGCTGCTTGTATGCTTCATTACCAGTCCAGTCAAGCTTCTCGACCCAAAGCTTGTTAGCTACCCAGTTACACTGCCAGTCGTAGGTTCCCGCGTAAATCAGAACTCGGATGCCACGCTCTAGGAGAGCTCCAACATAGTCCTGAGTGTGATGCGACCACTTGTCCAGGTGCGAAACGAAGTCGCGGCTAACTTCACTGGAGCACAAATCCCAATCTCCCGGGCTTTCGGCGCCCAGAATGGCGCGCGTATCAGGGCGATTGAGGAATTCTTTAATAGCGGCATCTTCAGGATAACAAAGGTCCTGCGATTCGCACACCTAGAGCAACCTGGTTATGCGAATGCGCGGGTAAAAACCAAAGAGATACGCAACCATAGAGACGTCGTAGACATTTCGTCCTGACCAAATGTGAACTCCATGCACACTCGTGAAGGGAAATTACCTACCACTATCCCAGTAGGGACCCCTGATATGCTTGTCACAAAACTCCACTGTAGCTCCACAACCTATATGGTCGAACTGGTCGATACAATATTTACGCATCGCCTCCTGGCAGCTTGGTAGCTACAACAGGTGGGAACTTGATGAACGGTAACAGCGTAACACAAGAATTCATTTACCGCTGCCTTGATCCGCAAGCAATTGCTGATAGATTGGAAAGGGACCTCTAAAGCGGATGTACTGCATTGGATATCGTACAAACCAGGGTACAGCCTTCGAATGCTTGTATCAGCGGCGCGTGAGGGCAAGGAAGGAATAGTTACGTCGAGATATCCGTGATGCCATTTCCAATGATGATACTTTGCAAGTTGATAATAGCACGTCCTTCGGCTTTGGCAACGATATTCTGATCATATATCTCACTAGCGAATACCGGAAGGTAGCGACCCTGATACACATAGTTATGCTTTGTGATTTTGGCATCCTTTGCAATGACTATGCTCACTGCGTATGACTCCCCCGACAGATGAAAGCGTCGTCCAGTAAACTGACTGAAAGTTTCGAAGAATATGGTTACGAAAGCTTGGATATTACGAGCCGCCTCTTCGGTTGTCTCGACAGTCTCGCCGAAGTCGGCATACGAGTACCCAACTCCAACACTGCAATACCGTGAAATCTGCATTCTCGGCAATCACACGAACATGTACACGTACGGCTGGTCAAGGAAGAATATATTGGCCTCGTTGTTCCACGAATAAGGGTTCCAGGTTGTACCATCGCCGGAGGTGCCTGTGGTGTCAATGCGACAAGGACCTGTTCCCGTACACGCATCAATCTAGAATCGTTCGTTTATCGGAGTGGGTAACGGTCAGCACCTAGCTCAAACAGCAAACCGAGAGATGAGCTACACCCCGGTCCTGTTGGAGTGTGTCGGACCGTGAGACCGACCCTGCAGATTAGATTGAACGTAACACGAGACCTCCGTTGATCCACATCATGACATCGTCTGGAAGTGATGTAAGTAGGCTGATTATATATGCACTAGAAATTAGACTCACCCTGAGCAGGGTCTCTCCTGCTTTCAAAAAAGTAAAAGAACAGGTGTTTCGCACCCTGGTCGACATCCAAGTAACCGGTATAGACACTAATCGCGATGAGTATGGAGAAAATACGTGCCACCGAAAGAGGTACTGACGATACGGTCGGGTCACAAAATGTCGATTTCTTGATACGAACGGCGTGATTGGGGAACCGAGGGTGTGAAAGAGTCGTGAACGGCTCTTGGGATATAACTGAGAGGTTCATCGGCATCACGGGGTCGAAGGAACCGTCGCTTGCAACATTGTGCTGGATAAAAGGACGCTGGAAGACTGCGTGTGCGACCGCAGCTAAGAAAGCGAGCGGTAGTACTAGTAGCAAGGACTTGAGTGACATGGCAATATCGATGCGTAACCGTTGATCAACCTGTTACAGCTCGGGCAACGGGATTGCCTTTCGTGGGCCAAGTTACCACGCTTAAAAAAAAGGTAGCAAGAATTATCTAGCCAGGGATTCATTAGTACTCGCATCTCAAAATGCTCGTCCTGTACGAGACAGCGATGGGCTACTGCCTCTTCAAGCTGAGCGACGCGGCTAAGCTTGATTCAGCCGATTTATACAAAGAGTTTGAGACACCAGAGAGGGCAAACAAACTGTGTGTCGTCTTCATGTCAACTTTGATCTTGCAACTAACGTATCGAATTTGTCTTCAATCAGACTCAAGCTAAAGGCTTTGCATCGTTTTACTTCCACGGCCACTGCTGTTGAAGATCTCACGGCCGTCCAGGATGGGAAACTGGGGAAAGGTCTGAAAAAGTTCTTGTCGGAGGAGGTGGTGGACAAAGGCAAGGGCAAGGAATCTTTGGTGGTGGTGGATCCACACTTAGGTATGTATTGTGAGACACTCATTTCTTGTCCTGTGTGTTCAGATACCTCGCAGCCCACTCTATATCGAAGAAGCTGAGCATCAAGGTCTCGGCATTAGCGCCTGATGGGTATAGTGACCTATGGAGAGGTATTCGCGCTCAAATAGCGGCTTTGATGGACGGTCTGGACCCCAAGGATCTTGCAACCATGAGCCTGGGTCTAAGCCACTCATTATCCCGGTATGCGTCACCATAGTGGCAGGCATCAGGTTATTCATGTGACTCTCAGCTTCAAGCTAAAATTCTCTCCCAATAAAGTTGATACTATGATAGTGCAAGCTATCGCCCTCCTCGATGACTTGGACAAGGAAATAAATATCTACGCCATGCGTGTCAAAGTGAGTACATTACGTCCTCTTCGTGTTCGATCATTGACACTTTCACCTAGGAATGGTATGGGTGGCATTTCCCCGAAATGGCTAAAATAATTTCAGACAACCTGGCGTACGCGAAGGTCGTTCGAGCCATGGGTTTTCGTACCAACGCTGCAACGACTTCGTTTGAAACTATCTTACCGGAGGATCTAGAGGCCATCCTTAAAGCTGCTGCGGAAATTTCGATGGGTACAGAGATCTCAGACAGCGATATATCACACATACATGCTCTCTGTGACCAGGTGATCTCCATTTCTGCATATCGTGCCCAACTTGCAGAATATCTACGCAATCGCATGAATGCTATTGCTCCAAATCTCACGGCTCTCGTTGGTGATCTCGTCGGTGCCAGGTTGATATCACATGCTGGGAGTCTCTTGAACCTGGCAAAGCATCCTGCTTCCACAGTACAAATCCTTGGTGCTGAGAAAGCACTCTTTCGTGCACTAAAAACAAAGCATGATACACCCAAATATGGGCTCATTTATCATGTGTGTGGTACCGGTTTTCCTTCCTTCTCTTGACTAGCTGAATTGTCGACAGGCATCTTTGATTGGTCAAGCTCCTCCGAAACTCAAGGGAAAGGTGAGTCTGGCACCATGATTTTTTTTCGGTTAGACTGACGTATATAAACAGATGGCACGTATGGTCGCAACAAAAGCTGCACTCTCGATACGTGTCGACGCGCTCACCGACGCCGATGGCAAGTCGGAGGATCAAGCTCCTTCCGTTGGTCTCGAGAATCGCGCAAAATTGGAATCTCGGTTGCGTGCATTAGAATACCAAAATGATGTGTCCGGTGCTCGACGATATGCGGATGATGGCAAGAAGCAGCAAAAGTTTACGATGACAGGAGATACGAAAACATATAACACAGCTGCGGATGCTGTCGACCTCGTACCCACACAGCGAGAACCTCTAGAGACAGCTATTCAAGCGGTCCTCGACGTGAAGGCCGAGAAGAAGAAAGCGAAAGAAGAGCGGAAGGCAAAGCGGAAGGCCGAGAAGGAGCGCACAACAGAGTCGGATGGGGATAAAATGGATGTCGACGAGGAACCGGAAGAAAGCAAGGAAGAGAAAAAACGGAAACGGCGGGAGAGTGAAGGCCAAACACAACCAGATGGCAATCAAACCAAGGTTTGTCTCCATCTTGATTATTGTATGTGATCACTGAGTGTAGGCGAAGGAGGATGTCGAGACGGAGGCTGAGCGGAAGGCAAGGAAGGAAAAGAAGAAAGCCCTCAAGGCCGAAAAAGCCAAGGCTACCGGCGACTCTCCCAAGAAAAAGAAGAAGAAACATGATGCATAGCATCGGTCTAAGCGCTTGCGTCCATTGGGTCGAGGTGCTTCAGCATTGAATGCACTTGATATATCTCGTACTACAATATACATTGCACCTACCTTTCATTCAGGGCGCGAACGGACATCGAGGTGAATTGGTTCTGATACCTGAAACTGCTGGCGATGGAGGGTTGCTGCAATGTTCGGGTGTACTAGTACGCGTAAATGAAAATCGTGCCACGTTAGACGTAATTTCGTCAAAGAGTCAAGCCAGTCAAGTCACTTCAACTTGAAGTCCGGACGCGTGCCTCGAGTGCCCTTCGTTATCGGTCCATGTTCTCAAACGTACCTCGTCCGGTCATCATTGTCACAGGTGCCAACACGTGCGGAAATTTATCCTTGCCCATTTTTCTTAGCAACTCATCTTTGCAGTGGTGTCGGTTTTGGCATCTGCCAGCGTCTGCTTTTACAACTGACGCTCGGCGGTCGCGCAGCAGTACCAAACGAGGTCGCACTACAGTGCGATGGCCTCACGCTCATCCTGGCCTGCAGAAACAAGCAGCGCGCAGAATCCGCTCGCGCCAAGCTCTGCGACATTGCTGACGAACATGTTCGCCTTGCCAAACGCTTACCCGACTATGATGGACGCGCAGAAATATTTCGCAAGAACCTGCACATAGCAATCCACACCGTCGACTTGGCGGACACTGGGAGCGTGTTTCACTTCGCGGATGAAATCACTCAAAAGTGGGTTCCATCGCGCACTTCTAGAGCTACTTGCGCGAGCTGAAACTTATCTGTAGTTATCCGTACGTGTCGCACCTCATCTGCAACGCAGGAGTTGCCCGCTTTGCTAGGATAATCTGGCCGCAAGCGATATACCAACTCTTCACGGACTGGGTCGGGGCAGTTACTGCACCAAGGTTCTACCTTCAGCATGTTGGGGATATGAGCCAAGAGGGACTGGGTTGGGTATGGCAATGTAACGTGTTTGGTCACTATGCGTTGGTGCGTGCCCTGGTGATCACGATTATCTGACACTGATCTCTTCGAATCTAGTTCCGAGCTCTGGAACTTATGTTGGCCAAGTACATGGCAGTCGGTGGCGGCCGAGTAATTTGGATCTCGTCACATGAAGCCAGTTCCGAATTCTATGACCCGCAGGACTGGCAACTAGTCAAGTCGGAGCATTCATACGAATGTTCCAAGTACCAGATGAACATGATATCTCTATACCTCGACCGAGAAGCAGTTCGCGGTCAACTAGATGGCACGCCGGCAGTGAGGCATTTCACAGCGTATCCCGGCGTTGTCGGTACTAGTATAGCTAGTGCCATGCTCGGTGCATTCCAGACGTTTTGGATGTTCGTAGGGTTCTACGTTGTGAGTAGTCAATATACTGAATGGCGTTGTTGCCGTTGAACTGACAGCTCGCCAGGCAAGATTCTTGGGATCTCCCAATCATCCCATTGACATCTTCAAGGGAGCCATATCTGCCGTCCATACGTCGCTTGTTAACATCTCAAGCCTTCCCACCACCACAAATCGCGATGATCCTATTGCAACAGGTACTGCCTGGGTTTCCAAGACAAATCGATGGGGTCGTGAGTATGTTGGGACCGCCCAATTCGTCCAATCCCAGGAAGAGGAGGTTCAAACTAGAGAATTGTTGGAGAAGTGTGATCGTCTTCTGAAAACTTTCTGTGACGTCCAAGGAAGAACGTCTCCGTCTGGTTAGAGCAAAGGGTTGATCAGGCACTACCGCAGTTCTTCTTCCAGTTCTCTTCTAGTATGCATTACATGGATCTAGTTTTCAGTATAGTTATCCCAATAATATACCATGAGGCCCCCTCTACGCGCGGATGAACTACTCCCAGAACCTCCGCTATCGGTCTGCTTGAGGTTGTTCGATGGAAAGGGTAATGTGTGTTGATCGAAATTGAGGGATAGTCCGTAAATTGTCTGGTGCAGGACCCAGTGCGTCTAGCTTTTTCCTGCCCCTGTCCGTCTGCGAAATGTGTTGAAACTGGTGTTCTACGGTGTGATCGGACTTACTGTCACAGAACTTGCTAGACCCCGCTCCAGACCCTCAAGGAGCGTACACGCTTTGCACAACTCGTTGCTGGACATGTAGCCGCAACGTTTGCATGTCTCTGGAAAGTTGTCACTGAAAAGATATAGTCAATGTAGCACCCGGGCTCACGTTGTGGTTTCTGTGTTGCCTTCACATCCTCTCTCACTTCAAACGCTTCGCCAGAGTGGATAATATCGATGATAGCGGTTGGGCGAGCAACTTCCAGATCTTTAAGGAATGTTCGGGCATGCCCACGATACGCATCCGGGGAGTAGATACATTCCGTCGAAAAGTAATCAAGTTTTTTGAAGTACGCATACCTTCCAGGAGTGAGATGGTCGTACGCTTGACAAGTAACAGACGACGAACATGACGATCTCCTTTTCGTACGCATACTTGAAAGGCTTGGACCTCTTGATACTATCCTCGCCTTGTGTGCAGATCAATGTGCATCGCCCAAGGCGGGCGATATCACCACGCATGACTGCAACACATCTCTTAGAGTGTGAATATTCTAGATTAAACGGTGCACACCGTTCATCAGTACAGTCTCCGCAATGTCGTCCGCGTTGTGACCGGTGACAATGTGATCGACATTAAGGGAAGCGGCACCTCTGTCGAGAGCTTGCCGTCGGAATACACCACAAAATGTACAATTGTTCTTCTTGCCTATCTCTGTGACGACGGCGTCCATTGTCCAGCCATAGAGCTCTTCGTAGGTAAGAATTTTAAGGGGCAAGTCATATTGCTGCTGATTTCGTTTTACTGTCTGTTCCGAGGAATGAGACAATGTCATCGGGAATGACATAGAACGTACATACCTCCAACGAATCATCCCGATAGCCAGTTATTCCTTCGTCTATCGAGAGTAGATACAGATCCAGACCGTAGTTATATCGGTCGTTCAATGTCTTCATGACGTATGCAAGCACCGTGGAGTCTGATGCTCGGAGATGAGCAACGTATTGATTCTATGGAAGCACGGGAGCACGCACCCTTTCCTCCGGATGCACCGATGGCAACTTTATCACCTGGCTTAAACAAATTTGCGTCCGTGATCGTGTGATGGACCTCCGTCTCAAATACGAAGAAGAAGCAATCTTTGCATATCTGCTGACCGGTCTTGGGCCTTCTCAGTATTGCTTTAGCCTCGTGGCATAGAGCACAAGATATGGGGGACATGAAGATGATAGAGGACGTCTGCGGGGACTTGATATGACTATAACGTCCCCGTTTTGGTAACTTGGCATTTACTTTGTACTCGACGTCTAGCATCAAGGATGCCTAGGGAAGTTCGGAAGCGCGGAAAGAAACATAAAAAATCACAAAATCGAGTCCCCCCAGAGGGCCAGGCACACGAGGACGAGGATGGTCACCGAGAACCATCCTGGATACTACCCTCTCGCGAAGCGGAGAACTCGCACCCAGAGGCACCTTTTGGATATGCCGACCCTGATGTGAAGGCATACTTTCGCTCTGTCGATGAACAGATCCAGTCCTGGCAAGAAAACCAGGCACGGCCGGAGGACGAAGATCACGACCTCGACCCCAACGAAGGTGTGTATTGTTCTCAGAAAATACAATTTTGATGCTTACCGGTCAGCGCATCCTGAAGCAAAGCGCGTCTTTTTTGTTGCAGCTCTCGGTGAGATGTCTGGGAAGGAGAAGCAGCTTGCTACGGATCCAGATTGCTCCGTTGTACTCGAAAGGATGGCATATTCAATGGATGACTTTGTTTTGCGGGTCTTGATGGACACGCTAAGCGGATCGTATGCTTTCGTCTGGTTTGATCTTTGCATATAGGCTGACCAGTTTGGGACAGATATGAAGTGCTCTTCAAACATAGATTTGCTTCGCATGTGTGCCAAACGTTATTGTCAGTCTCCGCTGGTACAATCTCTAGGGAGGTATGAGTCTGCCTTCGGCGTTCTGGTGATCATAATGAAGGTCGTGTGCAGGTCAAAAATATCTTTCCTGACGTTCCCGCTTCCAAGGAGAATGGCGAATTGAGAACACTCACGCAACTTGTGCTGGACATCTGCGAAGTGAGCGGTCTAATTTATCTGCGCTCTCGAGTTTGACGATCTTGCACAGGAAGTTGGCCCCAGCTTCAATTCACTCATCATGGATCCATTTGCATCGCACGTATTGCGATCCTTACTACTTTTACTTTGCCCAACTGCGCTTCCAGAGGATTCAGCTCGGAAGTCTGTGCGCTCGAGGAAGAGCATGTCGTGGAAAGCAAAACAGGGCGACATGAAATCAGTATTTTCGACCGACAAAGGCAAGGAGATTTGTGCTTCGCGTGGTTCAGTTCCTAGTTCGTTTCGCGTTGCCGCCAACGGATTTCTACGAATATTAAGGGACGGACTCGATGCGAATGAAACGAGGGCACTAGCCGCCAATAAAGTAGCAAGTCCATTGTTGGGGGTGGGTTTCCTTTCCTTATCCTCCAACTTCCGGATTCAAATTGTGGATCATTCCAGCTTGTTCTTGAGATCGAGACAGATTATGGCAATGTGTCGTCTCCTGACTCCCTAATGGATCGGGTTCTAGTTGGAATGATCAAGGCGTACCGTATGTGATTGCTCTTCTTTCCTTACTGGCACTCAATGTGGGCTATAGACGAGAATTCCACGGCATCAATTCAGCCATCTGACTACCTTCTTACGCTGCTCAGGGATCCCACTTCTTCTCATTTGTTAGAGACGTTGGTATCACGATGTCCCGGACAAGTCTTCAACCTACTTTGGTCGACGTATTTCGAGGGTAAACTTGTTCGGCTGGCACTCCACCCAGTCGCGAATTTCGTTGTCGCTAAAGCCGTTGAACGGCAGGACAGCAAACAACTCGGCGCCACCCTTGAGGAGCTCAGGTCGTCGTGGAGCAAACTAATAAGCAAGTCTGGGTTTATGAGGATGGTGTTTCACTGACAACGACATACAGAATCTTCCAGAACAGGAATTCTGCGCGCATTGATAGACAGGTCCTGTTCTCTCAGGACGCACCAAAACGACGTCTGTGAGGTCAGTCTCCCCTGATCTCTGATTGAGCTCCGAGTTAACTTCAGCAAAGGCTACCTTTGCTGCAGTCGAGATCTCGGATTCAGATAACAGGAACAACCTTGTTCCGTGTATGCTCCTCTTGAAACCGTTAGAGGTGTGTTTGATCAGTGTTCTCTACCATGTGTTCTCACGGCTCCCCAAGGAATACCGAGCACTTCCTGCACCAGGAGAGCTCCCACCAGATACGGGTCATAGGAAACACGGCGGTAAAGGCAAATCAGACAATCCAGGAGAACCCAAAATCCAGGGTGCTCTTATCTTACAATCTTTGTTGAGACTCGAGGAGCCTCACTATTCAATAGTGACCGACAGGTTTGCATGTTCGAGTATGATCCCCACGGACCGCCCTAATTGTTTTGATAGCATCAGTTCACTCTCCATGGAAGAGCTTATACGCATGGCACATAATGCGACAAGCTCCCGTGTCCTCGACGCCCTCTTTAAATCACCGACCGTGACATACAAAGCCAAACGACGATTCGTCACGTCCCTTGTCGGACATTTTCATTCTCTTGTCGATGACCGGATAGGAAGCCGAGTCGCTGATCGATGTTGGGCTTTTGCAGATCCCTACTTGAGAGTAGGTCTCGAGGTGTTCCGTGTGGTGTGGTTCTCATATTTTCTATAGGAGAAAATTGCTCGCTCTCTAGTTCCATTCGAGCAGTCGCTTGCCGCGTCCTACTATGGGAAGTTCTTTGCCCGCAATCTCAACCTGTACTTGCTACAGCGGCGACCGGACGAATGGAGAACTCTACAGGCCAGCAACAAAATGAGCCCCACGAAATCGGATCAGCCGAGTTCGCACCCTCGCACTCATCCACAGACAACTGACTCGTCAGTGTCGACGACGTCACAAAAGCCTCAGAAGAGACGTGACGGACCCGAGGATGAAATCGACGCAGTCTTCAATGCTGCATTGGGAAACAAGACCAAAAAGGCGGCAGTGGGACATGTTTCCATGCTGGATGCCCAACACTCCGGGGATAAACAAATGTCTGAGGTTTTGGGGGCCATACGGGAAGCGCCGAGCGGCGAGAGCAGGCATAAGAAAAGAAGGAAAGTTCATTGATAGTGAGGACAGTCTTGATCTACTCTACGGAGAACGAATGTCAACAGCGCTGTGTACAGTATTCCCTGCGACCGGCAATGTTACATTGAAAATGAATGTCGTCAAAGAGAATGTCATACGTCGTGTATCAATGATGTCCCTTCGTTCGGAAGGCGACTTTCAGCGCGGTTCGTTGAAGTCAACTCTGTACCAGGATGTGTGACTGCGGCAATTGGCTGCAATGGGAGGAGCACAGTCCATTGGGTCGCATACAACTTGAAGTCGATGTGTTTTGTGCCCAAGCTTGATCTCAGTTCTAACGTCAACAACGTCGTCACATCCCAACACCAACAGCAATTGAATAAGCCCGATAATCTCGCTTGGCATCTCGGACGCCTCGTGCGAAGCCTTGCTGTGGTAGCGACTAGATTTATCTCTCCAGACTCGTGCAGTCCGAGGACGTACTCATGGCAATGACGATTCCATTCTCCGACCACCTCCCAATTCTACTCGTCACTGCGAGCTTTCTCTTGAATTTATTCTTCCTATATTACCTTAGGCGCGTCCGAGTGGACAAGCCAGACTCACGTCGTTCAGTGAGCGGCAAAGCTCTGCACACGCGGGAGTACTTTTACGTGGGTGGGGCTTATGTCCCCCATCGCCACTCCACCATTCACCATGGTCAAATGTATGTCGAGCGTCTGACGCCAGCACGAGTTACGCGCCCCATCCCGGTTCTTTTTATACACGGCGGTGGGATGACGGGGACAAACTGGTTGAACACTCCTGATGGGCGACCCGGTTGGTCAGACCATTTCTTGAACGAGGGTTATGAGGTGAATTTCAGTGTCCCGATGCCGTCTCAAGGCCAGATAGAATCAAGTTCGCGAACAGTTTGTTTTCTAGGTGTACACTGTTGACCAACCCGCCCGAGGACGCTCTCCGTGGCACTCTCAGGTGAATGGCACGAGGAGTGTTAGCCTAACCAGGACGATCGAGTCACGGTTTACGGCCACGAAAGAGCATGCTCTTTGGTCACAGGCTACCCTGCACACGGAGTGGCCCGGAAGGGGCACCCAGGGGGACCCGACGTTTGACGCCTTTTATCGCTCCATGACACCCGGTCTCACTTCCGCGATAGAAGCATCGGAGCTCACGAGAGCAGCCGGATCCGAGCTGCTTGACAAAATAGGCGTGCGTGAATTGAGTCTCGTTGGATTGACTTTGCGGCTTTACCGATGCCTTCTCCGGTTTGCTTTTCCATATAGCCGGTCATCGTGGTCACTCACTCGCAATCCGGGTACCTCGGATGGATCCTGGGCGATGCACGTCCCGACTTGGTCAAAGGGATCGTCGCTCTCGAGCCCAACGGACCACCGTTTCAAAATGCCATCTTTGAGAGAAACTATGAGCGCGCATTTGGCCTGACCGACATTCCACTCGCCTTTGACCCGCCTGTGTCGTCTGCGTCTGACCTGCGACCAGTGGTGGTGTATGAGGGAGAAAACTGTACTTCCTGGCAGCAACCCTTTCCCCCTCGACAGTTGGTTCATCTCGCCCGGGTTCCCGTCCTCGTTGTCACGTCGGAATCAGGTTACCATGCAGTTTACGACGACTTCACGGTCCAGTTTCTCCAAGATGCCGGTGTAAATGTCAAACATGTACGTCTAGAAAGTGTCGGCATCCGTGGCAATGGGCACATGTTTTTCATGGAGCTCAATTCGAACCAGATCGTAACTGAAGTGGTGGAACCCTGGATCAGGCAGTTTCCAGTTACTAGTTCAAAATGAGTTTCACGTACCCTTTTCTATGTTGCTCCCAACCGATCATGAATGAACTATGCATTGCTAGTACATGACCGAGATACAAGAACACATGAGAAGCGAACGATTCGTCATGACATATCTACGTCCTGGATCGTATCTGGCCGAGGTTCACCCCTCGCTACAGAGTTCACTAGCTCTCGTCGTACTTCGGATCCGATTTGAGGGTGTGGATTCACACGAACAACATCCAGCAGTGCATCCTTCTGATCTGGAGTCAGATCAGGCGCATATCTGAAATGATGATCAGCCACCAACTCTAAATCGGATCATCAATTTTACCTTTGAGAGAAGGCCAGAAGACTCTGGTGCCAGAGAACCGGAAGCTTCTCCGTATCCCCACGAGAGCGGGCCTTGTAAGTATTTGAAAGACGGATGAAATGGAACACGAGCGCGTCGACGACTTTATAGGGTAGTTGGTATTTCTTATCGATAAGCACTCGGATGAACAATGAGTTGGGACCTATGGGAAGTTGGATGAAACTTGGGTCGAATTCCGTAAAAACATACCAGCGTAGTCCATTTGGGCGATCCGCAGTAATGCCGCTGCTGAGTGAAGGACAGGGACCTTCTTTTTGGCGACCACGGATGCTATAATAGCTGCTTCTTTAAGTGTACACCCACCCTAGACCGGGGAAAACTGGATAAAGGAGCTAAGGGAAGGAGTGAATGGGCATACCTCCAACATAGGGAATACGATGCCTTTGAAGAATGCGCCGGGTTTGTACAATGCACGCTTCAGAGCTTCGTAGTACTGAACGTCAAGTTTTTTGTTGGATTGAATGTCCTCCCGTATCGCGTCGAATAATACAACAGATAAGAATAGCTGAGCTTGTGGTGGCTTCATAGTGGATACAAAGATACGGGTGGCGGCCCGACAGGCATGTGGACTCCATTGTTCAGGTTTTGTGAGGGCTAAGATGCGCGCCCAAGCAGGAAGTGATGGTATGACCTTGAATAATTTTGGCAATGGCCCGGACTTGTAGCCTTGGAGAAATATCGCCAGCCTGGGTGGATTTCCATGTCGGACCGAGACTATATGAAACGAATACGTACTTTGAGTAAGACTCAACCAGTCTAGGGTCGAGCCCTAGGGCTGGGTCAGGGTACTCCTTGTCTTCGACGGGCGTAAGGGGGCACGTGAGACAGTAAGTTGGAGGGGGGACGCACCTTGTTGTACTTTTTGGATCACGGTAACGTTTCCTGCCTTGGTATTTTCAAGCTTTGAGAAAATGATGTCGGCTAAAGTGCGCCGTTCACCAGAGTTGGGTGGAAGCAGTGTGTCGAGTGCTCGTACATCTGCGGTATCAATTTGCTATCTGCCATGAGACACCCATCGGGAAGATAGGATGGTAGAAACTTACGAACATGGCCTCGGCGTCGCCGTCTTCGCTTATCTCCTCGTCCTCCTCGTTGTCGCTCTCGTCAGAATAGTTGTCTACTGTGCGCATCTGGGGTCGCAAATTGTGGAAGTCTGCAGCCTCGTCTTCCTGATCGTCCTGATCGTCTGGCATTTCGAGTTCTTCCTGCTGATCGCGAGCAAGCTCGAAGATTCTTTTGGACGTTTTCGGGTCGAGGATGACCTGGCAGACTGTTTAACTTCATCCTACGAACGTGAACTGTGGATGGGGAGCTACCTCGTCGTTGTTATCCTCTGCGGAGTGTCTCTGTGACTTTCGTCGCTTACCGGGCTGAGAGACACGGCCATATTTTGCGTAGAGCTCATCCGCATCGAGCTGGGCGAGGAGGGGATCGTGTCGTTGTTTTTGAAGTTTTTGTGTCCGTGGCATAACTTGCGTGATGATAGTTCGATTGTCGAGATAATTAATATTGATCCAATCGAGTGGCTGTGCCAGGGCATGAGGGACTCGGACCTGAGACGGTTTTGAATTTTTCCTCCTGTCACCGTGTGTTGAGGGTCAGGTCAGCTTTAAAAGCGCGTAATAAACTTGTGCCTTCTTCTCTCCCCTTGTTGTCATGTCCCAGCTATTGCCCACTGAACTTGTATTCTTTTTTTTTTCTTCGTTTCTCCTCCCACATTGATCTCGCGCTTGTAGATTCGTACCTTGGACAAAAATGGCCAAGAGATCAACAACGTCGGTTTCGAGCGGTTTGGGTTCGACAGCGAGGTCTCCATCGACCTCCTTCGCTCACTCTACCTTCGCCCCCACTTCGTCGTCTCTGCTTTAAAATCCCAAGCTGGTGCAAAGGATGCAGAAGAGCCTCCACAGGGTGTTAATACATCTCAGTCAAAGTCGATCTATTACCCAGACACGCGCTCCATCTCTTACACCACCTTTTCTCGATTCCCCCCAGTCAAACTACTTTCCCCTCACGTGCGGAAGCGTATCCTCGTCACGGGTGGCGCTGGATTTGTTGGCTCACATCTCGTCGATCGTCTCATGCTCCTTGGACATGATGTCACCGTGCTGGATAACTTCTTCACCGGATCAAAGACCACTGTCAACCACTGGGTTGGACACCCCAACTTTGAGCTCGTCCGTCACGACGTTGTCGAGCCCTTCATGATAGAGTGTGATCGTCAGTTAACAATGGCACCACTGCCATTCAAATCTGATCATACCCTTCTCAGAAATATACCACCTCGCGTGCCCCGCGTCACCCCCTCATTACCAAATCGACGCGGTCAAGACGTTGAAGACGTCGTTTATGGGAACGTTCAACATGCTGGGCCTCGCGAAGCGGACCAAGGCCAGGTTCCTGATCACCAGTACTTCTGGTCGGTTCTTTTCCTCTACCCGAAGGCATCGTTCACGAGTCCCCCATAGAAGTATACGGTGACCCCGAGGTACACCCCCAGAACGAAGACTAGTAAGTATTATTCTTTCATCTGTCACGCGTCCTCTTGACGCGTCTGCAGCTGGGGTCACGTCAACCCCATAGGACCTCGCGCTTGTTACGACGAAGGGAAGCGTGTCGCCGAAACTTTGACGTACGGCTTCAAGAACCAAGATGGCGTAGAGGTCCGCGTGGCGCGCATCTTCAATACATACGGTGAGACGATCGCAGACTCTTTTTAAAGCAGTCGTTGACAAACGGTCTCGTTCCATCTTCTAGGTCCTCGCAGTCTGTAACCTTTCGTTTCCATGCTTTACTTGAACTCATCTCTTCCATAGTGAACCCGGCTGATGGCCGTGTCGTCTCTAATTTTATCGTACAAGCGCTCCGCGGCGAAGACATCACTGTGTACGGCGATGGCACCCAGACCCGCTCGTTCCAGTACATACATGACCTTATAGATGGTCTAATTGCACTCATGAACTCGGATGAGTCGCGCCCCGTCAACATTGGCAACGGCGACGAGTTCACCATCGGGGAATTTGCAGAACTCGTTCGGGAGATTGTAGAGAAGGTTCAGCAGGAAGATGGCGTGACGCGATCTCGGCGCGTGGAGATTGTTTATAGACCTATACCCACGGACGACCCCAAGCGGAGGCGCCCTGATACTACAAGGGCCAAGGAAACCTTGCAGTGGCAACCACGCTGGTCTGTCCGTATGGGTCTCGAGGAGATGGTGAGGTACTACAAGGCCAAGATGGCAGAGGGGAGTGTCTAGATGAACATGGCTTGTAAATGTTGTTAGATTGTCGATTTAGTATTCAAGATCCCCGAGCGATCCATCTCGGGGATGTATACATGATACTAAGTACAGAGTATGTCATAGATAGCGGCCGTTAGGTTAAAAATTGGATAGATGTTGCTAAAGTGCAATGAACGGGACTGGTGGTATCTTAAATAAAGAGAAGAAGTATGTTAGCAGAGAGTGAAATATAAAAATTACTTTTTGTATAACAACCAGATGTAACCCGCAGTACTCATCCCCCGAGACTCTTCGCTAATTGCACAGTGCCTTTGTACGAGCTTTGCGTGACAACCTTCAACATCGAACCCTTGATGATCTGCCTTTCGACGGTACTGTCGTTTACCGTGGTTCTCCGCACACGACCATCTTGTGCAACAGCCTCCGTTACTAAATCAAGCCCTGCTGCAAGCCCGTTCGCCGTTGATTGCGCATCTAATAAAGGAGGTAGCTCCGGTGATGCAGGCCTGACATATTGCCTCGCAGCGATAAGGACTTCGGGATCTATAAAAAGAATTTTCGGGGGGAAAAAAAGGTACGCCGATCAAAGCACTGTTCGGAATCAACGGCACGGTCCAACTTACCGACGTGACTTATTCCGCGACTGTCGCCATGGAACCAGTGATATGACTTCCGTTCCGAGAACCTGATATGATGAGAGATTACACGTGAGAACGAATGACATTTGGTATGGATGAAACGGTTTCAGACTTTCGTATCGGGCGACCGTCACTGCCGAGTGGACAGTAGGCCATGTCGATGTCCTTGGCGTAAAATTTAAGGCTTTCGAGTTGACTCTTGGCAACCTCTGGCGTGACGCACGAGAAGGAGAGCAACGACTTGGGATTTCGGTGCGCGATAGACGGATCACCCACAAGCTCCGAAAGTGTCTGTAACGCCAGTTTCGTGCGTTCGACTGTTGGCATGGCCGGGGGCCGTAGGTCCGATCGTGACCGGGGAAGTTGAGACAGGAACCCAGCAAAAACGCGGTTAACCAAAGAAGCGTTTCCTAGGATGATGGATACGCATGCTGTAGCACCTGATGTGGTGGGTTATGGACTCTCCGCACGGGCACACAAAACGCAGACTAGGACGAACCTCTGATCATATAGAAGCGAGGCTCTACACCTGTGGCTTCTCTGATGTCATCCCTCAATGTCTCCGCGTATACGAGTGGTGCGATGGGCATTTGTTCGTTCTTTGCGAGAAAATAGATTAGTTCAAATAGCTTGTTACATCGTAAGACATACCTGTACGATGAAGACGGGACATGTAATCTTTGCGAGTTCCTTTTTGCTAATCTTCGTTCGCTGCAGATATCACAACGTCAGACTCGATACTTCAACATAGCTGAGTAAGCTTACGTTCATCAAAATGTTCACGAGTTCCACAATACGGAGACGCTTAGCAGGGGGTGTTATTTTCTCCCAGTATGCGATTAGCTGTCGGTACTGTCAGTCAAGGACAAACTCCAACTATCCGGTCCACTCACTGTATCTTGGAGGTCAGTGTCGTCGGTCTAAAGTCATGTCTGAATGGTTCTCCGCGGTGAATCATGCGCATCTCACCTCGCCCGTCATAAAGTTGACAACTTCGCTACCAGCATGCTCGAATGAATCCAAGTCCGGTGCATAGCACCACAGCCGTAGAAGTTCGTCGTATGCATTGAAAACCCACTTAAGTCTGGGCAAGTCAACGGACCAAACGCAAGAGTGGGGATGTTGGGACATACTCAGTTGGTGGTGGTACATTTACAAGAGTGAGACTCGAAACAAGCTCGGGCCATCTTGGACGGGGTTAGCTACGAGCATGGTGCAACATATATGTACGCACAGTGCGGCGAGCCTTAGAACAGTATTGACGGAGATGCCTTCGATGGCAAGGAGATGGGCGGGTGGTAAAAAGAGCGCCTGTTCGGTTCATGAGGATAGTGCAGGAAAGAGTGTGTGTCTGTTGACATACTTGCATTGCTGAAGCAAGGTCGGCGGCATCTACATAGCAGTCGTGTAATGCGCTCGGGCGACACCGCGAGCGACCCTGCGTGCGTTGGTCAAAGGCAATGATGTTGTATTCAAGCGTCAGTCTTGGGTCGTCGAAGTGCATAGTGAGCCAGCTCGAGTCGAGGAAGAGTGGGTGTAGTATAACGGCTGTTGGCTTCTCTGGGTCAAAGCTTCCTACGTTGCCATAAGCCGAGTTTGTGATGTACCAGATCGACACGTAGTCGTCTTGGGATGGCAGATGGATGAAAGGCATATCAAAATAGCGAAACAACCCAGATAGCGCGGGGAAAAGGTAATAGACGCTTGGGACGAGTTATATGTAGGAGGTACGTAGTAGTCCACCACCGTCCGCGATTTGGTAGCCCTGAAGGAACCATTTTTTTAGGGACCTCCGTAGCCGATGTTGCCTGACAAAATTGTGTGACAGCTCTTACGAATTTGAGTCTCCTCGTAAGCAGCTGCCAAATGCCACTTCAGGTCGGCCTCTATCTCGGTACCAAGCCCAGCGCTGGAGCCCGTAATATCAAGTAGAATCATCCAGCGAGACGCCCTCCGCCGTTCCATCAATCGGACTTGATAGCAGAACCCTGATGGATTGACGTTAGGCCGTGAGCCAGTTTGCCCGGGCGAATGGAAAAGAAGCACCGTTGTCCGTCATATCTTCCACGATCTCGTAAGGAACAGACACGCCACACGGGGAGCTCAAGCAGGACCTTGAGGCCGACTGAGGAAAGCCAGAAGTACAAGTGCTCCGATCAGACTCCAGGAATTTAAATGGCCAGCTGGGCTCGACTGAACGGTATGTACATTAAGCTGTAGAAGAAGTGGCCAGCGTCTTGATTCGAAGGTCTCATCGTCGAAGAGCACTATGTTGCACTGGGAATTAAACCGCCTTAGGGTCGTGATCGATCTGATCGACGGCACCGCAGTGCCGCATGGCAAGTAATGCTGACGCCACCGAGTCACTTCTCAAAGTCTATTCTTCCCTCCCTGTCTCCCCCTCGGGGACCCACTGTGAGCCCTCAGCGACACCAATACGACTATTTGAATGATGAGCCGGCGGCAGCGTCGAGAGGAAAATCTGCCAGTGCTAATGATAAGCTCCGATGTAATTCCAGAGGATCTCAGATGCCAACTCCCTCGGGAAAAGACTCACACGTGCAATGATTCACTGGTTTCCCCTACAGTCCTTCCAGAACTTGAACAACCCTTCGCTGCTTCTGTTACGGGGCCGTTGTGTCAAGTCACAGTCAATGTGATGCGCATGCTTACCTCGCACTCGGCCTGGGAAGTAGTAGCGAACATGGTGGGGACTCCGAGGGTTTCCAATGCCGTTTGTTGCTTCTGGACGAGAGCATCCCAAGCGAGCAGGACCCGTTCTGCATCAAACCTCTGCAGGTCTCTACGGTATGCGTCGTTCATCATCTGTACGTCAATAATTCATCAGGAGAGTCCCTTATTGACAAGTTATGCAGCCTCGAACATCAGCCTCATGCTTTGATAACCCTGCGCCGATCAGGGTAGCTCTATATAAAGTGAGAAATATGAATAAAAAGGCCACAACGGTTTTACATACTCACTTAGTACGAGCAACGTTGACCTTTTCCTCGTGTTTCTTATGTATAGTCTGTCGTTCTTCCCACAACTGTCGTTCTAGATCATTCTGCTCTTGGCGCAGCTAAGTGCTGGTTCAATGACGCGTGGGAGTGTACATGATAAATGAATCATACGCGAGAAATGGCAGCAAGGAATCCAGGATCATTAGCAAGTTCAGTTAGATGCGGTAACGCTTGTTGGAACGACATGGAACGGACGTCTTGTACAGGTGTGAAGGACGCTGCGGCAAGCTTCGGGGTCCGTTGCTCTAGTTGGGTAGGGGGCTGTTCCTGAGATGGCCGAAGAATATTTCGAGATGGCTGAGGAACCATACGTGCGGTAGACATTGGCGGTGTATTGATGGCAACGGATGTACATTCCGGTGTTCTCAGCTGCGAAAGCAAGGCAGCTACGGACGGTAGCGGTGTGGTGTCGGTGGACTGAGCTCTAGGATCGCGTTGTACATCGTCCAGGTTGCCTGCAGGCGATGTGCGAGTGTCTGTAGGGTGTTCCGAAGCGGTATTCAGTGAATTGGAGCTTAACGTGTCCTGCCACGCTTGAGAAGCTCTTAGCTGGTCGAGTAGGGTCTTGATTGCTGTGGGATCCTTAATGTGACGGTTGTTTTGTCTAGGCTGCGATCTGTATCGTATAGCGATACTCACGTTAATGTTGGCGGAATTCATTGGTGTGTCCGCCGCGACTGCGTAATGGTGAGAAATCTATGAGTCAAATGTTTGCAGGTGGATGGCAGAAAGTGCAGGGATGACAGGGTGGCTCGTTCCGGAGCATGCCTCGGAGTTGGGCGGAGGCGTGGGATGGACTGGAGTGCTGACTTTTGGCCATGTGCAAATATTTGCCACGACGACTTCGGAGCCAGGCCAGGTACTCCGAATACTCACAAACTCTGAATCAAACTTGCGCACGACTCATCTCATAACGAAAATAAGGTTCCTTGGATTCAAGCGAGACAAACTACTATTGTGGTGGCTTGTTATATTCCTTGCATGCTAGATCGCTTTGGGTTACCATGGTTGATCGTTGACGTATGTCTAACTAGAAGAAAAGGACCTCGGTGCGTTGTCAGGTGGGGGGATAAAACTTGAGGCTGTCCAACCGACCGACGACAGATGTCAGTGAGTAAGCTCGGGGCTGACTATGAATACATAATATGTACTCAAACCCGATCTTCGGTGCGGGTCGGGACGGTGGTGGATATAACTCCGGTCGGTAGAGTGTACGCTGCGCGAGACAGGAAAAACGTGATGCGCTTGGCTGCCCCCAACCAGCAAGCTCCGGCGATCGACAGCTGCCGCGGAGATGCGACAGGTTGGGTATTCTACCTCATCAGACGCGTGGGACCAGGACGAGTGGATATCCGGTTCAAACACACTGACATGAGACGAACTCTGCGGTACGGATCAATGAAGTTATGGTGACAGATGGGGGGACGCGGTGGTTCGCGGGAGTCACACGGATATGAAATGGACCTCACCGAGCGGGGCGAGTCAGTCGTCAAGAGGAGGCAATATTGTTGCATTCGTGGAGTTTACGAAAGTGTGTGCGTAAGGTGACTTGGCGGCGGTAGCGGTCAGATCCGGACATGGAGCGGTGGGAGACAAGGATAGACTAGACTACTTGTAGTAACTGAACTTGGCAACCCGCGGGGTGAATCGATGACACGTTGTCGACACCGACGAGGACTAGTACTGCAAAGTTGGGGGATAACCACTTACAGTACTTACCGTAGGCTGTGGGATGCGACCAGGGCGGCCGGCAGTGATTATTACGGCAAAAAAGAATAGGACAATAAAAAAATAAATATAATTCGTAATTTCCACGGTAGACCATCCTGAATCCCTCTCCCTCAAGCGCTCCCCAACATCAACGTCTTTCTTACTCATCTCTTCCCTTCTCCTCTTCATTTCTCCTCCTCTTAATCCTTGTATTTCCTTCAATCCATTGCCCATTCCCCGTCGACCCTCCTTTCCTTTTTTCCATAATGTCCTCCGATCGCGCAGATTATCCGCCCCAGGCAAGCTCTTCTCACATGATGAAGACCACAAAGCGCGGTAGACCCTACCTCAAGGTTTCTATCTTCCTCTCATTCCTCTTCATTCCCCTCCAAACATTTCATCTTCTAGGACACCCTCGATCTCTTTGCGACCCTCATCGTATCCCTCCAATTGACAACCCACAAACAGTACTTCCGCACCTTCCCGAACTCTTTCTCCACGTACGTACTTCTCCTTCTTCTTTTCTCTACCCCCTTCTCATCTCTCCCCTAGCGACGAGGCTGCTCAGAACTTGGCTTCCTTGAAATTCTCCCAGTCCAACCGCGGGCCGGACCCAAGAGACAAATCACGAATAGTGACGACCACCACGACCACCACATTTTCTATGACCCGTGACATGGCAAAGGCGATGTGCCAGCATTTCATGGATGCTCGTCTAATCGAGAACGCTGCTGATCAGGGGTCAAATTTATTCAAGGATCGTGGCACCTATGTCCTCACACCAAAGGGTCTCCACGTTCTCGAGCGATTCATCTCAAAAAATGGCATCAGCTCCGATCACCTGCAGCACGTATTCGCATCCCAACCTATTTGTATCAAACTGCTCCACCTCGAGCGTCGGACAGCCGATGACGAGATCATTGTTACCCAGTCCGTAATAACCGCCCTCTTTCGTCGTTTCGTCGGTCGCCAGCCAAATTACCCCCCTCAAAATGCTACCGCACCACAAGACGCTTTCCAAGAGTACCACGAACGTTCAAAAGGCGTGCAGCTCATGGACGTACAAGAGAAGGCACAACCTCTCTTGGGTAAAGCAACCGTCGTACACAAGTATTGCTTTGCCGCCGTCTCTGCACTCGAGTGGCTTTGCGACTTCACCTCGGTAGTGGGGAGAGAGGAAGCAGCAGAGATGGCCGCACAGTTCGTCCGCTTCGGCCTTATTACCCTCGTTAGCGACAAGCGCAAGAATAACGACTCTGCTATCATCTTCACCGTTCGAGGTTCTGCTCCTGGTGGTAATTCCCCAGTTAGCGTGAGTCCCGTTGATCAGGCCCTTTTGCCCAACAGTACGTCTCATCGTTCTTTCAAGCAACATGGCGAATTCCGATGCACTGCAAAAGCAATTTATAGAATAACAGATGAAGGCAAACGAGTCGCACAGTGGGACGATCACATATCTTCCCCTCACAGCTCCGTCACCAATTTGCACGAACGCTCTTCGTTGGAAGGTAGTATTATTGAAGGTGTAGCCAGGTTGGGACCAGATTCTGCCAGTGCTGCAGACGCCAAGATTCATCGCCGGATTTCTATGGCCGAGAAACTCAACAATGCATATGCGGAGAAAGAGTCGTTGAAGGAGACGAAGGCGAGCGTCAAGAGCAATACCGATCGTCTGAACCAAATTCTCGAGGAACCATCCTACCGAGCCCTCTTTCGCGAATTTCTCAAAGCGAACTTTTGCGAGGAGAACCTTGCTTTCTGGGTGGATGTCGAGGATTTCAAGCGCAAGTTTAGTATCACGTCAAGCGCCCAGGCAAATGTCCCCTCTGGTCGTGGAGGGAGAGGAACGCCCGGCCAAGCAGCAATGGAAAAACATCACGAATCGCTCATTCAAACGGCTTTTCAGATCTACAACAAGTATCTCGCGCCGTCGAGCCAGAACGAGCTCAATATCGATCATGGCCTTCGACTCGATCTTGCTAGTTACCTGAGCGAGGTGATGACCAACTTGAACGGTAAAGCCTTCGACGGACAAGTTGATGCAAGCCAAGCCGGTGCTTTCAATGCTACCCAGCTGCAGACGCTCATCAAGTTATACTCTCGCATACAGACCCACGTACTTCGATTAATGGCGATGGACTCCCTACCCAAGGTATGCTATCGCATGTCTCCACCCGGAAATTCGTTCATGTTTGTCATCTAGTTCATCAAAACCTCTCGCTTCGTCGAAGCTAAGCAGTGGCTTGGAGGAGATGCATCCGAGGACATCCAGTTTCTGACGAGCCCTCCTGCTCCGCCAGGGTTGGGGAATGAAGAGGCCGGTGGCGCTTACATCACTGTTTCTGCGAAGGCCACTGAACGAGAACAGAGGCAGCACCAGGTTCCGGGCTCCTCCACGAATTCATGAATACACGGTTTCTTTTCTTTTTTCTTTTCTTTTTCTTTTCCTGTTTGTCGCCAGCAGACTTTGCTCTACTACTACCCCAAGGTACGATATCCTCGCATCCTTACTTTTCCTCGCACTGGGTTTGGTCTCGGTTCATCTTCCAACTTGTTATTTCGCATTCCCCCCCTTTGCCTCCCATCCACACCTTCATACCTTCGTCACTAGCAGTAATCTTCATCATTTCCCTGGCATCATCCAGTATAGTTTTCTGGGCTTTCCCATCATGCTTAGCAGTATTCCCGCCTGTTCCGTCCTGTTCATTTGCATCATGACGACTTCCCCTCCCTAGCCCTCCTCTCACGGCGGTGTAAATCTACCTTATAATTATATGCATACCTACTGCCTCTTGCACAGGTGCAGACTTAATTGATAGTCTCCGTGTTCCATAGCATGGTCGTACTCTAAATTGTCACAATTTCGGATGGCGGAAACCCGGAATGGTTTGTGATTGCAACCATCAGTGGCATCACTGAAAAGTTTCCACGTCATTTCAGCGGCCGAGTTGGTAATTACCACTATCAACTCTCAGTGGTCGGCCAACATGTCCTGGATCTGGAATCCCAGCGGCGATGCTGCAAAACCTACGCCGGCCGAAGAAATGGTACCAGACCCTGGTGACCCTAACAGGATGGTGTCCAAGAAGGCTGCAAACCAACCCTTTCTCGCGTACGTGCTCACTACCACACGAAAGCACCACCTCCCTGACGCAATTACGCCCACCAAGCTACCACGAATACAAACGTGAACAAGAACAACTGCACCGAGCCTGGCTACAGCGCAAGAAAGAGCGCGAGGAAAAGCTTGCCCGCGGCGAAGCAGTCGGTCCTGAAGAGCGCGATCCCACCGCCCAAGAGGAAGTCGGGGTGCTCGGCTTTCTCAAGTTTATCATCTACCTCGTGTTGATCGTGGCTCTGGCTGGCAAGTTCTTTACGGGGAGCTTTTTGTGGGAGTATGATGGCAAGTGGGCGAGGTTGAAGACGTATTGGCCGGTGAGTTGCATCTTTGTTTCCGCTCCTTTTCGCGTGGGGTGCTCAGGGTGCTTTTCATGTGCTTAGGAGCCCACCGGTCGCTTATTTTCGGAATCGTACCTCGCCACATTTGACGGGACAGATCCCAACAAGCCCATATACATCGCGGTGGGTTCGTTTTGCCTCCCCATCGGCGGGCGCTCATATCAGAGCCTCTGGTCATCGGACACCGACAGATTGACGGAGAAGTCTTCGATGTATCGAGCAATAGACGCGTCTACGGTCCGGGAGGCTCGTACAACAGCATGTATGCGCTATCTCTATTGGTACTATTCTGCGGCGTCTTTGACTGAGGGGGGCTGGGTCTGTACAGGGCTGGTATCGACGCAGCGAGATCGTTTGGGACTGGGTGTTTCCAGACACACCGCACGCACGATTTGCGCGGATTGACCGACGCTGAACTCAAGGTGGGTTTCAAGGGTGTTGGTCCCGTCGTGGGTCGGTGTGCTAATGCCGATCGTTAGGGCGTGCAACATTGGAAGAAGTTCTTTGCAGAACACAAGTCATATTTCAGGGTAGGGAAGGTGCTTCACTCTCCCATCGATCCGCAAAGCCCTGTTCCGGAGCACTGCAATCCCACGAAGGAGCAGCCCGCACATCAAACTCAAACAGGGGCGAGTGAGAATAGCAAGCCATGGGTCCAGCCTAGTCCCTCGCCAACTCATAAACCGGAGCACGAGGAACTTTAGATTAAAAATGAAGCTCCTATATATCGAGAATCTGAGGACTATCATAACGTCACGATGGACACACAAGTGAGACATGGGAGTGTTGTAATCATCACCAGCAGTCAAATCCACCGCGAGTGGGTGCATAGGATCGCATAAATGGGCATATAAACATAGTCCCTGAAAGATGAGTCTCTGAGCCGAGTACACCAGTGCAAAGGGTGCTTCCGAAGTCCGGGACGATTTTTTACATTTGCCTCAAGCCTGCCAAACACAAACCATGAGTCAAAGCAGTGCAGAGGTTGTCGGCCGTTTAACTTGCCTGAGAAGGCGCTCCGTGTGTCATGAAGTAATTTCTTAGGATCGGGAAATCGGCAATCGACCCGTCGACCATCGAGGAAAACGGGCTCTCCAGATACTTTGCAACAATGATATTGCCGCGCCATGCGGTTGCCTCCCGAAAAGCCCTCCCTTGAATCTCGCGGACGCACTTGTTAATGGGGAAGGGCATTCCGTCACGTGAGACGACAGGGTAGAAAACAACGTAAGGTTGAGTAAATTTTTTGTTCATTCCATCAAGTGCTTCGACGAGCTTTAGGACGGTGCAAGTCGTCAGTGGCGTCTAACCGGACGATCAGATTCTCTTCTACTCACATGATAATGCCATGCGCGGGGGCCGAGGCCCTCTGCGATATAGTCCATGTAGACTTCTGGATGCGGCATTCGAGAAGGCAGGGTACTATGGGGGGCATGAGGGTCGGGCATCGACATTGGGCTCGTCATGAGCGCAACCATGTGTGGGTTCCGGCCATCAGAAGGAAAGAGGAGAGCCTCGAACGATGTTAGCTGGTCCATAATAGATTACGATGAGAAGATGAGTGAAGTAGGCAGGAAATAGAGTAGTTAGGCGTGGACTGTGCAATATGGTCGAACACTTTTGGAGTGATGGAGCAAGCAGAGACGCCTTATATATGTCTCTGAAACGAGGTCAGGGTGATATCCGGAGTATCATGTAGGACAAGGAAGAAGACAAACGATATAGTGGATTAGTTTGGCACGAGGTGTCATCGATCACAGGATTCGGCAAACGGTATTGGCCATCGCGACCTTGTACGCGGGAAGTGGTAGTTGCCGCTCGAGGTGGCAATTTCATGTGCAACATAGTGATACCGAGGACAGGCTGTGAGCAGGCGCAGAGGCATAAGAAACATTAAAAGAGCAAGTATGTTAGCCATCAATGACGGGGAGGGCGTGCCAGAAAGTTAGGATCCGAAGATGGGGGGGTAACGGACGTAGATCACAACTAAGATTATGTTCATCTATATGGCATGGATCGGGAGACGTGACAGCGACACATTTATTGCGCTCCGGTACGGCTACCAAGGCATGGGTAAGTCTCGACAGACAAACCGAAGACGTTGACATAAAGCAGACTTACTCCGTTAGTGTGTTTATCCGCTGTCATACAGTCTGGATATGAATGCACATCCGGCATCAGACCTTTCATGAGGCGTTCCTGTATATGTATGTCGGGCTTGACAGTTTTGGGGTCGCAAAAATGTTCTCCATTCTAGTTACGATCAGCACAGTTGAATGATTTCGCCATAGGTTAGTTCAATGGAAGCTGCCGCTGCCTGTGCCATCATCCCCAGGTTTTGAGAGTTGTCGCAATGCAAATGAGTCCCAGTACGCGCATGCACCGCTGACATGTGGCACGCTGGTCAGGGTCCGGTTGTTTGTCCGTCGGATCTACCGAGCACTGAGTGCAGCAGGAGCGTGTTTTGGTCGACTCCGCGAGAGAAGTAGAAAGTGGATCAAAATGGGTGCAGAAAGGGCTGCAGGTTTGGTAGTGTTTTGAAATTGTCGATCCCTACGGAGGTCAATCGGAGCATATCATTCAAATATGGTTCCACGAGTCGCGCCGTGACGGCGTTGGTTTCTTGCATCCAGGGTTTTCCCCGTCTAGTAGTTTGACACACCCACTGCAGTGGCCACGCCGGTACCGCTCGCAGGTCCATTCGGGGGAAAGGGGTCTTACATGTAAACAACGATGTTGTTGGAGGTCATATCCGTTGTGATGCAAGTCGACCGTTTCACTCGGTAGCAACCCAAAAAGGAAGGTTCGGTTGATGTCAGTCGGTCAGAAGGAAAACTCGAACTTGACTTTGCATTCGTCCACTGATGACTGATGGCAGCGGTCTCTATCTTGGTACCGACCCACATCTCTTCCCTCTTCCCCTCCACGAACGCACCCTCGGTCGTCCTACAGTCTGCCCGTAGAAACCTTGCCACCCCTCCCCCGCTCACAGATGCGGATCTTCATCCCGAACACGCGTCTTTCGCGTCTATTGTGCAGTTACAGCATGTCGGGTCAATCCTCTTACGAGTTCTTCATGGTGGTTTGATCGTGGAACTAATCTCATTTTCGACCCAAGCACCCCCAATCCGCTTTGTTTTCCCCGTTCCCGTTCTCTCCGCACCGGCCATCCTTGCCGCCGCAGAGCAAGAACTCCATCTCTTGGTCGTCACAATCACAGGCTCTCTTTATCGCCTCGTCTTGCCCGCTGCAAATCCCCATGTTCTTTGGCACGATCAGGCAGCTCCCAACTGGTGTAGAGAGTACATCATCAAGAGTGTCGCTGATCTCTCTAGGGGCATTGTCCAAGTACACGGCATTCACTGTATAGTAATCGGCCTGAAGAATGGTTCCCTTCTTCGTATAGAGTCAGAGCGCATCGGTGACGATACATGCGATGGTATGTGCCCTCCGTTACAATGCACGTGTTCATTTAGTCAAGGCCCGCAGATCTTTGGACCGAGGCCCTCAGCCAGCCAAAGTCTTTCTTTGGTACTTTCGCATCTTACATCCCTGGCCTACAGCCGGGTGCAAACGCGTCGTTGGGAATACTTTCCGTCACGAGCCTTCCCCAGCCTACAGATCTCACTCACACCTGGACACTTTCACGGGATCGTGTCCTCCGCCTTTGGACCGCAAAAAGCGGTTGTGTCGCCTCAAAGACTATTCCAAGTCGGGTAACTGTCCAGCCAACCTCGTCTGATGGCACCATGTCCGAGCCCTTGGCTGCTGAAGCTCGCAATCTTCTCCGTATTTGCGCTGGTGGTACAAACGATGAAGGCACGTTTGCCGTCGTGTTCACTCCAACATCCGCCGACCCCCACTCCGGTGGATATTTCCAAATCTTTGACTCAACGTCCGATCAGCTGCGCGAACTTGGAACCATCGAGTGTTCTTCTGCTAGTGTCCACTGCCACTTGCAAGATTTCATAATCCACGACGGCATGTTGTGCGTGTTGTGGGAACGTCAAGGCTGCTCAATGATGGACAAAACACCCTTGGATTTAGGGAACCTGAATGCTTCCGGCAACACAGCGTGGTCTACATCCAGTCACGGTGAAGAGGCCGACCTGACTCCCGCGTACCTTGAAGAGCTTCTTCGTTTCCCTGGTTCGCTCACCGAGAAATTCATGCAAGCAGTTCTGCGGCCAGGCTTGTTCTCCCCCCTAACCATCCGCACTGCCCTCGAGCAATACGTTGATGCCTGTCTTTCCCTCCCTGGTCCCCCCGCCCCAGAACTCACAGCATCCTACACGACTGTGGTCGAGAATATTGCCGCAGTGGTAGGTTGTACGGTCTCTCTCGTACAGGATCCGCACACTGGTGCAATGCAACACGACCGTTATTGGAGCGCACTCAAACGAGATTGGGAAGGATTTATAACCCGCTGCCGTG
The DNA here is from genome assembly GCA_038090475.1 of Wakefieldia striispora. NCBI lineage: Eukaryota > Fungi > Basidiomycota > Agaricomycetes > Agaricales > Hymenogastraceae > Wakefieldia > Wakefieldia striispora. The sequence continues at coordinate 88,546 of JBBPMU010000001.1, forward strand.
AGGTGGAACGCAGTGCGCGGTGGCCTCTCGCCCTTTGCATTGGTCAGGGGAGCGAAGGTGTTATCGTGGCTGAAAGAGAACGAATCAATATTCTTGCGAAGGAGGATCTTCCAATTACTATTCATAGACACCTCAGTGATTCCCTTGCTGTGGACTCTCATTTCACTGTTCTCGACATTGCATGGACCCTGTGCGACAGAATTGGACCGGAACTTCTCCGCAGCGTGGAGACCAGGGTTGTTGATGTTCTCCATCAGGAAGTGGCCTTCTCCATTGTGGACATTCTTGGTGACCAGGCGCAACGACTGGACTTTGCGGAATGTCTTGACGAAGGTAGTCAAAATTCAGTCCTCGCAAGGTTGCAAGACATCGAAGATCTCGACAAAGATTTTCGAATTATCCTTGACCTTGTCGCTGGCTTCGATCCGCAGGTCAAACGAGAGGAAGACGAGGTTGAACTGCTCCTTCCACCTACGCGGTCAGGGTGGAGGGTCGCCCTTTCAACAGCCTACGTGTCCACCTCCGTGCATGCTCGCTATGACATTTGCATTGCTTTGATGGCCCTTCTCTTTTTCCTCGCCGATGATTTAAAAGAATGGGACCAATCTCTGCTAGAGGAAGTGTTTGCCGTTTTCCGTGGGCTCGCTATGCTACGTTTTGCTGCACGTCAACCAGTGGCAGACCACGCACAAGATCCCGCCCCGTCAGACGACGCAAACACCGACGACATGATTGCACGCATGAGCAACATGCAGGTGTCAAGGAGCCTCTCTCGCTTTGCCCCAACCTCATCCCTCGTGCACCGTCTAATGGTTCAGTCAGGTGAATGCGACGAGCTGCCTGGCTCCGCGCACCGCTTTCTAGACACCACTGGTCTACTTCAGTCCACCTCCCCCACGCATGCCACTTTTTTTGAGGTACAATTTTGCGATAGCCTTCGGAGTCTGGGATATCTTGAAATCACCCGGGACATGCTTGCGTGGCTGCCACGAACTCCTGGCGTTGTCTTTGTCACCGCACAACTCCATATTGCTCTTGGACGTGCGGATGACGCAGCCAGCATGATGGAGAAAGTTGCTGCCAGTTTTGGTGCGTTACGAAACGCTTCTGCATGCCAATTCTTATATTTGGTTCTCAGGCGCTGACAGCGGTCTTTCGTTTGAGGACGCGGAGGCATTATCATCCGTTCTGCCCGCAAAGGCTCTCTACGACTCCGATTTTTCCTTCTATCTAGACATGTCGACACTTTTTAGGTCAAATGGCCTAACACAGCACGAAGTCCCATTCCTTCGTCTGGCCTTATCAGTTGCGCCTCCAGAAGCTGACACAGCGGATATATGGTACGGCCTGACTCGGGGATATATTGATCTTTCATCCTGGGAAGACGCCTATTCATCAATCATCGCAACCCCATTTGATAGCGTGTAAGACGGCCCTTGCACATCGCATTAATAACTTATTGACGCAAGATTTATACAGCAAGCGGGATTGTATCTCCCAACTCGTATATCAAATGTGTGAAGAGAGCGCCGTCGAATTGCTGGTTTCTCTGGATTTCGCTGGCTTCGCTTCCGAAGTGGATGATGCTCTTGCGTTCAAAGCGCGCAACACCGACCCTCGTGCTCGCCCCTTCTACTCTAGAATCCTGTACACGTGGTATACACGAAGAGGGGACCATCGGAGTGGTAAGTTTTCAGCTTTCTTACGGTCCACAAAAATCACCGTATCTGAACCCTTGATCCATTAGCTGCCCGGACTATGTACCAACGTGCGCGCAAACTTCAGGAAATCACCTGCAGACCTGTTGACGTAATTTCGTTGATGGAGGACCAACTAGAATCTTATTTACTCGCGATTAACTCGTTGTCCCTTCTGGAACCCAAGAATGCATGGATTGTTGTCCAACTGTCCGCTTCAAACATCAAGGACTTCGAGGTGAACGACGATCTTCATGTGACCATCCGTTTGGCTAATCTCGTCATGATAGTCCCGTAAACGGCGAAAATTGGCACAAAACTTGCCGCTTTCCACTGCAAGCACTGATTCAGAGATCATAGACCTCGAAGACCTCCGCTTCGAATACACGTTGATATCTGCAAGGCTCCGCCTCATTCGACGTGACTCGACGCTACTTTCTGCTCCAGGTGAATAGAATTCATAATGGATGATTAATTTAATCAAGGGAACACGCGCTGACGGTTTACGTCTCAGACACACTGCTGTCGCCATCCTTGGTAATCCTGAGGTTAGGGCAGGCTAATCAGTTCGAGCTAGCGATAACAACTGCCCGGGCACTCGGCGTGGACATGAGTGAACTTTTCGCTGCCCTCGCAGGACAATGCATGAGGCTGTCGCGAAGCCCTGACGGAGTTTTGTAGGGTACCCCATCAAGTGACTCGCTTGCTATACTGACCCCCGCACACAGGCAAGATACCACAGATTGGCTTCTAACGGATAATATTTCTTCGTGGCCTGGGGCACCTGCCGATAGAGGGTGGCGGTACCTTAAACTTGCTCTAGAGCGCCACGACGGTGCAGATACGGATTATCGGTACACCAAAGCTGTCTTGGAAGCTATCCTATCACACGACAGGTCCTCGCCCCCTCCTCCTTGGCTCATACACACGCTCGAGGTCAGTCTCCTTGATTAAGTTTCCATTCTGGTGACGTTCATGATTGTTCTCTCTTTCCTTGCCCTGTTCCCAGGAACATCATCATGAGTACCTGATCCGGATCAGCCTCCGCTTTGACATTCTCGAAAGCGCCCTGGAATACACGCTCTCACTGGTCCAAAAGGTCAGCCAAGGTTTTCAATATCGTCATGCGAAAAGCACTAAATCTTAAAAATGATGTACTCACGGCACGTCAGGCGGACGCTGCACTCTCACGCGCGCAACCGAAAACGTCGTGTGCGACCTGGCTTCCTTACACGCTCATCGACCAGGTGCTGGTAGCGGCGGCCGCACAGGACGACTTGAGCCCTCATGGACGGACGCTCAGACAGACGCTCCAGACGGACATCAGCAACCGCGTCAAGCGGATGCAAAAAATAAGCAGGCTCTCGTAGAACCACCGTTTGCTCCTTTCTCCTGAAAAAGCGTCCGCCAAGCTGTTACCTATGCCGCACAGCCTGACTCAGTGCTTCGATGTATTTACCTAGCTTTCATAATTACAACACGCGACGGTCCGTATGAGCGTGAAATGACGCGTTATCCCCTTGGGGATGACAGGGTGTGCCAGCTGGTCGCAGCGTGCACTTTTTGGGACATGAAAAGTCTGACGTTCTGTGAAAAAACTTGGCTAGACGGTCCGAACGTAGGTTTCGCGATGTTTATCGATCTAATACAACATGGTAATATAGCAGTAAGTAGGAAGCGCGAACCGAACAGAGCACACCCTCGAACATATACACGCGGTAGGGAACAGCAATAGAATGTGGATACGGATACGTGTAGCTCGCATGACAGAGGAAAATAGATAAACGGGTATTCGAATGTAACGGGGGGGCAGGCAGCAACGCCGTGCACCACCACAAATACGTACAGGGGCATGCAATGGCGACTCAGGGAGGATTGGCCATAAGAGATTCCGTCCTGTCTTTTACATAATCCAAGTGTTCCCATCAAAAGGTTGTCCGGGAGGTCTCTAGCAATGCCGATCGCCCGTGTGTCGTGGATGTTGCACTACATCAAGGAATCGGACCCACTCGGCTTGACTAAGCGAGGGTCCCCACATAGTCTCCTCTTCCGTCGCCGCCGGATATGAATAAGGATACCGTCCAAGTGTGGGATCACCCGCCATGTAAGGTTGCCGCGATGGGTCAGGGTACGACTGTCGTGATGGGTCGACATAATTTCGCGACGACGCCTGGTCGGAGTAGGAGGCTCGAGAGGGATATGATTCGGGATAAGAGGCGGCTGGGCGGGTATCTGGATAAGGGTTCGCGGCCACCGTCCCGGAGGATCGAACCGTGTCACCACCGTAAGCATGGCGGGAAGGAGAAGGTTCCACAGCGTAGGTCGCCCTGGATGTGTCGGGGTAAATTTGCGATTGGGATTGTGAAGTTTGTGGTGCGGTAACAGAATACGACAGGGGGGATGAGATGGGCGGCACGGTGACGACGCCTTGCGATGACACTGACTGGACGGGCGATTCCTGCACCCCCGCATATCCAACGAGCGAGGAAGACGTTGTCTTGCCAGACACAGTCCCGTAATCCGTTGAGCCTCGGGGCTGGGCATTGCACCCTTGCGGACTACCCGAGTTACCAGTGGCAGGTGAGCTCATGTATCCTAGCGCATTGGGTGAGTCAACGGCGTTCACCCTGGGATACTTTGGCGAATCATGGTACGGGAATGCAAGCGTTTTGACCAAGCCCAGCACACGGGCCTTCGTGCGCTCTCGTTCCTTCTCGTCCTCATTTGCAAAGTCCTGACCGTACAGAGGTGCGAGCGCGTGAAGAATGTCGAGCGCTTTATCTGCGACTGGTGATCCCCGACTGAGCTCGAGAGTTGTCAATGCCTTCTGAATGTTTGCACGGAATAATGATGCACCAGGTTGGTCGGGGTTTGAAATCAGTTGGAACGAGAAAAACATGGCAGAGCTGAAGACGTGGAACGGGCCCCAGTTCATGTGGCCAGGAACTGCTAACGATGCATTCGCCATGAAGTCTGGACGAGCTTGACCCACGAGTGTGACCAGTTTGTCCGCAGCGCCAACAGCAATGTCAAGGGAGTGAGCGTGTCGCTCGTTCTTGGCGTTCTTGTCCTTTGACGACGAAGCCTGCTTATCACCGACTCTAGCAGAAGGGGCCGACGCGTACGGCCGGTGGAGGGTAAAACGAATGTGGTAGTAGCTGGTGCGGATGATCACGCTCTGTACACCCAAGCGACGGGTGATAATATTAGGACTCGCGAGGCTGCGGGCTACCCTGAATTCATCGAGGTCGAGTTCAGGAGGGAGCGTGTCCATCCATTGGGTGAGAAGACGGTCATGAGCTTGGACGGTCTCGTAGGCAACGGGGCGCATAGACACTGCACTGTCCATGATGTCGCCTAGAATGTAAGCAAGACGAAAAAGGTGAAGATTCGGAAGATAGATACGCGGTTCATCGGGATGGGCAGGGTCAGATGAGTCTGGAAGCTGTGTATCGAAATGATGAGAAGCAATAGAAATCGGGCGACCAAACATGAATGCCTGCCACCTGCGAGGAGAAGGTGGGTAGAGAGTGAGAGGTAAGATGGAGAGACAGACCTTTCCAGGAGGATGATATGCCACCAGGCCCACCGCCTCCTCTCGGCAACCTCTCTAGACATTCGCCATTTGAAAGGGTCACGATGCAAACCCATGGCCATACCGATGCTGACGAGCTCACCCCTGGTGGCCCAGATTTCTTCGGAGTCGGTTTTGACCAGGGTGAGGTAGTGCGAGCGGATGAGCAGGCACTCGACGAGTTCGAGACTGTAGGTCTTGTGCTCGTTTCTGTAACGGTCAAGGGCGGAGCGCATGACGTCGTAGAATTTGTGGCAAATCTCCTCGAGTGAGTCACCGAGCTGCGCCACGAGGCGGTCGCCTGGAGGGAGGTAGTGCACGGCGATGGCCATGATCATGCACATGGTCGCGAGGACGATGCGGTCTGCGTTGGCACCAGTCTTATACCGGGACCAAGCATTTAGAAAGGTGGGTTGGTTGACGTGGCGGTAAATCCAGTTGCAATACTCGAAATAATAGGAGACGAGAGTGTCTATTGTGTCGAGGGAGGGGAGGAGGGCGAGGAGGTCTCTATCGTACTCGTTTGTTGTGACGATTTCGTCGGGGTGAGCGTCTTGACTGGGTTGGCGATCGCTATCGTGGGACTCCCTCGAGTTCTAAAGGAAGGTTAGGGAGATGGGCAGTCAGAAAGAAGGAAAGGAAGGTACCAGAGTAAGATGGGTGACGGTAGAGGTGGCGCCGGTGTAAAAGCCACCGTGGCCGTGGCCGCCAAGCATGCCGGGGATGCTATCTCTTTCAAAGGCATCGCCGTCGACCGGTTCCTTTTTCGGGACGGAAGGGGCGAGGGAATTGTCGAGGGGGTGTTTGGGATGGGAAGGGAGGGAGGTGCCGGGACGGTGGTTCGCAAGGAAGTAGGTTTCGAGAAGGGAGGCGGAATGTTTAAGGCGGGTGATTTCTTGCATAGGGTCGACTCTGCTGGCATTGCTGTGCTCAGGGGGTGAGCGGGTAAATGGGGAAAGGGGACAGATTCACTGACTGGTCGTCGCGGAGGTGAAGGTCGGATTCGTGGCCTTTGGCATCTTGGTAGCAGAGAGCAATGGTACCTAGGATGGGGGGGGTAAGTAGGGAAGAAGGAGGGGGGGGAGGGGGAAAGAGAGATACCTCTGAGGACACAACTGGAACACGGACGGTTTCTGGCAGGGTTGAGCTACGTGCTGTCGGGTGAGAGAGGGGGGATATACCTGTCACACTTGAGCTTGCTATTTCTGCAAGGCTCACAGTTGATGGCTTTGCGAGCACGCTTCGTGGGAGGGCGTGGGTCGTGCTCGCCTGGTGGTGGGCTAGTTCTTGAGCGTACAGCGGGTGTAGTCGTGGTGTTAGTTCGTTGTTGCTTCTGACGGGACTGGTTCGTTGAGGAGGAGGAGGCGGGTTCTTGAATGGCGTTGTCGTCTGGCATGATGATTGATGCCCATTCGGATCGAACCTCGACCAAAGACGGTCATCCTCTTTTATTTATTTAAAACCCTAACCTCACAAAATAACGTAACCCTTGAAAATAAAAATAAATAAAATAAATAAATAAACCTCGCTTAACGATCGATCACAACGGTATTTGACAAAGTATGTAAAATACTTTCCCCACGTTTGACTCTCTCCACCGATGTCCGCCCTTGATCGCATCCCACTCCCCCAGCTTCTAGGTCGTCATGCAACCTTGCACCAAATACGGCGCATCTACACCCGCTGAACGCCGTTTTAGTCCTCTAAGAATGTCGTGCCAAGGAGATGTAAGACGGACTCGGATCAACTAGGCCATTCCACCCGAGTCTTCACTCCTCGCAACGCAAGTGAAATTATCCGGAGAAGAAGTCCCCGCGTCTCACATATGGTTCCCCCTAGTCTTATTCCGTGTCTGCGCTGCGAGAGAGAGATCTCGTTTCCTTGGTCGGCATCCACCCGCTTACATAGGTCGCGGACGCGAGTATCCGTTCTTCTACCTAATATACCCTCAGCATGGACGAATCTACCAGAGCACGCCGCTCCAGGAAAAGCAACAGAAAAAAAAAATAATGCTCGATCAGCGACTTCGACGCCTCAAGATCCGACATGGTTCGGGAATTCCAAGAATCTATCCAAGGAAGACGAAGAACGGAGAATGGGAAATACGGCTGCATATGCGATCGTCGAGACTGCCGTCTTGAGTTGGCAGCAGGTGCCACCGGCGTCAGGTACATACACATTCGTTACTTAACGGCGACAAACTACCGTTAACCCATCGCTTAAGGGCGGAACTCAAAGTTGACATGTGCGGGAATCAAGAATTTTGTCGAGATAATTAAACTGAGCTCCCGGCTCGATCGTGACCAAGAGCGCTAAGAAGTTGGTTCAGTCCGTACACAACAATCTTTAAAACCTTAAGTAACCAAGCTGACGGTTCGAGCCGTCAATAATTCCAATAGGAAGTACTGTATAAGTATAGTTCACATTGTGGGTATGGAAAGTGATGTAACAATACTGAACAGTTGGAGATGTAAGTAATGTGAGCGAGAGTGAGATCATGATATAAATATATCGCGCAAGCCCCCATGCAGAAAACCATCGACGGAAACACTCAAGCATACAGCGCATTCACGTCCACTTTGGGAAGACGGTAATCGCTTGTTCCTATCACCGATTCAGCACGAGCCGCTCCGAGACCCGCCAAGACACTCACCCGCATGGCGATACGGAGACCCGCCGTTTTTGTGTCCCCACCACATAGTGGGCGACCACTCGTCTATTAAGTTCGCAAGCGTTTGCACGTGGCCATACGCAGCAGGCTGGGGCCCGCTTGGCCGGAGGAACACGACGATGGTAAACGTGAGCGCGAACACCAAAAGCGCCCCCGCGTAATTTAGAATCTAGATGCCGAACGACGTGAGCAATCTAACAAGGAACGTCGTCGAGCGTGCAAACCTGGAACGGCCACATGCTCACGGCGATGGCCGTCAGCAAACCGCTCTCTGCCGTTCCTGCTAAACTGAAGGCAAGCCCCAACATCCAATCTAGAAGCGTCATCAGAAACGGGGAGAAATGAAGTCTGACGTGGCGCGACTTACGCACTACAGGCTTCACTGCCAGCAGAGTGACATTCAGAGGGCTCCCGAAAACGGGAGCTAGAGGGTGCGTTGAAATCGTGGCTCCCTTTTTCGTCGTCGCTCTCCTCCACAAATCCTCGTCCCGAATGACGTTGGCAGCCAACTCAGAGCAATGGAGCGCCACCGTCAAGGGTCCTTGTATAGCGGCCATGTTGACATAGTACAACAGCCAATACCAATACACACCACCCTCGATGGGAATGGAATAGGCGATGACATGGGTCTGGGAACCCGGGAAGAACGACCACGATTTCACGGCGTGCGACATGCTGTGATCTGAGAGGATGAGGATGATGATACCCCAGATGATGTAGATGACCACGAGCACCCAAAGCGTCAGGATGACCTTTCTGATGCTCGAGTGGGCACGCCAGGCAGAGGGTTGTTTGGGAGAAGGGGCCACCGGTCCTCGCGAGGCGGCATCGCAAATGCCGTGCATACAACGTCCAGGCTCAGGAATGATCTGAGCGTGATGGACGAGAGCGGCAGTGATGTCGAAAGCGGAGGAGCTCCATGTCAAGATGTCGGCAGCCCGAACGCTGGCGAGGGTGATGATGACTTGCAACTGGATAGCAATGCCCAAAACGAAGAGCGGGACTTCGGCAATGCACATGGCGTGCCCAGCATCGGGTACGCCACTCGACAGATCCATATCGACCGACAGCGTCACGAGCAAACTCGAGCTGTATGAGATGATCAAAAGGATACCCATCAAGAAATTACACACAGTGCCGTTGGGGTTGAACCAGCCACTCGATGCTGAAAGCAGACGAAGGTTAGTATTGAACCGTAGTCGCTGTTCGGATGCCAGTGCGGAGCGCAAAGCAATCCCGTGGACGAAACCGGTCGCCTCCGTGCAAGCTGCGACCATCAAGTTGAGCGCAAGAGAAAGGCCCTCCCTTTCCCAGCCGTTATTGAGCGAAATCACTACAATGCCAGCGGACAACGTGTTTTTTGATACGAATATCATGAAGCCTGCAGCAATGCAGAGAAGACCAAACAGCGCAGCAACGCCAACACCCACGAGGCCCACTGTGCGAGAGAAGTTACTACGGTCATAGAATTCGGGACCTGCAGTCTGTCTGGGCGGCTTGAAGTTGACCGACTCGAAGTCAGACGTTGCGTAACTGTCTCTCCAGCGGTCGGAGTGGTACATGTCCTGGAGCAAAGGAAAAGAACGTAGGTAGGCTTACGCGGTCAACGCATGCACATTCATCAACGAGGTCGTCCCTGGATTCTGATTGTGGCCGGTTCGAGTACCGAGCAGAAGGTGGCGATCATATCGGCTTGGTCCAGGTCAGGTACCACAACAAGTCCAACGGTTGGAACTCATAAAATAGAGATTAAGACCCTACTGGGCCAGATGTGTCCTAGGAATGAGTTCAATCAACTGTGAGGGCACAATGGATAAAATATGCTGGGATTTTTCAACGACTTGAATGCAAGTTCACAAGGCGGCGGCCGAAGGGTGAGTCGGTCTAGGCCATGGCCTGAGAAGAGGATCACGTACTGCAGTGCCTGTGCTTGCCACTGACAGCTAGAAGACAAGCGACCGAGGCCGGAACCTGAAAAACACATCCTGAGATTCTCCGTAGTATGTACTTGGATGTAATACTACCGTGGCCAGGTGGTTGTCAGTGAATACCGTCGCGCTCACTCCGACAAACCTGGTGCGTTGGGTTATGAGGACCGGTATAGTACTAGTGCCTGTGATCAAAAAGTTATCAGCAACTTGAAGTAGTACATGTTCAGCTAATCAAGCTCAGGCCTGCTCGAAGTTTCGAGAAAGTTCCGCGATCCGCTTTGGTTGACCCGCCGTGCAAAAGAACTCTCCAGCTCATACAAACCACCACCCGCCCACGCATGGCCGATGTAAGTTCGTTTCCGGATCCAGCACGTCCCTTTATCTTGTGATCTTGTAGGCAAACGCCCTCAAAGATCAAGGCAACAAAGCCTTCGCAGCCAAAGACTACGACAAGGCGATCGAGCTCTTCACCGCTGCCATAGCTATCGACCCGTCCAATCACGTTCTGTTTTCCAATCGGAGCGCAGCCAACGCTGGCAAGAAGTCGTGGAGCGCGGCTCTCGAAGATGCTGAAAAGGTCTTTACAGGTTGTTTCCGTTTCCTCGGGACTGTCTACTGACGGGTACCCTATCCCGGTTCTTAGTGTATCACTATCAACCCGACTTGGGGAAAGGGCTATGCGAGGAAGGGCGCCGCCTTGCACGGAGCTCACCGATATGCAGAAGCTACCACAGCCTACGAGAAGGGTCTCGAGCTCGAAGACAGTCCCGCTCTTCGCAAGGGCCTTCAGGAGGTCAAGGATGCGCAAGGTTCGATCGCAGTTCCTACCTTACTCGCAGAGATTGATGCCTTTACAGCCAGGGATTCCAGTGCCGGCGCCGACGCCTTAGGACTTGGCAAGATGTTCCAAGACCCCAATCTCATTGGGAAGCTCGCATCAAACCCGCGCACACAAAAGCATCTTGCGGATCCTGCATTCGTCCAAAAGGTACGTGCTCTCATTACAAGGCCCATAATCCCGTTGATCATTGTCGCCAACGTAGCTCCAAATGATGCAACAATACCCCCAACTCGCACAATCGTGAGTCTGTGTGCACGTCTATCTTTCTCGTTGGTGCTGATCTATGTCTAGCGCTCTGGGCTCGGATCCAAGAATGATCGACGTCCTCGGTGTTGCAATGGGTGTTGACCTGCAAGGCTTCTCCCGCGAAGAGGGTTCAGATGATCTTCCTCCTGGTCTCCGAAAGGCTCCCCCATCGTCTCCTCCTCGTCCTGAGTCGACTCCCTCATCTTCGAGCTCCAACAGTAAGCCGGCACCACCACCACCCGCACCCGAGCCAGAAAAGGAGGATGTCGAAATGTCGGAGGAGGACACAGAGGAGGCAAAAGCCAAGGCTGACGCGATCGCCGCAAAAGAGAAAGGCACCCAGTTCTACAAGCAACGACGATTTGACGAGGCTGCCGCTGCTTTCTCAGAAGCCTGGGATCTCTGGCCCAAGGACATCACCTTCCTGACCAACCTCGGTGCCGTGTACTTTGAGCAAGGAGAGTATGACAAGTGCATCGAGACGTGCGAGAAGGCTGTCGAGGAAGGACGAAGCGTGAGTTCACGTCTTCCTTATTTCGAACCTTGTTCAAAATACAGCGTCCGTCGTGCTGATGTCTGGCACAGTACCGTGCAGACTTCAAGCTTCTTGCAAAGGCTCTCGGGCGTATTGGGTCGGCTTATTCGCAGAAAGGCGACCTCGCCTCTGCCAAAAAGTACTTCCAAAAGTCGCTCGCAGAGCACCGTGACGCTGCCATCCTCGCTAAGCTTCAGGCCACCGAGAAGGCACAAGCAGAGGCGGAACGTCAGGCATACGTCGACCCGGCCAAGTCGGCCACCGCTCGCGAGGAGGGCAACGCGGTGTTCAAGGAAGGTGACTTTGCAGGCGCCGTCAAGCTTTACACGGAGAGCATCAAGCGCGACCCGTCGGATGCGCGGGGATACAACAACCGTGCTGCCGCGTACATGAAGCTCATGGCGCTCGCTGAAGCGCTCAAGGATGCCAACGAAGCCATCAAGGTTGATCCTTCCTTTGGTATGTAAAGAGGCTGCCATTGAATATAAACACCGACTGAGACTGCACCCAGTCAAGGCTTACATCCGCAAAGCCTCAATTCTGCATACGATGCGTGAGCACAGCAAGGCGCTGGAGGTCCTCCAGCTCGCATCGTCAGCCGATACTACAGGTGCACACGCGAGTGAGATCCATGCGCAGGAGATGAAGACGCAACAGGCGCTGTTTAGCCAGCGTGCAGGGGAGTCCGAGGAGGAGACACTCGAGCGAGCCATGAAAGACCCAGAAGTCGCTGTAGGTGTCGTTGGCATGTTCATGTGACGAAGACTGACGGATAGTGGTTCAGGGAATCATGAGCGACCCCGTGATGCAGCAAATCTTGCAGCAAGCTCAGACGAATCCCGGTGCACTGCAGGACCACATGAAGAACCCTCTCATACGTGATAAGATCGTGAAGCTCATCAACGCTGGAATCATCCGGACTCGGTGAGATGCAAGGTAAACATTTCCTTGGACAAGATGGTCGATTTTATGGCGTGTGCACCCAATTATGGTACCATTGTATTTGTACAGATGATAATACAGTGATCGCTTGCCTTGCATGTGCTCCTCGTCGCCTGGCAGTTTATCCAGAATGGAACGTTGGGTTCTCCCAGGAGCGATCTAATAACCCGTCCTCGCCCTCTCCAAAGACAGACAACACATCCTGGACGCGTTGCTTCCACTCTTGATTCTCTCCAACCCCCTTCTTTTCCACCTCGTACCATATCCGCGCGTTCTCATGGACGTCCTGAAGCGACCCGAGCCCCACGACGGTCGGCATCCCCACCTCCCTCGCCTTCTCAAACGCATACTGCAACGCGAGCTCAGGCAACCCACTCTCGCCGCTCGGCTTCATGGTTAACTGAACAGCGCGCTCGACGGCCATCTTGATGTCCTGCGACGCCGGATGCCAAGCGGGCGGGTTAGGCCGAAGAAGTCCCATACTCAGCGGAGATGCCGTCAAGACCTGTCTGACACCCGCGCGCTGCTCAAACGCAGCCTTGAACGCCAACAACGTGCGGTTCTGCAGGTTGAGATGGCAATACGACAGCACGACGTCGAGCGGCTTGTACGGCGGCGTGTGCTTGACCAGGATCGCGAGCCGCAGCAAGGTCGGCAAGGGATACGCTGACGGGAACGTTGTGCATTCGTTCGTGAGCGCGGCGTGCAGCACCATGGGAAAGACGCACCGCTGATGCCCACCCGCTTGACGACCCCCTCGTCCTGCAGCCGCCTCAGCTCCCCAACCGCGACGAGCACCTCGCGGTCACCGTCCCCATACACGACCGCCTCCCCGCCCTCGTGCAGGCCATACGCCTCCGCCTCGGCGTCCAACGCACCCCGATGATCGCCCGACGTCCTCGGCGCCTTGCGCGCCGCGAGGAACTCGACGTCGTGCACGTACACCGTGTCGAGGTACGTCGTATGCAGCCGTGCCAGACTGCGCGCGACGCTCGCGCGCACGCCTTGCGGTGTATAGTCGAACGCGTCCCGGGTATTGCCAAACCGGCCGCATTTCGAAAACTAGAGGTGCGCGTACGTCAATAAGCGAACGTCCCCGTCAAGGGCGAGATGGACGCACGATTTGATAGGACGAACGCGGGAACTCGTTCTCGAGCGCCTTGAGTGCGTTCCCGAGCACGATCTCGGACGGGCCGTAATACGGGGAGGTATCAAAGGCAGTGATACCATACCTTGTCACATTCGATCGACACTGTGTAGTGTCAGGACAGATGGTACGCACCTTAACGCCAGCCTCGTCGTCCTCAGAGGTACAACCCCCCGAACATGCTCGTCGTCATTGTAAAACGCCGAAAATGACGCCGCGCCAAACACGACCGCGGGCACTTGCTGAACCCCGGTATCCGTAGGTCCAAAGGAGGTCGTCTAGTACAAGCAAAGGCCGTCAATGAGCATGTGATGCAGTGACCAAAGGGCACTGATTTACGATACGCTTGTCATCGTCTGGCTTGTCCACGTCTTGGTCAGGGATGTCAGCTAACGGGGGGAGCAGGAACGTCGGTTGTGGTGCACCGAGTCGTTCGACCATGGTCCTGCTGGGATAAATATGGTCCTGGCGGCTGATAAAGGATTCACAAAAAGCGGATCGCCTGGAGACCCGTCTTATACCAGGCAAGGAGCGCAGGGGATCACATGCACATGGGGATGGGAAGTGCCCACATGCTCACACTCCAAAAAGCAGCGAGAATTCAAATGAATGTCATTTGACCTGTCTATCACACACAAGGAGAATGGCATCTGGCCAAAGAAAAAGAAGAAAAAGAAGTCTGGTGACAACTTTACAGCTTGTCCCGCGTCCAACTATGCGATGAGCGCAGAGGTGAGTCAACATCAGTCAACTCGAAACAAGGGGAAAAAGACGAACTTCTTGGAGAATTTGCCAGAAGGGTCCATCATCTTGGTATTTTCGTCTGGTTTGACATTGTTCCATGGGGTCGGGTTGCTCTTGGACCAGACGACTTGCACCAACAATCAGACTCTGTGCCAAGTTGGAAAGTAGAGCGTACCTGTTGGCCCTGTCGCGAGGCGTCCGAGATACCAGGTAGCGCCACCGACAGCCAGACCGATGACTGCATAACTACGCAGACGTTAGCGCGCAAAACTGATTCAGAAATCGAGAAGTACATACAGCGGTATGGCCTAGGATCGACGGGGTTGAGGTGAATTCGAGACTGGGCGAGAAAGAGAGCCAGACTTACCTCGACGGCGTACCAGTTTCGCATGAATTGCCTGGCACCTTTGCTAGCCATGTTCAAGGGATGGTAGATATTAATGTAATGGCCTCTTTGGTTCAACTTGGGTTAGCCAGCGGGTCGAGCTCTCTCACGACCATCCACCAAGCCGGAATCTTCCGATTAGTTGAATGCAGTTGGTTTTCACATTTGAATTCTTATGTATGTATGTATCAAGAAGCATAAACATGGGTTAATTTACGAAAACTATGCGCATGAACGGATGTCCTATATATGAAATTTCTTTCTTTTGTTGGGGAAGCGTGGATAGAATTGAATAATACAGGATAACGGCGGCACATCATGACTTCCCCCATAGGCGATACCACAGTACGCAGAAGCGGGTGGCCAGGGGCAAAAAATATGTGACAAAACAAGGAAGGTCAAGCAAGGGAGTGGGAAGCATAGAAGCATAGTTTGCTATGAGGTCCGAGAAAAAGGCATGCTCTGAACGGAATGTAAAATGCTAACCTTGTCGCATGTAAAAATGCACAACAAGGGTACACTCACGTCACAAGTAAACATCGCCAGCGCGGCAACCTTTGCATGCGCGCACCATGGAACAAGGCAGTGTCCCGTTTTCCCTTTCCAAACTAATTCTGCTCCTCAGTTTCTCCAACTGCCTAGCTTTCGGGACAAACCCCCGCTGGGCTGGGCGAGTTGCGTCATTGCCAACACTTGACAACGATGTAGCATTGTCTGCAGTTTTTACGCATGGACTGCCCGAGCTGCTGGGAACAATATACGATGCAACCGCGGCCGCACCTGGCGCCCACGAGGATGAGATGAAATTCGATATTTTTCGGAAGGGTGATCGTGCCGCAAGCGGACTGGACATAATAGAAGATAATGAAGTGTCTTGAGCATCAAAATATTCACAAGCGCTTGGTGATGACGGGCTCCGCTTGTTGGAACCGTTCAACTCCGACGTAGCGCCACTATTTTGCGTGAAGTTGGGGCATCTGAGAGCGGGAACACAATCGTTGACTGTGAAGCGGAAGAGATAAATGAGCTGAGCGTACTCGTAAATAATTTAGAATGGGGCTTAAATGTCGAACCATTTGGGGTGCTTGGTTGGCTTTGCTTGACCGACGTCTGCGCTCTCGTTGGCGTAGGGAAGGATTTGGGTACTGACTGCGGGATAGACGATTGCGTTTTCTTTCCAGGTGTAGCCGATGGTACCGGGAAGCGGCCGGGTGCACTCCTAGATGGTGTGAACGTGATCGGTGGTATCTTTGGAGGTATGGACCGCAATAAAACGGCCCGAGGAATCGACGACGGTGGGCTATCGGTCCGGCTGCTTGGGCGGGAGGGTGGCGATGAACGCGGGGGAGATGCCATACATTCCACACGTCCAGCTTTGACTTTGGGAGGGAACGTAAAGGTCAGAGAACTCTCGTCCTCGTCGTCTTCAACCAGCTCAGGTGTGGGAATAGACCCACTGGACATGGAATCATCCCCTCGAGGACGAACAGTGGGTGTCGCCATGGATGTCTCCTGAGGAGGTATGATCCGTATCTCGGGAGGAGATGTTACACAGATGATAGGTGGCGCATTAAAGGTGAACCGTATTCCACCCTCCACTTCCTCGCCAACCAGTTCGTCGTCATCAGTATCTGTAGCATCACGTTTTTTGTCTGCTTCACGGATAATATCAAGGTTGCTGAATGGCATCGACCCGACCACGACACCAACGTCAGAGGGAAGAACAAACGGTGGCAACTCGTCTTCATCAGCTACGGATCCAAACACGGATGAGAACTTGCTCTGGCTCATATCCTCCGAGAGGGGTGGGCTCTGGTCGACATCATCCAAACATCCGAAAAACCGATCAACCTCGTCGTCTTGCTTAACAAGGGTAGTAGTCTTCCCTTTGGGGAAGGTCCAAGTCTTCGAGAGGGACGGTCGCAATTCATGAGTAGGCCGGGCAGGTAACGAAGGGCTGACTGGGTGATCGACGATCTTCACTGCAGGAACGTTGGATCCGGCGTCAAGCTCGCCCGCCGATCCAACCGACGAGCCACCTGGACTGGAAAAACTGAGATCAGAATCGTCTTCGTCTTCGTATCCAGCCAGACCGTTCTCCTCATCAAAAACTTCTGCTTCCTCTTCCGCGACTGCATCCAAAGTGAATTCGGCCTTCGTGAAACTGTCATCCGTTGATTCGACATCGGTGGTGGAGCTTTCAGAGTCGATGGACTGAAAACCAAGTCCACGGGGACGCGCGTCGACTGGTCTTGCAGGGAATGGTGACCACCTCCAAGACCCACCAACGGTGTGAGGAAGCTTTGGCATATTTAGGAGGCCGGCATCGTCCAAGATTTTCTCGAGTTCTTTTCGACGCGTGCGCTCCTGCTCGAGGGTGCCGCGAAGACGTGTACACTCTTCGACAGCTGCATCCGCATCCTTCAGGCGGGCGATGAGTTTCGTGATTTCATCCCTCATTCCATCACGCTCACGCATGAGAACCGCATTTTCAACCATGACTTGGGAAAGCGCAGCCGTTTTGGCCTCCACCGACTTTTCCAGGCCAGATTTCTCAACTTCCAACAAACCCAGGTGACTGCGGGCAACCCAAGCCTCTCTCCTTTCTGCTTCGATCTGCTTGGCAAGTAAAATGGCGTGCTTATCCGCATCCGCCACGCGCTGTCTCCATCCATCTACGTCTCGCTTCAGCTCGTCCCGCTCTGCCTTGAGGTCTGTGATAAGCTGTAACATTTCATCGCTTGGTTCTGAAGAAGTTGTGGAGGCGTCCGAAACATATGAAGGATGACGTGAACGAGAGGCCCGATTCCTCAGGGTGCGTTCCAGTTCGGTGATACGCGAGAGGAGCACATGGTGGGACCTAAATAAAAAATGCTGGTCCGCAACAGAGAGAGGCTGTTCGATCATGGTCTCTTGATCGCCTGTGAATGAAAACCTGTGCCCCGTCGGCGTCATCTCAGGAGTCGGCAAAGGGAACGTGTCTCGAGGAGTCGAAGAACGCTTGTAAGAAATGCTGCTACGCCTCTTCTCGAAGTCGCGAGGAGCAGACACGCCGTCGCTGAAACTGTATGAGAAACGCCTCGCGGAAGGAGTCTGGGAGACGACTGTGTTCGCATCCTTGGGTGGTACATCGACACTTGGCAAGACGACGTCATCCAGGGTGGCTGCAATAAAAGGTTTTCGAGCACTTGCACGAACGCTCGGAGTGAGAGTAGGGGTAGGGAGGTTGCCTGGGACAGAGTTCACGACGCTACCCTGCACGAGGGACAAGGGCCGCAGGTTAAGACTGGCGGGACGATGTCGAGGGGGGATCTTTGCCGGGGGACCTCCAACAACACGGGGGGCATCTTTGCGCTCGTCGACGACACCAGGGGGAATTTGACTGTCCTCCTTCTTTGCCTCCTCCTCCTCCTCCTCTTCCTCTTCCACAAGAGTGCCGAGCTGGTCTTTCGAAATAGATATAGAACCAAACATCTTCCCGAAAGAATCACGCTTGGCTCCATTGAGACCAGAGCCAGGAGGGAACGAGGGTTTGGTGGCTGGAACGAGACTCAACACTCTGCGGTGGGAAGCAGACCCGGGGGATGGTACTCACGAAACTCGAACGACGTGGAGGCATCGGGAGAGGTGATATCAGGGATCTCGACTTTTGAGAAAGCAAGGTCGGGCTTCCCCTCGAGGGCCCAGAGAGCCCTGCGACGAATGGAATCCCTGTCACCCAAGTTGAAGTTGTCATCTGAATGCGGCGCTGTGGGAAGGTCAGGGAGGGAGACGCCCATGAGCTCTGCAGACTCGCGGCGGGTCGAGACGGATGAACGACGGTGGTGGTGAGAGGTGGGACGCTTGGAAGGGGGGTTGGGAGATACATTGGAATTCAGAGGGGAATCAGATGGAGAGAGTGCAGAGGTTGAAAGACCGACGGAAGAGAAGGAAGAAGAAACTGAGCCATTGCGAGAATGAGATCGTCGATGTGAATGCCGAGAAAAGGTATGAAGACTCTGCGGGGGAGCACCGCCGCCCATCTTAAAGGACTGAAACTGCGGGGAAAGATGAGAACGTAAGAGAGAAGAGAGAGAATGAAAAGTAAATACTCTTTGTCTGGCTGCCGTGTCTGAATCTTGAAAGTTGTCCATGATGAAAGAATGAAAGAAAGAAAAGAAGCGAAAAGAATGTGGGTTAGTCGGTCAAAAGGAACGAGATGCACTCAGAGCTGCTGGACGTCGTCGACGAGCTCGAACAAGCCAAATACGAGCCTTGAAACTCCGACGCACACTATCTTACGCTACTCTAACATGACCAAAGTCCCGAAACTCGACCCAGAGCACACCGTCTTCTTTCTCTGCGACATACAAGGTCGTTTCAGTGAGCATCATCTCCTTGTCACCTCCGATCATCTACATCGATCACCACAGGGCAGGCGATCTATGGCTTCGATGAGCTCGTCCTGGTCACCAACAAGCTGCTCAAAATGGCCAAGGTTGCAATCAATCGCCGTTCATCTTTCCCCGCTTACCCCCCTTCGCAACTAGGTTCTGGGCATACCCGTCATCGTGACGGAGCAGAACCCCAAAGGTAATCGCTACCTCGCTCCGTGCACCCCATTTTGCCTCCCGTGCACACGCAGGTCTCGGACTCACTGCACCGGAAATCGACTTGCCGGCGCTTGGTGACTTGCACGTTGCCACGATCGAAAAGTCCCTGTTCTCCATGATGGTCCCTGAGGTCAAGACACTGTTGCGAGAACGTCCACGTGTCACTTCCGTCGTCCTGTTTGGTATAGAGGTCAGTTTACCCGAGTGGCTCCTTCGCCGTTCTGACGTCAGTTAGTCACACATATGTGTCCTTCAAACCGCGCTTGACCTCCTGCAAGAGGGCTATGACGTCTTTGTCCTCGCGGACGCCGTGTCTAGCTGTAACAAGGAGGAAGTTCCCATCGCGCTCGCACACGTTCGCCAGGTTGGGGGACACGTCATCACGAGCGAGAGTGCCGCCTTTCAACTTCAACGTCAGAAACGTCTCGTAAAGTCTGGTCCACCTTGCTGATGACTGACTTGTAGGAGAGGCTGGGACGCCACGATTCAAGACATTCTCTACGGTCATCAAAGAAGAGGTAGCGAATACCACCAAGGCGTCACAGAAACTACTGCAGTATCGTAGCTGTCTGTAGCCCGTTGATGTATGATACTATGTTCCTCCTTTCAATGCGGGTCCAGGAGTGATGGGCCAGCTGAACGGTTGAAACCGATCAGAGTGTGTGTACTAGTAGTAGCAGTCGATTCGATCCCACTCCGTCTCTTGCAAAGAACACATCAGACTTCCCGTGTTGCTTCCAGTACTCCTCCTCATACTTGATCCTTACCCCGAAGAAGAGGACTCATCCAAAATCGAACACGAACCGGGTCGGTGCAACGTCACTGTGGACATTGTGGACAATGCATCTTATCTTATCCTATATGACCGTGGGAAAGTGTGCTATTGGTCAGAGGACTTGGAGCGAGCCGCAGCTTGACGGATACAAAGAAACATGTTTGGCAGTTTATTCCGTCTCGCCGTCGACGCTCTTCTCTTCAGCGCACTTCTTGCTGGCATAAAGCGCTCGACCGGGCTCACGTACGTTTTGACCATCCACATCTCTCACGCTACTCACAACGACGCTGCAGCCCTGCCCTATCCCAAGTACCTAACAAGGACATTCGCCGTGAGTAGCATCCAAGCTCCCCATAGTGCTCTGTCTGAACCACGTTAGAACTGCTACGGACGTATCTCGAGATTGGTAGGCCACGAGTTTCAATCCCCGGTCTTGTCGTCTGACATGGGAAACAGGAGAATATGCATTCGACTTTGCTATAGTCATCTTTGGGGTAATCCTGCTCGTCACACGCCGACTTGGGCTGCTCATTGACGTTTCCCTCGCAGCGCTCCAGTTCCTTTGAACGCAAGCCATGAAAGCTGCAGTATGAGAAGCCTGGTTCATTTGTCTTTCGCACTCGCTTTGGATCAAGGACAGACATCATTGTCATGGGTTGTATTATATCTTTACTCTGATGTTCCAATATACACGACAAGGAGTGACAATAGCTCATCCAAGGAAATTGAATACAAAAAAGTGGAGGACGATAGAACCCAGTGCGAAATCGGCAAATGCCCTGTACATCGTCCTTTGAGCATGCACGATGGGAAATAAACGGGAAGGACAGACCTCTCGGGTGATACGTCTTTGAACTCAGAGCGGTTTTCGGGGTTGACTTGTGCTCGGAGCGACGCGGTCAGGACAAACTGCCCAACCGAGCTCGCGAACCTATATACGCGATGAGCGGAAACACAAGCAACGGCAGCGATAAGCATAAACGTACCCAGCCAAAAAGGCATTGAAAGGAAAGTTGGTGACGAGAATGCAGTAGGCGAACTGGAGCACGCCGGAAAGAACGATGAACGCCAAGAAGGCGTCTATGAACTTGAGCCGATCGGAGGTTTGGTGGAGGTAGGATTTCCACAGTGCAGAGACTGTATGCGATACATTAGAGGAGGTCGTCTGCGAGGATGCTTTTGGGCCAGCCATAATTGCTGCGCGTGCGACGTGGAAGTAGGAGGTATACTCGGTTGACCGAAAACGGAAATTACTGTAATAGAAAAAAACCTTGGGTACACTCCTCCAACGCTGGTCATGCACACCGCTGCACTCCGTCTCGCCTCCTCCTCGCGTTCTACCGCGCTCGCAGTCTCCAAGTCTGCAAAAACATGCCAAACGACCTGGATACCGCGGCGGCGTCTACACATGCGCAAGGGCCTCCCATACAAGATTGAAGACGGCCTCGGAAACTTCATGTCCTCCCGAACCCTCCAGATGGTCGCCGTCGAGTACCAACAAGGTCTCCTTGATCGTCTCAACCAAGAATGTCGCGGTAAGCACACGTCGTCACCCCCTCACCACCAACAGCTCATTGCAAAACGCGATATCCGCACCTGACACTCCAGACGTCGAGGACAAGCGGAAAACAGTCGCACAGCTCGTGCTCGACACCGCACGATCGCAAGACCGAGCGGTCATGTTCGCGTACGCCAGTCACGCCCTCAACAACAGCTTCTTCCTTCACTCCTTGGTACGTCCCCGTCCCTCGCCTTTCCACCCTCTCACTGATTCGACATTTCCTAGCGACCCCCATCAGACGACACGGGCGAAAAACGCGTCGACGCAAGCGTCCTCGGCACTCAAATCCGAAAACAGTTCGGCGGCTTCGACTCTTTACGTGCCCTCTTCTCCGCCGCCGCCAACGGCATGGCAGGATCGGGCTACGTCTGGCTCGTCGCCGACACTAAACAGAACCTTGCATTCGTGCCCACGTTTGCGTCCGGTACCCTCCTCATCCGCTCGAGCGCGGGTACCGTCGAGCCGATCACGACACCCGTGCTCGGCGAGGATTCTCTGGTACACCCATCGTCGAGTCCCACGGATTCGAGTGCGACGAGCACACCGGCGTCGTCGGCGTCATCACCCCTCTCGGGCGTGTCACACGTCCCACCACAGCTGGATCCATCGTCGCCTGCACGGGCGTTCCATACCTCCGTGTTATCCGCTAACAGTTATAAGACGCGCACACGCTCGTTTTACGATCCTACTGCTCCGCCAATTTCTCCAATCGCCCCACAAGACCCGCGCGACCTCACCACGCTCGGGGAGTACATCTATCCGCTGTTTTGTATCAGCGTACACGAACACTGTTGGCTGCTAGATCACGGCATTTGGGGCAAGGAGAGGTATCTCAAGGAGTTTTGGAGCGTTGTAGACTGGAGCCAGGTCGTCAAGAGGTTCGAGACGTTCACCACGACGACGATTTGAGTGGTGGTTAGAGTTACGGGGGTAGATTATCTACGAGTGACGTCCTAATTCACTACTCACCCGAAATGCATTTAAAGTACATATGCTACCCTTGAAGTGATCCCATCCCTTGATTGCAAAATGCTACATGCGGACAGACATGTGAACCTGCTGCAAGGCCGACCCGGGATCCTGACATGACAAGTAGGTAAGACTGAAACCAAGGCCGCAATAAGCAACCACGCTACCACCTCCACTCAACGCTACCACAACCCACTGTCCGCACGCCTTTGTACATCTTGTACGTCTCACCTGACAGTCGAACCTGGTCAACCTTGAGGGACGAAAAACTATACGAAGGCATCTCAAAGTGTATCTGGAATGCACGCGCAGGCCGTGGAATTTTCGCCCTGCAAAAGTAAAGACGATCAACCTGCATGCAATGCGGGACAAGGAAACACGGACGCACTTGGATGTCCAGGACCCACGAAGGACCCAGCTGCCGGACGAATGCATGTTTGGGATGCTCCAGCAAAGCGTCTTAAGACAGATCGAGCATTACGCCGCGTCCCACGAGTCAGATAGAAACGCACGCACTTGACTTCGTGGTTCAAACGTCCACGAGCTCTCGATACCGCCTACGGATCCGATGCCCGAACCAGCACTCGATATCGTGCATTGCGACCCCGTGGCACCTTCGCCGAGGTAAAGCTCTATTCGAACGTTTTCCATGATCTTCATCGTCCTCGAGCTAAAGGTGACCATGAAATTCCCTAGAAGCGGCCGGTTCGCATTGTTCCGATGTAACGACAGGGCGGTCGTGGACGCACCTCCAAACTCCCCCACGGTGATATTTGGCTTCAGTCCGAGTGGTACTGGCACGTTTCCAGCAAGCGCGCCGTGCGGTGTTGCATACTGGTATTCCGCGAGTACAAATTTGCCGTCAGGTGGGACAAAAGACAGTGTCTTTTCGCGTGTCCAACGTTGGAGCCTTGAACACTTCGATCAAGATGCTGTACATGTCATAGGATCGACCATACTTGCCGTACGCACGAGTGAAAGGCACACTCCTTTATCACGTTTGGGTTCGAAAAGCTGAGGAGCAAGTCCGGCATGCCTGTCGTCATCTCAACTTCCGGTGTGGTGGATGGAGAGACTTGCGAACTTACCGGTCAACCTGGCATTGCATTCAATCTTGCCATATACGATACTCGTAAGTGTGGTCCCGGTGCTAACGAATATTGGATCATTCCAAGCTCTCGATCGAGCATGTGATACAATGTACCGTCCGACGATGGCTCGCATTTCCTCGGTGACATCGAACAGAATTTCGTTGTGGTTATGACGAACGCCGAGCTTTCGCCATGGAATGGGTGATGCAAAGGCACCAGATGAGACGTTGGATGCCACCGAGCCTAAAAGGCATATAGTTAATAGTCGTCTTAGCATCTCAAAGACATTCCTACACACCTCCAGGACGGTTCGGGCCAGACGAAGCAGCTGTTGGCAGCGACGCCAAAAGTTTCGAGAGGAGCGAGGGCGGGAGAACAATGTCCCGCAGCGCGTTCGGAGATGTCGTCAGCGGATACCCAGACGAGTCCAACGTTTCTTCGAGGAGCTATCCGAGTGATTGGGGCAACAAAGCAAACGTGACCACCCGTACCTGATACACGACGTCGAAATTGTCCTTGAGGGTGGCCGTACTTACCGTCCCAAAGTAATCGTGCAGGATTTCGCTGAATGCTTGCAGGAATGCGAATGCGATCAGAGGATCGGCTGCGATGCAGGGACGTCTGGTGTGAGAAATGGGGGACGTTCGGCCGAGGATCACTCACCATCACCAGACACGCTCGCGATGAGTCGCAGCTCACCCATTTCGACGTGACAACATGCACTTCCACCCGAGAGGTCTCCGATTCCTGGAGGCACGCAGATGACGGGGTCTACACTGGCGGCACGAGAGGCTTTGGAGAGTTCGTTGTTTAGGGTGTCTATGTGAAGCAATGGGTACGATGGGGGGAAGGACGTGTACCCGGACTGGATGACGGGTCGTCTACATTGAGCTGAGTGACTCGTAGAGTTGCAACACGTCGATGGACGCACCCTGACGCGTCGAGAATGATCAAACCGTCGATGGCCATGATGCTTTCCTCGGTCCCTAATTACTTGATGGGAAATCTGCTCAAAGTGGTGTGCGTTGCTGTAACTCGACATGTATATAAATACCCAACAGATCTAAAGACTCTAAGGGCATGTAAAAGCATTATCCGAGCAATAAACATGTAATCTTCGGCATTCATTTTGACATTAAACAGACGTCTTGACGTCGGTCCCACACGAACCACTCTAAACGTATTTGCCGAATAAGGGTATCAAAGACTGAGCCAGGGTATAGCTGAAGACCAGCTTCGGACCAACGACCAGAATCTGTCGCACGGCAGGTCAGACAGATCCTGCGGCACGCACGACCTAACTTACCTTTGGTGTCAAACCCTTGAAAAACGCCCATGCCCCCTCATCGCGAACCAGGTCTCTTATGACCGTCACCCCAGGTACTTTTTGCTCAAAGTTGGCATTCTGGATACGCGTCTTGACGGTATCAAGTGGTGCAGCGACCGTGATAGAAGCAACGGCACCCGCAACCGAGGCGATAAAGTTTTGAGTCCAGGTGGCCTGGGAGTAATCGGTCACACCCAAAAGGTACTCCTTTGTGGCAGCAGATCCACCGAAGAGCTAGCAGACGGTGAAACCAATGAAGTAAAAGCGATGATAGAAAGACGTACTGCAAACGAGCCAGGGGCATTACGGGCCATGGTCCAACCCCAGCCACGGTAGAGGGTCGTACCTTCTTCCATGAATATTCGGAGGACACCGCGTCCTCGGAATGCTTCTGGGTTTACTTGACGCTTGATCTTGAGCACATCGAGGGGTAGAAGGACCTAGATATTAAAAGAAGTAACAGCATGAGAAGATACAATGCCTCGCAGGTATTACCGAGGCATACCACTTCACCGATTCCAGTCAAACTGTACCGGGACGTCAAGCACATAGCACGTGTGCAGAACTAACACAACAACGTACCTTCCAGCGGTGGCCTGCATCATTAACTTTCCCTTTCGCTCGCCAAATGAGTTCGTGAAAAAATCCTTGTAATTGCGCGAGATGATGTCGTTGAACCAAGGCTGCCCACCAAACTTGTATATCCGTTGAGCGACCTTGTAACCTGCGGCATATCCAAGACCGGGAAAGAGGGAGAAAAACTTGCGGCCGACAGAAGCAGTAGCATAGTCGCGGAACATGATGCTGTTGAGTGTTGAGAAGGAGACCTATGAATCCGAGAGGGGATAAGTTGAGGGGATGAGGAGAGGACAGGTGCTATCACCTTTGCCTTGTTGCTCATCAGCCGCTTAGCGACTGTGTCCACCGGGTGGAATACCAAGAGCTCAGCAACACCTGTAGAACGGGCGCAGTCAGCCGTGTGTACAACGATCCGTACAGAAGGTACCTCACCGGATGCACCAGAGCCAAGGACGCGTGCTGTACCCGACTCTCTGCTTTTGCCAGAATGTGAAGGAGACATCGTTCACTGAGGAAGAAGAGACGAAAGGGAGAGAAATGAGGACGCCCGCAAGTTTTGATGCAGGTCGAAAAATGTACGCTACAGGAGTTATGTAACACCCATTTTGGGTATCTTTCGATCACTCAATGAGTGTCTAAATCGCATTCTTTGCGAGGGGCTGCCTTACAGTGCGCTGGTCAAGGGCTGCGAAGAGCCATTTGTGCACCAATGAATCGATGTGGCCCCGATGTAGCGACGAGGACAACGTATGTACAACAATGCACGCTGTCGAGAACGTCACGATTAGCGTTCCGTTCCGTAACGTCTTGTCCTCAACGTTCCGCACCCGGTGCAGGTGTTTTTGCTAGTGATGCAGCTGATAAGATGGATGTCCAAAATGAGCCTTACTTAAGGGGTTTGTATGACACAGCTTATATTCCGGTCTGACTTATCCGCTTGGCTATCCTCCCTTCTTTCTCTACCACGTCATGTCACCCACATCCCAGTCCCAGCAAGACGCTCTCGACGTTCTCCGTGCCCAGTTCACCGTTTCAGATGACTCTCTTGCAAACATCACTACCACTTTCCTCCGCGAGGTCGTTGACGGTCTCACCAATTATGGTCACTCTATGGCTATGATGTACGCTCCCATCCGGGATTATGCAGATTAGATCCGTAGTGACATCTTTTTAGTCCCACCTTCGTAAAGGAAGTCCCCGACGGTTCTGAGACCGGGTATGTCTCGCGTGCCTATCTACATCTCATCTCAGTGCTCATCTACCCGATCAGCACCTTTCTGGCCCTTGACCTGGGTGGCACTAACCTGTGGGTCAACGCGTCATCCCTCGTGCTGACCACTGAATGTCGATCCCAGCCGCGTGTGCGAGGTTACCTTGCATGGCAACAAGACTTTCACGCTTCGCCAGCAAAAGTACAAGGTCTCCGAGGCCTTGAAGACCGGAGAAGCGACCACACTGTTTGGTATGGTCCCTTGACTTTTGCTGCCGTAAACTGTGACGAGTCGCTTCAAGATTATCTCGCCGACTCCGTCGATACTTTCCTCACCGACTCGGGCTCACCCTCCACTGCCATACCACCCTCGCTTACCCCCAACCAGCAACGCGACTCCGTTTTCGGCGACAATTCCGGTACATCGCACATTCCCCTCGCCCTCACGTTCTCTTTCCCCGTAGAGCAAACTGCCCTCGACTCCGGCACACTCCTCACTTGGACAAAAGGTTTCGCTGCCAAAAATGCAATTGGAAAGGACGTCGTCAAGCTCCTTCAGGACGCCTTTGACAGGAAACATATCCATGTCAGGTGTGTTGCGCTCGTGAACGACGTGAGTCCATACACCACCCTTGTCAGGCCGCGCCTCGCCCTTGATCGTGTCGACTGAAACTTCCATGTCTACAGACGGTCGGTGCCCTCCTATCACGAGCGTACACCTCGGGAGGGTGCATCCTCGGTGCTATTTTTGGTACCGGGACGAACGGCGCCTACGTGGAGGAAGTGGTCAATATCACAAAATTTGGAAATGGTCCAGCTGCTACCGAGGGTGGTTACATGATCGTCAATACCGAATGGGGAGGTTTCAATAATACGGTACATCCCTCCCGTTCATTCATTGGTCATCCATATCACGGTCTATTCGCAGCGGACCGCACTCCCGACGACGCCGTTCGATAACAAACTCGATCGCGAATCAATCAATCCCCGCTTCCAGGCATTTGAGAAATTTATATCGGGAATGTACCTCGGAGAAGTGACTCGGAATGTCATTCTTAGCTTTATCGATGCCTGCCCGAAACCGCTGCTTTTCGGAGGACGTTCCACCCCGTCCTTGAACAAACAGTGGGGACTCGACACGGCGGTATTGAGTGAGGTTGAAGAAGCCTGGCAGGGAATCGGCAGATATGCCTCCAGTACCGACTCTTCCGACGAGGAAAGATTGACGCACATCCGGGATGCAATCGTGCAGCGTCTCGGTTTTACCGACGCTTCCGAGGTCTCGCTAGCGGATGCTGACGTAGTCCGCCAAATCTGCGGGCTCGTGGCGACACGTGCGGCACGTCTAAGTGCCTGTGCCATTGCTGCTGTCTTGGTGCAGACAGGTCGTGCCCGATGCGCCGGAAGCGCCGCAGTCAAAGACCCCTCAACTCCCTTGCGGGACGAGGGACAGCGAATCGGCGTCGGCGTCGATGGAAGGTTCATTTCTCCAATTTTATGAGCGCGAGTTTGATCTGATGGATTTTCCTTTCCCGTCTGCGATATGCTAGCTTGGTCGAACATTATCCTCGCTTCCAGTCCATGATGCGGGAATCGCTGCGTTCGCTCGTCGGTTCCGAGATCGAGAGCCGCGTCGACATTGGCTTGGCCAAGGATGGGAGTGGAGCCGGAGGTAAGTCGGATCCCAACTTATTCTTATCAGAACAATGCTGACGCGTGGCTCTCCCCATAGCCGCTTTGTGTGCGTTGGTGGCGCAAAAGCAGAATGCGGCCAAGGAGGCACAAGGCGCATATTGTCAGGACCCATCTAGCGGGCCGCCACAGATCCGATCAGTGGAGAACTACGCTTACCTGTCCTCGCTGTCGTGATGTCATGGAGTTGCAAGAACGAAGAGGCGTGTTTATGTATATGTACGTATTAGCTATCCATCCTCCCACGACCGTGTATTTTATCCCGTCTTGAACGATGGGGAAGTTGCGAATGCTCGGTCGTTATCACAGGCACCGAAAATGCGTGTCAACATGACATCCTGAGAGAATGCATCCAAATCCTCGGGGATAAGTACGTCACGCCAGATGTGTTGGACCTGCCACACCGTTTACACGTTTCCAACATTCCCGAGATAATACCACCATCATGACCAACGTCATCATGCTCATCATTTACATGTATACGTCAAAACAAAACATCGCCATCGAAGATGAAACGTATGTATGAAAGGACGGGAAAGTGTATCATGTCGGATATTATACTGCTGGTCGTATCGTACATAGTGTACACGTCTTTTTATATGTCAAACCATCCAAGGCATGCGAACAACTGGCATGGCAGGCGAAAGCAGAACATCAACATAAGATCACACGCAAGAGTCATCCTCTGCGTCATCTAGATATAGGTGAGAGCAGTGTGCCAAGCATGGCTCCAACGCTCCATGCGAAGCACAGGTAACGATACATCTGGGGCCTACGGCGGAGGCGATAGTGTGTGATGGTGGTCAGGGTCGAAATTACGGGTGTGGGTGAAGGGCTGGCGCGAAGATAGCATTTTTTCGTGTATAGACATCTCAGCTGCTGAGTGTTATATACCATCTCTAGGCAAGTCAGCGAGACCCGCACTTTTGTCCACATGCGAGCGAGGACTCACCGAGAATGATGCATACGATAATGTCAAGACTCGGCGTTGAAATGCTTGGGGGTACTCAGTACCCGTAAGACGCTCGTGCGGTGGTCGCACTGGCTGCGCCTCCACCTTTGGTGGCCATATTGATGCTCATGCTAACAGGCTGCCCGTTAGGTGCGACCCCGTTCACTACGTTGGATGGTACGACACCAGGACCCACCGTAGGTCCCCCCGGCCCAATAACACTGTTGCCGACGAGCGCTGAAAGTCGAGAAATTTCTTCTCGCGAGGATACCAGCGCAGACGTGAGCCGTTCGTTTTCTGTAGTGAGTAGTTCGACTTTGGCTTGGAGGGAAGCCAGCCATGCTTTCTTCCGTTGGCGGCATTTTAATGCAGCTGAATGGATGTCAAAGCGCCGTACAGTGAGCAAGTATCGTTCAAACCTTGTCTGTTGCGTTCCAAGAAGTTTCTGCGTTTCTCTTCCTCGGTCTCTGGTTTTTTTTGTTGTTTAGTCTTGGGCCCGCCATTTTGGGACTGCTGTCGCTGATGTTGATGTGGCGAGTCGTCGTCGTCGTCGTCTTCTTCTTCTTCTTCTTCTTCCTCCTCTTCTCCCGAGTCTCGTCCCCTACCGGAGCTGGTGCTATTCACGGTGTTGGCGCGAGTACGTTTTGGCTGAGCTTGTGGAGCTGCGGCGCGGGTCGCAGGTGGAGGACTTCCTGTATCATACGACTTGCGTTTCGTTCCCCTGCGGCCATTCGCAGGGGATGCTGCTGCTACGCCGTTGGCACGTGCTTGGGCTTCTTCGCGTTTCGTGAGCTCCTGGTGGGCTTGCGATAGCAGGTACAAGCCATTTGCGGCTGTGTTCGTTGCACTATTGGTGCTGATGTAACCAGTATCATTATCTTGGTTCGCCGTAACTGAGGTGGAAAGATGAGAGCTCGTGGCGGGCGCATGTGTAGCGGCTGTGTACTGGTTAGAAGAGTTTCCAAGCACGCCGTTTATCGCCGAGAGCGTGTTTGGCGTAATGGTAGCGTTTGCAGAGTTGGAAGTATTGTTGTTCATGAGGGCAAGGAACGCAGCGGTGTTCGGGGAGGGGGGAGGGAAGGAAACTGGCCCGCCGACGAGGGGGGTCAAACCGGTTCCGGGGGTGAGACCTGTACGAGGAGTGAGACCGGTGCGGGGGGTTAGACCGGTGCGAAAAGAAGTAGGGTCGAAAGGCAAATGGGGGGTAGAGTCAGAACCCTGCTGTGGGCCGGCGAGCATGGCGGGGGAAAGCGGGCCGGCTCGGAGAGAGTTGGCGAGGGATGTTGAGAACTGCCAGTTATAACTTTGATCGGAGGGGGAGGCAATTGCAGCGACCGGGGGAAGGACGGTGCGTGGGGAGGAGCGGCCGGGATCATTCTTGGGGTGGGAGATGGAAGATGCCGAAGGGGGTCTGTCGGGCTGGGAAGCGCGGGAAGAATGATTTGAGGCAGGGGAGGCCGAGTCTCGGCGGGATGCCGAAGTGTGGCGGATGTGGGGGGGACGAGAGAACGACTGCTCGAAGGGGTTGGGTTCCAAATCAAAGTCAGAACGGGTCTGCCGGACAGACTGCCGATGCGGTGGCTGTTGATGGTGTTCGGCGGAGGGGGAGTTGCGGTTCTTTGGGGAAGTGGAAGGCATAGTATGACGTCGGGGAGCAGGGGAAAGGAGGCACGACTATGACGACAGAGGTCGCGAGTGACGCACGCTGGGAGAAAATGACACAGCCTATTGTCGGACATACATTTAGCTCAGGTCGGTGAGTGTCGGGATCGCAGATACCTGCGTTTCAGACGCAATAAGACAACTTTGCGATGACCGTCGTGCTCGTCTTCGGTGGCCCGTGCGCAATCGGTTGTTTTCCGAGTAGAGGGTTTGCGAGAAGGAATGACGACGTCTGACGTAGTCGTGTTATATTCGACTTCAAGCGGAGTTCAAATGCACACAAGCTTCCTATCGCAGATCCGATATTGATCTGATGCACGTCATTACCCTGCCACTCTCCTTATTCCCCCGCACCTCCCTCTCAATTCAATAAGGATACCCTCTCATGCCCTCCTCAGGTCCGCTCACCCCCTCCCTCTCTGCACGTTCGTCTAAATATCTCAGTAGAATATCCTCGTACATCTTTCGTCCCTTGTAGACCCCAACGTCCTCTGGCCAGCTGCGAATCGCACTCGCAAGCCGTCCTGCCACCCCTCGTTCCCTCGCGAGCTCCTCCACCTTGAATAGATACGTACGTATCCCGAAAATAATGGCCCCTGTCCGTGGGAGTCGCCGCAACGTCTGGCGCTCGCTGCGCACGCGGAGGGTAGCCGGCGCAAGGTACGATGCTGGCTCCGCGTTGTGTCCGTGCCCATGCTTGAATTCGTCCTCGGGTCCGTTTGTCGACTCTGACCACCCTAACTCCTCCGGATCTAGTTCCGGTGCTGTCTCCTCTCCTGTGTTCCCTGTGTGTCCCACTCCGCCGGGCTGGACGACCTGTATGAAATAATTGTTCCGTATCACTGGCTTATCTAGAGCCATGCGTCTGAAGAACCGTTCCATGCTCATTTCCAGTTTCTCCTTGACTGAGATAACAAATAAGCGAATGAGTCAAATCAAAACTTTACATCACCATAATAGCACGGCTAAGCACGCACATTGGGGTACATTCCCTGACACATGGATCTCATCCAGTGATTTGCCAATTTTGTCGTCCATGCGCCAGAACCCTACGCATTACGTCGCTATCAGTCAAACCTACCTAACTTGGCGAATAGCTGCCCACTAACCTGCGGTACATATTGATCCCGCCTGGAAATAATACTTCCCATCCGATCCTGTGCCGCGCTGCAGTGAGCAAGCACCGCAACAAATAGGTTACCACGCGGAATGAGAGCGATAAGTCACCTTCCGTCATAATTGCAATGTCTTCTTGCACCCTGTTGTCCCTTCACTAAACACATCATGATATATGCACGGGATATGACGCACAGCCCAGTTACAATCTTCATGGCCTGTTCCCCCATCTCCACGCCTTCAAGGGTGTCTAAGCTGCTCAAGTCGAATCTGGCACCGGTTTCCTTTACCTCGATGGCACAGATTGGTAGGCTTCCGTCCCACGAAAGCGGAACTCCGCCAATAGCAGGAATGGAAGAAGATGAGGTCCGAATGACACGAAAGGACGTCGGATACCGTCGAGAAAGATACTCTGCAAGCTCATACACTAATTCTCTCGCTATACGAAGATTATGGGGGGTCAGCTTATCTGATGATAGATATTACATACCAGCTTCAGCCCCTCCAGGTACCTTGACGACGCTATCTTCACGTAAAGGTAGGACACGGACTACGTTTTTGCCGCGGGTCTTAAGTCTGAAACTGCGGACGCGCTGGTAGATTGGATAAGTGGAATCGAGCTCAATCCATTCGCTCCAAGGCATAGCACGAATGCCCATCGTTACACTTCCAGGCTTCGGTTAGACCGTTTCTCACGTCGTGATCTGAGCGGAACTCACTGATATTCACCCCACCGGAATGGTCTATACGGAACGGGCTTTATATCCCTGAGCTCGAATGCGCAGGGGGTGACTTCCGGATAGTCGAAAGCCTGTGGAGTCCACCCTGGATTCAAGCGTCGGGTGAGTACTTATCCCAAGCAAACGTAGCCAGGCTCACCTCCATGTTCACGATTCTTATTCTCAGCTTCACCTTGGGTGATAGCTGCTTTGAAGAGGGGGGCTCTACCCGGCTGAGGGCGTACTCTGGTCCACGTCCACTTTAAAGCCCCGAGGAACACCAATAGTATGAGGCCGTGGAGTACGGCGTCATGCAACCCGGTTACAGATACGTCATTGGAGCCAAGGGGAATGTCGTCTCGTCCGATGCTGTGTAATCCAGCCGCGGATATTAGCTTCTCGAACCAGCTCGGATTCGATTCCATGATCAAAGTGGACGGGATTCTGGAAATTTTGACTGAGAAAAAAGGTTGCATTTATATGGGGTCACGTACTGACGAAAGAGATAAGGCGATGGAAACGTGTTGGTGTCAACTGATCATGAGTGTGCCGCCAACAAGAACACCAATTATTGTAGGCTCTCACGACGATATCAACGCCAGCGCGTCATTAGACAGTTCCACGAATAGTACTCAGCGCTCATCTTCGTGATGTCCAATGGGTTGTCGCGTGCTCCGATGTGTACCATTGCGGCGGGAATTTGAGGGCCTCTTCATTAGAAGTACTGTAACAGCGATTTATTTGAATATTTTTAGAGAGAAATAGTTATCAATTGACGAAAATACGGGTGCATCGGTAGTTCCCGGCACCACTCCTTCCTTTGCAGTTCCGAACGTCCGTGCGAGCGTTCATTGGTTTCTGCTACACCTAGCTCACCCTTTCGCGTTAGGTCATGGCCTCCAAAGCCGCCGCCGCCGTCGTCGTGAGTTTGTCAATATTCTTTCTCACAACCGTTCAATCTAATGTGAATAGGATTTCACCCGCCTGTATAGCACACTTGGACTGGGAAAAGGTTAACGTCTTCGTAGGAAATGCCATGCGGATGCTCACTTTTACCTTAACCAGAGACGATTGCTACTCTCCAGGCGTTCCGCAAGCGGCACGGCGATGCGCAACGCATACACGCTCAGTACGCGTCTCAACCGACGACGGTCGACTTTGCTCACTACCGTTCTGCCCTGAGAAACACTGCGATCGTCGACGAGGCAGAGAAACTATTAAAGGATTTCAAGCCTGTCACGTACGATGTCACTGCACACATCAAAGCTATTGAGACCTTTGAGGCCAAAGCGGTCAGTTGCCAAGAATTTCGCTAACAATTTGTCCATTTAACGTCCGACGTATTGTAGGTTGCAAAGGCCAACGAGACTGCACAAAAAATTGATGCCGAGTTGAAGGACTTACAAGCTACTCTGGCTAACATCGAGGAAGCCCGTCCATTCGACGACTTGACCGTACGTTTCACTTTATGGTCGATGGGATTAGTACCGAAATCCTGTTGCACAGATATCCGACTTTGAGGATTCCCACCCACGGTTGGCAGAAACTGTCGACACCATGGTGAAGAAGGGCAAATTCAGTGTGCCAGGTAATCCCACGTGTCTCATGTACACTCGGCGCGCTAATTTTCCTTTAGGCTACAAAGAGAAGTTTGGTGATCTCTCTCTCGTGTAGACCTTTGTGTATATCTCTCCAATAGAATTCACTGTTAGATCCCTTAGTCCCCAGGGTTTTCTGAATTTGACTAGAATGGCTGTCTCCGAATGCTTGACCTTGCTGACTAAGCAATACCGTATCACACTGGCAATAACGACACGCTTTGTCCGTCTGCGTCCACACTACCACCCGTAAACCGCCCACTTTCGCCATTGTCCTGGTCGTGATATATAATGGCCTCCCGCCCCCCCTCTCCTTCAAGAGTGGATGTTTCCAACGGCATGGGTTACTTCTCAGTACCTTTCGAACGATTTCTCCGCGACGATATCTCAGATTGGACGGGAGCGTTTACTTTGCTTGGTGTGTATCGTGGCCTTCTGATGATGCTGATTTACGAATGCGTTCGTACAGATACCATGGAGACATATTTCGACTCTCGATTGGATCTGTTGCAACGACAGATCCAGAAACATAGCGACAGGCTCAAGACGAAAGCCGAGGAAGCACTCAAGAAGCGTGCACAGTCTAGCGATGTGCTCGCGGAGAACCTCGACCGTGAAATCAAGAACTTCAAGTTGAAAGTGCTTTATATTTATATTTTTCTGCGTGCACAGCAGTCATTCTCATCCCCGAATGTAGGTCTCCGCGCGTATGCAATCCCTAGTGGCATCATGGCAATCGGCAAAAGTTGTTCGAACGCGTGAAAAGGTTTCGTTCTTCTTTGGCGTGATGTCGTTATTGGTGTCGGCACTGTTATTCGGGATGGCACCAGAGTATGTCCCCTCTGCAGACGCGACCGAGCAATGCTGATGACACGTGTTCTAGGTGGGTCCACGTTTCCTACACGGTTCAAGGGTTGTACCTGCTCCCCCTCCGCGCCTACACGTATAAGAAACGCTCTTGGCACTATTTCCTGTTCGACCTTTGCTACTATGTTACTATCCTCAATTTCGTTTACCTTTGGCTCCTTCCCGGCAACACGGCGTTATTCATGGCTTGTTATTGCCTCTCGCACGGCCCTCTTGCAAGTGCAGTGGTCACGTGGAGGAACAGCCTTGTGTTTCACGATTCTGACAAAGTGACGTCACTATTCATTCACATCTATGCTCCCTTCACATTTACGGTCATTCGGTGGGTCGTTGATATCATCAAACACCACAGAGTTTGATTCTAAGCCTGCTATAGGCATTTCTATCCTGGGTCGGAACAACGTTTCCCTGCACTTGCGGCGTTACCCCACTTGAACCCCGCACACGCCTTGCTTATCAGTGGTGCTATTTGTAAGTGGCGTCTGGGGCTCCAATGCATTTATTTAACTTTCTCCAGATCTTGTTTGGCAACTGTTGTACTGGAAGGTGACAAGCATGCCGAAGTCGTCGTTGCAATCAGCTAAATCCATGCTTGCAGTTTGTTTATGTAGATCGACGTACGAAGATCGAGTCTGGACAAAGGACGACGTCCCTGTCATTCCTTCTCAATGATAAGCGTGGTGCAATTGGACGTGCGCTTGACAGAACTCGTCCGGAGAAGCGTGAAGCATACTTCATGACTGGTCAATTCGGTAGGCACACCGTGTCCGTTCCCGTGCGTCATACACTGAATACGCTTAGTGTATTCTATTTTAACGGAACTACCGGCGGTATACCTGCTGTATGACAACCCGCGGTGGAGTGGCGCGTTTCTGATTTTGATTTTTGCTGTGAGCGTGTGGAACGGTGGAGGATTCTACATCGAAGTCTTTGGGCGCAAGTGCGTACAGCCTGCCATCCATTCCTTCCTTATACGCTAACTGTCACAATCTCCACAGATTTGAGCGTGAATTGGAGGCGCTGCGCAAGGAGCTTGCCGAGAATAACAACCGCTACGGACGCTCCAGCCCTCCACTCACGGATGTGGAGTCAGTTGCTAACACCCCCTTCGTTGACAACAAGGCACTGCCTGCTGTCGATGATTCCATCGAAAACGACAGTAACGATTCCGATGAACGAAAGGATCAATAGCCTTTCGATGGTTGCATGGCATGAAACCTAGAGCTCACTACTAGACTACTCATGATGCTTTATGATGGTAATCTCACGTTTGACCACCCTGTACTACCTTGGTCTGTGATTATGGTGTTTAAATCAATCTAGTTACGTCCCCGTTACTACTACTTCCCCCCGACGGAGGGTATGGATGCGAAGCTTTCCCAATGTATACCACTCTTAGCCCAACCCGCAAATGTGCACCCTTCTCCCAGCAGGCGTTCCTTTGCAGCTCGGTAATGTATAATGCTTTGTTTTGCTTGAAAATATGTACAGCCATCTGCGGGGCACGGTGGATGCCCACACTGACTGTCGCTTCGGAGGAGCAACACCGTATCACAGTAAAGCTTGAACATGGACACCTTTGAGAGCTGTGGCCTATCCAATGGTCGCGCAATGACAGATGACAGAACCGGATCATCTGCCAAGAAGACCTACCTAAACATGGCCTTGAAGCGATGTTTCGGAGGAACACCTCGTTTCAGACCGTTGATCAATATTTCGTGCGGTACGGGCGAATCCGCAATCCAGCACAGCGCTGGATACGAGAGAAGCTACGTTAGTCGGAACAGAGAGATGGGCATTGGAATTAGCTGTTACATTCGTTGAACGATCGGGCAGCACCGGAAGGGGACACCGACAGCTTGGCATACTCG
The DNA here is from genome assembly GCA_038090475.1 of Wakefieldia striispora. Classification (NCBI taxonomy): domain Eukaryota; kingdom Fungi; phylum Basidiomycota; class Agaricomycetes; order Agaricales; family Hymenogastraceae; genus Wakefieldia; species Wakefieldia striispora. The sequence goes on from JBBPMU010000001.1 coordinate 125,840, forward strand.
AACGGAATGGGCGTGAAGACGATCGCTGGCCGATGTACGCGAAAAGGAGATGGAAGGGCTGACGTGCAACGCGATCATGAAAAACGACTCGTCGAAAGAGAGCGACAGTTACCCGAAACGCCCGACAAGCGTGTCCAAAACGCTCTGTCGCAGTCTTGCCTCACGTCCGATTGGAGGCGGTCCGGGACTTCTCCAATGATGATCTTGGAAATGTATGTCGGAGACAGAAACGCTGATCCGAGGGCGCCCTGGATCCCGAGCACGTTCCACCGCGCAATTTTATCGCTGCACGACATGCACAACGTGGGTGGTGAATCAGCACGACCGGGTTTGGTGCGTAGCACACCGAACAGGGCGTAGTTATCTCGGCCTCTGGAGGCCGCACCTTGAGGAAGGGGCGCGAAAACAGTGTCATCCTTGAGTTTGGCGATCTCTGCGTCTTGATATGATGCGAGAAACCGCATTGACGCGTCACCGCCTTCGAATTTTCAAGTCCACGTTGAACCACCAGTGTCCAGTCGGACAAGTCGAGTGCCGAGTCAGATGCGAAAACGTGGTCGTTAACACCTTTGGAACGCGATCGACAAACCTGGGGTCATCTTACAGGGCGGCGTAGAAATGTACATGATCATGCCAACTCCATCTTTGAGGCGAAACGTCCCATCGGTGTCTCTGGTCAGCCACCGCGAGTGCCCGCATTCAATGTACCGCTGAATCTCTTCGAGAAACCAGCGACGGGCAGATCGGCGGGCGAGGATCTCTGCATGCGAGTCGTGCAGGGCGTCACCTTGCTCTGGTAAGCGACCCATCGGAAGACACTTGCATCCCGTCGCGAGTGCGATGATCTGTGGTGAATGGTCCGGGTGTGGATTGAGAGGACTCAGCGCGAGCGCTGCGAGAATGGTGTACGTTCCATCCTTTGGCTTGTGGTTGAATGAACGGTACTTTTCGAGAATTTGTTCGACGAGCGTAGCATCCAAATCATGGTATAAAACCATCATTGCGATTGGCTGACAATTTCCGCTACTACAATACATAAAAGTGGCAAGCATTTTGCTACCAAGTACATAAGGTTAACGTTCAGTACTCAGCTATGCAACGCAATGGGTAACACCAAGTACGGTCCTTGAAGACATCGTGTGGTACGCCCCTAGGAACCCTGATCTGAAGGAATGCCTCGCCTTTGCAACGAGTCTTGCTGAGCATGGTCCCTGAAACGGCCGGCCACGGAGATCCCCACAATGCCACACCCTATACCACTGAAGTTACGGACGAATTTGTCATAGATGGTGTGGATATGTAACTGGTCCCGCGATTCGCTGACAACCTCTTTCACAGGAAGCCAGAGCAGGTCATGTCCGCGTCGCCTTCCCGCCGCCAGCCACCGAAGCTGTCAGATATTTGATCATCCCCGGACATACCCGAGGAATCCAGGAATCGGAAGAGCGCGCGACGAAAGCGGTATGCGTAAATAATATTAAAAATGACATGTTAGTACACTGAGGAGTATGCGTTACGGTCGTCGACATGCATGACCCGGACATATCAAATAGTCCGGTGGAACTAGTGCAGGTGACAAATGATAAGTGATCAGACACGAGCATGGAGCGGAATGCGAGGACAGCCTCTACTGGGCGCTCATTTTTAGATGCCACATTCCGATGGATAGTTCTTCTAGATATTGCATCTCAATTCGATCCCAACGGATTGGTATCACATTAGCCTAAGGATGAAAACGGGTATGAGAATGACCTCAAACGTGACGGGGACGCTGCCAACCTGAAGGTAATGTGATACAGCACGACCTGCCCGTCTTGCAAGAGATTGGATGTCAACGTAACCACTGTATCCGTCCACGGGAATTTCGTAGTTGAGTGGGGGATATCCGGGCCACTGACGGAAATCAATGGGATTTTGAGTCGTTACACGTCAGAGACCTACCCTGAGATTCATATAGATCTTTCCCCTGACATCTACGCCGAGGTCCTGGAATGTATACGTTTCTGAACCAGACAGTCGAACGCTAGCCTGTGCTTCCCCAATGGTGATGCCCGGTCGGAAGGCACCCTTGCGCTTGAACTTGATGACACGTCCAAACCCCCTACGAAGCGGGTCGATGTAAGGGGAAGAAGAATACGATAGGGATGAACGACGTCGAGCCAGCGCCAAAGGTTGGACCAAGGGTGGATAAGATGTTCGACGGTCCAGGTAGTACGGGTCGATATCTAGATCGTCATAAGCTAGATATTTGTAGCATTGAGAACACGTCCAATCAGTTAAACAAAGTCGCACATGAATGGGCGATATAAGGATTGCTCAAGTTGCTGGCGGCATACATAGAGTAGGCTGGTTGGGAGTACGTCTATCGGAACAATCAGTGAAAATTATAGTGAGCGGACAGCTGTCGACTGACGATCGGATCGTAGGATGACGGGGCTGGTACATAACTCAAAGATGCTCGCCGAGACCTTGGCGTGTAGTAGGGGTCGTAATATGACATCCTTGCAAGGAGTGATTGGGAGGGGGGAATCGCAAGTCAGCGTCCTTTATACCTGACAGTCACATTGCCACGCGTGCGGCTGGCCAGACTCTGCCTTGAGGATGCATTGAGGTCATTGGCTACGGTATAGGAAGGTGGGACAGGTGGTGCGACGTAACCTTCCGAACCAAGTTATGCAATTTCAAACATAGTCGATCCGCCAGCGCGCTGTGACCCAAAGGGAAGCTGCGGAAAGATTGTGGCCGGAAAGACGGGAAAAAGGAGCGCCATTTTTTGAGCATAATTCCTGCGCAATGGACCTATCATCTGATCTGAATGACGGAGAGTATCAAATAATACACAGAGAGAAAGCGCTCCGGCTTAGTTGTACGGGAGGTGGTGCCGTTAGGAGAGTAAACATTCGAGAAGACGCTGTCCCCTAGCACGCCTCGAGGCGAACACGTGTCGCGATGTCCCACGGACTCCCACTGGCATGCATACGAAATCCTGAGAAAGAGTCGCTTACCTTGGTGGAGATACTATCTGCGGAGGACTGAGGTAGAATAGTGGCTAGTGTCCTGAGCCGAAAATTAAAAAGAAAATTAAAAGAAAATACACAAACGCTGAGAAACAACACGAAAAGTATAAGCCATGGGAAATAATTTCTATATAAGGTAGGAAGTCCCTTAGGTCCAATTCAAAGTCCGATGAGTACGGAGTGACCGTATGCTTGGATTGCCATTGAATCGTTGATTCCAGCACATCAACGTTGACTTGATGGTTAATGTTCATCGCCATCTTTACTATGTCTGCGTGGCAAGAGTATCCAGGCATCGGTTCGTCGTATATTCCTTCGTCACCTTGATTCGGCAAATAGACAAGACCCCACGGAGGCCGCCCTTGCGGCTGGCGCACTGGTATGAACAAATACCACCGCCCAAGTTGTCAGTCCATTTTCGCCAGAAACTCATAGTTGCTTGTCCCGAGGAATCCATTTTCGGGGAATGCCAGCGAAATCAAATTCAAACAGGAGTAGAAATTCTACCGCGAAACACGGAAGATGACCTGCTTTTCTTCAGCACAGGGGAGCGGCGACTACGGCCCTGTAAGATGTCGACTACTGCTCCATGTTATCGTAGGTACCATTCTTCATACCTCTTCCATTTAAGCCCCTGGCCAACTCGCGCGCGATTATCGGACGTCGCTCGAGCAAGGTCGAGCCATCACGACCCCTTCAATCGACGACTCCAGGTTTGCGACCTGTGTACGGGTGATGTAATTATGCAGCTCCGGATGACACATATCAGCTTATGTGTGGACTAACTTTGTTGGAATTCATAATACATATATTACAAATCCAGTGAAGGTGAGGATTCTGTTGGTTCTCATGTGCCATTTCCCCACGTCTGAGCGTTTTTCCACGCGAAGGGTCAACCATCGTCAGGGGCAAAGCAGGGGCACCGGGTCACCTATCTCAATTGCAACAACTTGGGTTTACAACTTGTCGGTCCTCCTATGCCCCCCGGTACTATCGCCGCGTACCATACTGCCGGATTCCGTCTATGCAAAATGAATGTGCATCTAGATCAGGTCGATCCCTTCGTGGCGTCAAGGTCGTAGTTTCTTTCGAGTACGAGAAATTTCATTATCTCAGTCCATCGATCAAATACAAGTGCATGGCATGAATCTACTTGTACATTTCGTACACACTCTCGAATGCTGAAGGGGGTCGTCAGAGGAAGTATACAATCCATGTGATACGTGGTTCACTATAAGGAAGAGGGTAAGAAAAGGAAACAGTACAATTGCAGTGTCCTTGACGACGATGCGTGAATAAGAATAGGTATCAGCGATGCAATCTAAGCAGATGTGGTATATGCTGGGCGAGGTATAGATCAACCGGACGTTGTCCGGCACCCGTTGGACATCTGGGAAGAAACAAGGCTAAGCACTGAGTGAGCCCCTTGGGACCGCAGTAGGTAGTACTTACTAACTCCCGGAGTCCGTTGGATACGGGTCTGAGCATGCTAGTATCTCGAATATAGCATCCCAATCCAGAAGGAAATTGGTCGGGGTTGGGGTGCTGCTGAAGGAGTGTGGGGGGATCTGTGGGGATTGGACCTTTTCGACGCTCTTGATCGATGGGGTCAACGAAGCTTCTCGCTGAAGCTGTGGAGTCACTGATGTGTTTATCGCGAGCCGTGGTAGCATGTCAAAGCATGAAGTATGGAAGGGAGCGCGAGGCCCTGCAGGTTTCCGCCTGCGTGTGCGGTGGTTATATGGTCTTTCATCGTATTCAAAGAGCGTGGTCGGCGTGTGCGGGGGAGAGGACGAAGAAGAAATGCTCGAATAACATGACGAATCCGATGATTCAGACGGGGTTGTCGAGCGAACAGTGGAACTGCGAGACAACTCTGGTCTTCGTATGATAGCCCAAGGCCAGATCTCCCGTCGTTCGTTCGAGGATGGGTCGGGTGAAGATAATATCCAGCTACAGGGACGGGGACCGCGGACTCGGGAAGTTTTTGAACGGGAAAGTATTGGGAGGGGCGGAGAGTCGTCCATAGCGAGGGGGTCTGCGGCGCATTCAATGGAGGGAAGGAGGTACTAGTCAGGTGGAAGGCGGGAGCTGTTTTATGGGTCTCCGAGAAGCGTGTGGGTAGCGCTGATTTGCTAGACGGACGAAAAGGCCTCATCGGGAGGGTTAAAAGGTCAGCTTGGGTAACCAAATACAGCTACACCCGAATAAAATTAAATCAGGTGAGATATGGGCGGTGTTTTCACTCAACACCGCTTGTCAGGGCACTGATCAGATCTTTGATGGAAAGGTTTGCTGACTTTGGCTGGGACCTGTGAGAGTTGAGTAATCTGGCCGTGAACGGATGTGCGATATATCTCCACTGCGGTGGGGTTCATGAGGAGCTGGTATACGCCCGATCACCGTATTCATCTCGGAGCCAGCACGAAGCCGTTTCTTCAGCCCGAGTCATGATTCATCTTTCTGTTATCTCGATCAACGTAAAAATGATTCGGAGGGTACTGAGTGGTCAAACATAAGCCCGCACGGAGACCGGCCCTGAGCTCAGCTGTAGCATCATCAATTCGGACCGAGTAAATATACCTCGTTTTGTTGAACTGTCGAGTCTTTAACTGACACTTTCGTGGTATTACTTGGTGTAGTAACACCAGATCATCGGTCATCTGAGTCGGGCTCGCGAAGTAACTCGGATCCCTCGTAAGATCAGAACGGCTACCGTCATCTTGTAATCTCAAGAGCCGGCTATCCCTCTATAGAAAGGTCAGGTGTTCGATCACAAGCACACCGAAAAAGCAGTTTTAGTGAGTCATACAAGCACATATGATCGATATTGCGGCTCACACTCTTCTGACCTGAGCCGCCGAATCATTCACAATCCACGTAATGATCGTACCTATGAACGGTGTTCCGGCAGACTTCGACCCATCTGTCCTCTCCGAGATTGCATTGGATGAAGCACTCGACGCGCTTGACCCTCTTCGACATCTCAGAGGTGACGAAACTATCGGGGGTGGGAGTGATTCGCGGGATATCCTGCCTGTTCAACCACGATCGACATGCAATGAGCTCCGACTATCGTTCGCTGGGTGTTTTAGTCCCATAGATATCGTCCTCAAGCTGGATGCAAGTCCGGGATGCGGAGGGATTGCTTGGCCGGCAGGGGAGGTCAGCATACCTTCAGAACGTTAACGTTCCTTTTGGGGTTGATGAGAAAGATTGTCTGACCACAGGTCCTCGCGAACTATCTAACTCTTCGTGGTGGGAAATACTGCACAGGAAGAACAATCTTGGAGCTGGGCAGTGGAACCGGTTTAGTAGGGTTGGTCGCCGGGAAGCTAGGCGGCCAAGTTTGGATTACCGACCAAACGTCAGTCAACGCTCCCCACTGACGCGGCCCTTGGATGGTGTGCAATGCATGATTGACTAAGATCACAGACCATTACTGGATATCATGCAGGCAAATGTGAAATTGAATCAGCTTGAGTCATCTGTTGTCGTGTCAGAACTAAACTGGTAAGTAAAAATAACTCGGGCCCGATTTTCATGGGTGACTGCGGAATCTAGGGGGGAGGCGCTGCCTCAGGAGATACCTCGACCAGATTTGATCCTGGCAGCAGACTGTGTTTACTTTGAGCCGGCATTCCCGCTCCTGGTAGAGACGCTCTCAGAGCTGGCGACGGAGCAAACGGAAATACTATTTTGTTACAAGAAAAGGCGAAAGGTATCACCGTCGTTAGGGGAAGTGTTATACCACGGCTTAGCACCTCGTTTACAGGCGGACAAGCACTTCTTTACACTGCTCAAAAAGAAGTTCAGTTGGAAAGAGGTGTGTATTGCAGGTTACCTTGTCGACTGTGCCTCACAATTCCTGCAGGTTGAGGACGACCCAAGTCACGAGAAGTACAGTCGAGAAGCCATTTCACTTTTGATGCTGCGCAGAAAGCTAGGAACATCCGTTGGTGATAGCCCTGGGCATGGCATACAGAAGCTAGGTCCCCGATGCTAGAAAGTGCTGACAAATCGTGAAACTAAGGAGTGGGGGTCCGGCGCCTGCACACCAGGAACCGTGGTCAATTTACAAGTGTTCTATGATCGAGAACAGGTGCACAGGAAATATGTAAGACGCGGGATTTCTGTCATCAGGCCCTATGGAGGTATTAATGTTTTAATCTATTCCTGAACGATCAGCGATTGTCGGATCCATTGGCCGAGGACCAACCTGCAGGCCATGGATACCCTGAATTTCCTGCTTCAACGCTTCGGTGACGAGTTTGTGTTGCTTCACTGTCGACAGGCCCTTGAATGTGTCACTAGCGATCTTGATTGCAAAAAACGAGCCGCATCCTCCTAGAGTTGTGGGTTAATTCAAGCTCGAAGCCAAAAATTGACCCATATACTAGTAGTATGAGTAGTATGAGCGACTGACCGGAAACATCCTGTACTGCGAGCTCGGACGGGGAGAAGCGCTCCGTTAGCTTCGCGACTATGCTGCTTTCGGTGTCGGTAGACTGCGAAGCGGATGTCGACAGTGATCGGAGGAATTGGGGGATCGACCTTGACGCTGTGAGCCGTCTTGCCAGTGATGTGAGCATGTTGTACGGCGAAGTGCCGGCTTCCCAATTAATGCAGTTGTTACAGCTAACTCTCATCACGTGTTCGATCGGAATGAGTCGCGTATTATTCCGAGTTGCCCTCTTCAATGCATATCCTTCGCGCAGGGTTCCAACCAGCTTTCCGTGCCTTTCATGGAGTTGTTCCACTACCGACCAGTGTCCTCAGGTCGCGTCTTTTGCAACGACCACCACTCCGACCGTGTCATGCTCTATCCTCATTGCGCATGCGGGAGTATCCGGACATGAAAAGACAGCGAGCTTTGCGGTTCCCCGACTCCCGCTTATTCTCAACCCGTCCCGTCCAACCTGAAGGCGATACTTCCAAGTTACCCGTATTGGCACCACCTGCAGTCGGCAGTTGGCTTCTCGTTTCATCTGCATTAGTCTTTGCCGTCATCGTGGTCGGAGGTGTCACGCGTCTGACAGAGTCTGGTCTCAGCATCACAGAATGGCAGCCAATCACTGGTATCGTACCCCCTCTCAATGACCAAGACTGGAACAGCGAGTTTGAAAAGTATAAGGCAACCCCAGAATTCAAGTTGTCAGTGTCGTTCCCGGCTCACTTACCTTGCTCAGAGCCAATTGAGCCGTTTCAACAGGATAAACCACTCGATATCATTGGATGAATTCAAGAACATCTTTTACATGGAATGGGGTCATCGTGTTTTGGGACGCGTTATTGGCGTTGCATTCATACTTCCGTTGACCTATTTTGCGGCCAGGAAGAAGCTTGCTACTTCCATGCCCGCTAAGCTAACTGGTATGGCACTATTGCTCGGTTTCCAAGGGGTTCTCGGATGGTACATGGTTAAATCTGGCCTTGAGGATTCCATCATGGACACTCCTGGCGCAGTACCTCGCGTCTCCCAATACCGCCTCGCAGCGCACCTCGGTACTGCTGTATTGCTTTATGCGGGAATGCTCGGGACAGGTCTGGCAGCTATCAAGGATTGGAAGTATGTACACAGAGGTCTCTGGAGCGGATCGAAAGCCGTGTCATGGCAGGAAGTACTCTCTAACCCTGCAATCAAGCGGTTTACTCGATACTCTCGTGCCTTGACAGCGCTCGTATTTCTCACTGCATTATCTGGTAGGTGGTTGATGAGGCTGTAAATGTACCAGCGTTCTCATGACTCGGAAGGTGCTTTCGTTGCGGGTCTGGATGCTGGACTACAATATAACGAGTTCCCGTATATGGGAGGTCGCATTGTACCTCCCTTGGATGAACTCTTCTCCTCTGCGTATGCCAGGAACGCGGATGGATCTGATGTTTGGTGGAGGAACATCTTTGAAAACCCTACCACGGTTCAATTTGACCATCGCGTCCTGGCAAGTTTTCTCATTCATAACCTATCACTCAGTTTGATCCTAACGTCCAGTTTTAGGCAATGACGACGTACGTTAGCACTTGCCTCCTTTTCGCTCACAGCCGTCGAAGTGCCATCCGCGCGCTGTTGCCACCAACTGCTCGTGCTTCGATAATGGCTGCCTTTGCCATGGCAAATGTCCAAGTTTTGTTGGGTCTAGCTACCTTGCTATATCTCGTACCCGTATCCACTGCGGCTGCACATCAGGCGGGGAGCGTGGCATTGTTGAGCACGATGGTGCACTTACTCGTTGCACTTCGTCGACCTGGCGTGGCAGCTCAGCTTTGGCGGAATGCAGGGATAGGTGCCAAAAGCTCGGGTCATAGAGTCTAATATTATTGTTTTTGGATTCGTGACATACACCACCCACACTCAGTTATCTTTATAAAATCTCATTCGTGTACTACCTATGATTTTCGCCTCTCGACTGAAAGCGTGGTGTTATACGAGTAAGGCGTTGTTTGTTCAGGACAACCTCAACCTGACATTTGTACATCTTCAGTCGGCGCTGCAGGGGGTACAGGGACCGTTCCGTCCGCCGGTGCTTTCACGTCCATACTCTCCAAGTAACATCGCACTGCCTCCCCTTCGACGACACGGAATTTACCTTGAGGCGAAGTGGGCTTTTCATGCAGACCAGCTGGGCCGATGATGCCAACCGAAGTGTTGTTGATATTGAGTTCCTTGTCCTGTTGAAGCGTCTCGCGGAGCGCGTGCAAGCCATGTTTGATCAGTTCTTCCAGCGTACCTATAGCAAAAGATAAGTATCTTGAGCGCATAGCGCCATGCCGGTCAAAGAGACACGTACAATCAGCAAAACTCTCATAGTGCTTCTCCAGGTACGTCTTGGCGCTTTGGCTTCGCGCACCGATCGACATGGCGAAGTACTCGTACGAATTTCCCGAAGGTGAAAACTCGTACAGGTGTGGTCCAGTTTGGTCCTGACCGATGACAAGGAAACCGACACCGTACGGTCGACGTCCGTATTCCTGGGTATTGGTCTGCGCCTCTAAAACCAAAGAAAGAAGGGATAGAGGCAATGAGCCAACGTATTCGACGTCGGACTATGTACACTCACTATCAGCGATGGCGGAAACAAGCCGGTTGACGGGCATCGGACGATTGAAGATCATGCGCTCACTGAGGGCTTGTTGCCGCATGAAATTGCTAAAGCGTTGGCCATCAATAATTGCATCCCGTCGTACGACGGAGAGTGTCGCCGTACCTCAGCACACGCCCATCCGATGTAAGCCCTGCGATGGCAATGCCAACGTGGTCGTCTATTCGGAACATCTTTTGCTGGTATGACGCCAGCTCTCCCGTAGAACGCTGTCCGGAGATCATCAACACGCGTATGTAACACGAGCGTATATGTACATACCTTCAGTGCCAACAGAATGGCATGTGTCTTTGATCGCAAGCCGACTGCTGCAGATCCCTGCTTCACGGCTTCGAGCGCGTACTCAACTTGATGGAGACGACCTTGCGGTGAGAAAACAGTGTTATCGGAGTCGTACGTGTTTCTAAACTGTAAAGATAGTAGGTGAGCCGTGAAACAGTCGATCAGACTGTGGACGAACCATAATGACAGATGAATAGACGTATTGACGATGCTCACATCCACCACTGACGCGTCCTCATCGGTATCCGGAATTTCGCACGTCACGTGGGGCCAACGCCTTGCAAGATGCGAAATACTTATTGAAGTGAAATTAACGAAACCATACATAAGAACAAGACTTATAGTACTCTAGTTTTCATCTTGCACCCTTCTTTTCAGCTCGCCACTCCTTAAATATGCCATCCAGACTTTTGTATATCAGGTGCGATGGCAGGCATCTGATGATCTCACCGATTCTCTCCTCTGCTTCAGACTTGCCGCTTTCGCCACCCGCCTTTTGAGCATACTCAATAGTCATGTAGAACATCGCAAGCACAGCAAGAGACACGTGTGTTTGCTGTGCTCCGTGTGACGACGACTGGGAGAACGCGGTCAGAAGAGGACCCGAGATACTGGGTGTGGAGATGGCAGGTGCAGTTTGAGAGAAAGGCGTCGCGCGTTCTCCCCGAACAAGTCTCAGTAATATCTCCAAGAGATTGTCCACTTCGGTCATGTGTGTCTTGAGGAAGCGTTGACGCTCAGTCTGGACACCTACTGGAGAGTTGACCGCCCAGCCCTCGAGAACAGTCCAGATTGTAGGAGCCTAGGGGAAGTGTTGGAAAAACGACGAATACAGAGGGGAGCACACAGACCGGATCAGGATCCGCAACCCCAATCTTTTTCTCCCAACCTCCCGCAGCATCGCCAGCAACCCAAAACATGCGTCCAAACATGCTTTTCAACCACTCTTGTACATCCCCCGATTTCACCCACTTGGGCTCCGACAGAGGTCGATCTGTGTCGAGATGAACGATGAGGTGTACTTTGGATGGAAACGAGACTTTCGAAAATGAAGGTATGGTGTCGTCAGCGTTGCAAGGCTCCGGGACGATCGATAGGGGCAAGTACGATTTAGTAGCCTCCGAAAGCCCTTCGATCTACACAATGTCAGTATTTGCATAAACCAGTCACGGGGACTCTACATACCAACACACCCTTCAAACTCTCTCCATCATCCTGGTCCAAGGACATGTAAACTTCAATGCGACCTTCGGTTCTATACACACGAAGGTATTCGACAACCTCTGCATCGACCACTAACCGTCTACTGCCTGCGGCATACGATATCGAGAGGCGATTTGCAGAAGGAGTCTTCCCTTTTTTAGGTGACGTAGTCACTTGTTGATGTGATGACTCGCCGTAAGTGGAGCCCGATGACGTCGACAGCAGCGTATTCGACGTTGGGGAAGCGGGCGGCTCCGGAAGGTGTTCTTGGTCATTGTCATGAACCAGATCATGAACAGCTTTCTCGTCGGGGTGCAAACTTGGTTCGTTGATGTGGAGTACTTCTTCATCTTGCGAGAATAACCCATTGTCTGCGCTGTCGTCGACTATTGTAGAGGCGTACGAAGGATAGGATTGCAACGGCTTTGCCGCAGTGACGGTGATTGCTACGTCGGCCACACCTTCAGATATGGGGACCTGTGCATCAAGGAGTCCAGCGTGGTCAGCAGCCTGCTTGTCCTGTACAGGCATATCAGACTGCGTAGCAGTAGGAGGGGGAGCAGAAGCTCGACTAGAGGAGACATCGAATGAAGAGCTCAAAGATGAAGAAGATTGAGAGGCAAAACGAGACGGTTCGACGAAAGAAGAACGTCCATTCAGCACTGGCTCACTCCCATCCTCACAGTCCAGTGACTTTACATCCTCTGAAGCAGTAAGCCGTACAGCTTCTTCAGAGGTGGAGACAACGCCTCCGTTTGGCAATCTTGGTGACGAGCAAGATGCACCTTGTGAGGCATCCGTGCTGAACAGAACCGATGCAGGGCCATTGCCTGCTGCCATGCCGTTATGATTTCCCGTATCAACGGCGGCAGCATAGTCATCTCCAGACGAGCCAATTCTATGTCCATCGGCCAGCGTACCTTCAGAAGTGAGAGTCAGCTACACGAAGCCTCCGGTCAGATGGACACCCTCCATCCAAAAGCATCCATCATAATGACACCCATCGGTCAGAAACTCACCATTGACAATATCGCCGCCAAGTCCGGGTATAGTCGACTCACTGACTGCGGCATGAGGCTCTTCGACATGACTCACGCGAAGTTGATTGTCATCCTCGTCACTGGCGTGCTCGCCATGGACGCCGGCCTCAACCTCAGCAGCATCACCATCGTCCTCGACGATAGCGGCCATGAGCCAGTCACCTTCACTAGCAGTCTCGGCTACACTCGGTGCAGCGCTCCCTCGACCCATTCCATCCAGGTCAACACTAGCAGCATCGCTCATCTGGCTTCCGCGAGGTGGAGGTGGACGTCCTCGGCCCTCTTCTGCATCCCCATCATCATCCTCAAGTTTCTTGCGCTTGCCTTTGCGCGAGTCCATGGGGGAGGTCCCAAAAGTGTAAGAAGAATTGTGTGGAATAGGATGCGAATCATCCGGTGAGACGGGTGTGTGGAAATAAATGCGAATGCGAGACGGTGGAGGGGAGCTGAGAGAAGGTTGCTCTCCAACGGGAGGCTCAGCCTTGGCATTAGCTGTCCCCGGCGCATCCGGAGCAGTACGCTCGCGGCTGTGTGCGGCGTCAGCCCGTTCCCCGCTGGGAGGATCACTGGGCTGTACCGATTCTTCCTTGACAACAGTATGTGAAGAGTCAACGAGAGATGTAACCCCGTCATTGCTCTCTACCTTGACCGCAGAAGGCAGTATACCCCAGGTCCATCCGAGTTCGGGCATCTCGAGCCCCACAATCTTAAAATCCGTGAGAGTGCGGCGATTCTCGTCCTTCTTACCGCTGCTCGTAAAACTTCCAGAGGACGTATCGCGATTGCCCAATTGATTATTCGATCCGTCCTGTCGCCCCGCGCGACCGGTAGAATGACCCTGGCCCCTTGAACGGAAGCCAGTATTACCAGCACTTCCCTGATGGTGCTGTTGATGTCCGGCATTAAACGACCCACCTCTGCGATTATGGAAATCTTGCTTGTTGCCAAAACCACCTCGTGAGCCATGACCTCGCAAAGAGCCTTGCTGACCGCCACGACCAGCATTCATAAACGACCCACCGCCTCGACCGCCACGTTGACCACCCAGACCACCTCGATTGCCACCCATGGAACCTCCCCTCCCTCGGCCCGAACTCACAGACCCACCACGACCACCCATATTGCCTCGATTGTTTCCGCCCAGAGGTACTTGGTTGGCACCTTGTTGACTCTGATTCTGGCTGTACATGGGATTTTGCGGAGTAGGTGGAGGTTGGAACTGCGGCTGAGGAGGTGGGGCATGCTGGCGTTGCTGTCCATGGTTATGGTTTGCACTTGGACCATCAAACCTTTGTCGTTTTGCGGGGGGGAGATGCTGGGGAGGAGTGTGGTGTATTCCGTGATTATGCCGGGGTTGTTGAGGCTGCGGCTGCGGCTGCTGCTGAGGGAAATAGGGCTGAGGAGGTGCCATTGTTTGAGGTGCTTGTGGATAAGTAGGCGGAGATATTATAGGCTGGGGAGGTTGGGGTACATAGGCCTGAAAGCCGACGGATGCTTGGTAGGGATTATACTGGGGTTGTGGTTGGGGCTGAGGAGGGGGTGGAGCCATTGCTTGTACTGGTTGGTAATGTTGCGGCTGTGGTTGCGGTTGCGGTTGTTGTCTCTGCTGCCAATGCATGTTTTGACCGCCGTAGCCGTAATTTGCGTACAATGCGCTTTGTTCTGGAGGTGGTCTCTGGGCGTTCCATTGTGGGTTGTAAGCGACGGGAGCGGCCGCAGTCGATGGCTGCTGAACTTGGTGCTGAGCAGCAGCAGCAGTCCAGTAGGCAGAGTAGTCTGGGGGTGGTCCTGCTGGAGGCGGGCCAGGAGGAAGAGGAGGTTGAGGAGGGTTAAAAGTTGGCTGGGGAACAAACGGGTTCTTGTTCATAGTAGAAACCTAGAACGATCTTGCGATCGTTTACGTTGTTGACGCTGTGGTCGACGGTGAGCAATGGGCCTTGTCGTCGTTTGAAACAGCGAGCTCGGGCCATTTGCAAAACATGTCCGACGCTTAGTCATCACTCTTCAAAGAAATTAGCTTAATCTACGAGTAACGCTAAAGATAACTAGAGTACATTGGCGCTAGCGGTGGCGCTTCTTATGCCGTGGGGGCGTCAGAGGGTAAAGAACGTGGAGCATGAAGGTCTGCCAGCTTGCGGCTGCGCTCGTCCTATTGTAAGGTCGACGGAGAAAACGGATAGGAAAAGACAAAACGCGTACTTCACGGGCGTGCTTGGCCTTGAAAAGCTGATCTGCTTGAATCTTCAGAGAACCGGCATTGCACTTGAACCTCTCTGCTTGTTGTCTTTGCATCTAAGCAAGCGTCACAAGTCATCCATGTGGAAACAAAGTACACCAGGGATTGACCTGGAGATCGGTCTGTGCGATATGCAGATTGGTCACCGCTCGGTTGTGACCTTGCGTAGCTTTCTGGAGTGATTTGATCGAACTGTGCTCCATGTGCTCCATCCTTTTGATGGTCTTTGGATCAGGGAGAGCGGCACTCATGATGGTAAAGGATGATTCTGTAGAATTATGTTCTTAGGCCACTTAGGGGTTGTGGAGCAAGTTTGTTATTTGCCTTCGGACGAGATTACCCATGCCGCTCTATTGAGCGGTCGGTTGAAATGGTGAAGAGTTGTAACGAGTCAATGACTTGCGAGTGAGTAAATAGGCGTGGACACGGTGGTGGAGCTGTTGCTAGGCTTGGCTCCCCACAAGGCACATCGTCAGCTCGTCTTTGTTCCTCCTCTCCTTGGATTCAGCCAATGCCTGACCACGATTGGGATAGTCCAGGGGACTATACCCCGCATAGGCAGGACAGCAAAGGCTCAGATATCTCTCAAAAACAGTCTAGGAGACCGACAGTTCACTACCCCGAGGAGCTTGATCGCGCTCCCTCTGGGCAATATTTCAATACTCCCCCCAAACTCGATTCTCGCACTTCTACCTTCGTAGGCACAGACGAGGAAGACCACGACGATGAAGAGTTTGATTGGAGTGGCGACGAGGACCTAGCCGATGAAGAGGCCAAGTTCGGGGAGAAGATGGGGTTGAAGCTGCGAAAGAGACGCTGGTCGTTTTGGCGGTGAGTCCATCTCTCGTTGCACATAATGTCAGCACTGAACACCAGTTGTAGCCTCTTCACCGTCTTGTTCTCCTCTTTGATTGGCTCGGTCTTCCTTGCTGGCCTCCTAGTGACCCCTGCCCTGCTCCTCCACTTCTTCTGGTACAAACCCCAGCCCACTGGTCACCGACATTATGTAACCCAAAACGTCGAGGCATGGCTTTTCTGGGCAGCTGCCAATGTCGTCATATCCTGGGGCCTTGCAATGGTTGTAGATATCATACCCCCAATCGCACGCCTCTTGATATCCATCTCGTGGGGCCATGTTTCCGAGGCAGTCAAGTCTCACATCGAATTGTACAACTCTGTCAAAGATACCTTCAAACCTGTGTTGTACGCTGCCAGCGCCTGGCTTAGCTGGATCATTTTGTTTCAAAACATATTCGACCTGTATAATACTGCCCCCGATGTAACCAGTCTGGCTCCGTACACTGATCGTGTAAGTCTTCTGGTTTGTTTTCCTTGCGAGAATCTCTAATGAAATTCGCAGGTTTCTCAAGCAATTGAATTTCTGTTCTTTTTTGCGCTGGTAATATGCGCTCAAAGGATGTTGTCTCATGCTATTGGTATGAACGGTTCTCTTGCGCTCTTACGTCAGGCTCACCTCTCTCTCTCCAGCCTTTGGCTTCCACCAAACTGCTTATAAGGAGCGCCTTGAAGAGGTCAGGCTGGGCCTGCATGTCATCGAAAGGCTCCGCAAGTACAAACCTAAAGTTCGCCACTACAATCATCGGTCCAGCGGTGGACATGGCGTATTTAGCCTTAGCTTCATGTATCCCTTCAGCGAGAAAGATTCCAACCATCATCAACAGGGAAACAGCCTCACGCAAGGTTGCGATGATGGTGACGATGCCGACACCGAGCCTGTGACCGAGGACAACAAAGGCAAAGGAAAGCAGAAACTAGGGGACACAGGAGGATCCGTGCAGCCTCATGACACTTCCCCTTCACCTGAACTGGAGGATCTGAACATATCTAAGAACCATACACCACCCCATGAAAAGCAGGATACTTTCCACGTGTACCCGCCCCCACGAAAACGTGCCGTCGATCATCACACGCACCAACAAGAAGAGTACAACCCAGCCATCCAGGCTGCGCGAGCAATTAAGACGGCGGTACTGCATGATGCTCGTAACATCAAGGGGATCGACGACGAGCCAAGCGACTTGATGTTCAGCGTCACCTCAACCCACGAAGCCAAGGTATAGTAGGATTCCACTAACACGAGGGTATGGCAGCTAATTTCGCTGGTTATAGCGACTAGCTCGAGCAGTTTACAAGACATTCCGTGACCGCCGCAGAACCTATCTTATCCCAGAAGACTTTCAACCCGCGTTCGTTACTCCTGAAGAAACTCAGGAAGCCTTTCGCGTTTTCGATAAGGACAGGAATGGTGATATCTCACGCTCTGAGATCAAGGCTACCATCCTACGAATCTACAGGGAACGACGGTTGTTGTCGCGAAGTATGCGTGATGTTGGGGTGGCTCTCAAAACACTCAATCACATATTGCTGTTGTTCGCTTTTGTCATCTTGTTCTTCATCTCGCTTAGCATCTTTGGTGTCGATATCACCCAATCTTTGACCAGTGTGTACACATTGGGGATTGCAGCAAGCTTTATCTTCAAGAACGCCGCGAGCAACATGTTCGATGCCATAATTTTTTTGTTTGTAACACAGTATGTCTATTCCATTCATCTACCTTGATTCTGGCCTCGCTAATTTGAATCAAGTCCGTTCGATACGGGAGACCGTTGTTTCATTGATAGTACGACATTGCAGCTGAAAATCAATGGTATCAGGCTGACATCACTACAGCCGATAACCTAGTCGTGAGAAAGATGGGGTTGTTTGCAGTATGCATGCCAACTTACCTCAGTTGTTCTCTCGTTGATGTTCATTCCAACACTCAGACCGTGTTCATTCGAGCAGATGGTACTGACACCTACTATTCGAATAGCCAACTTTTCACTAAGTTTATGTGGGTTTCTATTCGTAGATTCGGATCTTCATTGATAGAAGGATTATAGAACGAATGTTCGCCGGAGTGATGCACGTAGATGCTTTGCCTATCAAGATACTTGACTGATCTCTGCTTCAGAAAATGGTCGAGTCGCTGACAATGCAGGTTGCTTGGCGTACACCCCTGGAGAAGCTGGATGCGCTTGAGGAACGCTTGAATGAATGGCTTGCAACGGAAGAGAATCGGTGGTTTCAGCCGACAACATCCATCACTTTGCAAAGCATTTCATTCCAGCGTCACCTGGAGATCACAATCACGATTCCTCATAATTCGTATGTACTTTGCATTGGAAATACTGGATTGATCTAAAGATGCTTCTGGCCTCAGGACGTGGCAGTAAGTATTGGGCTCTGGACCTCTCTATGAACAGGATTGCATCTCATACGCGTCGCGACGCAGAGACTGGGGCCTGCACAATACGCGAAGAACTGCATTCCATGCGGCCGTGCAGCACTACTGCCGACAACTCGATATTAATGCCCAGGAATCCCCATTGCCACTTGTCTACCTCGACTCAGACACTCAGGTAGACACGCCTGCCAAACCTGGAACAGAACACGGGTCTCAGAGCCACTTGGGGGCAGAAGGGTCTTTCTTGGGTTTCACGCCGCCAGAGCAACGAGGCTCACAGCTGCTGCGGGCAAGGAAAACCAAGAGCCGCAAGGCAGCGTTGCAGGGCGTTGGTGCAGATGGGTCGTAGACGACCCTTCTGAAGTGTGATCCAGATGCCTCGCGAAGCAGGACACTTGGGACTTCGGTGGTAGTTTTATCATGTGATGATGGACATGTTGTAGTGCGCGTGCGGGTTTGGTTTTCTGTAGAATGGAGATGGATAAATATTGAGTGATGGACTTCAACTTGAAGTTGGCTGGTTGCTTCATGCCGCGGATGCATTGAACAGGCAGCCCACTTACACGTGTTGTGATTACGGAATGTCGGAAGGGCTACGATTTTGCGAATATAAATACCAGCTATAGCGGAGTCTAGTTGGTCTGGTCGGTTCAGTGACTGGTTGCGGCGCACGTCCTCCACAATGAGCCAACTTGAAGTTGCAGATCTTCATGACCTCGAGCTCGTCTGGTGAGACTCTGTCGCAGTATTCATACTAGGCACGATCCACTTAACTGCTTCCGCTCAGGCCGTCCCTGGGCCCGACAGATGTGATTGTGACTGGCACATTTGACCAGGTCAATACCTGTCCATTTCGAGCATTTCGAATTACGCTGACACCTTCTGGTAGTGGTCGCGTTCCATTCATTTGGTGAAAGGCGACGCTGGGTTTCACGGTACTGTAAAGGTTCCGTGGGGGGAGAGGGTTGCGTACAAGTTCATCGTCGATGGCCGTTGGCGATGTCGCGAGGATCGACCTCAGGAAGATGATGGGCACGGGAACATGAATAATACCCTCCAGGCGCCTGAAAAGCCGGTGGTCCCTCCGGCACACGACCCACCCGCGCGTCTGTCGATTCCTCTCCAGCCTGGCGCTCAGAGTGACGGGCAGGGTGACATTGAAGACATGGTGACAGCTCTGGAATTTATTCCCCCGGTTGAACCCGCCACGCTCAAGGCGCCATTTTCCATCCCGCACATCACCGTAGATGGCCACAGTCTGGCACCCACCCCTGTGAGCGAGTCCAAATTGGTATGACGAGCCACTTCATTCTCCATCCTGACCGAATGTTAAACTCTTTTCTTGCATAGGATTCTGCAGTAGCTACGGAAGGAACCGTTCCTGCCTCGGTGACGACCTCGCACAATATACAGACACCCACTTCACAAGACGTGTCCACACTGGCCATCAATGATGATGGTTCTGTGTCGCTCCCACCGATTAACGGAGATGGGGAGGTACATGAATCGCATAACTCTTCTATTCCATCGGAAATTCAACTTACCCGAACGGAG
This sequence comes from Wakefieldia striispora, assembly GCA_038090475.1. Taxonomy (NCBI): domain Eukaryota; kingdom Fungi; phylum Basidiomycota; class Agaricomycetes; order Agaricales; family Hymenogastraceae; genus Wakefieldia; species Wakefieldia striispora. The sequence goes on from JBBPMU010000001.1 coordinate 145,519, forward strand.
CCCACCTCCTGTTCCGAAGTGCCTGAGACTGCCAAGGAGGTGGTGGTCGTGCCACAAGAGTCCGCAGTATCTCGATTCACGCATTCCACGCGGGATGCTTCCGATGCCCCTCCTGCTGCAGTCTCGGAACCCACCGCAAATCCACCCGAAGGAGACCTCGCAACAGTGGCACGGGCTTCCACGTCTTCTGCTCCCTCAACCGCCTCGCCCCACAAGAAGCGACGATCCCTGTTCGCAAGAATTAGGCACATGTTCGATAAGAACAAGGACGAACTGGAGAAAAAGAAGAGCAAACACTAGGCATCGTCTCGTGTTTCTTTCTTCTGGACACCGGTGGTAATTTCATTTCTTCCAACCGTTGGATACCTACACGCTCGTAACGACTTGCTATGCTACTCTCACGCACATCGCTATACCTTAGACTTAACTTTATCCTACTCGAAAATATGGGCATTTCTGGCGAACATGTCGACCGTGCACCTACTCTTCTCTGGGATGTTCTCGATTATGAATTCATTGGCGGATTTCCAATGTGATCCCTGTCATGTTTGAGCCACAAGCAAGAGGCAGGACCTGGTTTAGTGACGTGACATACCAGCAGCAATCGTTTCACCACCTCGTCTCAGCAAAATGCGCCCCATGTCCTTGTTAACGGCGAACGGTTCGATCGGAATGGGCCTCGGGAGGGCGCCGGTACTAGAAATACTATCGCCTCGTAAGGTGATCTCAATTTCAGCAGACGTTCCCTTGGTCAACACGCTAGGTGATCATGCTCAGCCAGGACAGACAGATCCAAAACAAACAGCCAAACCGTGGGTTCTTCCTGGTGACAGAACCAGTTGCTCGATCAAGACTTGCGACCAACTTGGAGATTGTCGCAGGGACGTCCCGGGAGTGGTGAAACAATTCAACCTAACCGAGCCGCTTCCTGTGAACGACAGACGTCACTGGCAGTACGGTGGAACGGACATACCGAAGCACCGCTAGTAATGGGAAGTTGAATATCGAACACGATGACCCGTGCGCTGAAAGAGATTGCAAGAGGGACGAGGTCGTTGGGCGGACAGAGGACAGACCCGATGTTGAGGTGGACAGGATCGATGGCCGTCAGGTAGAGCGTTACGTTGGATCCCGCGGCAGCCCACGACACGCTTCTGTCGTCGACATCAACGGCTGGTCCAATATCAGACCTCGTTTGCATATCAATAAATTCGAGGATGATCCCTACACTTGACAACGGCGGTCTCGTCTCCGGGCAGAACCCGTAGTCGTTCCCCGACCTGAACGATACCGCCACTTATTCGGCCGGTCACGCCCATACCTGAACTTTGCCCTTTGAAGACGTTTGAAATCGGTAGTCGCAGTGGCGCTTCGATATCCCGTACAGGGGGCTCTAATTTATCTAGGGAGTGTTGAATAAATGAATATCGCATTAGAGTTAGTCAAGTGTACCAAGAAGGTCCACCAAGGTCGGTCCTTGATACCACTGGGACAATGCTGAGTCTTCAGGAGCCTTTCGCTCCACGATGTTTACACCTAGCATCGCACCTACAGGTACGAAACTCGTCTTGGAAGACTGAAACCCAGACTGAGCAAAAAATGCCTTCAGTTGGTCGCATACTTCCTCATATCTGGCTTGTTCCCAATTGACCTAGAGCCATGTTTACTAGTGATCCAACGGTCACGATCAATTTCAGGAACTGACTTGATCTAGCTTGTTCACTGCAACGACAACTTGCGACACTCCGAGACTTCGCACGAGGACCAGATGCTCGCGGGTCTGCCCGCCGCGCTCAAAGCCTGCCTCGAATTCCCCAGTCGTGGCATCGACCACAAGAAGTGCACAGTCAGCCTGAGATGCTCCTGATATCATGTTCGGAATGAAATCTTTGTGTCCGGGTGCGTCTAGAATCGTTATCTGCCGGTGTTCCGTCGAAAGGGACTGCATCGCAATGTCCATGGTAATACCCCTGTAGCAGATGTTCAATCGACAAGCATGGACGATCAACGTCAACAAACCGTTCTCTCTCTTCCCTTGTCCCGTCGAGTTCCCAAGCCCAGCTAAAACTACTTTTCCCGGCTCTGTTGCTCTCCCTCTCATTTGCATGGCGCGACTTTTCAGTAACACGCCCAAGTTCATACAACAGTCGGCCCATCAGTGTTGATTTGCCAGCATCAACGTGCCCTTGGGAGCGATAAGACGCGCAAGCGTTAAATCGCGCCCCTTCACTTACCGACGACCACCAAACTAACTCCTTTCTTTGCACATTGGCCAGATGCCTGGAGTTCTCGCCTGACTTCTTCCAACAACTTCCCCCTCTCCATTGCTAACTTGGGCGCAGGCTCATCCACTCTGAGAAACTCCTCCCGGGGCTGTAAGTTCGCCGCTGAAAGATCAAGTAACATATGGTCCAGGCCCCCACTGTTCGCCCTGGCTGGAGTGGTCGCTCCCGATCTCCTCGATGGAGGCGAACTGGTACACCCCTTCTTCGACGAGTTCTTTGGCGTCCCAAGGGGAAACGTCCCCCCTCGTGTTGGGGTGCTATGACCAGAGGTAGATGGGGTCTGGGGTGCCTTCTTTAGAGCGGCGGCGGCCTTGTGTGCCTTCTCGCGCTCTTTTGCAGCTGGATTGGGGGACGCATGAAATAAAATTAGCGCAATACATTCCATTGAAAAAACAACAACAGCAATATAACCAATATAAGAGTACGTCTACGATAACTGGTGAACAGAAGGAAATAGAATAGAATTTGAAAGAAATAAATGTTCAAGTGGACATTGGTGAACCAGTATGTCAGCGCCGCTGCGCCAAGGCGGTACCACGGCGGGCGTTGAAGACGATGTCGTCAGGACTTGGAACGTCAAATGCGAAGGAAGCAGACCGAACACTTAGGTCGGGGGAAGTAAGAGGTATTTCCCGGTCACGCTCGTGTTGTTCTAGATCATGACCAAGTGTCGATTTGCTTCGAGAGAGAGATGCCTGGTACATATCGACAAGGTTCAGCTCTTCTCTCCCATATTTGGATGATTTGCTGCCCTTGCCCTTGTCTTCGGGGGACGTTAGAGGATCACTAAGAAGCAAGGAAGCGAAGGCCGAGGGTAACGCACGAGAATGGGTAGAGCTTGGTAGGAAAAATGGGGGTGGAGATGGGAGGGAGCCCTCGTCATCGGTGGCACTTGAATGAGATGGTGATTTAGCCTGTGCCTTCTTCACCTTCAAGGCCAACTTCGATTGCCGGGTTTCCGTGTCGGGCATCTGAACTAAGGGGACAGGTTCCAACGCCTGTTTGGTTGAAAGACTCTGGAGAGACTGGTACGATGTCGTTATCGCGGTCGTTGCCGTTGCCCCATTCGCGATAGGAGTAAGGTACTCCGTGCGAGGTTTAGGAAGTTCCTTTGGAGGGGACACAGGAACCGGGAGAACGAGAGCGTGAGAGTTGACCTTCGTCTGTGCAAGCTTTGCTAGTTTGGACTGAGGACGTATCTTGGAATCCGGCTCACTACGTGCCACATGCATTTCAGAGGGAATGAGCGAGCGGGGAGAGAGTTGGTATTTGTCAGGTTTAACTGTGGAGTCGGAGACGTCGGACACATTATCCGCTTGCATCCCTGCCATCGCTTGTTGGTCATGGGCCTCTAAATCCATAGCAGTCTGTATTGCCTTGCGCACATGAGAAGACATGGAAGAGGGTGTAGTAGATAGTGTTTTGATAGAAGGTGACGACTTGATTGAAGCTGTAGATGTTGGTTTCTCAGGGGTGCGAGGTACCTGGGCTGGCAAAGTCTGTGCAGAAACATCCGATGAGGATGGCTTGACCGACGTGGCACGCGACGCCAGCGACAGCCGGGATTCAGCAGACGGACGCAGAGCCGGATACGTGAGCACAGAGGTCGTCTCCAGGTCTGACGATCGAGAACTAGATATTGTGCTAGCGCGCGAGCTTGCGAGCTCCACAAGTTTGGATCGTTTTGGACGTTGGGCACGAGGTGGGTCCTTGGGCGGTGGCGGTGGCGGCTTGTCGCTGGACTTGGATGTGAAGTCTGGGATTTCTGGTATGTTATCCGTTGCTGGCATTGAAATGGAAGGTGCGCGTGGAGGAGTTTTTGGTGGTTCGGATTGAACCTCTGACTCCGTCGCCGTGCGAAGAGATGGTGCGGAGTCGTAACTCGTGAGCCGTTGTACGGCTGACGGAGAAGGAGAAGGAGGTATCCTGTTCGGGTCAACGGATGATTGGTACGGATAGGCATCGATCAGATGAGAATCTGAGGAGTGTTCTATAGACACGATGAGGGGTTGCAATGAAATGCTGGCGACGAGACCCACCTATGACTCTGCCATAAGATGACATTGTCTCGCTTGAGGACAGCGCCCGGGGGTTATTCATTGCTACCAACTGCTGTCTGGAAGGCCAGTGGCGAGACGGCTCGCTACGCTCAGTGAGTTCTGTTATTGTGCTAAGACGAGAGTGACGATCTGGAGACATGAAACCCAGTGGCATATCGTCTGGATCATCGTAATCAAGGTGTTGAGGAGCCGGATAGTAATCGGGCTGGTACTGGCCCTGCTGCGCCAGGACAATCAAGGGAACGCGTGGGCGCTCCAGGTCCTCCGGAACGTATCCCGTCGGTGCATTGGGGCTGTGTGGCACTGGGAAACGGGACAGCGAACGGAGTAAATATGGTTTTTACAACGCGAAGCAATACGGAGTGATATAGAGATGTCGGCAATATGCACCTTGCTGTGGTTCATCTCCTTTGCGACGGAAGCGGGACCACCAGTGGGATTTGGAGGGAGTAGGAATAACGTCATGAAGAAAAAGCGGCAAAAGCAAGACTACCCTAACGAAGAGAGAAGATACGATGGCCTACCTTTACGTTCCCTCGCAGCAGCTCTGCGTTCCTGTTCCTCTGGGAAGAGTGAGAGATGGATCGGAGAAGGGGGAAATATGACGGACCGAATAACCAAGCGATGGACTGGTCGACGTCAAAGTAGAGTTGCCAGAGAGTCTCACTAATGGTGGCGTCATCTAGTCCGGAGGTAGCTTCATCGCCGATCACGGCTCTGATGTGTTCGATTCCAGACTCCATTTGAGCTGACATTACGTCGATGAGGGAAAGGATGGGAGTAATGGGGAAAGACGCACCGTGCTGCTCTGCGGTCATTTCTTCGCCTTCATCGTCGAAAGCAGTATCGTCCAGCTCGGCTGGTGGTACGAAAGTGAGAACAAGAGCTCAAGGACGAGATGGTGCGAACCATGGATGTCAATGTTTCGTACGAGTCTGTGTCGAGACATATCTAAGTTAAGATCTAAGTTGTACAGTTAAATGATTGTCCCACGTTGATGACGGTCAGGACGAACTCTCCAAACACGATCAAACACGCAATTTTAAGGTCGTTCTACTACACCTACTGCTAAGTAACACTACCAGTGATCATGTTCGGGACAACGACAAGACTCGCTTTTTCTGGCGTGCAACGTCGTGTACGTGCCCGTTTCAATGTTCTTTTTCATCGCATTTACATCTACATCATTGATAGGCATTCACTTCTACTTCTGCCCGACCATATGACCTTGCAAAGCTCGTCCTCATCGGTCGGCTAGGCAAAGAACCAGAGCTTCGTACGACCAAGAACGACAAGGAATACGTCTCGTCAGTCCTCCTCGCTTTGCTACTGTCGTACCTCACACTTTCTTCTCTAGTTACTCCGTCGCAACATCCAACTTCCCCCCTCCACCTCCGAACCCCGATGGCAGTATGTTTTCGTTCTATAACTGCACATGCCCTCGTCTAACATGTCTTAGCTCGGTTGGAAAACGGTGTCACTTGGCATCACATTGTCTCCTTTAACCCCACTCAAAACAACTATCTAAGGACATTGAGCAAGGGTTCCAGAGTTTACGTCGAAACTAACTATGAACTCCGTGACCCTGACCCAAATGCGGACTCTTCTTCCCCCTCCGGTCAACGCCAGATATTTCTCAGACATGGTGCGTGGTCCTCTCTTCATCCCTGGGTTCTTCTCACCTATTTTGCAGAGACCATCCGGGTACTGACTACACCGTTCCAACATGACGCAGAAACACCATCAGACCAAGTGTAACGTTACCTCTGCCTTCCTGTTCGTAGACTTAGTTAATGTTATTTCCTCACATTATAACTCCCCATGCCTGCGTTTACTGTACATGCTCATAATTCATGTTCATCCTCGTATGGCGTGTGTGGTCGCATCTGCTCCGATGCCAATTCTCCGCCCCATCCCTTCTCCTGGTGAACGTACCGAACTTCAGACTGGCCGTACGAGCTTACCGCAATACTGTCCCTGTGTTCCTGATTCGCAAGAGTGGGCACTGGCATTTCAGTCTGCAGGACCGACGAGGCAATGGACAGCCTTGTGCCCGTTTGATTTTGCTTTTTGTGCAAGTAATCCCGAACAGTCGTTGACATCAGCTAGTTGGCCCTTCAGCGGATTGAAGTGCGTCAGCATAGCAGAAGACATACTCGATGGTCCTCTAGACTTGAACCCGAGTAACAGGCCGCAACGGCAATAGGGCAACATGGCGCATTCTGCGTATCTCAGTTGGATGACCACCAAAGCATTTCGACCCGCCACACTCACGTCCAACCAGATGGGAAACGCTGATTGGCAACGCGAATGAGAATTGAACATGGCAATGAAGCAGATCGTCACTGACCACCTCCGCGCACGCCGAATTCGCCTTCGATTCCCAATTGTTTTGCTGTCTTGCCCAGTGCGCTCATGCTTTTCTCCACATAATAACTTGAGTGACTCGTCCGTTTGACGACTGAGATCATGCTCTCTAAGCATGCCCAGCTGTCTAGGCTGACATCACCTTCACCAGAGTGATGACCCAAGTCTCCTGCAGTACATGCAAAGAGAGTGTGTCCGGCAATGGTTTGTACTGATATCACCATGCCTTTGCCTTTTCCATGCCTGGAGCTCCCGCGGAAACGCTTGCGGAGAGAGAGGCCAAGTGTGACGGCGTCGGTCGCAGAAAAGGATGAGAAACGGTAGGTACTCTCTTCCTTGAGGGCTTGGTTGGCAAGGTCGGCGTCAGAAGGGATCATGGCATGTATCGAGGAGAACATTGAGCGCAAAGTTGCGGAGTAAGAGAGGCAGCTCAACTGGACTTCGGGAAGACGATTCAAGTTACTTACAAGTGCTGCTGCATAAGATTCTATAATTGACTACGTACTGTACCACCAACATGACCTTTTGACTACAAGGATTGCAACGAGGCAAATATTTTGACCAAGTTCATTCACTCCATCCGCATGACCAATCAAGCGTCGTGATGGGTAGTCACATGACCAATCTTGAGCTATCACGTGCTTAGTCCCTTCGCTTTTACACGTTGATGGAGTTCCTTCATGACATAGGCGGTGATCCTCTCAAACCCTCTCTCTTTGAGCTCGTCGCCCAAGAGCAGCTCAGAGATCTCCTCCAGCCAGCACTCAAGTATGTCTTGGCAGTGAGCACCAATTCCTAATAAGCCATTCGGCTATTCGTCTCATCCGCTTGTTGAGGTCTTTGCCCAACGGTACCCGCGGTATCTCATCCGGATCGTGAATCGCCATGAGGAATTCTACGCTCTGATCATGTTTTTCGTCGAGCGACATTACCTGCGCAAGCATAGTGAGTTTCCGCTTTCGCGTGAGAACACACATATCAAATACCTCTAGACGCGTCCTTTGCGGAGAACTTTTATGGTTTAAAGAGACGCAGGCACCCTTGGATATCCACCGACAGGGCTGCCGCTGCTGTTCGTGGGGCACCCGCCGCAGAAAAACTTAGGAGTCACGAAACATGGCAATCCCTCTGCTTTTTGGTGTGTCCGTTGATCCTAGATAGCACCTTATTTCCGTTGACTCGTAGATTCTAAAATAGGTCGCCGTTCCGTATCTTAGAGCCAAAGCCCAAGACTACTATGAGCAATTGGGAGGTGGCGTTTCATCAGATATATTAGAGGATGCTGGCGACGGTCGACGCATACAGGCACTCACCGATGACGTATGCCGTTTCTATGCCAAAGAAATGACTCTACTCACACGAACGTATTGTAGTCCCTAGCAGGGCGTTGGCGTCGAGCGTATAAGAAGATCTTTCCCTGGGTGAACACTTCGTTTGAACTATGGTTACTTACCTGTAATGTGGCGTATCTCTTTGAACACACACCCTTCTATCGTCCGTGGTTGGCGTGGATAGGAGTTGACCTGCGGCGCTTGAGTGCAGATGACTTCGTAAGTGTAATATCCCCGACATCCGCACACGTAAACCTAATTTCTTGTTTGACAGCTTGTGACTAGTCGTGTGCAGGGTGTTACTCCTCACGCCCGTCGAGGGATCATGAAAAAAGTTTACCGACTTCTTTCGAATACGCCGCAACTGATCCTTGATTCTCTGAGGCTTCTGTTGCCGACCGCCATCTTCTTCATCAAGTTTCTGGAATGGTGGTATTCTCCAGGGTCTCCAGCACGTTCGTTGTCGATATCCCCACTCGGCCCACCAGTCCCACCACCTCGGATGCTCCCACCCCACCCTTCCGGCATACCCGTGGATGGCACGATGTTTGGGCATTGTCCATTGTGTCAGAACGTCATGAACAACGCCACTGCTCTGCCTTCTGGTTACGTCTTTTGCTACCGTTGTGCGTTCGATTATGTCGAGCAAAATGGCAAGTGTCCGGTGACGTTATTGCCTGCAAAGGTTTGGCAGATGAGGAAAGTGCTGATTTGAACATCGACACAAGCCGGCTGTCACGGTCTGTAATTTGATTTATTGCATAACGACAGCTGTATAGTTATCGATTGATTGATCATGGCTAAGGGGTAAGAATAAAGAATACGAAGTTGAAACGTTGGAGAATTGTAGTTGGCCTTCGAACGAGCGAAGAGAGACGGCGCACGTGCATGTACAAGCCAGGAAGACTAGCTCCGCGACATCTCTTCTGCATCTGTTTCTTCAGTGTCATTTCAATTTTTTTTTCCTTATTTTTTTTTGAGATGATCGTCGGCATGGTCTGAACCACCTTGAGTGCAACTTCATCTCAGTTCTGATATCCCTCCGCATCCCCTAGATTGTGGTATGAAGGTCTGCCCTCTCTCGATCGTCCACAATCACCTCTGATCTACCGGTGAACCTTTCGTTAGTTTGGAAAGCAGATCCAGTCAGAACAGGTCCCAGGATGGTCTGCGTATTATCTCGACTACAAGTTCCTCAAGAAGATTATCTCTTCATTGACAGCCAATCGACCTGCTTCGGAGGCCGCTGCTTTGGCGTTGGGTGTCCGGCCTGCGGATCTCTTGAACCCAGCGATCACGATATCTTCCCCAGATAACGCTCCAAGTGACATTCCCCCGGATGATCCAAATCGGTTACCCATCCTCTCTTCGCTTGGCCAGGACAGCGACCGCGGTGCTGATTTTCAAGCTCACAAGGCCGCTTTCTTCTTCAAGCTGGAGCGCGAGCTTGAAAAGGCACGTGAACCCACTCTTGGCCATTTCCTCGCGTTTAGTAATCCCTTGGTGTCAATCTAGATCAATACTTTCTACCTCCAAAAGGAAGCAGAGCTAAAGTTGCGTCTTGAAACCCTCCTGTCCAAACGTCGCTCTGCAGCACTGAGGGGCCTTCCGGACGCCACAAATGGGTCCGAGATGAATCATGTCGAGTGGATTGCCGTCGGAGAGGGATTCCGTCTACTTGAAAGGGATCTGGGTAAACTGCAGGTAATCCTCGTTGATTTCTGTGTAATGGACCATAGCCCACGCACCTGTATACAGCAGTTCGTTGAGATCAATGCGACGGGTTTCCGCAAAATCCTGAAAAAGTGGGACAAACGCTCGCGTTCTACAACCAAGGAACTCTACCTCGCTCGACAGGTCGAGGTTCAACCCGTGTTTAACAGACAGGTGATCTGCACTCCTTTGTTCCCTCATCGCCATGCGATATACTTATGCGCCAAAAGCTTATCGCAGATTTTTCGGACATCGTTGCTGCAAGTCTCCTAGACCTTACCGATCTCTCCACTGGCCTCAAGTTCGAGGGGTCTGCTGCCCAGGATGTTCTGGACCTTCAACTCAGCATTGAACGGAACATGTACTCTGGTCCCTTTCGCGAGTTCGAACTCGATCTACGAAAGGCGGTGGAGAACTCGGATGAGGCGTCCATCAAAGATCTCGTGCGACACTCTGACATCCTTGGCTCCCAGGAGGGGGGAAAGGCCAACGTAACCCGCGTGCTCTGGAAGGTTATTGTCGACGCGCCTACGGAGCTTGCAGACCTCATCCTAGACAGCGTCGAGGTACCCTTTGATTTCGGGTTCATCGACGATATCAATGGGCGGACGTGTCTTCACGAGGCTGCGGCAGCAGGGTATTTGCGGCTCGTAAGCTTGTGTTTAGAAAAGGGGTCACAGAGAGAAAAGTTGGACGTCTATGGACGGTCAGCTCTGCATTATGCCGCTATGCATGGTCATGCGGCTGTCTGCAAGCAACTTTTAGAAGCTAGCGTTCCACCTCACGTGCTCGACATGGACAACTGCACCCCCGTCGTATATGCGACTCTCAGAGGTAGCGCTGAATGTGTGCAGGCTTTGTTGTGCAACGAGTGCATCGCTCTACAATCGCCGTCTCAAAATTCTAGCCTGGAGCCCCTATCCCTAGCAAGTCAGCACGGGCACGCGGACGTCGTATCATTGTTGTTAAAGGGAGGCGCAAAATGTACTTCCAACAGCAATGGGGAGTATCCTATACACCTCGCTGCTCGTGAAGGCCATGCAGAGGTCTGCAAGCTGCTCTTGGATCACGAAGGATGGGATCTCCCGGACAAATATCATGAGTGGACACCGCTCTTCCATGCTGCACGTAATGGGCGCACTCCGTGTCTATCTGTCCTGCTCCAAGCTGGGGCCCGTGTTGACCGAACCGACGAGCTCGACCATCAGGCAATACACTACGCCGCATGGCACGGTCACCGTGCGTGTGTCGACTTACTTCTCAGAGCGATGCCGAAAGTACACCTCGTCATTCATCCCGACCGCATTGCTATGATTCCAAGGTCTACAAGCGCCATGCAAATCGATGATCCCGATTCCATTCCATCCCTGTCCTTGCCTCCGCCTATAATGCCGCACCGAGTCTATGGTCACAATTACCTCGACAAGAACTACTTGGTGGTGATCACCATAGGGTTACCCCTTGCTCCTGATCCCAGACGGTCCGGAAGTGCGATTAGTTTTCATCCTCGTTTGTCAGATTCGATCTTAGCACAAAGCGTGTCGTTACCATCCCCAAACCGACTGAAAATGGTCATCACGGCTGGTCCTGGGGTCAATGCCGCGCCGTACACTATCGGGCTTCCCCAAAAAAACAATCATGATACATTTATGTTCCAGGCATCTAACTTGAAGGATCTTACACTGGAATTTTCAATCTACCCGAACTTTGGTACCAAAACAATCGGTCGTGCTGTCGCCCATCCGTATATCTTCCACCCTCCTGATGGTAGCTTTACGACGCTCCCCATCCTGGATCACCGTCTGCACAGTATGGGCGAAGTATGCACCCAGGTTTTCCTAATATGTAGGCTAATATTCACGTCCAGGTTAGCTTCTATGCGCGTGTGATAACTCCATTGCAGGGCATCACCCTGGAAGTTGGAGGAGCTGTCGAAACTTATTGGAAATCACTGACACTACCCCACGGTCCCTTACACCCTGGCCTCCAAGGCCTTCAATCAATACCCCCGTGGCGTCAATCTCCTAAATCGATGGATTCCACCCACACATCCCCATCGATCCACTCGACGCCCGCTTCTCCCTCGCACACAGTCACGCTATCTTCACTTTCTGGGAATTACGTTTATGCAATTATCCAGGTCACAAAGGATTTCCAACCTGTCTTATATGGTGAACGACTGCTACCGGAATCGTCCTATGATCTGGGCGTTAGTGATGTTACCCTTGCTCAATTCGACGCGCTAGCGAACCGGGTCGAAAGAGGAGAACAACTTGTCCGCAAGATGACTTCCATACAGGATTGGTACAGATTTCTACCACGGATAATGCTACCCCTATCGCGCTTTATGCAGGTACGGTGGGCTATATATATACAAAACGTGGGGTTTCTATTTACGTGACGTTGCAGGTTTTACCTGCCCAATTTGGTTTGACACTCGAGCTGGCGCTTCCCCCCAGTCAACACAACACTCGCCCCCCCGATCTCAATTTGAGCGTCAACGCCGTCCTTCGCGCGATCAGACAAACATCGTCTCTCGGCGGAGCATTTGCACGTCGGCGTATCGCCTTTACTTCTTTTTCTCCTCAAGTGTGTGCGGCGCTGAATTGGAAGCAACCAAATTGTAAACATTCCTCTTGTTCCATTTCTGCGGATCATCCTCCATCTCACGTTTCGCTTCGAAACTAGATCCGGTCTTCTTTTCGTCCAAGTGTGGTCAAGCTATCAGGGAACATGAGTCAAGTTCGTCCAACCCTGACCTGCGAGATACCGGTGACGATCAGTACTCGTTGAGTGTGGCGGAGGGTGTGGATTTCGCTAAAGCGAACAACCTCTTGGGCGTCTTCTTCGACTCCGAGCTATTGGTAATATAGAAACGCCATTCGTCATTCTTGTTGGCTTACCAAGTTTATTCACCAGCTTCAAGTTCCCTCGCTCATCCAGGGCATCCGTGATGCGGGCTTGTTGGTGGGCATCCACGGCGGTCCGTCATCAACTAACGTCATGTCTCATTCGGCGGAGAATGCCCATGTGGACGCATATGTCCATGATGGCACAGTAGTGTACACAGACCGCTCCACAAATGATTAGGTCTACTTTTACGTCCGTCTAGGATGCGGTGGCTGCGGGTGTTTCAGCGACCCCTACTAATAATACACCTTGTGATTTTTGATACATTGCCTTGATATGGATGCGAACAACATCTATGAATTGACGCCGGTTTTCTATGAGAGCTTCATCCACCTTAAATGGATGCTTTGTACAGGGCGGCATACGAGCCACCTTTCATGAGCAACTCTTCGTGGGTACCGAACTCGGTTATCGTCTACAAAGCGACGACACGGTCATTAATGTCGAAAGGGAGATGAAAAAGATGTCGAGGAATAAGGACGTACCCCTTGTTCCATCATCGCGATCTTATCGGCACGACGAGCGGTGGAAAGTCGGTGGGTGATGAAAATGACAGTTTTTGTTTTGTTGCCTGATGGGGACCCTGAGATACGGTTTATGGTATCAAAAATTTTGTTCTGGGCATGTGCATCCAGCGATGAAGTCTGCCAAGCCCCTGTTAGTGACGACAGACTCTCATGACGACATATGCACAGCTGAGACGTGTCGCTTACGGGTTCATCGAATAGCAACAGGTCAACCTCGGGTCGATCAGCTCGCATGCAAGCGCGAGAAATTGCTATTCTTTGCCACTGCCGTAAATGTCAAGTTCAATGGGACACACACTATTGTGATGATATAAGCATACCTCGCCACCTGATAGGCCATGATGTTGTCGTGAGGACATCCCGCAACCCGGGGTGCCTGGATAGGCAGGAGGCATAGCATCGAATGCCGAGGTGTCCAACTTTGTCTTCAGACCGTTGGGAAGTGAATCCACAAAGGTGTCCGCCCCGCCTAGGTGGACGGCACGGGAAACAGCTGCGTGTGACTGCAACCTTTGAACGTAACCCAATCCCACATTATCTCGAACGGTGGAATTAAACTTTGAAAAGTCTTGAAAAACTGCTGTGACATGGCGATGGTACTCGGCAGGCGACAACCGCCGTATGTCAACATCGTTGATAAGGAGATCGCCCTGGTCGAAATCTAGAATTCGTAACAGGACTTTCGCAAGCGTGGACTTTCCTATCTGATGCATTAGATCCAGGACGAGCCGACGGTTTCTCCCGGAACTTGCCTGATCCGTTATACCCAACAATCGCAAGGCATTCCCCGGCCTCCAGGCTGAAAGTGACGTCTTTCAAGGATGCTTCCTTGCTTCCCGGATAAGTGAACGACAGGTGCCTGTGACGGAGCGTAAGTAAGTCTCAAAAGGAATACCCAATAAAGGTTAGGGGACCTGGCTTCGATTTTCATACCGCAGGACAAGTTCGGATAACTTATGACGTCTTCCTCCGTTGGTTCCAGCTCAGGATGGATATTCATGGCTGCACAGAATGCCCCCATCAAGAATATGCCCTGAAATGCCATACGGACCGTCGTTAAGAAGTTTCCAAACGTGAAGACCACAGCTTGGATCGAGCTCCGATATAGCGCCAACGATCCGAGTGATGCAGAAGACGATTGAACCATGAGAAGAAGAGGAAGCTGCGGAAGGAGATTAGGAAACGTGACTACTCATCGATGGACGCTCACATTTTGCAGAGCGAATAGAAGATCGGAAATGTTGGTCTGGTGCAACAGCTGAGATAATGTCAACTGGTTCGAAGGCGAGGTGTCTCCGTCGTACAACATGACCTTCCTAGCATTGGACCACGATTGAAGAATCCATGGGCCGAGGCCAAAGAGGAGTACCTCTTGACGGTGTGACTCGTTGTATGCAAGATTCCGCAAATTTTCCTGGCGTTCCGCGGTCCGGGCCTCGTCAGGAGTGTAAAGCAGCTCTGGAGACGATTGAGAGCCAATAAAACGGTTCAAAAGCAGAGGGAATAACGCGGACACGAGAGAGAGTAATAGCACTCCCAAGTTGGCGGAACCCGTGAGGGACAATAGAACGACGAGGTGAGAGATGAGTTCAGATATTAAGGCGAATATTTGTATGAAATCGAAAGGGGAAAGTAGTCCAAAACTGCCCATTCCGGCAAAGGAGCGAACGAACAAATCGGATTCGTGAAGACAGTCCCGGACGACGGGGTCCGAGAGCGTCGGAATGTCGAGCCGTAGCCGTTGCGCAATTTGTTGGTATTCGACATAGAACCGGGCCGATTCGTGAACTATGTGCTCGTTTGCAGTGCTTGGAGTACCATTAACAGTCAGCGGACATGGAAAACATGGAAATGATCCGGGACATACGCAAACGAATCGATGGCCGTCTCAGCGGCCCGTCTGACGAGCTCGGCAGCTAGCAATCTCAAGAGGCGGCCCCAGGAGAAGCACCCGGAGGACACCAACGTCTGAAGCTGGAATATATGATGGATCAGAACGCCGAATTGACTTGCCGGGGTACACACCTCGTCAACGATCATTGCTTGAGAATAGCCCCTGAACGCAGGAAAGAAGCCACGGACGATGTGGAGAACCATCATGAGGGTGGTTCGGAGTGGGTGGAGAGCCCACAGGGTGGATATGAAGTCGGGGAGACACGCATGGGCGATTGTGAAAGCATGTTTAATATTTGGCTCGTTTATGGGGCGTTGTGCGCCGGGCATGAGGTATGTGCCCCTACGGCGTGGTACGTCACGAGAGGCAAGCCACGCTTGTTCGATGGGATGAGATGAAACTGGAGAAGAGGGTTTTGGGGGAGGAGGAGAACGAAGAACAGGACAGGACCGACGCCTAAGCTGGCTCGACGGCTTTGACATTCTCAAGGATACGGGGGACGACGGGGAGATAACATGGCCTGGAAAGGAGGATATAAGAAGCGGAAAGGGTCACAGCATTCTCGGGGTTCACGTCAGGATGATGCCAATAGGCAAGTCCGCCTCACCCGCGAGCGAGATCCGAGGTGATGTCTTTGTGCAGTGCATACCAGTTTGGCAGAGACGTCCCGACTTTCTGAGCACATAGTAGTGAGAAGAAACAAAACAGGGCAGCACAATTTATGAAACTTTACCTCGTTTTAGGAATCAAAGACCGACAACACGCCAACGTAGTCGTACCCTCCTCCACCAAAATCCACTTGTCAAAAGTCCGGCTTCACCTTACCGGTATTATACACAGCTTGCGTCCCCAACTGACTCGAACAGTGTCCTCGCTGCCACAGTTCCACGACGACGACGGCTCACTCAGTTGCCGGTTTCCCCACACTCGGTTTTCCTTGAGATATCCGTAATTGGCCGTTGCATCCGACATTCTCATCTCACTCCATTGGGTCAGTCAGGGACTCCTCCAACAAAAAAAAAAAAGTCCCAATTTCTCGCCGCATTGCCCCCACCCTTCTGAGTGTTCCCTAACTGTAACGCTCGTCCAGACCACAGCCTGCACCCACCCATTTCCGTACTTCCTCAAATGTCATCTCATGGCGAGCTCTTGTCCAGTAAATTACGACAGGTAGAGGCTCATCGGGCTACTGAGTCTCAATCCCTCAACGAGCCCGATATCCCCCGAGCTGACGCTAACTCGGTCGAGTCTGCCAATTCTGAAATCGACTTCCCCCACTCAGTCCCTGTACGTCCCCTCTGGCCTCATGTCCGCGAGGGTTACGGCTTTCGCCTGCCCTCTGGCGTATCCACTCCGCTCTCAGGCGGTGGTGCTGAGAACGGGAGCCCACTCCCCGACCCGAATGGCCTCGGTTGGCCCGGTGCGTTCTCGCCCATGGCTCGTCTCACGTTCGAGTCGTTCATCTGGTTCCAGCAAAGTCGACCGTCACTCGTCTCAACGCTACTCCACAAGAGCGCGCCGCCTGTGAGAAGCGAATGGCATCCGCAGTTCGCACCATCCTCGAATGCATTGGTGAAGATCCAGACCGCGAAGGGCTTCTAAGAACCCCCGAGCGATACGCTCAAGCCATCTTGTGGATGACGCGAGGCTACGAGGAACGCTTGGCAGGTAAGTTTCTGGCGTATCCGAATGCCCTCCGAATTACATCCCCTTCTCAGACGTCATCAACGATGCCGTGTTCGCAGAGGATCACGATGAGATGGTCTTGGTCCGTGATATCGACATCTCAAGCTTGTGTGAACATCATCTAGTTCCGTTCACAGGGAAGGTGGGTGCCATACCTAGTTCCGCAACACCCACGATCATACTATTCTTAGGTTGCCATTGCTTACATTCCCAATCGGCTCGTGTTGGGCCTTTCTAAACTTGCACGCGTTGCCGAGACGTTCAGCCGCCGTTTGCAAGTCCAAGAGCGGCTGACAAAACAAATTGCAATCGCAGTTCAGGAAGCGATTAAGCCTCGTGGAGTCGCTGTCGTGATGGAGGCCACGTGAGTGTTCTTCTCTGAGTTGTCTACCAGCTCACAATTTCATCGGATCGTCGCAGTCATATGTGCATGACCATGCGTGGTGTACAAAAGCCCGGTTCCATTACCGTAACTTCCTGTATGTTGGGTTGTTTCCGGACACAGCAGAAAACGCGCGAGGAGTTCCTCACACTTATAAAGAAGTGAATTACATATAGCCTACCTCCCGATTCAACTCGCCTAATCTGATTCAACTCGGAGCCACTCCTTAACAGCTATTACTACCCATCTAGTAATATATGTATACACCCTTCACGTTGTTTTAGTGGGAGTAATGTAACGATGTATCATCTATTAGGGATGTAGCGAATATAGACACACCACCTTCTCATCTACAAGACAGTGTTCATACCTAATCCTTCCTCGCCGATCGTGATTTATCCCCTGCCTGAGGGTCAATTGGTAGTGTCCTCTTGGCTAGTCCGTGAGGGTAACGATTGCGAATAATCCTCGGTCGTTTCAATGGTTGCGACGATAGGTCGCCTGCCGGGATGCTGCTGGTCTCTCCAACGTCCTTATCCCGATCTGGATTACAACTAAGTTAAATCCAGTTAGAAGTTGACAGCCGGATACTAACCAGTGACCGTTCGTTTCCTATTGTCACGATCGTCGTCCTTGGGAGGCGCATCAGATCGGTAAGATGCTGTTGGCGGCGCTTGGGGAGTCGAGCGCATTGTCTCCTTCTCGCCTATCCTTGAACGTAAACTGGAGGAGTCTGGGGTGCCAGCACCTGTTGAACCAGGATAGGCGTGTGGCCCGTGGTCACGTTGTTGACCTTTCCAATCACCGCCGCTTCGGCTAGCGCTAGGCTCAACTTTGCTTCCGCCCCTGGAACCATCCACAGAGGACATTGCCCTGGGGGCTGACGGAGTGGTTGGAGGCAAGGCTTTGGGACCATCAGGTATCCGCTTTTCGTTAGGCTGTTATGTCATGTTAAAGATGTAGTCACGTTCAATCTTTCAATATACCTTATCGACCGGTGGACGAGGCTCTCCCTCAGATGTCTGAGGTTCCGTTCGACGCCTATCGGAATCCCGAGGTCGATCGTGACTTTCCTTGTCAGCGCGGCGGCCACGGTCCTCCCTATGACCCTCCTTGCGAGAGCTGCGTTTCGAGGTGCGTTCAGCCTGTCAACAGGTGAGTCAAGTCACACCAATCCAAGGGGAACAACTGACATCGTCTTCGGTAAGCCGACGCCTTTTACCGAGAGCATCGTCCCCAACTTGAGCGCCGGCGCGGTGTCGCGTGGGGTCGGGTCGGGTAGGAAGACTTCGGGGCTCTGGTGTGGTAGAGGGGGCTCCGGGAGCTGAAACTTGACTTGCTCTATCTCGGTCCTTGCGCGATTCGCGGTCACGATCCTTGTCGTCACGACGGTGGCGATCTCTGTCTCGATCCCTGTCTCTGTCCCGTTCTCTATCTCTGTCGCGACGATCTCTGTCCTTCTCCTTCTCCCGCTCCCTGTCGCGTTCCCCGCCACGCTCCCTGTCACGATCACGCTCCCCGTGCCTATCTCGACCACGTTCTCGGTCACGTTCCCTGTCACTTTCCCTATCCCGGTCACCCTCCCGAACGGAGGCACGATGGTTCGAACCCCTTTCGTTTCGGGGACCATGAGCTGCGCTACTCTCTTTGCGAGATAATCGCGACTCATGCCGAGTTTCTCGCTCTGAAGGCTTCCCATCCACATGATCACCTTCTCCAGTTCCACGGTCGGAACGGCGCTCGCCGCTTGCTCGACTCTCCAAGCTATGATTCCTTGTCCCAGGAGATGCAGTGCGCCGGCGTGGCAATGGTGACGGGGCTCCGGAACCTGGCTGACTACGCACATCGCCCGCCGATCGCCGGTCATCAGATTTCTCCGATACACGGTGGCCGATCGTTTGCTTGGCTGTTTCGCGAAGCTCTTGCGCTGAAAGCGTTTGGCTTGGGGCTGTTGGCGGTGGCATGGCATCTTGGAACTGTTTCTCTTCAGTCCGTTGCCTAGGGGATAGAGGAGATTCTCGTGGGCTAAGGGCTTGCCTGGAAGGTTTGGGAGCTTCCTTGTGAACGGGAATCGGCGCCCTGATATCAACAGGCATTG
The DNA here is from genome assembly GCA_038090475.1 of Wakefieldia striispora. Classification (NCBI taxonomy): domain Eukaryota; kingdom Fungi; phylum Basidiomycota; class Agaricomycetes; order Agaricales; family Hymenogastraceae; genus Wakefieldia; species Wakefieldia striispora. Next base: position 164,772 of record JBBPMU010000001.1, read on the forward strand.
GGGGTAGGGAATTCTGCGCAACAGCGGACGGCTGTCGCGCTCCAAAGCGTGATAAGGCAGGTTCTTGTAGCAGGTGCTTCCTTCCCTCTTTCGGTGCAATCGGAGCGGCATCAACATCCATGACATCCTGTTTGAACAGGCTTTCGCCATCCGGCGCTGGTGATTCACTTCCCTTATCTGGCTTGACTCGCTTCACCTTTTCGGGTCTAGGAATGCTGATCGGATGGTAACCGTTGAGAACAAGTATTTATACCAGTTACAACCATACCTTTCGATGGCCAATTTAGCTAAACTAGCTGGTGTGGATGGTCTTTCATCGATGCTCTGAGATGTGATGCCTAAAACCTGAGCCCTTGGGGCTGCCGGAACGCTTGAGGCCATGCTGATTTCGCGGCGCGAATCAGCCATCACAGAACCGTTAGGCGGTTGTGCAGAACGCGATTTGTCGGATGCCTGTGTGGCAGACAAGCCAGGCTTCGGAGACATGGTACCGTTCAACTGCAAACAGAGTTAGGCAAGAAAGAATGCACAGGCGAAAATATCCCACCTTGGGAGGCGTTGGTCGTGAAACTGTCCACTGAGACTCACGTTTCTTCAAAGCCGCAGAGTAGCTACGATGGTATTAGAGTAAGGTTCAAGGATGAAAGAATGTAGTACTCACGCCCTACTTAAGATCTTAAGGTCACCACGTTCTTCGCCTTCCACCAGTTTATCAATCATGCCATCGATGACAGGTCCATACTCGCTAACAGCAGCTACAGGAAAGACAGGAAGAATCTCCTTGAGTACGATGATGGCGTTGTAAACATGCATGAATTCTCCTGTTTCAATGCAATTGCAAAGGCTCTGTGAAGACATTAATTGAATCGTTTGTGCCACGGTTTTCGCACTCACCCTCCCCAGCTTTCTGTGCCACTTGCGTAGAATCTGTTTGAAACCCGACCACGGCAACAAGTCTTCAGGCAAAAGGTTCATCTGATCCTTATTGGTCCAACGTGGTTGGAAGCCTGGAAGGAGAACAGTCCTTCCGCCGATCTTCGTACGGTTCTCATGGACGAAGAGTTGCTCGTCTTGTGCCCACTTCCATAGGTCCGTAAGAACACCTAACAAAAAGCGCCCTATTGCCCAAATTATGCCCCACACACATGACTACAGGACAAATCATACCATAGTTCTTCGCTTCGTATTCACTGCAGGAGAAAATCACTGTTTTGATGTAATCTCCGAGAAGCTGGGGTCCAGAGATTCAATCAAAGCCTTGTGTAAAAACTTAATGCTAACCTTGTCGTAGCACATCAACGTGGGGAAGCCCAGCGTTCCCTGTGTATGTATGACTTTGATTATTTGTGCGCAGTAGTCGGCGTCCATAGGTGATAATAAACAACGAGGTTGGATACAGTGCTCAATAATGGCGGTTGCCAAGACTGCATAACGATGTTCGACTTGACAATAGGTAAGTTGCATGAACTGTTGGGAATTGACACGAACTCACCATGGGCAAACCAGTGCTGCTTTTCTCGTGCCAAACGTTTCAGTGTGAATACTCTCGAAGCTGTCTGTTCCTTGAACTCTTGGGCTAACGTGTTGACAAACGCGTTGCACCGGTCGCGTTTTGCCCTATGGGAGCTCGCAGTAAGCCGCTTCGTACGGTCTGAGGAACGGTCGGCACTGATGTATTTGGCATCTTCCTGTCGACTGAGGGTGCGTAGCGCAGCTCCCTCTTCGTCATACCTGGCGGCTGGTGGAGACAGATCATACATGGACAATTGCCAGAATGTCAAGTAAAAGGCAGGACTTTGATAGGAGACCATTGAATTTAGAGCTCTGATTCTCTGGGAAGACGCACCCAATCACGTCAATTGCGTTGCTCTTCGCGATCTTTCGCACGTCGTCGAAAAGCGCTTCCAGTTCAGGTATCCAAGGACTCTACAAGATAGTGACTGTCATTGTGCTGAGTATGTCAATTGTGCATGATCTACCGACCTCTGCAACAGGAGATATTGTTTCCAATTCAATATCCATCGCATTATCCTCATTGCTCTCGGCCAACAATGGTTTTTGTTCGGAGTTATCTCGTGGTGTATTGATACCACTCGGCGACTCCATGCGCGATGCCGATGCTGACGGGTCACGTTTGGCTGACAAGCGAGCCTTCAGGCGCTTCTCGGCTTCTTCATTGGCGGCACGCTCCTTTTCTTGCATTGACAAGGCCATTTTCTAAAACCCAATCAGCATTTAGTCAATTATCGCAGATCGAATCCTTACTAAGAGAACGTTGTTAAGCATCGGTCGGATAATCTGCATGCAAATTGGAGCAGAGATTCCGTATAACTCTCCAAGGTCGGCTAAAGAAGGAAGGATCCTTTTCGCATAGTCTTCAGGAGAAACAACAGCTGGGGAGGTGAGAAGTTCTAGGTACTGGAGGAGCACCCCGTGCGTCTGAATTGGACAAGCAACTTTGAGACCAGTATTCGATCATATGACGCACAACCTACGATATCGAACAAACTTGCGAGAGACTTGAGATAGGTGTCTGGAGCCTTAAACACACAGGACTGACGCTGCTGCGCGACCTGAATGAGGAGAGGCAATGCCAAAGACGTCTCCAGCAGACTCTTTCCCAGTCGGTGAGGGCCTTTGAGTATTGCATCGCCAGGATCCAGACGGGCACCTCGAGTTGCGGAAGCGATTGCCTCGATGCGTAGTGCCGGACCGCCGGCCATCGCAGTGATCTGTGAGTCTGAGAGACTTGGAAGTGGTTCAATGCCAGCCATTTTCCAGATAAGCTCGCGAAGGACTACTATTTCCGTTGTTTGGCCGTTGTACAGTTGATGCACGATGTATTTCAGCAGTGGGGACAAATCCGCGCTGTATCGACGGAACAGCATACCCGTGAAGGACGCAAGACCTGTTGTTGTCAGAACCCGTCACGAAATGCCATGACCTGACTTACTTTGCAGCCAGTCCGAAATATTGACGCCGTCATCCTTCACCCGATTTTTGTAAGGGTTGGAGAGGGCGTCAAGAATGATGTACACTAATACATCAAATCCCATGGTGGTGACATATCGAAGTGCTTGGATCACCACACCGGCCAAATTATCATACGCCATAATTTGGTTCACGGCGTTTGTGAAGAAAATACAGGGATTGGAGTGGGCCAATTTCGCGACCGTGCCAGACAACGTGTCGACGGTCTGATGTGATAACCGTCGCAATATTCCCTTCGATTCGCGATCAGCTTGCACTTGACGTATGCGTAGTTCTGGATGCGAGCCATATATACTGGCCTTCCACTCCCCGTAAAGTTTCCACCGAGTAGTTGTTTCATACTGCCGGACAATATTCCATATCTCAACAGTGCAAACAGCGTTCCCCCGGATGAGAGGTAAGGAAGGTAGAAAGTATAGTCGCAAAAGTTTGAACCAGAACACGCGAACAGGATTCAAGGGATCTGGCTCCCCTGTAGGTCTCTTCGTGACAGGATCAACAGGAGCCTGAAGTGATGATGAGTGCATTAGCGGACAACTGGAAGAGCCAACTTACCATTGACATTAATTGTGACCTCCCTAGACGCGCGACTTTCGTGACAAATAACGGGTCACGCGATATGTGAAGGCCCACAAAGCTCATAAGAGGTTCGATCACGTCAACCAAATCCTCGAACGTTATCGACAAGGGGACTCGCTCCGACCAGTCAGGGAAAAAGAATACGAACTCGGTGGTAGCCGTGCCGGGGGGAGTCGGGGCAACTGACGTCAGCTGTGACTTGCGGGTAGGTGTATGAAGGATGCCAGTCGACCCATATCGAACACGAGGCTGAGTAAAGCTGGGATTCCGTTCCTTCAAAACGAAAGTCGTATCGTACAGAGGTGTAATAGAATGCTTGAGAACGCGGAGCACCAGATCTGCAAGTTCGACATGAGCGTCCACAAACCACGGAAACTTGGTCAAGATGGCAAAAGCGGGTCGTAAAGCGCCAACAGAAAGTAAGGCACTGGCGAGAGCGGCCTTCTGGTTGGGAAGTTTCATATCCAAGTTCTTTTTAGTTTCCTCCCCAGGCTCTGGACGCGTCTTTGAACCGGAGTTCGTCGACTCTAAAGGAGCTGCCATCGCTAGCTGAGTGATCCTAGCGTCTGCGATCTTTTGTTGACCCTGCTCCATATAATCCCGGAGGTAGGAATCCATATCTGTATCAAAAGGTGACAACTGAAGTGGCGTCAAGCTATGCCCGCATCACGCAGTGAAGTCAACCCACATGGGGATATAACTCCTCGAGCGAAATAAACCCTTCCCGTATTAACACAGCGGCCGCGAGGTACAAATTCTTCGGTACCGGTTCATGAGTATCCGGACCCTGTACAACGCTCAGAGGGGTAACACAGATGTGAAAATGCATGGCAAACCTGATGGTACGCGAACTTGAAACCAAGGACTTGGGCAAGTACCCGCGACTCAGAGGTGCTCGGAAGTGAATTCAGACCTTTTTGGTTGAGAGATATTGTTTCAGCGATTTCAAGGATCTCATCGAGCGATTTCCCCTGATACTGGTCCAGCGATGACGCGGGTGGCATGCAATGGCTATTTTTGCGAGCTGTAGAGCACTTTGCAGGACCTGCCCACGGGGAGAATGAAAGAAGGGAGAGGAAGAAACTGTAGTGGGACACGATGTTGACGGTTAGCACGTCGAGGATGATATCCAGGGCACGATTGGGATCGAGGTCGAAATATCCAATAAGGCCCATGATCTTGTCCCATACAGTTCGGGAACGTTCCTCTATGGATGCGCTATTCTCGACAGGTCTGCCATCCTGCGGAGAATGGGGAGGTCCCAGAGAGCTCATCAACTCCACGCATAGTTTGCTGTAGCCTTCCGACTGTTCGCGAAGGAGGTTGAACTTGTTTTGCTTGTAACTGCAAACCAACCCAGAACGTCAACGTACACATTACACCGCTCATTAGGAACCTACAAGAGTCCGGTTCTTGTTCTAATTTCCTTCTTTTCAAACGACGACCTGTCCGATACAAGGTCCACATTGGCAAGAAGACTCAGATCAAGGCGCTCCCGACATGCAGCTACAGTGGCTATCCCAGCAAACTAGAAAGACCGTAAGTTTAGTGTACCTCGGAGATTCGCTGATGCTCACCAGGAGTCTCTTAACAATGTCAACGAGGATGTCCTTGTCTTTCTCAGCAGCTTGCTTGATTTCCGTGGCTTTATGCAAGTCACCGGGCTGTGTCGCATGTTCCGTAGTTGCGATAATAGTTTTAGCATCCGCCACAAGCTCGTCCAACTGCGCGTCAAGAGACCAGACAATGTCGACAAGTAGCTCTCCGAACATGGTATCGCTTTGAATAGGCCGAGACCGGGCAGAGGAAGAAGGCAAGGACACCAGGACCGACTGGGCGAAATCGACGAAACCTTGTGGGGTTAACAAGCTGCGCGGTACCCAAGTCCTCAGAAGAGAGAATAGAAGAGTATGATACGCAGTTGTGAGAATTTCGACACTAGTCGGGTCCGTAGGGTTCAGATGAGCCGGAAGAAGGAAACTTCGACTGCAAACGGGTTATGAAGGTGAAAATGCCACACAAAGATTGAACATACCATTCGTTCTCCCCATTCTTAGACCACTTTTCTAAGAAACTGTTGACCTTGTCAACGACATTCATGACCGAACTGTTACGAGGACGTTAAGCACAGCAAACACGAGCACAAACGGCTTACTGCAGGCTTGCTTAGGCGCCAACTACCGAAAAGACAAGCAGAATCATTATTGTTCATTGTTTACATATGTTATTCAATTCCTTGTATAGCAAACAAACACCCCTAAGTACTTTCCAATGGGTTATATAGGGTGCTATGCTTGATCTAGTTGCAAGTTGGCGACCCACGTTGAACCTTCTACCCGATTCTCGTAAACTGGCTTAGAAAGGTCGTCCTCGACCTAGATGTTTGACCAGTAGCCCAGATGGACAGTTTGCTGGAAATTAATGTATTGGGTAGCAGACCACGTATCCATTCAAGAAGCTGGATTATCAATGCCACTCACTGGCTCAGTCTGGCACTGGCAGGTGTCATTTTCGATGAACCGGGTAAGACTGACTTGTATAAGTCCATACTGAATTACCCTATGACCTCCGTTTGTTTTGACGCCCTTTCCGAAGTCCAGATCATGCTGGCACAGTGTGGACACCGACGTGCCGAGTTGTGCTCAGCTCAGAGTGTCTAGTTCGAGACTCGTGCTTTACCAAGACATATACTACGCCCACATCCATCACAAGGTTGGGGCCCTCTCAGGCCTCAGGTTTCAGCCTCAGGCCATCAGGAACGTAGTTGCAGTGGCGCCAGTGGCGGCGAGCGCCACAGGCTGATCTCGAGACCAAACATGGAAACAAGTGCACACTATAACACGCACACGGTTCACGAGACTCGTCCGCCCATGTGATCTGAGTTCATTTCAATCACTACCCGTCGGGTAATCGCATTGGACGTGGGCTTACACGCGGCACACCCAACGGCCACAAGATTTGACGGATTCAAGGACGAGCTGACCTATTGGACGATAGTGAGTACCGATTCCGCGACCCGTGTTCAGAGCTTCTGGTTCCAGCGGTCCGAGTCCTAGTCAGGGCATCACGCACGCCAGACTGTATCGTTCTGGTATGGCAGAGCTGGCCATTCTATTTTGAGTTCCACGGGTATGCTTATACTATATCTGCGACTCACATGCACATATCTTTGCCCTGGATGATACCCACGGAGGCCTATAAGTACTCGCGCGGTCGTGATGGAATCACACCCGCTAGCACTCCCTTCTTCCTCATGACTGACATCATCCCAGAGAAGGCATTGGAGAGTGGGAGCGAGGACTCTGGCTCGCAACGCCAGGAGATCTTCGAGCGCCCTACAGGATTGATGGGACTCTATTACAATCCCTACTTCCAAGTGTCTATGCTCGGATTCGTTTGTTTCATGTGCCCTGGCATGTTCAATGCCCTGGGAGGGATTGGCGGAGGTGGCCAGGTCAACACAAACGCTCAGGCTAATTCGAATACAGCCCTTTATGCAACCTTTGCGTTCTTTGCGTTCTTCTCGGGGTCCGTATCGCTTCTGTTGGGATGTCAATTGATATCTGATCCTCCATAGGACGGTCAACAACGTGATTGGACCTCGTCTCACCCTTTTCATCGGGACACTGGGGTACTCCCTGTACATCGCTTCCTTCTTGTATGTATTCCGCCATCTTGATCATTGTCAGCACTCACATTATATCTACTAAATTAGGGCAGATAACATTCACCCCAACGCATACGACTTTGTTGTTGTTGCGGGTGCCATCCTCGGCGTGTGTGCAGGGTTTCTGTGGACCGCCCAAGGTAGTTTGATGATGGCTTACCCCACCGAGGCACAAAAAGGTCTCTTCATCGGTATTTTCTGGGCTATCTTCAACCTGGGTGCTGTGATCGGCTCCGCAGTTGCGTTTGCACTCAACTTCAGTAACCAAGTACGTTCTCTTGCTGAATTCCCCCGCAAGAGTTCACGTTCAACTCGTGTCAGGGAAATACAGGTTAGTGTACCACCTGAATAAGGTTACAACTGGTCTGATATTGGTTTTCTGAAGTTTCGAATGGAACCTATGTTGGTGGTGTATTACTTCCAAAAGAAACGTCACGCTGAGATTCGTACACTTTCCAGATCGCTTTCCTGATTATTACCCTCGTTGGGGTGGTTATGTCTCCGTTCTTGGCAGATCCAAAGAAAATTATCCGGACAGATGGAACTAGAGTTACCCTACCCCGCCAGCCATCCTGGAAGGCAGAATTCTACAGCCTCTACGTTGCTCTCAAGACTGATCCGACGCTTATCTTACTGTTCCCTATGTTCGTCGCAAGCAACTACTTCTACACATGGCGTAGGTAGCTTGTCTCAGTACAGTGACTAGCTGACCGACTTGAAAAAATACAGAGGGAAACGACTTCAACGCCGCGCTTTTCAATATTCGCACACGCAGTCTCAATGCATTCATCTACTGGTCAGCGCAGATATTTGGGTCCATGTTTATTGGGTATTGCGTCCTTGATCGGTCGCAGTTCAGGCGTCGAACGCGTGCGTTTGCTGGTTGGGTCATCGTAACAGCAATGGTCTTTATTGTCCACATATGGGGCTACGAGTATCAGAAGTGCGTTTCCCCACGATTGCAGGGATATTAAATTCAAGGAGGCCTCAGAAACTACACACGAGCTACTCCGCATCCGGACATTGACTTCAGCGATCCCAGATACCCAGCACGCGCCTGGCTCTACATTTTCTGCGGCCTCTTAGATGCCATGTGGCAGACGTTTGTATATTGGCTAATGGGAGCGATGTCGAACGATTTATCGAAACTTGCTGTCTTCACTGGGTTCTGTGCGTCCTTCTGATTGCTGCTCAGATGACATTGTGACTTGGTGTCCACAGATAAAGCATTGCAATCCGCTGGTGCCGCCGGTGCATGGCGTGCGGACGCTGTTAATTCACCGTGAGCTTTCTCCCCCCTGGTGTTTTCATAACTGAGGCGCATCGGTCAAACCAACAGCTACATGAGTCTATTCCTCTCTACATGGGTTTTGTGTGCGGCGGGAATGGCTTTCGCTCTTCCGATGATTCACTTCCGTATCAAGGATCATACCGACCTAGATGATGTCGAATTGTCTGTATCTTGTGTTTTTTTTGGACTTGGACTGACTGTTTTCCTCCGCAGCGACCACAAGGCTCGTGGAATTTAGGATACATACACGAATCGCGACGATTTGATTGACGACCGAACTTTAAGTATCTCTTTCATTCTGTGGGACAATCGTGGCCATTTTCCTGTGTCGTGTTATTTCAGTTAATCCAGTTAATCAAGATCTTTGAACGACGAGTATTCTGAGTCACCGTAATCGTTGGCTTTATCAAATAAATCCTGAAGTATAGTGCTTACAAGTAACTTGACACGCATGTCATAGCAATGGACACGCCAATGGTTGGTCATGCTATGGAGTCGCTGGGACATTTCGGGTCTTCGAAATCGACATGGTGATCAAGCTCCAATTTGCGTATAGGTGACGGGACTCGAATACCAGATATTGGTGATCTTGTACCTCCGACGACTTCCGTCAACTAATCGTACGAATTTTAGCTGCAAAGACCAAACCGTGACAGTGCCCAGAAGACTACTAGTACTGTCGTGCTCATTACCATTCTAGTATCAATTCACCCAGATTCGACGTTTGTTCGCAGACAGGCTATCTAACGAAGCTGTGGCATATTGCTCCTTGCGTGACAGTGTTTGCAAGGGCACACACATCCGTGACCAATGAATGATCGAGATGATACTTTCAAACCAAGAGGACTGGGACAAAGTGACATAAAGCCACGACCCAAGGTTTACGGGGACGTAGGAAGGTCCAGTGTGTCACCTGACACGCTCCTCCCCAGTTCCTCGACAGCTCGCTGTACAATAGCTGTAACCTTGCTCCGAATCTCATCCACCTGGGTGCGTCGTTTGGTACCTCCACACCCCACGATTGGATATCCGCCCGCTTGGATAATCGCACGTTCCACCCACCCTCTACCACTGTTGGTTCCCGATTTGATCGATGCCCTATCGTATCTTATCGGATTCCCTGCTGCACTATGTGGCGAGGAAGCGTGCCTATGTAGCACTTTTGATGCAGCCAGGATCCTGTCGGGCGGTATCGGGTCACCAAATGTGACACCGAGTTGGATACCCATCTTTGGGAAGTACTTGTATGGAAACAAGCGATGCTCTGGCATTAGTTTATCAAATCCTGTACGCGTATGATTAGGTTTAGATCAAGGATAGGAGGACGCCAACATTGGGGATTCGTACCCGTCAACCACATAGGTATGATTAGGGGTGGGACGTTGGTTTCCATGATGACACGTCCACTGATCGAGGCGCATCATGGTGAGAAGGATTCTAACTTTGTAACACAAAACACGTACACACCCCACTTGAAACGTGGTAAATGTACGGTGCCATCGGTCCGTGGATAAACGCTAGGCTGACATACCTTTCCCTCTCCGAACAGGTGCAGCTGGAATAGGATCGATACGAATAACAAATGGGCGACAAGCAAACACGAACCCAGTGTCCCTGATTCAACTTTTCGATAGCCAGGTCGAGTGCGGGCTGCCATATACCCTGTCCCCGAAACGTCTCTATTACCTGCCCCTTACGAAAGAAAGCCGAGAAGAGACTTTCTGGCAGTAGAACTTCAACATGGAATAGTGAGATGATGATTTTCGCTCCACTGACGGATTCGTGAACATAATATCCGAAGCGCCCAAAACCCATCGTATGGTATGCGAGTTCGTAAAGTTTTTGAACGGAAGTATACCCCAGGTCACAGGATCATCGAGGCTAGATAGAAGGGTAAGAGGTAGGACGTCAACAAGCATTGCGGGCATGAACGGACGTGGATAGATGATTTGAAACTGTCACAGATTTGAGTTTTCAAACCGGACGCGCCACACTGCGCTGCATACCTGTTATTAGACCTCGACCACTTCGCTTGCCTTCGCTCCTAAGAGCGTCTAATAGGATGGGTAAATTGCTGACAGTGACGGAACAAAGGCCAGAATTGAGGAAAGCTTTGGATGTGAGTCCTACTGCTGATATGACTGCGGAGGACAGCAGCCGGGACATTGAACGGGAGGACTGTCACTGTGAAAGGTTTGTCAAATGCCAACTACACATCTATACGCTGACTAAGCGATAAGAAGTAAATTACAGTAGTAAAAGGGCGAGTGTTTTGACGTCTGCGTTCACCTTGAGTACTTCACCGCGCCGCGCTTCCTTTCGAGACGTGCTAGTGCCACGCTGGGCATTTCGTTCGCGTGCTTCGCGCCGCTTTCCCCTCAATCTTATCATTCATGTTCTCCGCGTTCCTCGTATCTCTCCTTTCCGCGTTCCTACTGCTATGCCTCTTATCCCCCGCAGTGAGGAAGTCAATCATGGAGGGGAATGATACTCTCGATGCTCACGAGGCTGGCCTCACATTGGTGGCCTCCCGTACGTCGTGCTCCATCTAACCCAGTCAGTCTTCTTTACGTTTGCACAGGAAATCCGGTCAGGGAAACCGGGCCACCGGCCTGCATGGCAAAATTGATTATGTTGAGACACAAAGTGAGTCCTATCTCGCCGCTTTATCTCAGGTGGCATCAACGTCGTTTCAGATGCAGACCAGCGCGCGTAAACGCAGAAGTCCAATGGCCGTACGTCAATCACGAAACCTTACACTCGTTCAACCTACGCGTTCTCGCAACACCTGGGTCCGATTTGGCAGACCCACTGCAGGCAAACAAAACCACTAATCACCGACCATATCTAAATGCTACGAGTCTATTCAAACCTGCGAGCTACTTCAGTGCACTCGGTTATTTATCATGGCGATACCCCTTTCGTTTTTCTACAACTTTTGCTTGGCTGCTCTTCCCGAGTGCAAGTCCTATAAATCTTGTTGGTACTCACGCGGTCCCGTTATCATCGTGTATATTTGGATTTTCACTGCCCGTGAGGTTCTTGTGCGTAGTGATTTACTAGTTGACAATGGGAGAAGACATTCAGGGATGCTCATAGGTATACAAATAGACGATAATTCAGTACACTTGTTACTCGCGAAAAAAAAACAATGGTTATGCGAATTTACCGCTCCTGTCAGATACTGTGGACAAGAGACTCCTTGAAGTCTTTGGCTTGTGTGGCTCACTGACCGTATGTGTCGAATTCGAGAACCGTGTTGACCTCAGAGAACTACCTTTTTTGTGGCCAGTGACAGCAGCACTATTGCCCGATCGTCCTGTGCCTTGGTATTGGGGTCTCTGATTTTTCGCCCAGGATTGCAATTGGGCGCGTTCTTTGTCGTCCATAGGTCGCTCCGGCCGCTGCAGCATTGTTCATAAGTCCAAGTGGATTTTTTGCGAGAACAAACCGACCTCGACGTCAAAATCTAGTGGGCCAGCATTTGGATGACGACCTGTGGACTTGCCCTGTCGATATTCCACCACCTTTACGCGGAATGCTTCGTCGGGTTCAATCGCCATGGACCGGTCAATCCAACTCGTGTCCTCGGGGTCCAACACCTCGACCTCCTCCTGTGCTGCTAGTTTAGAAATGTCCAAGGAATATACCGTGCACACTAACATAATTATTTTGCGCCAACTCGCGCACACGTTGTCGAATTTCATCCACGGATACCATCTCCCGCTCCTCAGGCTCTTCAGTTTGAGTGTCACCATTGTCGAAAAGCATCACAGCATCTTCTCGCAGATGTACAAACTCGTCGTCTTCGTCGATGAGATCTTGGTGGTAGGTATCGTAGAACGCTCTCGTCTCTTCATTTTGGCCTGGAAAATTACGTAAGTCATATGATGTTTTCGAGACAAATTTACTAACCAAGAGCTTCCAGGCTATCGCCCTCAATCTTCCGTTTCTTGTACATTCTTTGACGAACACGGCGTGCGTCTTCGTCGTCGTCCTCGTCGCTGTCATCTTCAAGGTCAATTCCTCGGGCGCGGCGCTTCGTTCGGAATTTGCCCTCGATGGCATCCTGATGCAGTTTCTGAAGTCGCTCGTCGTCTTCCTCCTCATGCTCCCTAACGACCGAATCTCGGCATTGGTCCGCGAGTAGAAATGTCCCACTCACCGGTATTTCTCCTGGACAAGGTGAGCGGCTTCGGTTTCGGCATCTATTACCGCGTCATCCACAAGCCCCTCGACAACCTTGCCTTGGTCATCGTCGTCCTCTTCATCGTCGTCCCGCTTCGGACCTCCAAAACCAAACATATCGTCCTCGTCAGACTCCTCGGCTTCGACAGCTACGAATTCGGACTTCTTCTGTTTTTCATTCTGTCCTTCGGATGCTGGCTTAAGAGTTTTACCCAGAATATTAAACGCGTTCAACTTGGTGTCCGGGCTATTCTTTTGTCCCAGAGTCCTCTGTTCCAATGGTGAGGCGCTGCGTTTGCGCAATCGTCTGAGTGGTCGTGCCTCCGGAGAGAAGTCCAGAGAGGCGGCAAAAGACAGCGTGCGGAGAGGGGGACGTGTGCCGGGGAGTTGCGTTTGCGTGGTGTGGACCTGAGTTCCGGCGAACTTGGACATTTGGGAAGGTGTCATACGGTACGTTTCCGGACTTGAACCTTCAGGTCGAGTTTGTGTGAGGAATCTGACAAGACAACCATAAAATGGTTAGATGGGCGAACTCTCGCGGCAACTGGTCATACCCATGGTCGTCGATGTAGAGATGTTCTTTCCGCCTGTCATTTTGTTGAACCGCGGCAGCGACAACATATTCTTGCTCCTTCTCAAATATGGCTTCAGCCTTTTGCTGCAGGGCACCGCCAACCTCGAGGGCAGGCTTCAATCCGATATCAAGTGTTAATGATAACCCATCGTTCTCCGCCCTGCCGACAGACCTCTTTAAGCACTGATCCTCGGCCTGGTGAAACATTGGTTAGCAGAATATCTTGGTAGTCGAGGAAGGATTAGCTGACAGAGAATAACTGGGAGAATCCACCATTTGTGAGAGGGTTTAGAGAGGCTAATGTAGAAGGTTCAGGATTTCCTTGACTATGGAGCCGTTCCAAAAATGAAGGTTGCGAGGTTTTGACTCCTGGTGGATCATTCCCGTCGGTCTCCGGATCTGAGGAAAGTCGAATTATCCGGCTGATGCGCTTACTCCGCAAAACTGGTGGTGATCCAAGGCCAAGCGTCGATGGGCAGGTGCGCGGTGGTGATCTCGCCGCAGTGTAGAGAAGGCGTTCGGTGAATGGAGATTCCGATGGACTGGATAAGAAAGGATCATCCTCGTCCCTGGAAATGTCTTTCAATGGCGATCTGGTATCTTCCTTTGGCGATCCTGTGGCGGCATTGAAACTCGTGACCGGAACAAGCGGGAGACTCCTTTGAATGCCATCCTCGATAACGTGTAGGGACCCTAAGCTTGAGCCTAAAGCCAATGCGGAGGAAGATTCGTGGCGCACAACAGCCCTGTTCTCCTTGTCTTCGCTGCGATCATACATCAACCTTGCGCTGTTCTCCTTATCGTTTTCATCCTCGGTCTGAGACTCCATTGACGAGGTGGAATCTCTCTGCACCGGAGGTAGGTTATGATGAGCCGGTTGTTCCCCTTCATCATCAGATCCGAGGATGGCACGAGGGCGACGTTGGCCAGACTTGTTACGTCTTGACGGTGGGACAACTTCCTCCTCCTCACCGTCATTGTCCTCTATTAGTTGCAGACTCTGTGAAGTATAGTCCTCTAGCTCAGCCTCGTCTACCTCCATGGACTGGGGGCTTTCGGAGCCTCGTACATCCGGAGAATACTCTTCGTCGCTTTCGTCGTCACTTGCCTCATCTCCGGCTGCGTCAGCAACCTTCATAGTCTTCAACCCGTGCTCTGCATACGCTTCAAGCTTCTGTGAAAGTGAGGTCTGTATGTCATTGCCGCTATCCCGCGACAACCTTCCACCTCCTTTGACCCACTCGGCTTCGTGACGTTTGATGGACTCCACCTGATCTTTGTTATGTCGCGACATCATCCACTGATCCAGTTGATTTTTGTTGAGGCGACTCTTGGCCCCATTCCCGGTGCGTGCGAAGGACGGCTTGGCAAGCTCCTGCAATTCTTGTTTCGAAAACTTGAGAGGAGAAACTGTGGCAGGGCGAGCACTGGGATGATTGATTCGTCGTAATAGGGCTACGTCCTTGACCGGACTGTGATGTGCCTTGTCCAGCCGTCGCTGTGCAGCCTCTTCACGAGCAACGGCGTGCATGTCATCCTTGACGATCAGCAATCCGTCGTCGTCGCTGTCGTCATCAAGAGTTTTACTGATGTCGGCATGTTGCAAGGCAATTTGCTTGGCTACCTGTAGCCTCTCTTCCTTCTTCCCAGTTGCTTGTTGGATGATGGCAGTTATCGACGGCATCTCCTCATCAGAATCAGCTGCTGCGGGAGGGGGCACATTGATAACTTCTGCTGGAGATGATTGTTTACTGGTTCTCGAGCTGGAACCTAGAAGTCCCGTGGGTGCACCAAACACGCTGCTTGCGGGCGGCACTCGCGTCGACTTGTCAGCCGGAGACGAGAATTTCTCGATGGGGTCCGACGGCAACTCTGTGCCCGAAGTTGGAGGCACAATGTTATCCCGCCTGCGGGGAATATGAATACGACTGTTAATTGCTTACGACGCTGTTCAACTTACCGAAGATTAGCTAAGAAGCCAGAAAGTGAGTGCTTATGTTGTTGGGTACGACGGACTTCGACAGGTCGATTAGCCGCAATTCGCGAGGATTCGAGCGCGGCTTCACGCCGCTCCTTCTTGGTCGGGGCCTGTGATACACGTTTCAATATCGGACAAGTTGAAAAGGAGACGCAGGAGAGGAAACGCACCTTTATCTTATGTGCTGAGGGTTCGCTTCGCCTCCCTTTCCTTGGCTTTATTGGAACCTCGGCAGCGGATGGTTCAGTCCCAAAGAGAAGTGGCAGGACATCACGAGCGGGCGCTTTTCCCTTTGTCTTTCTACTCAGCATCGGGATTTCCCCGGAGGTAGGTGGCGTCGGAGATGAACGAGTATGGGGCGTTGTAATGACGTGCCTTACAGGCGAAAGAGAAGACGAGTCGCTTGGGCCCTCCGCCTCTGAGTCAGAGAGAACACGGTTGCGTATTCCTCTTGCACATCGGCGCAAAGGAAGAGATGCAGGTGGGTGTTCTTCAGTGGTGCGCAGCGAAGTCGGAGAAGGAGACAATGATGTATTTCCAGAGGAACGACGCGATTGAGGAGAAGGAGACAATGATGTATTTCCAGAGGAACGACGCGATTGAGGAGAAAGGACTGGCGTACCCATGGAGACACTTTGCGAGTCTTTCACTTGGGATGATCCGGCACATGTGGGCTGCCTGGGTGGGGATAAGCCAGACTTGGACGGCTGTGCATCATGGTCGCCGAATTGCTCGTCCAGTTCTTTCAGCCGATGCCTGAAACCGAATTGGAAGAGGTCGGCACCGTCAGAAGCGAGGGAGGGTTCACTTTCTGACGCATGGGTGGTTGCAGATGGGAATTGCGCTGCGTGGATATCATGAATACGGTCGTGTTCAGAGGACTGCTCGAGCTCGTCCGTGGGGGGGACACGCGGAAGCAGAGAGCTCGACCGCTTGCCGTAGACAATTGGAGCGCGCTTCACTGACTTGTCCGGAGAGCTGACGGTGGCGCCGGCGTTGTAATCGATGGAAGACATGCTTGGGGTGGAGAGGAAGCGCTCTTCGAGGCTGAGAGCACCAGGAGACGTGACGTCCCACGAGCGTGACCCGACGCGTTTATGGTAATCATCGCGTATTCGCGTCGCGTCTCTCCTCCAACGCGACGCCCTTCTTTACACCCTTCCTGCACTTTTCTTGACGCGTCTAATTCGCTCTAGTCACCCACCTGCTCGTTGATCAAGGCAGAGTTACTCCGTGGGAATTTCAGAGACAGGGGCTCACCCGAAATAGTAAGTGCTATACAGTTCATCAGCCATGTCCCGGCAAATTCCGAATAGATCATTACATCCTGACCTCGTCTTCGTCGTCGTCCCCCCCGCCTTCAAGATGAGGTGCGTGCCAGCGTGTCCCTTTTGACTATTGTTCACGTCGTATTTGTTTTCTAGTCACCGCAAGGTCCGCATATTCTTCGATCGTGTCAGAACTCCTTCCCACTGACTATGCGTTCAGTACGAAGCACCCCGTCACGGCTCTCTCGGTTTCCTCCCTCGCAAGCGTGCCGCGCGCCACCGCGGAAGAGTCAAGGCCTTCCCGAAGGTCTGTATAATTTTGTGGCTACTTCTGCGTTCTAAACACCCGTCATCAGGATGACCCCAAAAAACCAGTCCACCTGACTGCCTTCATGGGCTACAAGGCTGGTATGACGCACATCGTTCGTGATCTCGATCGCCAGGGTTCCAGTACGTGTCATATCTTCCTATCATTCCTCCTTCCTTATCCCATCGGCAGAGATGCACAAGCGAGAGATTGTCGAGGCTGTTACCATTGTCGAAACACCACCCTTGATCGTCGTCGGTGTCGTTGGCTATGTCGAGACTCCTCGTGGCCTCCGCACCCTCACTACCGTCTGGGCTTCCCATCTCTCAGACGAGGTCAAACGTCGATTCTACAAGAACTGGTATCGCTCCAAGAAGAAGGCGTTCACTCGCTACGCAAAGAAACACGCAGAAGATGGTGGCAAGTCCACTGATCGCGAGCTCGAGCGCATCCGCAAATACTGCACCGTCGTCCGTGTCCTTGCGCACACCCAGATCCGCAAGACCGGCATTAGCCAGAAGAAAGCCCACCTCATGGAGATACAGGTCAATGGTGGCTCCATTGCCGACAAGGTCGAGTTTGCACACGGCTTGTTCGAGAAGCCTGTCGACGTCAACACCGTCTTCGAGCAAGACGAAGTTATTGATGTCATCGCTGTCACCAAGGGTCACGGTTTCGAAGGTGTTACCCACCGTTGGGGAACCAAGAAACTTCCTCGCAAGACACATAAAGGTCTCCGCAAAGTCGCCTGTATCGGTGCATGGCATCCCTCCAAAGTTATGTTCTCTGTGGCCCGTGCCGGTCAAAGTAAGCAGTGTGTCTGACCCTGAACTGAAACGCATATGAACAATTCCGCATACAGACGGGTACCACCACCGTACCGAACTCAACAAGAAAATCTACCGTGTTGGCACTGGCTCCGACGAAGCCAATGCATCGACGGAATCGGACGTCACTAAAAAGACGATTACACCAATGGGTGGCTTCCCCCATTATGGTGTGGTGAAGAATGACTTCTTGATGCTCAAGGGTTCGATTCCTGGCACCAAGAAACGTGTCATCACACTCCGGAAGTCGTTGATGACCCATACTTCCCGTCGGGATCTCGAGAAGATCGACCTCAAATTCATCGATACTTCGTCCAAGTTCGGCGTGAGTGACCATGTTCCCTCCCAAGTCCTGAGTCTGATGCGTTGTACAGCACGGTTCCTTCCAAACTGCAGAGGAAAAGGCTGCGTTCTTGGGGACGCTCAAGGCCAGGGATTGATTCGATATTTCACGTACCACTTAGGCACTATGTTTCTCTGTGCACCATTATACTCCTTGCTATGAATGTTAGGCTCGCACATGCACGCTCCGTACAGAGCTTTGAATGCTCGGGAGATATAAATTTTTTACGAGTCTTATTAGTTGTTACGGTGTTAGTGTGCATGTCACGCTTGGTTTTGACCGCCACGATTTGTGCGAGTGCCAGTCTCGGTAGGTCATGTCTACAGCACGAAAAGGCCCAAATGCTCATTCATTGCAAGGATGACTGCACTGGACACCTATGCTCACAGGGTCCGCGTCGGGCCTCAGATCACTACTCGCCTCGTCCTCAATACCATGCAGGCCTTTGCGGAGCACACACCGTTTGACAACCCTAGCTCCTCTACTACGCAGCAAAATATCTACTGTCCCACACCGCCAAACCGCGTTAGAAGAACGAAACGGACAAGGCAGCCGCGGACTGCCTATGACGAACGACTGCAACAGTTCGGGCGCCGGTCTTCTTTCCCCCGGCGCTCGTGTCTTCGCCAATGGAACACCTGGCCGAAGCCAGCCTTTTGTTTTCTTTGGAATGCCAGCGCTGCCTGTAGACGTGCGAGACCGCCAACAGCACGTACGTGTGGCACGCGACTGGCGGCCTCACAGACCTCACGACCGCATCCGAAGAAAATGTCCCGCTCAGATACGTCGTGCTCTTCTATGGGTCATGCTCACGTCCAAATCTCCCGACCGAGCATGGACCGCTTACCAGGAATTGCTCTCGTACCAAGTCGCGATACCCCACCACTTGCTCCACCAATTAATGCGGCTCCTTGCGTCAGTCAAGCCTCGGACGGGCACCGTATATCTCCAGCTCCTTTCCGTTTTGAAGACCCTACAGAAGAATCGCGGCCAGATTCGTCTATGGGAGTGGAACACTCTGATAGACAGCGCTGGAAAACAGTGGCACAAGACGAGACTGGAGGATTACGAAAACTCCCTCGACATCTTTAACAAGAAAGGTGTCCTACCCACGGGAAACGCTGCTCCGATTGATGGAGCGGTTGATACAGAGGTCGGTTCGTGTGTTACGCAGCAGGACCCAGACATCTGGACATACAATATCCTTCTCTCCGTTGCCTCTCGCTCCAACTTGCCGCTTACCGTCCGTCACGCGTCATCACTCCTGCTTGCTTCGGGTCTTCCGCCGAATCGTTATACGCACCTATGCCTCCTTCGCTACTTTGCTGCCCGGAACGATCTGCGTAGCGTTCGCTCTACATTACGCAAGATGAAACGACAAGACCTTGAGGTTGGTTTGGATGGGATCAATTCATGTCTATGGGCGTATGCGCGGAATGGGCGCTTCGATGTCGCATCACGCATTTATCACGTTCTCCGCAGCAATATCAAACCCACACCCAACCTTGGAGAACACGACATCGACGAGGATTCTCGTTATATCCGCGACACCGTTGGGCTTGACGTCCAAGACGCGCCTGAACCTGACGAAATAACTTACACGATAATGATTCAATCTCTTGCTTACCACGGGGACCTGCGGAATGCCCTCAGTGTCTTTGTTGACATGCTTTCTACCCCCGACCGCGAAGCTAGCGCTCATAAGCGTGGTACAGGTGATCTGGTGTGCTATAAACCATCGATGGCGGCCTTTCGGGGACTTTTTCTCGGCTTCGCCCGCCATGGACGAGCTCCAGAGCACCACACAGTGGAAGCGGAGTCCATCGCAACGTTCCTTCCATCTTCACAGGGTGCTTGGGACCTGGACACGCTTGAAACGGTGTTCGCTGCGTTTTTACAGCTCCCGAGCCTCCCCAAACCAACCGACAGGCTTGTTTATTGGATCGTCGTCGCGTTTGACAAGACGAGCGGAAATGATACTGTCAAGCTTCGCGAGGTCTGGACCAAGCTGGAGACCAAGTATGGTGGTGGTTGGGGCGGACGTCTGGAGGAAATCAGGAGGTCCATCTTTACTTCAGGAGATCAAAATGCTGGTATCCAGAGGAATATACAAGCGTGGTAGAGTGGTAGAGGTACAAGTCTTCCGACTATGTTGATTAATCTTGCGTGTAACATATATCCTCGTCCCCGTTATCTTTCCTCCATCGAACGAATTCGTCCCACCCAACCACACACTTTCTACTTTGGTATCTTCGAAGTTGGATGCTTCGACGTATCCCTTCGGTGATGGTCCCATTCCAATCAGCTTTCTGGATAGCACTGTCAATCGCCTCGATCTTATCCCATCCTTGGTCGAGCATGACTTCGGGTAAATAGGTAGCTGAAAGCGTGTGCCTAGAACTAAAGTGGGGCAAAAAGGAAGAGGAGGAGAACGGGGAGGGGGCAGATGAATCTGCAGAAGGGTATATCGCCGGATTCGGGAAACTGATATGTATCCCATGGACTCCGACCGTCCAGTCGAGATACGACGCCGCATTCTCAAAGTTGGTCAACAACGAGATCCTGTCAGTACCGGGACACCGAGATCGAGGAGTCAGAACGTGACGAGGTGGCTACAGAAGACGCAGCATGTGCTGCGGCGACGCGCACGTACCCGCATTCAAGTAAAGGGAGTTCCTTTGCTTCGACCTTCTTGAATCGGGAGTCCTTGAAGGCGCTTATGAGCGCATATTCCGCGATGCCCTCGTGTATAGACATGGGCTCAAAATTGCCTATGCAGCCTCTCAGTCTGGGTGCACGTCCTGGACGAGAAGATCTAGTGTTCCATGTGACGAATAGTGGGCTATACGAGAGCAGTTAGCGTCCCCGAGTACACAGATACTGAAAGATGTGACGCACAACTTCTCGTCCGGGAAGGAGGGGGGGATAGGCGTGCTGCCTGTGAGGGCACAGTACAAGGCATCGAAGGCATGGAAACAATGTTCCGGGGTGCAGGTCCTGTCGTCCTCAACTGCTGTCGGACCTCCCGTAGAGTTGACGGGGAGGAGGGACATAGGCGGTTAAGGGACAAGACCTCGAACGAATCATCACAACCAAGCGACTAATGTACACCTTCCTATCTGGGCCACCTCTCTTCCTGTTACACACGAAAAAGTTTGATTGAGGGTGATGTCGACTATGAACACAGCTTAATCTGTATCTGTTTAACGTAAAATATATGGTATAAAGAGATAATTCAGAAGTGAATAAGGGTAGAAGGAGGGGAGGATGTGGACTTGATGAGATGAGTGACAGGTGTCACAGTAGCCTAGGAACCATACGGACAGTTGCATAAGACATAGATAGGTGTGGGAGTGGCAAGGAAACAGGGTGCAGTAGATAATGGGAACTTGCCTAAACAGACAGGGAGTCACAGAGAGCAACAACTCCAGCCCCCGCCGGAGGTAGAACGTGCCTTCTCGCGTGCTTCCTCTTCCTCTGCCTGAGCTGCCCACGTAGGCGTGCTCGCAGATGTCAGAAGCACGCTATCGCGCTTTCGGAGTTCGTTCTCTCGTTCGATAACATCCTTTCTCTCAATTATTGCTCCGATAAGAGAATCAAAGAGGGACTGTATACCTGCCACGGAAACACTTAATTAGGAAAGGGGCGAAAGTGTAACACGTTAAGGCACTCACCAACATCGTCTTTAGCAGAAACCTCGAAGAGCTCCATACCGTGGTGAAGGCCCCATTCTTGATCATCCTCTGCATCCTCTTCGTCCAGGCTATTGCTGCTGTCTGTACTTTCATTCCATCGACCAGCGAACCGGGAACCGAATTGTGACTGTGTGGATCGGGAACCTTCTATGGTCTTCGATCTGTTTAAAGTTGCAGCTCCGGCTGGTTTCGAGCGTGGGAGGCAATTAGATGTATTGCAGCGTTTGAGGCTATCACTGATAGCTGGATCAAGGTAAGAGGCGCTGTGGGGAGGGGAGGACTTGACAGGCGTGAAACTCAGGGGAGCAGAGCGAATGCTTGTGAACGAAGTAAATCTCGGACGAATATATGACAGAGTGGATGATGGAGGTGGCGGGGGTGGAGGAGGAGATGGTGGTCGGGGTGGAGGGAACCAGTTGTGTAGAGATAAACGTGCAAGATCCGCGGTGACCTGACGTTGATGTTGCAAGTCGGCTTTCGATCCGACAATATAGATGATAAGTTCCGGCGGACAATTTTTCTTCAACTCTAGATAAGCAGTTGAGGTGCTAGCACGACGGGGGGATGATAAGCACTCACCTGCAAGCCAACCTCGTATATCGTCAAATGTAGAAGCATTTGTTATATCGTACAAAAGGAGTGCGGCGTTGGCACCTCGATAATACATTGGAGCCTAGGATGTTGTCAGCGACTGGAAGAGATTTAGATACGGGAAATAGGGAGGGAGAAGACTCACCATGCTACGAAACCTCTCCTGTCCTGCCGTGTCCCATAGTTGAAGACGAACTTTGAGGCCATCGACGTACACCTTCTTGGTAACGAAGAAGGCACCGGTGGTAGACGTTACATTCTTGGGATCGAACTTGTTCTGTGTATACCGATGGAGCAGGCTTGTCTTCCCAACGCCTATCGGGATGAGATTCGGGGAGAACGCTGCGAGTGTGAAGGGAGCGTACCTGTATTGCCCATGACGACTATTTTGGCATCTATGCCGACGTGCTCGTACCTAGTTGGAGAGGGGCGGTCCCAAGCACCGTAGTCGGCCATTCCAGCGACGTCGACGGGGTAATGGACTGCCACGGAGGGCGGGGGAAGGGAGGGGGAGAAAGTAAAGGATGAATGGCAGGAACGGGCAAAGGTTGTTGGACGGACAGATCCAACTCGGCAGCAGTGAACTGACGCGACCGGACTCACGTGCTCTCAGCATCAGCGCGCGCTCGCACCACAGAATGGCGCTCTCCGTTCTTGTGGCACACAGCCGTAGTGAGAGGACTACATAACGGGGATGCCCATGTATTTTGGCAAGTAACGAACACAATGTCATCCATCATTACATCCTCTACTCCTGGTTCGTAGGTGGGAATTCGAACACAACTTCCTTGCCGGTCAAGCGACGGTACACCGACGAAAACGAGTCCAACTTGTACTCCAGCGATGTCGCGTCCTTCGAGTCAAGGATCCTGTACTAGCACTCAGCACAGCTCGTCGCCAACCAATGCATTTCACCTACACTTTCAACAATTTCGAGCCGTCCGCGCCCACACGCGTCCTCTTCCCGATGATCTCAGTGGGGAAGACAAGATCCTCGAGAATCTTCTCGTGCACTGACGTGAGTGTGCGGGAACGCGGTCGCTTTTGCTTGGTGCGCGAGTTACGGGTGGGTTTGCTCAGCATCCGACGCTGAGCAACGAAAACGACATGTCTGTCGGAGAATTTCTTTTCCAGTTCACGGGTGAGTCTGATAACCAAATTCATGTTGGTGATCGCTCCCACACCCAGTAACCGACGCACCGTTGTTGGACTTTGCGGAATGCCTTTTGTTGTGGGACGGGGACGAAAACGACGATAGCCTTCTTGCCGCCTCGAACGTCAACCTCGCGGGCAGCGGAAATTTGTAGAGGACGAAGCTCAGCTTTGAGCTCAGGGACGTTGTTCTCCAAGTCAACGAGAGCCTGGGCGAGACTGGTTTCAGTCTCATCCGGGGTGGTTTGGGGGGCGTTAGCGGTACGGATGATCTTGTGGTTGATAGACATGTTGGCCTAGAGATAAGTCGCAGTCAGCATCCCGTCGTATGAGTGCACATCCACCCAATCCGAGCGGTTCCTGCTGGACCTTGCAGCTCCTTATCTTTGAGCAAGACCACCCGACGACGTTACAGGGCCTCAACAGTCTTTGAGAGAGACTCACCGAGCTCGATGCCTTTAACAAGTCTTTTGGGTTGTCAGTCTGCGTGTGCTCGCAATCCCTCATAGGACCAAACACGACCAATACACCCTATTTAGGAAAAAGCATCCCCTGAATTCCGAGTCGACCCTCCTTATGAGATATCTCTGGTATGCTTGAACTCATCCACCCACTTCTGCTCCTCGCCGCCTCTCGGTAGTACCGCAAAGGTCAAATATCCGTCCTTAATCTCTAGGCCATCCGCAGGTTCGTCCTCCTTTTCCCTCGCTGCCCTGCACACGTCCCGCAGTGTCATCTTCTTCCCTACTTTGAGCAGTCGTTTCCGGCATGTCATTGCATACACCACGAGGTTGTTCGCGGTGTACTCCTGCTTCTCGTCCCAGGCCGGTGTAGGCGCTTGTGGGGGAAACATTTGAGAAATGTGAGCGTAGAACGTAGTATCTTCGACAAAATCAGCAACAACATCTGATGTCGCGTACTGGGGGTATAAAAAGAAAACGGGAAAGACAAGCGTCGCGCGAGCTGGATCATCAGAATCAAAGTGGGGTGAATACGGGTTGTCCGATGTCCCCCGTGGGCTGTTTGCTTGATAGAGGTGTCTTTCCTGCCATTCAATGGGTCAGTGCCTGGGCTAAAGGAAACGAAATGCTCACCTTGAAGGCGATCTGGAGGAGGTGATTCTCTTCCCTCTCTTTGCGTAATCGCACCTCCTTTTCTTGACGTTGGCGGTCTTTTGCGTTCTTCACGCTCTCGACGCGTGAACGAAGGGCTTGAATAGCTTGATTATTAGGATCGAACGCAAGACACCGGCTGCAACAGTCCAGAGCTTCCTCAAGCCGATCCAGAAATAGCAGCGCAGTCGCTGAACGATATAATGCCTTCGATGATTTTCCGTTGATACTCAACGCCATCGAGCAGTCTTTCAGTACCGAACCATAGTTTTCTGCTCTGGTGGTCAGCGCAGACGATGGGAACGAGAAAGTCCGCGCACTTAGCTCACGATTGCAGGCTGCACGGTTACAGTATAAGCTTTCCAGGAGTGAAGAATCTGTCGGTTTCGCATCGAGCCCTTGGGTATAGAAACCGATGGCTTCTCGAGGGCGCTTTCCCTTGAAGTAGTCGTTCCCTTGCTCCTTGAAATTCTGGGCGATTTCTTAAGAACTGGTCAATGGCGATATTAGAGACAGAGAGTCGACGCACCATTTGGTGAACCTTCGTGTGCGAGGCTTTGCAATGCTTGCAATGCGACATCATCCGTGCCCTCGCTTGGCAATGACTTCATGAACAGTGGAAGGGACTCCAGGGATGCCAGCGATTCATCTAAGTCGACTTTTAAGGGTTGCGGTCCCATCTGTCGAGCCATGTCGAGCCTTGTCGTAGAAGTGGACAAATGAAAAGCGAGATAGATTAGATTAGATTCGTGTTGAATTATATCTAACCGAGACCAGCTGACCCAGCGCGCGAAATTCGATGGATATCCTCGATGTCTTTCGGAAATTCCTCTCATCCCGTTTCGTCCACCCTTTCCGTTTCGTGGCATGTCTCCGCTAGGTGTACGAGGACTGAAGGCTGCGCTAAACTCTACGGGAAAATTCAAGTTCAAGGTCAGCTTACGCGTGAACACCTTAATTTGCTCCTGATGACACCAGTATTACTAGAGCCCCGATGCAGCAATCGACTTCCTCGTTATTGGAGGGGGTGAGATCGCGCTCTACTCCTGTCTCATGGAAAACGTGTCGTTGCTAAACCTACCATTAGGTGTGGTAGGCTTGGCGATCGCCGAACGACTGTCTTTGCGATTTCCCACCAAATCCACGTTTCTCGTCGAGAGGCATGTGCGGGCAGGAGAGGAGATTAGGTATGTTTGTACATTAAAAACGACACTATCCTACCCATTTCATAGTATGGCGTTAGCTCTCGGAACTCCGAAGTGATCCATGCGGGTACGACGCTTCCATGACGATCGCCTCGATCATCAGAGGCTCATTACATTGGCTCCTTGTAGGTCTCTATTACCCACCCGAATCGTTGAAGACTCAACTGTGCCTACGTGGTCGTCACCTCATCTACGAGCGATGCGAGAGATACAACATCCCGTATCGTAAAACAGGAAAGCTCGTCGTTGCCCACGAGAACCAACGACCATACGTCCACGGCCTACTTGAGAAATCTCGTCGGCTTCTGTGGCCTCCCCACTCGGCACAGACGTCACAATTACAAGGCGAACCAGTTCTGCCCACTGCTTTCATTAGCGGAGGCCACGCGCGTGAATTGGAGCCCGACTTGTCGAATGACATAACGGTAGCCTTGTGGAGCCCAGAGACGGGTATAGTCGATTCAAGCGCACTCATGGAGAGCCTTGAGAAAGAGATCCTCGAATCTGAAGGAGGAGAACTCGTATACTCCACGCGTGTCGTTCGCGTGGATCCCGGCAAGAGTGCAGATGCATTATCTTCCCATGACGGCTGGGTAGTGCAGACTGTGACCGATGGCTCACAGGAAGGAGACGCCCTGATTGCAAAGACACTCATTAATGCGTCGGGATTATCTGCCAACCTCGTTCTTAACTCCCTTCTCCCCGAGCCTTCTCGGATACCAATGTATTTTGGGCGTGGTTCGTACGCAGCGTACAGTGGCCCAGGTATTTCCAACATCAGTCACCTTATATATCCGTGCCCCGAGACTGGTCCCAACAAACATGCTTTCCAATCTCTCGGTACACACTTGACTCTCGACTTGCAAGGAAGCGTGCGATTTGGACCTGACCTGGAGTGGATATCACCACCGACAGATGCCCCAGACTTTTGTTCTGACGAAGAAAACGTTGACTTCTGGACCATGCACCTAACACCCAGTGAATCGAGGCTAGAGGAAATGCACAAGGCAGTGATGCAATATCTGCCTGGAGTTGTGTCCGAAGGATTCCAGGCGGGCTATGTCGGTATTCGGCCGAAGCTTGTGGTTTCGGGATTCCAGGACTTTGTAATACGGAAGGATTATGCAGACGGGAGAGATAGAGGGCTGATGGTGAGCCTGTTGGGGATAGAGAGCCCGGGGCTTACATCGAGTCTCGCGATTGCGGAGTATGTGGTCGAGGATGTGATCATGGGATCAATAAAGTTGTAGACGCTAGTACATATCCTGATTTGGTAATTCGAGATTTACTTAGAAAGCAACGACAAAGTGTACCTTCGCCACTTTCCCAGCTTCCACCACCACCATGTTCCGCTCAGCACTCTCAAGGACCATCTTCAACCCTGCCGCCGCTACAAGTGTGTCGAGGGCTGGTGTTGCCCCCGTGCTCGCTCGTGGTTACCACGAGAAGGTCATTTCTCATTACGAGAGCCCACGGAATGTGCGTTCCATCCACACTGCACCCCTCGCGCCAACTCCATGCAAGGCTCATTCCTCCTCTTCTCTAGGTGGGCTCCCTTCCCAAGGATGACGTCGATGTTGGCACAGGGCTTGTCGGAGCACCTGCGTACGTGCCCTTCCTCTTCTTCCCTTCCTCTTCTTCTGCCTCCATTCCGCCTAACCGAAACGCCCTAACCCAGTTGCGGAGACGTCATGAAGCTTCAAATTCGCGTCGATGAAAACGGTATTATCAGTGATGTCAAATTCAAGACGTTTGGCTGTGGAAGTGCGATTGCGTCGAGCTCTTACATGACCGAGCGGGTGAAGGGCCTTTCGCTCGACGAGGCGTCCAAAATCAAAAACACGGAGATCGCCAAGGAGCTTTGCCTCCCGCCTGTGAAACTTCATTGCTCCAGTGAGTACTTTCTCATCACGATGGGTAACTTTCTTTATCTGATATGCCGTACTTCCCACAGTGTTGGCCGAGGACGCCATCCGTTCCGCCATTCGGGACTATCGTTCAAAACGGAACACCCTGGCTGATCCCAAAAAAGCTGGTTATATCGATGTGACTCAGAGCTCGGTAACAGGAGAGACTGTTGCCACTGCTTATCCCGCTCAATCACCGTAAGGCGCTTGGTCCCATGGCTCCGCTGTCCTTACCCCTTGAATTTCCTGCGCTAAATTTCACATTTATCTCGTCGCTTCGAATGAATGGCGTATGTACATGTACATCCTCATGCATCCCCCAATTTAGCCATCAAATCAATAGTTACAGTTAATAATATTGGCGTTACTGGAACGTTACACAGTTTGTGGTCTATGCAACCAATGTATCCTTTACCTTCCGGTCCCTTTTTGCCCCACGAATGAGAAGCTCCCGGCTGCAAACCATCGTTCATTGGCTTCCTTGACTCGCTGAGCGGCCGCGGCACGATTTGTCAGCTCGAAGCCTGGACGTGAGTCAGTGAGACGTATCAGATAAATATAAACCAACCAACCTTGCACGGGAGTAACAGTGAGAGACGTGGCTGTTCCTGATGTCGCAGAGCCACTCTGCGCTGCACGCGTCAGCGCGGCTGTCCGCAGCTTGTTCGCCTTGGATAGCTTAGCTATTGATATCGTCCGGGTTAACAACACGATCACATGTCACTGAGACATACAACTCACCTCGACTCTTGGCTTCTCCAAGTCCAGCCCGAACTTTGCCCGTTCCGACGCCGATCATGCCAAGGCCCTTTGTCTGGTCGAATGCACCGACCTCTTCCTCGGCTTCCCCGAATGCCAGGCGGTTCTGGAGTTTGCGCAGCTCTGTCTGGGCATATGCTTCTTTGGCTTTCCGCGCCCTGAGAACGGAAGATGAGGTCCGGCAGTGGGGGGGGGAAAAGGTATGACGCACCGTTTCCCACCTCTGCGCTTTTTCGGCCCGTCGTTGGGAATTGGGAGTGCTTTCGTGATTTTGGCGGGTGGGGGGGCAGCAAGACGATCGATGTGCTTTTCGATTTTGTCTCGGAGATCCTGACCGTATGACCCTGAACAATTCTTTCAGGTCAAGGAATGCAATAATTCGCCCTCGTGAGTACCCACCATCTCTGCGAGTTCGTTCAAGATCCATGCGAGCGGCGAGCACACATTTCGCACCAACGGTTCGTTGTACCTTGAGCTGATATTCTGATGGTGTTTGTTGCACTAGGTCGCTTTGGAACACAAAGCCCGTGTGCCGTCGCTGGCTGACCGTGGAGAATCCGAGTGCAATCTTCTTTTGCGCACCGAGAAGCTAGAAGAAGCGCACGAATGATGAGAAGAATTGTGGGGTAAAGAAAGTCCATGACGTGACTGACATGAACATTACACGATGGCATTTTAGCTAGTGGACCGAGGCCGCCAGCGACACCAAGAAGTTTTGCGGCTGTAGTAGTACCAACAATAGCTGATAGGTTGGGAGCAAGAACATTCATTCTTGAGCTAACGTACATGAATATCTACAATGCTGAAGGGTAAACGATGCATTGGAACGAAGTGCATGTAACTCACGGATTTGCGCGTTTCTTCCAAACGGTCGGCAAGATCACAAGCTTGCTCAACAGCCTTCCACTGCGCCTCTGAAAGAGGCTGACCCGAACTCGTAGTGGCCGTGATTAAAACACTCATGATCACGGCAGCGGGCAGTACACCGGTGAGGTCCACCTTGGTAGGATCCTAAGAAATGGAAACTTTAGAAAGTTCGCAGGTGTGGGTGGGGGAAGACGAACCTCGTTGTTGGCAAGAATGCGCACCGCCCGTATGTACTGCGTGGGGTCTTGGACCAGTTGTTCCAGCTCAGGGAACTTCGGCGCGTAGTGGTCGCGAATAAACTATGGACAGGGGATCGGTGAACGAAGGTAAACGGCATCCGTTGAAACGAACTTTGTGTACAACAAGAATTTCGTTGTCAACATCGACGGACAGGTTATTTGCCTGCACAATGAGAGTGTATTCCGGGTTCAAATGGGCAGGAAGAGACATTGCATCTGCCGAGCTTGGGTTAGCTTGGTATTTCTCGATTTCCTACACAAGTACAACTTGAGCAGGAACATAGGAACGGAAGAGATGATGAACGCACCTTCAGGATATCGGTCATCTTCTTGCTGCCTTCTAGTTTTGCGATCGAGCTGATATCCTCTATGCCACCGAGATCCATCTGCTGCACGTCCTCTGCTTCCAGCTCCTCCGCAGGCTTCACACCGCCCTCGAGCACGAGACCTCCTCTGGACCCTTCTCCCGCCACGTCTTCCTCCTCTGCCTCGCCTTC
The DNA here is from genome assembly GCA_038090475.1 of Wakefieldia striispora. NCBI lineage: Eukaryota > Fungi > Basidiomycota > Agaricomycetes > Agaricales > Hymenogastraceae > Wakefieldia > Wakefieldia striispora. The sequence continues at coordinate 194,809 of JBBPMU010000001.1, forward strand.
ATCCTCGGACATGTCAATGTCACCCTCCGCCTTGCGCTTCAACCCATTCGTTGCCGTGCTGGTGGACGGAGCGGGAGAGTCCTTGGTTTCTTCGTAATCCGCGCTGCCATTGTCCGAGAGGCCGTCAAGATCTGCGAGAAGCTCGTCTGCAAGTCCACTCATTGGTGCGAGACGACTCAAAGTGGCCGCATCATGCGAGTGATAGTTTCCTTATTCGGCAACACTTTACTTGATGGTCCGTGCGCGAAAGCAAAAGATATATAAGCAATGGGCAGACAAAAGAAATCCTCATACTTACCTTGATGGCGCATGCTCTTTCATGTACCTGGGTGTGCGGGCCGTGGGGACCTTCCATAGCACGGCGACCCTGTCCATACAGAGGGTAATCGCGGCTTGTATGGGCTTCGGCTCATGCACTGTCTCAATATTTTCCTGTCCTACCATGGCCACTCTGGCTGGGTAGGCCATCTCTTTTATGTTTTTTCTTCTTTCTAACCCTAACCCTATGTATATACATGTCTTGTTTTGGCAATATCACAGCTTGCCAATTATGCAAACAATATTAATCCTGTTTTCCACTTCATGTCGTTCCATCCCGACACTGCCGCGATGAATACACATGCACCAGATTCGCCGCGGGAATCACAATCTCCCCCGCCAACAGGACCACAGGGTGATCTAGAGTTAGAGCTGCATGGCCTCGCGAATGCACTGTACAACTTGGGCACCACAGTCGTCAACGACTCTACCAAGGAGCGTGATAAACCAGGCGGAGGCAAGCAAGTTGGCCTTCGGACGTGCGTCTCCCCCCGAGCTTTTATCGCGTATTGACAGATTCTTGGTACCCAGCAACGAAGTGGTTCACCATCTCTCAACGATCGACGACATGGCGCAGAACATTCGAACGATGGTCCCATTCCAAGTCCTGCAAGACATCGACAACTCACGAAATCCCATGCAACTCACAAAAGATAGGCTAGAGAGAGTAGCAACCGAAAACCAGTTCATGAATGGAAAGATCGCTGCAATCGATGTAGGTTCCTCAGTTCGCTTTCGCACGTGTTTCTCATTGTTCGCTTGTCCCAGTCTTATCGCCGGTTGTTGAACGAGGCACTTGCAAAGAACTTTCCTGACACTGCGGAATACCTTCACCCAATACCGAGCACGAAGGAGTCAATGGACACCTGAAATTTTACAGTCGTATCTCGTATATGCGTTACGAGTGTCCATCATTACTAGATCGAACGTGCAAGCCCATCTCCCTTCCGAAACACTCGCCGCAGTAATTACGTGCCGTGGACAACACGAAGCAGCTGTCGGGTGGTATTGTCGTATATGCCATTACCCCTTGGTGACGAAACTCGTCTCTGTCCGCCCGAACACGCCGAAATATCACTGTTTCGGAAAATTGATTTCGACAAGGACTGCCCTTATCTTTATGCAAACTCCCAACTTCGTCCACATCTACCCCTTTTTGATCCGCTTAAAATGGTGTCGGTGGTTAGTACGTCAGCGATACCATCCCACACTGGCCTTTTCCCCTCCCTCTCCTTCACGCGATGATCGGAAGCGCTCAGATTCTCAGAAGCTTGGCCTCGGACTTCTCAGTTACGTCCGTGGCTTCTCGACCCGTACTGGCACGTCACGAGCTTCGTGGCGCCGGCACAATCTGTTTGCTATCGGACGATCGCCCCCAATGTATCAGTCCACCGTTTCGCAACCTGGAAAATTCGCTTGCCATTTCCCTATGTGCACGGTCGCGCCCGGTCAACGTACGCAAGTATTCCCCCTTTGGATATCCTGGTCCAAGTAACCAGCGCTCGGATACTTCCTTGTACTCCGCCGCTCTAAAAGCCTTCCGTATACGGCCCGCATCACATGGCATCACAAATGCTTTCATCAGCACCCAGAGTCGCAGGTGAATTAGGCCCAGTGTGAATAACTGCTCAGCGGACTATGCCGTTCCGTTTTCCTCAAGTTCCCCATTAGTCCGCCTTTTTTTGACCCCGCCAATTCGGCACTAGTACTGATGCCCTCGAGTTGATCCCCATCATTGACTATTGTATGGGAACGTCCCTGCGGCTGAGACGGTCAGGCCCAACAAAGTCCGCAATCCAAGCAGTCAATATTTGGGTCGTTCTGCCTCCGAAAGCATTCCCACCGGTACTATTTTCATCCGTAGATACACTGACTTTCGGACCGTTGGCTTTTTGACGCTTCAAACTCGGAAAAAGCTGCCCGGCCACCCGCGTCAATACACGTTAATGTTTGACGGCCACCGGGCAACGACACGAAATGTCGTGGACGATACTGCGCTACACTTCCTCGGATCTCACCCCGCTGGTTGGGCGGGAATCCCAGGTAAAACACCTTTAGCTGATTCACTGGAATTTCAAGAGAACTTATGGCGCCCATCACGTCGGCATTATAAACTGAACCCAGCTTTGTCGATCTAAAGGCGGAGGAAGCGAAAAAGGGAGAAGGCGCAAGGACCCCGAAGACAAGCATTTCTCGAGACGAACCAGTTCACTCTTGGGATATCGAAGACGTGCGGAACTAATTTGAGACACCACGTGGTACGGACTCATTTTTTGTAAAGTGAGCAATATCAATATCCAAAGAGTCATTTTCTCGTGATGCTATGTAAACCCATTTACGAAGTCTTCTCCCTGGAACGGAGAATGAGACGCTCTGCCGACGGCCATTCACGACACACCCATCACACAGCCGGCATGCGTTTCAATCCCGCATTCACGTACATACTTGGGGCAGCATTCATATCGTGAACAGTACCTGAACCCCTCCCGCTGAACACGTTTCAAATACCGTGACAGCCCCATCGAGTTTGCTGTTCAGGGTGCACACAGCCTGCGAGGGGACGGCCGGGGGGTATAGGGCTATGCCTCCTCCACCCCATGTTCGAAGATTGGAAACGGGGGGGACACTTGCGTAGATCGCTTTATCGTCATGTGCCATGATGGGATTCCTCGTAAACAGCCTCGTCTCCGGGCCAGCTGGTGCTATACACGCACGCCGCAGCTCACGGCAAGAGCCACCTCGCCTTTTTGCGCCTGATCAAATATCGCATGAGAATCATACATGATGATGATGGACGGATGGCTTGTTGGCAACATCACGATTACATGCACATGTATGTGTGGGCGTGTGGCCATGCAGATAGACTCGAGTCCCGTCCTCTCCGCCTCCTCTCCGCCTCCCTGTGCTATCACAAATAAATGGGAGGATATATCGGATGGGAGCTGATCGTCGGTTAGTCTGTCGGTCGTAAAGATAGGTACCGATTCGCCACAATAGCGTCTCTCTGACAAAAAGTGTTAGACTAAGCCATCGCGGGAAGGGGATAAGCTGCACAATGCACGATGAGCCGACAGCGTGAGTACGCGTTGAGGCTAGTCTATGTCTGGCGGCTGTGAGAACGCAGCCACCGCACAGTTGGTTGTGTGGTATACAGATGCCGGGGTCGTATTGCCCTATCTACAAACAATCGCATCGGAGCAAGACGTTGGATATGAACGGACAAGGACGAGATCGGACATTCCCATTTACGAGAGATAAGTTGGGGGACCTAAGCAGCAGACATGCGCATGCTGTCGACGTAACAACACGGTGAACGGGATACAAAATGTAGCCTAACCTGGGACACAGGGGCCAATCACTCGGCGATTTGTCGCCTGATTGGACCAACCACACAGGGACTCGACTTTACGGGATGGGCCAAAATTGCCATCGTGAAGAAATTTCTGGTTCATGCATGTTGATACACGTGTTTCCGGCTGGAGTACATCATCAGTTCATCAGGCCATCGTTGAATACACGTATCCGGACAACGCCCAGATCCAGAATATAAACTAGAAATTCCTCAAGGGGGTCTGATCGTGATCTATTGCGTATAGTCATATCGACAGGGGACAATAACACTCTCACGGACGTACGGACTCTTCCGATAACGGCCACCAAACACAAGTGTTGGAAAATGATATTGCCAGATCTCAGTGAGTGGGATCAGAGATGGTGCTGATTCTACGGCTCGAGTTGGCGAAATATATGGAAATCCCATGGAGGTTGAATGGCGGCGTGTAGATAATAATCCCGCAGGTAGAAACATGGGTGGTGACTTAGGGAAGAGTCTTTGGAGACATTGTCCGAGCGGTTCAGTGCTTTGCGCGACAGCAAAGCTCAACCAATCAACCTAGCCCTGGCACACAGCTTCGCGCGTCAGCGAGATCCAGCGATGGGGGTTGGTTTCGTCTGTTGAGATCGTGGAAGGAACTTTTCCCCGGGGCTTATTCCGTTCGTCATTGACTCCTCGGAGATCAAAGAGAGGGAAAACCGAGATTCCCAAGTAAGGGAGGGCTGAACCACTAATCTGTTGTGCGAGATATCGGGGCGGATATAAGATGTCCCCAAAGAGCCAACGGCAGTCGCCGGTTGAAGGGAAGAGGTGAGAGAGTAACAAAGAGATCATCCGAGCCGGGCCATTCGGTTCCCGAAATAATGGTATCTATCAGGGTGAGACACTTGAGCAGTGGTGAGCAAGGCGTGGCTGGCAGGAGCGCGCGAGTGAGGGTGTGTCCAAGTTTGAGTTGGCAAATTGGCGTTGTAGGTAATGATTCACTGTATAAGGAATCGCGAGAGTATCTTCGCGAGGTGATGAAGTGGGTCTAAAATAGATGCTAAACCAGCCGACCGCAGGTAGTAGTCGGGAGTCGATAGCAAAACAGACATAGCGGACGAAGGATACCGAACGTAGTCATCATCACGCGGGGATTACTCGCCCCTGCATACACTTGCAGGCTGAGTTTCCTCGGCGATATAGTTACACATCACCTGTGATGATCATGACAGACTTCGAACAGCGAGCGCGATGCACGTGCAGATGATCGAGTCCTGCAAAAGCGAGGGTTACTCTTCGTCCAACGAAAACACAGGTGAGTCATGCGAACATTATAAAAGAGTTCGTGTACACAAGCGTCCCCATCTTCCCAATGCGAGATCATATCAGCACTACGAGAGCGAACTGTGTCAGTATGTCCGCGCGATCTGCCAATAGTCATGGGCCCACCGTCCTCCCTGATTGAGATTCTCGCTTATTTGAACAAGCACGATGTATTTGCTGATTGCAAGATGTTAACGTACTTTCGTGGCCCCTGCCGCTGCCACTTACAAACCAGATGGCTGGATCTCCAGCATCCGATCCTTGACTCGTTCCTTGATATCCTTCATCCACGACTTCACTTGTTCCCGGTCAGGAGACCAGATCGCGTGCTGCAGCGTTGTCTGGAGGAGTTTCCTCATGTATGTACGGAGGAGCTCAGTGTCAAAGGATAGCCTGACCGGGTGTGGAGACGTGGCCTCGGAACGGGATATTGGGGAACGAAAACCGTACGAGGTCGACATCACCGTACCAAATGAAGGGTCCCGGTCAATTCCACCGTTTTTGCAAGCCCTTTAACCTGCGGTTGCACGAGTGGGCAAGTGCCTTCGTACCACTTTCAATGTCTTGTGGTTTGTTTACTCGTTGTTTGCACTACGACTAGACGCTGAAGACGTTGGCCAAGTCCACGCTGGACTCCTGTTCGCTTATTCGCCTTGCAGTCCTCTAAATACGTCGTTTTACAGGGCACCCACCATGTCCTCGATATCGTTCCCCCATTCCGAGGATGTCGACTTCACTCCGCCCTCGTCGATACGGGACTCATTGCAGTCGCAGTATTATACACCACCTGGCTTCGATGTGAGCAACTCTTTTCAGATGAACCCACATTCTGCCCATCCGCCCAGAACGCCTCGACCAAGCACAGTGGCGCAGTCACATTTTTCGAATACGACGATAAATTCATACGATGAAAAATCCGAGGAACAAGCAACCGAGAAAGATGCACCTGCGTACAACGTCGATGAAGACGAAGAGGTCGACGAGGAAGGCGAGCGCGTGGCGGAGGCGGAAAAAAAGGTCGGCAACCACGAGGTTTGGCGGGACATGCTGGTCACCAGTGAAGGTCGTGACAAGGCTTTCGTACGTATGCGTACCGCTGTGCAAGCGTAACCTCACTGACATATCCCGGGTGACAGAAACTGATGCAATACTCAATACGTGTATACCTACTGTTGCATACCAAGCTTTTGTTCAGAAATAGTAAAGCTCCCTGGCCACAAGCGTTGGTGAGAAGACTCGAGTCTGCCCGCAGTGGCTTCTCTTTCACAAGGTGGTGTGCTTTGAAGCCTCCTGTTTTGGGTATTCTGACTCCTGTGAGTTAGGAAAATGCTCATTCTATTCAACTGGTTGAATCCATTGAGTACTATAATGGCGCAGAAGGCTGTCCCGTTCGCTTCCAGCGGCTCGTCGCTGACCCCCCATAGTCTAACGGATGTCCCGAGAAAATCCTCGCCGTCGTTTACTGGTGACCTTCTGTCGCACCCATTCTTGCAGGCACTGCTTTCTGCACCACCTCCTGTCCTCCTGGATCTGGTGACCGGCCTGTCTGATGATCTGTATACGCTTTCGCGACTAGGGCTGGTCGGTCCCAAAACGGGCTCCAGAGCGGCACGTTTTGCGGATTGGTGTTGGCTTTTCGGTACGCTAGTTGGTCTGGTCGAGAATGGTGTTGAGATGAGTATCGTGGAGGGTCTGCAGCGCGAAGGTAAGTGTCACCTGTGCAATCGAGGCGTTTAATTCAAACCATGTCCCGTAGTGGAGAACCGGGCCTATAAAGAGTCGATGGATGGGGCGACATCCAAATCTCGGCCCAAGTCTGCGAAAGTTGACGAGAAAGAACTCGCTAGACTCCGGCGCAAGAGCTATTGGCTGCAGCTTTCCCGAACAAAGTTGATCATGGACTTTATCTTTGTTTGTGAGGAAGAAGCCTGCGTCGGACCTTTTCGAGTGCTGATCGATCTCTTTACAGCATGTGATATTTTCAAACTCAAACACGGAAAGGATACCATCCAGTCGTTTGCAGGTCTTGCCGCTGCCATCCTCAGGTACCTCATATCTGACATTCTCTGGATACTGACTGACAGTCGGATATTAGCTCCGCAAAACTATATGATAAATTCAAATCGGTCCTTGTCAACAAGGCACTTTCGAACACAGCTTGAGATGCGCCGGAAATTTCACGTCAGGGAAGCAGCTGGCGATATTGGCTGTTGCATACGCTTCTTGGTGACATTACAATCTATCATGCTGTGATTGCTTTATATCCCCTCGGGTCTTGTTTGCTAATTGTATCGCGTCTTACGAGTCATAATATGCTACGTATACCATATATTTTCTTCACCTGTCATCAAGAAAGATAGGGTGTGATGGGTGATTATTAAAACCATGACCACGAAGAGCTCTTCTTGGGTGATGGAACTTGGCAAGAAGTTGCGATGGCGGAACGCTGTCTTTGGAGGGAATCGACTTGCTGTTCGAGAGCATGGATGCGCTCATTAGCCTCGTCAAGGAATTTTTCGTGGGCAAGCCGACTTTGGACAAGGTGGAAACCCTATGGAAACAAGAATCGGTCGTTAAAAGCGGGAAGTGGACGAGAAGCCAAGGGGGGAAGTTCAATGGAGGGATGGCCCGACGTCACCGGGGCGAGGAAAGAGGTAAAGGACGAGCTCACCATGTACACGGCCGAGCCAAGTAAAGCGATCGGAATCATCGCGGGAAGGAGGGATGAGTAAAAGTCAGCATGAGCACTGCGAGGCTTTGACGCAGGAGTGGAGAATGCACGCCGGAGAGACATGACCATACGGTGAGAAAGAGGGAACGTCGTAACAACGTTCAGGTGCACACGTGGCTCACATGGTCACGCTTGGCGTACTACAGCATCCCCCTCCAAACGTGCGTAGCACCTCGCTCCAAATATCTGATAGCCTTCAATTAGGCGTGAATCAACACAAATATTGTCGAGTTAGTATCGAGCCCAGCAGTGAGACGTTGCCGTAGACGTGTTATGGTATCTCAACATGTCGTGTCAGTAGACTATAGCGTGTGTGAGTCTGTTACCAAGATAGCAAACAAGTCGAGATCACAATGTAAGAAAGTGTGACTGCTAGCTGGCCAGAGACTTTTATATCTTGCCTCTCCCATCCCCCGTCTTACTATCGTCCTTTCCCTCTCCTCGCTCTTTCGTCGTCAAGCGGACTGGATCCCCTTTTACCCGAAGAGGGCGAGCGAGGAAGCAACGACCAGATACTCGCTGTGGCCGGAGGCATTCAGCAAGCCCACATGTCGGACGAGAAAATGAGCGCGTCCAACGGTGATATCCCCTTGAATTCGCAGACCTCCCCTTTCCGCTCCCCTCATCGTCCGGCTCATCCATTCATCCCCTCTCGCCTTCCTCCTCCGTCTTCCTCCTCATCTCGTACGCAGTCTTATCGCTATGTTCGTCCCCGCGGACTTCGGATATGGAATCTCTTCAAGAAATGGTCGCCAGTCCTTGCGTATGCCGCAACCAGTCTTGGTTTTCTGCTTGCAATTGCATTTTGGAAGACCCAAGTTTTCGATGGTAAGTAATCCTGCTTCTTTGATTGGCGCGTTCCCATCTATCCTTCTCCCATACTAATCCCGTCTATTTTTTTCTCGCATCGTCCCCTTCGCATAAAATTCGAATGTTGAACTCGACAAGGCCTTGACCACTTGTCCCATTGGCTTCGCAATGACGAATATTTCGGCTTTGCTGTCCTGTTTTGCTTGATATTTATTACCACCTTCCGTACGTTCTTATCTTAAAGCATCGCGCTTGTTCGGTACTTATCGTTTCTTCCCATCGGCCTTCTTTCTATTTGCATCCTCACTTGTCAAACGTGACAGCTCCTCTCCCGTTGTATTCCACGCTGATCACCCTCTCGGGTTATACCTATGGGCCGTGGATCGGCGCGGTGATATCCTACACTGCTGCACTATCCGGCGCGATCGTCGTATTTGCCCTCTCCCGCACGTTCCTCCGCGACCGGATCGCTCGCTGGTTACAGTCAACGCGCGGACTTTCTCGTGCCGTCCGAGCGATCGAACGCAAACCCCAGCTGCTATTCCTCGTCCGTCTCGCTCCCTACCCCTACAATGTCATGAACGTCCTTCTCGCTGCGACGACCCTGACCATGAAGACCTATGTCATGTGCACCGGTCTCTCCCTCTTCAAAGTGATCGTCCACACCAGCATCGGCGCAGGGATCAGATCGTTCAGCGGCGCACACAAGGCAGAAGAAAAGGAGGATGGATGGAGTAGGGTCTGGACGATCGGCGGCATCGTGCTCTGCGTTGCCCTCCTTGTATACCTCAGCTGGGTCGCACGGCGTGCAGTAGATGATGAACTGGGCGACGAGATAGAACCGTCGAGCGGTACCTCGGAAGAATGCGTGGCATTCCTGAGTTCGGATGCGCCGGTCGAGGATGAGACATCCTCGCATCCGTACGGTCGTCTGCCGTCAGCGTCTCGCTCGCGGGAGATCATGTCCGAAGTGCAACTTGTTTCGCACGATTTGGTTCTCTCCCGGGGTAACGACATGGGCGCTGGTGTCGTGTAACAGCACTGTTATTTTTGGTGGGTAGTTTATACCCGCTGAGCCGTTTTCTTCCTCTCTTTTTATTTCATTTGCCTACTTGACTTTGGTTGGTCTTAAAACGATGGACTAGAACATGTATGTCTTACACTCGTGGATGAAGCGGTTTTTTTGAATAAATTGACTCGGACCTACCAGCTAATTTATTTTTCTTTGTCAGCATCTGTTTGGTTTTATCTCGTCCATTTTGTCATGAACATATATCGGCGATCATGAGACACTGCCGTGAGCGAACAATATACCCCCGGGATATGCCGCGCGGCAACTGTCACTCCAACGCCACATGAACCTTGTCACATAAAATGAAAAAGTGATCACCTCAAGGGCACGGCCCTGGCTCTACACGCTTCAACAAAAAAAAAAAAGACCCCAGCTTGCTATCCGCCGAGCCGATCATTATGGCCATTCTCTCAAGAGGCACGCGTTTTGATGAGATTTGCGGCCACCCGCATTGTATAATGAAAGCCATCCCGCACGGTTGCTGCGCCGGTCTGTGTCTGAACCTAACCTTTTTCCTTTCATCGGTGGGGCACGGGTGACGTCACATGTAGTGTCACATGACTGTCAATGATACGACGCAAACATCCGAAAACAGGACATGACATGAACCAATTTCACGACATTCCCGATCAGAATTCTGTGCGATCAGATCTGTTTGACCTGATCGGGCGGACGCCGGGTCGGGTCGAGACACTTGGCACTGACAAGAATTCTGACCACACAATTGATGGTGACAGCTGCAAATGAACACTCGACGCCCTCCGCTTGGGAAAAAACACTGCGCAGAATAACACCAAGTCGAGTCTGGATATCAAATGAGTGGGTAACGAGTATACGGGGTAACCGTATGTAACGACCAGAGAGACGCAAGAGTGAAAAAGGTATCAAAAAATGGGTGAATGGCGAGTGATACTACATATGAGATGAGCCAAGGTATACACGACGCAATGTGGAGAGCGATGCAAACGACGAGAGAGGGTATGTGATGGATTTCGTGAAATGAACGGACGGGCGTCTTCCGATTTCGTATATAATGCTTCCCAGGCGAGAAGCGAGCAAGAATGTGAGAGAAAAAAAAAGGAAAAAAAAAGGAACGCAAATCGTAACAACGAATGTTATCGTCCAAGTTCGAGTGAAGACGGTCGGATTGCAATCGTGAACCGCGAACCACAACTCTAGTATCCCTCCGCGGTTGCCGGTGCGTCTATAGTCCGCCCGTCATTTTTGGTATATTGCGGAGGGAGGTGTTCGTTCAATGGGACAAACCCGAAATCAGGGGAGACTTATTCAAGGAACTGATGGTCAGTAAGTCACGCCGTAAGACACTAGCGGTTGACAAAGTGACATACAACGGTTGATGTCCGTCTCAGGCCCGCAGTAACCATCCGTGAGTGGGGGTGTGTTTGCCTGAGAGGAGGATGTATGTGATGCAGCACTAATGGAAGACGCGCTTGTCGAGGGGCGCTGTGTGGCTTGCGCTGGATGTCCCCATCCATTGCGGGTATCCATCGAATCGATGGATGGATTGCCGCCAACGGCAGAGTAAGCGAACTCGGTCTGGCCGGAAGTAAAACTATAAGGGTCGACGGAGGGTAATTGAATCATGCTCCGCACTCTCGGCATGGTCCCATTTTGCTCATCGGCTGGCTGAGGCGAAGACGATGGCCGCTCTGAATGGTGTTCGTAAGGCGAAGGGTAAGGACTCATCGCTTGGCTGTGGCGCCGGGGCCGCCCCACCCTGAGTGAGCTGCTGGGTCCGTACTGTTTCGAAGACGATGGCGGACGAGACAGCGAAGGGGAAATGGGCCTATGGTGACCAGACCCTGGACGCGAGTAGTCATTCTGGTGGTACGTCTGGTGGGTGGGCGATTCCTCATACGGCAACGACGAGACAGAGGAGATCGAGTACCCCGTGGTCGGACGGCTGTGTGTGTCGGGAGACAGTGATGGAGGCGTGTGATCGCTGTGCAGGGACACATTCGAGTACGAAGACGCATAAGAGGTATTGATGGTAGGGGTGGGCCGCGCGCCATACCCATTGGTAGTCGGGGGGTTCAAGAGCGAAGAGAGACTACCCGAGTGGCTGGACGTGGAGCTGTTTGGGGAAAACGACCAATTCTGTTCGGCATACGGGTATTGCGAGGACGAGACCTGCGGGTTGTGGTGCGCGTAGCCAGAGTTGGCACTCATGGCACTGAACTGGTTGGACGGGGATTCGTCTGCAGGGGAGATTGGCTGGAGGTTGTGGGAATGGTTGAAGATAGCAGGGTGCTGGGAGATAGTGGGAGGTTCTGAGGGAACGGTAAGAGGCGGCAATGCAGCGCGCGGGTATGATGTTCCCCAGCCTGCGGCACCAGGAGAACTGAGGGGAGTGAACGAGCCAGGAGCAGAGAATCCGCGGGCACGACCACCGAGCATGTTCGATTTGCTCGCGATGGGTGGGACAGTGAGGGGAACCGGGCCGATACCGACGGCGGAACGTGGAGGAGGAATGGTGGGAGGCTCCTGTGTTTCACGCTTCCTCGGCTTTGGGAGACGAGGGGGTACGCGGCGTTTGAAATTTGCAACGACCTCTGGAGGGGAGTGACGATTGAGGGTAGGATGAGCTAGTGGCTGTGTTAGAAGGAGGGGAGAAGGATTGAGGCGGTACGGGAGAACATACACCATGTGCTTGCATCGGGATCATCGATGGCTGGGTCAACGTTGCGGAGGTTCACTTTGCGCATGAAGCCATAAATCTGTATGGAAGGGGGTTCATTAAGCGACATGAGAGGCGTGTTTCGACGCGAAGGAAAGAAGCACCAACGTTGAGTTGCCGAGAGAAGGAAGCAAATCTGGATTGACGGTAAACGCTTGGGAGGACGTGGAGGGCAAGCTGCTCAGGACGCTCTACGATGATGTGCTCGCCGGCGGGGTCCCATCTGATCATGTGATGGTTCTCTGGACGCTCGAGGAGGCTATTTACGCGTCGGCGTCGGAGAACGGTGGAGAGAAAAGGGACTCACGCGTAGAGTTTTGTGAGGAAAGTCGCCTGTGGTTTTGACTCGGACTTTGTGGGCTGGTGCTGGTGCTGATCATGGGACTTGGGGGGCGGAGAGGTGTCGTCAGAGGGAGAGTCGTTGGGAGAGCTTGGAGGGTATAAGGGTTGTTGGGCAGTGGATATCTGTGGGTATTGGTGGTCGGGATGACGAGACCACTGAGAGCGGTTTTGCGGGGGCGGTGGATATGAGGGAGCGTAGAGGTCTTGCATGTCGAACGTTGCTGGGCGTAGGGACGGAATGGTGTCGAGCTATGTACTTGAAAAGAAAATGGCTAAAAAGAAAAGAAAAAAGAAAAAGAAAAGAAAAAAAGTCAAACAGACAGAGGCTGTTGACGGTCGAGTATCTAGTCGATCTCCTCGACTATGTATATTATAAAAATCCATGGCCGGTGGAGAATTCATATTCCCCGAATTTAGCATTACGTGACCCCTCTTTCCTCCCTCCATTTTCTCCCGCAGCTTCCCGTTTAGGCACACTACGTAATCAGGGTCCTCCTCACAAGCCGCGGCCGCGTTCGGAAATCACCTTCGGTAAACTGCATATAAACATGCACCAACACCATTCCTCCCAAATACGGTTATCGTGCCACTGCCTCGGCGCCGAGGCCTCCTGCGCCAGTCCTTTTTCGGCCAGACTCCCATGTGATCGCACTCCAGTTGCCGCTGCACCATCTTGGGCGAATCTCCCTCAATCTCAGTTTGAATCTCGTGTCAGCGAGCCACTCGACTCGACGACTCATCGCCTCCAAAACGCGTGCTCCCCTGCCTCGTCCTGCCATTCCCCGCGCTCTTTGCTCTCATCTTCCCACGCCCCACTTTCTTTCTCACTTGGCTCATCCGCTTCTACCTTGGTTCGCTTTTCGCACTCGCCGGGGTCCCCGTTCTTCCCTCTTTAGAAATCGAACCTCGCCCGATTTGGTACACCCTCTCCTCCTCGACGATCCGCACCGACGCCTCTTCCCGCCCACCTGCCCCTCCATCACAGATCCGGCTTACGTATTCACCGACACCGACGCTGCCGATCCCCGCGCGTCCTCGCCCGTCGACTGATCCTCCCCGCTCCCCCCTCCGCTTCCGTCGCTACACCTGTCCCCGTCACAACGCTCCCGACCGCGGCATCACTCATCAGCTTCTTTTCTAAGTTCGTTCTCGACGCATTCAGCCACACCCTTTTCACCGATCATCTACGACAGTTACGATTAGAATAGTTTGTTTGTAATCAGGTATCATATCAACTAAGAACGCCATCTACCATCAAAGCCGCCCGATCAGTGGTTAGCTTGTGCAGCGCACCGTTCGTAAGTACGTCCAAAGAAATGTAATCATGAGACAAGGGGGTAACCCTGCAATGCAAATAATACATATGTAACCCTGCTTTTTTTTTTCTCCAGAAAGCAAGCTGAATGTCTAATCAAACGCAGCAACCGCAATAGACAAAAAAGAGACGACAGACCTCGGCCGACCACGTCTAAGCTGTTGCCCACACCATCGTTGGCCCTGACCCCGTCACAATTCACCGTCGTAGTGTATCGTGACGCTGTTGAATGCCCCAAATAGATCCCCGTCTGGTGGCGAGTCTAGCCCGTCGTCGTAGCCAGGTGTGCCAGGTGCGACAATGCATCCTTGTTCCTCTAGATGCAGTGAACGTGACTCCTTTAGGTGCCGGAAATTGGTAGCCTCCGCTCCATTTGATGCAGCTGGGACAATCTAGACATCAAACAGGTGGATCAGACACATCCTCCACTCACGCACATCAGTGTCACGTGTCCCCCATGCCGCGTGCGGTATGGTAGGCACGCCACCATCCAAGAATCGATTCGACCTACCGGTGGCCGTGTATGACGCAATAGACCCCAGTTTATTTTAGCGAACCATTTGTGCTGCTTCACCTCACTTGCACCGCTCTTGCTGCCTAGCCGAGTCCGCTCTTCTTTGTCCAGCAGCCGAACAATGATATCTTTGCACGCGCTGTCCGGCAGTCTTCCGTCATCGTAGTAATAACTCCACGGGATCACTGACGTACCTGGATATCTTGGGTGTATCACGGAAATGTACAGGTAGTAACCGAATGTTTGCAAAGGTATCATTCCGCTCCTTCCCCTTGAACGGTGTCGTCGCGAACTGTGTTGCCGATCCCAACGATCGAAAATCAGGTGCAGTGGGGAACCGTCAGTAATCTCCCACACTCGACTTCGCCGACATATATGACTTACGATCATCTCGTAAATCAGAATGCCGAGAGTCCACCAGTCTACAGCCGCAGTGTGCCCTTGTGCAGCAATCACCTCAGGTGCAATGTACTCTGCAGATCGAAACACACAGACGTCAGCCACCTTCCAACAGAGTCCGCGGGATCCTGACCCTCGGTTCCGACAAACGAATTCGTCCTAAAATCAGCCGTGCACGACATCGTATCGATCATAGGGACCTAGCGAATATTGCGAACACCATCAAATGCTTGGTACGAGACACATACCCCATTAGGTTCTGACTGGTGGATCGTGGCAGGTCGCCCTCCCGGATGTCCCGATTGTTTGGCCAAATCAAAATCCGATAGCATGATATGCCCCGACTGATGGAGTAAGATGTCTATCAAGTGACCCCAACGTGTAAGTGTGGCAAAAGCGTAATATAATCTGACTCACTTTCCGGTTTAAGGTCGCGATATATGAACCCATTGAGATGTAGGTACTCTAGCGCAGCGACCACTTCGGCGGCATAGAAACGTGAACCATCCTCCGGAAGACATTTGCCCGGACGCGTTTGCAAGGCGCGGAAAAACTCTCCGCCCATACAGTACTCCATACAGAAGTATAGGTACTCCTCTGACTGGAAGGAATGATAAAGCGTCACTATAAAAGGGTGATTAGAGGTAGCAAGAATTTCTTGCTCCGTCAGTGCTCTTTTGATCTTCTTCCGCTCTATCATCTCCTTCTTTGAGAGGACTAAAACCGCAAGTAAAATACTGGACAAGGTAAAGTCAGATATGACTTACCTTTCATGGCGAACAACTTGTCCGTTTTCTTCTCTTTAACCAGATAGACGCGCCCAACGTCGCCTTTACCTAGCATCTTTATTTTGGCAAAGCTGGAAGGAGTAACCTCCACCTACGCCCCAAGCATATATCACTCCGATAGGAGTAAGAGCGAAAGGGGGACACGTACAGATCGAACTTTGATAGAGTTACTCGAGTAAGTTCGTCGGAAAGCAACCTTGCCAGGACCTTCAGCGTTCGAATTCGTAATCCGGGTCTTTGACATTCCATGGTATCGGTCGTGTCGCGTCGATCGACCTCTTGACGAGCCAGAAGAAATGGTCTCTAACGAATCGTCGCCGTGTTCCGAGTGGGTATATGGGCCACTAGGGACTGGAGGTACTACTTCTGCCGGGGCAAGTAAACCGTTCTTGGTCGGGGCAGTGGACCGCGGACTGGATAAGAAAAGATGTTTGGCATTTGGAGCGGAAGCGACACGACGGATGAAACGCGTTGCTGAGGCACCCATTGCTCGCGGAGACAACGGTCCCGGACGGCTTGGCGAGGGAGCATGTCCTGAGGGGAGTACAAAAGACTGCTGAGATGAATCAGCAGTTTGACACCTGCCTGTGGAGGGGTGCGGCACGCGAGTGAGGTTGATACGTTGCTTCTCCGACTTCGTCCCGACAGGAGATTGCGCATTCATGTCAACGCCAGCATGGGACGCTTGTGGCTGCTCATGAGATTGTTCGGCTTGGGTTGGGTAACCTGGGGAGTCAGGCACAAGGTACGACGATTTTGGAGTTCCGTCGAGATCAGACTCGCAGGACAAGGTCTTGGAAGAATTGCAGGAAGAACGTTGGTCCTCAGAGCGCGGCGTCGACGGTGTGAGAGATGGGCTGGAAGGCTGACGAGACGGATGCTTCGCGGTAGGCGGCGAAGAGAGAGATGCAGGGGTACGATCCAGAGGAGAAGCACCGTTGACATTTGCCAATTGTCTCTTGGACGAACTTGGCAGACGAAAGACAGACCTCCAAGACGAGTGTGATGGCAACAAGGGGGAAGATGAAGAATGCATGATGAACTCGGACGCTCTACAGCAGCGGGTTGGAGATCGACCCCGAGATCCACGATCCCCTCGCAGGACAAGTCAAGTCGACAACAAGAGAGACAAAAAGAAAGAAAATGTTGCCCGGTAAAGTAAGCGAAAAGACTCAATTATCCTGTGGCACCAAGCCTAGCTACAGCATAACGAACCCGGCTTAGTCAGGCGGCAACTGCCACTGCAACGTCCCTACTCTTTTCTTAGGAAAAAAAAAAACTTTCTGACGTACTCATGACACCACAGACCACATAATCCCCGTGCGGCGTATGTGGAGAAAGACAGGGCGACAACGTTCTATGTACTTAATGGAATCAAGTAGCAGCGACAGAGCCACACAAGCACGAGATGAGTCTCAGATTGGCAGGAATAACAAGCGGATAGCGAGGATCGGATAGCCGAGGCAGTCCGGAGCTCCAATGGAAAGCTGGGCTGGACACTTGAACCGGGACTTGTATCGTATGCAATTAGCGGAGCCGGAGTCAGACGAAGTCGTATGGACATGGGCTTGCCGGCGCCAAATGACCGAGCGACAAGGTCGGAGACCCGGGGGTGAATAAGCTTTGATGATCATCTCGTGATGACGAGCACGAGAAAGAGGTATATCATCGGGCACATCCAACAGAAACCAGTCTGCTATATTTGTCGAGGGAAGTGGAGAGATATATAAACCCGCCTTGTGATTCTGCGCACAAATGCACGCTATAAGCCGCATCAGGAGATTTCCGTCCACATGAGAACGGCACCGTTCATAAAGGATTCAGTGAGTGTTTGAAATGTCAGACGAATCGCGTCGTGCGGTATATATTGCTGCTGCTTGACTGACCGTGAACGGATGACGGACTGGGTGTGGTAGATATGCTGCGCCACATAGGCCGACACTCTCGGAGAACATGTTGGCGTCATGACGGACCACGGAATCCATTCACACAGGAAATGGTGCAAGCGAGTGCGGAGAGTGCGGAATGGACACGCATGATAGTGCGGAGCGGGGCTAGGCATTTCACGACGGTGGTAGACACGCTCAGGACAAGTGATGATGAGAGTATCTGAGCAAAGTTCGGCCGGGTAACGACCGATGTTCACGGAGAATGACAGCGAGAGCGTTGAAACGACGCGAAGTGAGATATTATATACTAGTAGTACCTTCCAACTGGTAGTTCATACTACCCTCCCCTCCCATCATGTCTTCCCCCAGTTCAAAGGAATCCCAGCCCCTCCTCCTCCATCGCCCTTCCTCCTACCACACCCTCCACACGCCCCCTAGCCCCCCTCAGCTCGATATCCCACCAAACGAATTTTCCCGGCTCGATTTCTTCTGGATCGTCTCGGGTCTCTGGAGTGCAGTCTTCCTCGGTGCCCTCGATGGTACGTTCCCCCCCTTCGCTCTCCAATCATCCGCCACATCGAACATTGTTCCTAACAGGTACCGTCGTCGCCACGCTGGTATCGCCCATCGGGAGCTACTTCAACAAGTCGGAGCAGTCCTCCTATCTCGGCACGTCCTACTTGCTGTCCGTTTGTTGCTTCACTCCCCTATATGGCGAGTTCCTACGATCACTCTCCTCCTCCTCGCGTTAAACTCTTATCAGGCCGACTATCTGACATTTTGGGACGGAAGGGCGCAATGCTTCTCGCTTTGTCTCTATTCGGTGCGTGCGTAGATCCTATTGGGCATACTCCCTCCTTATCTGTTTCAGGCTCTGGCACGATTGCCTGCGGTCTTGCCCCTTCAATGGAAACTCTTATTCTTGCCAGAGCGATCGCAGGCATGGGTGGAGGCGGGTGCGTCTGTAGATCGTGCCCACTTCAATTTCACAATCGCTCACTTTCCCTCAAGCGTGATGACAGGTTCGTAAATGACATACGTTCCCTCCCGCAAGCTCACCTCTTCCAAGTCACCAGCGTGGCCATCACCGATCTTGTCCCACTGTCGGTATCTCTTCTTGCCCCTTCCTTCCATTCCCTATCTAAATGCGTCCCCCAGAAAGCATAGAGGCCTCTATCAAGGAATGACAAACATGTAAGTCGTTCCATTTCACGAGTCAGCAGCTCTCCTTCAAATGTTGCAAAGTCTATTTGGTCTCGGATCTGGTCTTGGGGGTCCCATCGGCGGGTGGGTCAATGACACTTGGGGCTGGTAAGTACGTCAACGGTCCACCAGCTTTGCTCGACTCACCTTTCAGACTAGGCGCGCAGCCTTCATCTTGCAGGTAACGTGTCTACTTAGCAAGGCCCGTGAAAGAAACTGAAGTGCCTTCTGGAATAGGCGCCACTATTGCTGATCTCTTTCGTTCTAGTCGCGTTCAAGGTCAACATAAAGTTACCCGAAACCTTCGCGAACGAAGCCATATCTTCAAAGCTTAGTCGTCTAGATTTCCTTGGCTCCTTCACATTGGTTATTTCCGTTGCAAGTATATTATCTGCATTCAGTATCAAAACAACGGAGGAATTACCGTGGTCGCACCCCCTAATATGGGGACTGTTTACGGTAAGCGGCGTCTCCGGTGTGGCGTTTGTGTATGTCGAGGCGCGGTGGGCGCCGTATCCTGTCATGCCGCTCCGTTTAGTAACGCAGCGCACACCATTGGCCGTTTCCCTAGCCAATTTCTTGGGATCGATGACTGCATTCTCCATGGTCAGTATGTCAACCACCCTTTCCCCCATTACGATTTTTACCTCTTTCTAGCTTTATAACGTACCATTATACTTCTCCGCAGTCAGGTTGAATTCATCCACAAATGCTGGTAAGCGGAACAAGTTCCGAACAACGTTCCACCGTCCGCCGCGTTCTGACCTAATCCGACAGGTCTTCATCTGTTACCACACTCTGTATGTCCTACTTGACCCTGCGTGTTTCGAGATTTACCTGCTCTAGGTTGCATTGTCAACAGGAAGCGTGTTGGCTGGCTGGTCAGTTCGCCTCTGCTACCAATAATATCGATGAAGTTGAATCTTGTCAACTAGGTGGATGCGTAGGACCGGAAAGCTCTATAGTCTTACTCTAGGTTCAGCTGCGCTCTGTATTTTGGCTAGCGTGCTCGTTGCTTCGTGGGGTGAGAAGACATCGGCCCGCCATCTGTGGCTTGATGTCGTACCGCAAGGATTTGGAATGGCCAGCCTCATAACGACCACGTTGATTGTGGGTATTTGACTACTTGTCGCCTATTTATCCTGAGCTTGGGCCACGTAGGCGATGATCGCGAGCGTCAATAAAGAAGACATGGCCATAGCCACCGGAAGTGAGTTGTGCATTCTGACAGGGATGACGTAGAGGTCCATCATTCACACAACACAGTCACCTATCTATTCCGTACCACGGGCCAAGTCCTTGGGGTTAGTCTGTCAGGCGCGCTGGTCCAGAGCATCCTGCTCCACCAGCTGACAAAGAGAATTACCGGACCTGGATCTTCAGATGTCAGCGGCGAGGTTGATCTAACCGGCTTCATATTCGTGCTGATGCTTTCCCCTATGCCCAGATAATAGAAGCAGTGCGGTGAGAAGGCTCTTAGAACACTGCCTGTGTTTCTAGACTAACGGGATTGCGGATGCAGACATTCGATCAGCTCGATCCCGGATCTTGCCCCTTCTCTTCAGAAGGTTGTGATCGAGTCGTATGCAACTGCATTGCGTGTGGTTTTCATTTCTCAGGTCGCGATCAACGTTCTCGTATTCATAGCTTGCATACCCATCGAGGAGCGTTCACTTCCGTACGTTTCCTCCGCACCCTAATCCCTGCACAGCTATTTACGTGATGCGCTGTTTTCCAGAGGAACACACCAAGAACAGGAAGAGTATTACCGTCAACAACAAAGTGAAAATGACGGATCAGAAGCAGTCGAGTGACCACGTTTATTACTACCCCATCCACTATCGTTGCGATACCACAACACGGAAATTGCATTGTAATATCGAGTACATACCCCCAGAACAGCACAGAACTGTACGAACGTGTATTCTATAACCCGATCAGACAAGAATTCCGATGTATGTATACAGGATCAACCGACGCCATAGCGCTAGAGACTGGTGTCGGGATGGTCAACCTGTACATTAATGAATATTTGGCGTAAACACAATCGATATTTCAATGCTCGGTAACAGCCCTCTCTTGTATCCAGCGCCTAGGTCTCTTCTCTACAACCGCCAGCGATCCGCCTCCTCGTGGCTTCCGTTCACTATCCGCGTGGTAGCTTCGGTTGGGGCGCACAGGGCATGGTAAAATGTTGGACGCGGACACCGTCAAAACCGAGGCAAAGAAAGTGACCACGAAGAGGGTCGAAACGAATGTGCGCCGTTGTCGAGGTGTTATACGGAGAATACCGGGCATTCTAAGGCTGTATGCGGCAGACTTGAGTGCCAGTGTCCACGAAACACCAAATCGGTGGACACGACCTACCCCGCATCTATAAGTCACGCTTCACGGTACGTTCTTTGAAAGGACAGCGACTGTGTGTGTCGTGGGTCGAGTTTTGGTTGCGGGAGACAAGTTGGTACTTGTTTGCCCCACATGACCTGGGTCGGGCCGGTCGGAAGAACTTGGAAGAAAAAGTCTGCGCACATCCAAAAGCAACCGCGACATGCCCAATTTTCGACCTAACATCCGCGTCCTTCGGGACATGAAGGCCCGCACCGGGGTCATGGAGAACGAGGTGGTGCGCCGCGCCTATCTATACGTTGCCCGCAACGAGACGCTCCCCTCGCACGTCCGCCACCAAGCCCAACTGCAACTCAACGCGTTTGGGCGGTATTCCCGTCCGACCTCCGTCGTCAACCGGTGTACAGAGTCTGGACGTGGTCGAGGCGTGATGAGCGAGTTTGGGCTTTGCAGGGTGAGCGCTCGTTTTTGGTTCCGTGTGCGCCGCCCTGCTGATGAACTGACGATGCCCTAGTTTCAATTCCGACAAAAAGCGCTGAACAATGAGATACCAGGCGTCAAGAAGGCTTCCTGGTGATCGTTTACTGTCGGTTCGCTATGTTCCTCTGACCATCCAACTGATTTAACAAAACACGTGTTAGACTTGTCACCGGTCACCATCGTCTTGCGTGCGGCTTGAGGTACACTGCAGATATAGTATTTACACCTTGTTCAACCGTAGCTTCGACGACGCATCAGAATACAGGAAACAGGACATTTAACTTATGAAGCGGGCGAGTCGCCCTGGGCACCAATATCAGACATTGTAAGCTCACTTTCTCCTCGTTCTCGCCTCCAGCGGTTGCATATACTCAGTGTAGCGCTCTCAATTAAGTAGCTGTGGTCCCAAAGAATTAGCAATGGCTACAGCGCAGAAGAGAAAATGGTCCCCACGAGTATTTTCGGAGCCACCATTCCTGCAATTCCCAATTACTGTGTGCAAGAACGTCGTCTCCGTGCAATTTTATCCCTTTCTTGTAGTCAAACAGGCAATCCGCCAAAGAGAATTGGCCTGAGATGAAATCAGTCCATCAATCCGCAGCAAAGACTATCTCTGACCTCGCAAGAGGATAACTCGATCGCGTAGTCCAGGATAAATGATGCGGTCAATGACGCTTTCTGTCTTGTGTCAGGAGTCATCTGTCACTTGATACAATGACGTCGAAACGCACCATGGTTGACAGTCCTATTAATGTTATCCGATAAGTAAAGACCCGAAATACAAGGAAGGTCAGAAACTCTACCTTTGGACTAGCGTCGGGCGCAAAGAGGAGGGTAAACAATAGGCACTGTTTCTCATGTAGTTGTCGAGATGGTACCTAACAAGTAACGTTAGGTCGCAAGCAGATATGGCCCTGAAGGGGTCGCGTACTTGATGAGCTTGAAGGCTTCAAGTTTTTTAGGGTCTCGCAATTCTAGGAGTGAGGCTTCTTCATCGTCCGGCTCGTCATTCTGTGCTGTGGGCAGGATGCGCTGCTGAGAGTTGATAGTCCCGTTCTTATTGGGCGGATAGGGTAGAGAATTCATTCCCTGGTCAACACCAATACCCATTGGTGGCATGTATGACGAATATGTACTAGATGCCGAAGGGGTGGAATAATGCGCAGGGGTACCGGAGGAAGTGGATGGCATGAAGACAGGCGAACTCGCGTGACCATTACGGAGTACATCTGAGAACATATTTTCTTGTGGGGATCGTGCGGCGGAAGGATATATCGAAGGTGCCGGCGGAGGCACGCCAGAATTCATTGGCATAAGGAGGTGATAACTATCAGGGCGCTCCACAGAGGTGTCACCACTCAAAGTTCTGGATTTCTTCAAACGATCAGTGGTGGGAGCATCATCTTCCAGGGGCCGCTTTGAAGTGCTGGATTGTGGTCCCAACATCGATGACATTGCGTTCGAAGATTGTGATGTCTTTTGGGAGCGTCGGCGCATTTGAAAGCTTTCCCAAGCTGTGTCTGTCTCTGCTTTGTCAAGAAACGCATTCCACTCGTGCAACTCAAAACCGAGTTTCTGTATC
Organism: Wakefieldia striispora; assembly: GCA_038090475.1. Lineage (NCBI taxonomy): Eukaryota > Fungi > Basidiomycota > Agaricomycetes > Agaricales > Hymenogastraceae > Wakefieldia > Wakefieldia striispora. The sequence continues at coordinate 217,935 of JBBPMU010000001.1, forward strand.
ATACCGCCAGTTCCTTCAGCGATGAATCCAGCGACATTCTTGAGTAAATTACGTAGAGCCAAGTTTTCAGCCATGAGGTCTGTCATCGGAGATGAAGACCACGGTGAAAACGCCAAACAAAATGAACACGAACCTTTGAGAATGGCTCGCATATCGGTGAATGCCTCATCCTGAGAACCCGAAAGAAGCTCCACGCGGGCTTCGAGGTCACGTATCTAGACAGGGCTATTGAGCAGGAGGTGTTACGAACTATGCCGGACAGCGCACCTTCTGTTGTTTTCTCAGACGGAATTCCCGCTGAGCTATACGATTTTGATCTCTCCGTGCAGCTTGAGAGCTTGAAAAATGAATACGAGCGCTTGACCGACGGAAGGAAGACTTACTTTGGGTTTTTCTTTCGTCCTGGCCTGCTTGGACCTGAGTCACGAATGTCCTGCTCTGCATGAGACTGGGCATCAATCTCCGAGTCCTACGTGGGCGATTTGACAAGATAAGAGGCGTTTCACATTCAAAATAGGACATCACACGTACCAAGTCAGGTTCACCAGAAACACTCCTCGGACCTTCGTCGGGCATAGCGATGAGTGGCGACAGAAAAAATGTTTTAAACAGGCGAGGTCAGGAGTGGTGTAATATCCTTGTTACAAGCGTGTACAACGGTGGAAAGGCCAACGGTTTGGATGCAAGATGCTGTTCAGTCGACCATAACCGACGGGCTGACACATCTCTCTGGCGTCATACTAGCTGCCGCTTTCCCACGCAGGATGGCCATAACTAGGCGGCATTTGCTTATGACCCCACTACCACAGCCGCCAAGTCGCTAGTGCAACGATGCCATGCCCATGAGTACCCTTCCCTGTTTCACCATCGTCGCGGCAATTTTGTCACCCAGCCTTCTCCGATCTCAGGGTCGGCTCGGTGTCATTGATTTTCAAGTTCTGTTCAACCCATTTACCCAGCTCTCAATTTTGTTTATCTCCGGCTGTCTGTACCATACGCGTGTTGGTGCCTTTCGTGTACATATATGTTTTTCACCACGGGGACTGACCTGGTAGATCTTCAAAACGCTGCGTTTATAGCACTTCATCGAGAGGGACATCTATACCGACCACAATCGGATAAATTGTCGTTTCCTTATCAACATGAACATGTGTTTTTGACTCAACCTGGTGACTGAACTCTGACCTCTGCTTAGCAGGGTCCTGTCAGCTGGTCCGGCGGATCCGGATCCGCTCCTCGGCGAAATCATTACTCGACTTGTCTTCAGGACTGACATGCATGTCCGTCCAGGTCCTGTACGTCGGCAAGATTCACAGTACACGGTGAGCCCCTTGTGCTGTAACAAGTAACCTTGACCGTTCTGGTTCCTGAGTATTGCTTGGGTGACCTCATCGCTCTCCTGAATTTAACATGCATTGGGCAACATATCACGTACAAATAACATGGCGCGAAACTCGCATATGATACAGAGTCACAACAAGCATGTACCCTTTTCGCACTTGCTCGACTAAACCGAGTTCATTCCTAAAACATTTTCTACCCGGATCAAACATCGACTCCGTATATATTGGGTCTCCTTAATTCAAGCAACCAGACGCCATAGTTCTGTCCACTTTGCCTTCATCTGCCGAGCGCACCCGCAGAAGTACCTCCGAACCAGACAAAGCTCGTTCTATACGTTATACATCATACACCGTCCATCTTCGTATGGCTGATTCTGACATTGTACTTCGTTTCGTCTCCGCCAAGGATAGCAATGCAGACACGCGGACCTTTTGCGTATTCCAAGCACTCGAAAATGGTTACGGAGATTTGGAACTGTACAGGGTAAATTCTCCGCTCCTGTCCTTTACCACGAAAGTGAATCGCCTCCCAGTTTTCGCACCCGTTAACCGGTCACACTATGGGCGCAACGACCTTTTCTCGCAAGAATCTAGACACATGCATCTTCGAGACGGCAGGTCACATCGAATGGTTTTCTAGTTTCAATGCTATGGTGTGGTTTGGCGTGGACGAGGTGATTCGTGTTCTCATTGTGCATGCTCGTAATGAAAATACTCGCTCCCAGGTTCCTATGAAGGACTTGCGCAGAATAAAGAATGGTGGCCAGTAAGTTCCCGAAACCTGCGGTGTCGAGATGATGCTGCTCAACTATAGCTGGTTAGGTCTCGGCGCTTCAAGGCGTCTGGTGTGGAATACAAGTGGAGACTTCGAGAAAATGGAAGCGACATGTATGTGAGTATTTTTTTTTTTCTCTCCAGGGCCGTGCCATTGCCAATACGAACATCCCGTTCAGTGTATCGACTCCAAGGAACGACACGTAGCAACCTGGACCAATGCAGATAGAACCCTCAAGGTTGCTCCTCGCTGCTGCTTCATCCTGGACCGGATTGTAGTAACCTGTTTCTTAAACGTTTGGTTCAAAACACTCGGGAAGTGGTGAGGTAACGGCAGATTTTATACTTGTCACATAAGCGGATCATCATTTATCATCGCTCAAAACGCACACTTATTGTACTTCATCCGCTGTACCCCGTTTTAGATCGGGGCGAGCACATTGTATTTCCGTATAGTTTATGTTGCAAGTATTAGGTATCAGTATAGTCTGGTTGTCGAGATGTTCATAGTACTACCCACCGGCAGCTCCCTAGATCTGTTTCAATTCAAATTTACGTCGTTTTATCCTATCAGTCAGCCTCACAGATACGGAGCTATTATTGGCTAAAAGACCCTCTCGCACGCCATACATCTGGCATGACTACTCGTATCCCCAAATCTAGCCTGGCGTATCCAACCAAGTGTTATGCGAAGGGCGATTTGTAGGACGGGATGTGACTGCACTACGTAGCGCTTGCATGGTCTCACATGGTCACCGTGCTTCAAATTGGACCACTGCGGAACCCTGAGTACACGTACCAGGAGAGGGAATGTGCTTACTCCTTTTCGTCCTCTTCTTGTACATGATTCGATGTCCACATTCACGACAACGGATGGGCTCTCTCGATTTTATCTCATTTTTAGCACCACAATCTTTGGAGGTGTCAGACCAAGCATTTCCGCCGGTGTAAGGGGAGAGGGCTACCTGCGCAGATGTATTCCATATCCTGACGAGGGTTCTGAGCGAAAGCGCCCACCACACCAGACGCGTTTGACTGGCTTGGCTGGTTCATAACTAGTCGTGGAGAATGAGTGCAAGCAAAGAGGGACACGTGACATAAGGTTTGCACAGCCTCTGTTTAATCCCTCACTCGCTGCACTACAAAGTATGTTATGTTGCACTTAGCGACGATGATGATTGGGAATTTCCATAGTCACGGTGCGTGGTGCTCGGTTTCCCAGGACGACGCACTAAACAGACCTGAATGGTGACCACGAGGTGTGTCGGTTCAGATATTCTCGCGCTTGGATGTCCTCGTCAATAATTCATCTCTTGTTGTTTTAGCAAGCTACGTATTTTAATTGTCGACCCCGGTTCGGAACCGGCGGGACAAGAAAAGCTGTGACCGGGGGAGGATGATCACCTTGCCGACGAGTCTGGGTCCTATTGTTAGCCGTGCAGGTTGGAGGACAACGCCAACAACAGAAGTTACCCCTCGTGGATTTGACGACCGTTCATACGTGACAACCGTGGGGCGTATCCAAGGGGCCCGTACGCCCACTTATAACAATGCCCTCCCCCCACCCTACTCCCTTCAAAGCCGCCTTTACGACGATCTCCCTCTCCTCCCCATTTCCGCCAAAATGGCCAGTCCACTTCCCTCTTTCATCGAACTTATGGCTTCTCTCGGTCTCGACAACGACACCAAATCATCTACACCCCGCATTACCACTTCCCGTTCTCGCTCGGGTTCCTCTTCCTCTGTCTCTTCTCATGGGAGTTCAAATCGAGGATACAGTCCAATATCTCCATCCTTCAACTTATCCTCTGAGACCATTCCCAGAGACGTGGACGTAGACAGGCGACTTGGCCATTCGCGTTTGCGGGTCGCCCGGTTTTCGCCTTACGGTTCCCCGAACGTGAGTATCCCAACGCGACCTCACACGACCTTGCTGAATACATGTACAGTCCTCGGCTAGACAAAGCAGCTCGACGTCGCTCGCAACCTCGACCGAAGAGATGGAAAATGGGCGAAGGGTACGTCGATTAATCTCCCCTCCGCGATCCGCGGATCTCATGTGTATATTCCCAGTCTACCTCCCCACGCTTGTCTTCGTCACCTGCTCGAAACAGACCCTCACCCCTGCAATCTGCCAAGAATTCCCGGGAGTTACATGCAACCACTCCCATCTCGAGTTATGCTCGTCGCAGAACCCCCCAAAATTCTCCGACCGCAGCAACCTTTCCTCACCGTGTGCATACTGATCGACCTGAAACTATTGCGTTACCATCGCTGTTACCTGCTCCAATTTCTCACTGATTTCATGGTGGTTTCTTTCCCGAGTGTTTGATCTTTTTTTGTTATCAAATTGGACCAACTCCGCACCTACTCTCACTGATGGACAGTAGTCGATACACGCGTTCTTTACTCCTCTTCCTGTGGACTAGATGTATACGATCCTTGGACTCTCATCTGTACATCACCAATAGCATACGTTCCTTACACTCTTCGGGGTTGGGCGCTTTCGTCCGAGCGCTCAGTGTCAGTCGTGGTCTTCTTCATTGGGCCCGGGGCAATGTTTCTCCAAGTCGCTATCGTCCTCGTACTTTGTCCCACACCAAAAGCAATATGCATATGTTTCTCGCAAATATGTCAGGACTAAACTCAGCCGCTCCCGAGGCTAGGTTTACAAAAGTCAGAACGTTATCACGAGATTGACAACAAAGCATAGCCGCATACCCCAAGGCGGAGGAAGTAAATAGCCTCTTCGACCGATTCTGCCGGAAAGTCCGCTTGCTGTGTTGTCTTGTTCCTTCCGTTCTGGTCGCTCATTGACAGGGCATCGTCTTCATCACTAGCAACGGGTTGCAGCGCATCCGCTTGCATCTGATCGCGCAAGCGAGTTGCTTCACTACCCCTCCCCAAAGGAGCGAGAGTGGCGCTTTGCGTATACTCCAAAAGGACGTCCACAAGCCCCTTGGGTATCGATTCCACCTCATTCGGGTTGATCCAGAAAACGTTGAACTGATGCACACATGACAAAAAAAAGCTTAACACGCCATCACCCCGGATTGGCGACGACAAGACGCATCACTGACCGTAACACCAGCCATCTCATCAAGGGTTGCGCATGTCCGCTGGGCAGACGTCAGGCGGGTTTCCGCGCGTCTCTCTTCGTACTCGCGACGGGCGGCATCTCGGAAGGTCTCTTTGCTTGCGTCTTCGGCCATCCTGGCCATTTTTGCTAGGCGTTCGGAGGCACCGGGTGATCTGGGGCGTTTGCCTAGCCCGATACCTCTCTTGCCTGGGACCAAAATGCACGATGAAGCCCGGAACGCACATAGGATGAGACGTAGATGATGACGAACCTGACCATTCGTTCAGGGGGAGCGGCTCCGCCCTGTGTGCCGACTGATCTGATGATACGACCTGTGGTTCGGTAGGCTCGGAGGAGCCATCGTCTTTTTGGGAGGGGCCAGGCCGAGGAGGGGCACCCGTCTCGACTGTTGAACCCTGCGAGTTCTGGCCCAACGATTGGCCTATTTGGAAGCCCATTTTGAGCATGATTCCGAGCGCCTTGTTCTGCCCTCCTTCGCTGTCTTCTTTTGCCCGCTCAAACAGGTTCATGCTGAGACCCTCTTCCCTGGACTCCAGTTCGCGCTGGCGACGACTCTTGAGACGATTCTGCTCATTCTTGATACGACCCTGTTTCAGAGACTCCTGGCGTCTTTGACTGTATGTCTTTGGCCAAGAGGACGAAGCAGTGGCTTCAACCAGGAACTTGTCGGATAGGTAGTCTTCCTCGTCCGACATGGTGCAACAAGGCACAACACGGGTGAACAAACATAGACGCTGACACCGCAAGTTTTTCAAAGTTTTCGTGAAGGCATGAATGGGTCATCAATAGCCATGAAAGTACGTAGCGAGTCGCAGAAAAAGTTGACTAAAGCGACACTACAAGTTTGTGAAGAAAACAGCACCAGACCGCCATTGTGGTGAATGAATTACTTGACTCGTGAAAATCGCGGAAAACTTAGCAAAAGAACAGGTACTAAGTCACGATGAACTCGCACTGGAATGTGCATTAAATAAGAATGTGAAGCCAAGAGGGATCTGGGGTTATCATCATACGAGTACATTCAGGACGCCGTCGCGTCAGCGTCGGGGCCAGCGTTATCGAGATCATCTTCCTTGGAAGCATTGACGGCGACCTTGACGGCGATTGCACGGCCACCGACTTCTTTACCTTGGATTGCTTCGATGGCCTTCTGTTGCTCTTCTTCGTTGCCAACGTCGACGAAACCATAACCCTTGCTCCTTCTGGGCTGTCCAAACTTCCTGCGAACCACACGGGCAGAGATGACGTTGATGTCAGCCTCGGTGAAGAGAGCTGCGAGACCCTCGTCATCGATGTTGAAGCCAAGGTTGGCGACGAACAACATCGTCTTGGAGGGTTCACCGACTGGATCTTCGCCTGCTGGTCGACGAGGACGTGATGCTCTGAACTTTCGCTGACGAGGGTGCCTTTTGACGGGAAGAGTTTCGGTCGCACTTTCGGTGGCCAATGCGTCGATGGCCTCCTTAGCGGCCTCGCCTTCGACAAGAGCATCCGTCTTACGCTTCGGCTTGCGCTACACGTGGAAATGAGACATAAGGGTACGAAGCGACGTGAAACGACAGACAGTGTTCTTTTTCTTCTTTTTCTTGGGCTTGGCTGCTTCGTCTGTACCGAGCGCGGCAGCCACGTCATCCGTTTTGACGTCGCCGTTTGCCTCGGCCTCAGTGACCTCACCGGGCACGGCCTTGGCACCGCGCCTGCCTGGACGTCTCTTGGCCTTTTTCTCCTTTTTCTCCTTGTCCTTTTGATCGGCTGGCTTGGCAATCTCAATGATGACCCTGCGGCCATCGAGTTCCTGACCATTGAGGGATTCGACTGCCTGTTGCGCAGCCTCTGCGCTAGAAACGGCGACAAAGCCATAGCCTGCGGAGCGGGTACCGCGCAGGATGACATGTGCAGAGATGCTTGGGGAAAAGATGAGCGGGGAAAGGAAAAAAGAGAAAGGGAATCACATGTCGCTCTGTACGGGCGCAAAGAAAGTCTTCAGCCCTTCATCCGTAGTGGAATACGCAAGATTTCCAGCGAAGACCTGGAGAAAGAGAGGAAGAGGAAATGAGACTGCGGACTGCGGAAGTGAGGGTCGTATGTACCTTGAAACCGGTTGCTTCTTCGATGAGGTGGTCTTGCGTAGCCGGAGACACGCCATTTTCCGTGACATGAGCGGCTTGGGCATCGGACATTTTGAGAGGATGAACTGATGGAAATTTGGGGGGGAGGGGATGAACGCGGGGATGAACGATGGGATGAACCGATTCTTCGTGACTAAACTTGGGAGGTTAAAGAAAAAGAACGTTATAGTTTTGAACACGCCGCCTTTTTGTAGAGGCGAATAATTTATGTACATATATTATTACGAAAACAAAACACGCTCGTTCATCATGGATCATGTATATGTACAAATGTAAGCAAGTAAGTAAGTATACATGTATGGCAGGTACATCAATATCCTAGTTTCCATGACGCTCGCATCGTCGTCGTTCTCTCATCGAACTGTCACCCTCTTTTAAACTTGGCCCGTGCGAGTATTACGTAAACCATACACATATAACATTTCACTCGGTCACCACCGTAACAATACACGCTCATATCCTCCTCCTCCCCTCCGTGACGGGTTCACACTCTTTTTTAAAATTTTAACGCTCTCTCCAATGGCCGCTCTAAAGTTGCAGTTGCTCAACCTCCTCGCCCTCGTCGCGATAATCGCTCTTTCATCCGTCCCACAACCCGTAAATGCCCTCGTAGCCGACCGCGCTCAGGTCGCCCGTCACGTCCGCGGCCACGACACCTTTGCCAAGCGTAAGCGTTCCGACTCCACCTCCACCACTGGCCTCTGCAAGCCAAAGTCCTCTGCCGTGAATTATGCTCCTACATCTGCCCCCGCTCCCGCTTCCCAGTCCGATACACCCACCCCCACCCCCACCCCCACTTCTTCCTCTACCTCCATCCCCGCCGCCAGCACCACTCCCAGTTCCTCGGGCAGCAGCGGAAAGAAGTGGGGTCTTGCTTGGGGTGCAGATAACTCTCTACTCCAAAACTTTGATCGTCCCAATGTCGGATTGTACGTCTTCCCTTCCTTTTCCGTGCTGCTGACTCAATCCTCGCGCATAGTATCTACAACTGGAGTCCGCAGAAGCCGGATGGAGTAGATGCGCTCGGATTAAAGTTCATCCCGATGCTCTGGGGCTCGGACCAGATCAGCTCGTTCCAGCAACTGGTCGTCGCAGGTTATGCCCAATATGCTGCTGGCATGAATGAGTACGCATTTCCGCGTGCTTCCCGTCTTTCATTCTTATCATTCGCTTTCTAGGCCTAACGAAGCTAGCCAGTCCAACATGTCCCCCCAGGATGGCTTCAATATGTGGATGCAATATGTCAATCCTCTTAAAGACCAGGGTTACCAGCTCATCTCCCCCGCCTGCACCGACGACGATTCCGGCCTTCAGTGGTATCAACAATTTTTCGCGCTCTGCAACGCCAATTCTGACTGCCACGTACGTCAAATACACACCATAAACCAATCATATCATTCAGGTTCCCCCTTCAGGTCGATTACATTGCTTTCCATGCCTATACTACTGATCCTGAATGGACCAAGTCCTACGCCACCTGGCTCAACGGCAACTACAGCCGACCTGTAATGCTCACTGAGTTTGCTGACCAGGTAACGGCTTGCTTATTCTGTGTCTTGACGTATTGCCTAACTCCCTCCGAAGAACTACAGTGGCACTGGTGGCCAACCGGACATGTCTGCAGTTTGGTCATATGCTTCCGTGGTTGCCGACTTTGTCAACAACACTCCTTGGCTCACTGCAGCATTCCCCTTCGGTGAATCACTTCGCCTACTTTTCCTATCTCAACTCATCAGCTTGCAGGTGTTATGGACAATCTCCAGGGTGTCGACACGAACAACGCTTTGCTTGGAAGCGATGGTCAACCTACTTCCCTGGCATACTTCTACTTTGGCTAAGTGTCCAACGTTACGAGGATCAACTTATACTTTTGGAGCATTCAAAACTCTGATACCCTGCATTTGCGTAGAGGTTTCTTACTCTTTCTTTCTTGGATTGTTACCCCTTTTGCTCGCGTAATTATGCGTGCATTCTTCGTCGCCCTCATGATTTGTACCGGATGCATGTATGTTTGCCGGCGCCCGTAACTTGTTGAACAAGTTGACTACCTATGTGAAAATTGTGATCATCTTCGGACATTCGCTACTGGACCTGAGCATGCGTTCCCACTCATTCCGTCACATAAAGGCGGCGTACCGCAGGTCACGGGCACTCCGAGCCCATCTCATTCCCCTGCGGAAATGGTCAAACACCTTCCCCCCGTGGTCAAGCATCTTCTGACCTTGCGCCACCCAGAGGCATGGCCCAGTCCCTCTTCAGAGCGGCTGAACCGTGTGTTCGCGAGTACGCTCAACGAGGCCGGCCAACGCGGCGCAGAGAATGGTTGGCTCGTCCTCTCGGCGAGTATCCGGTCCCTTCCTAATTAAACAGCCCCATTGAACCCGAAATGACAGACATGCACACTCCTTACCACCAACAGACCGTCGTCTGTCGGACACCTCTATCGGTTCATAACTAGGACCGATCCCAACCTGCCTGAGACACGAAGGTATTTTACCGACGCTGTGAACAGAGCTGCCATCATGCGTGAGGCCGCATTAAAAAGCGTCATTTTCGTTGGCGTGCCTCGGGTAAGTTGGTGGGAAAGGGGGCAACACTCTCGTTCTTGTACAGAGTTGATAGAATACGACCTATGCATTTAGACGATCCTGTCCTTGACGGGCTTAAAGGACGCGTTGGAAGACGACGTATACGCTACGTTACGAAAGGACTCAATCAGGTAAGGGAGATCTGGTATCGCGTAGACGACACGAGGCACTAGCATTTCTCGCGCGCAGGGAAGCCAGCGTCGACAACATCGAGGCGACCATCCAAAGAGGTATGGGCCTGTGGAAGTCCATCTATGAACCTCATGCTGTCAAGTTGTACAACAAATTGGGGGCGCTTCACCCCGATTTCATCAGTACGTACATTCATTTCCATCTGTTTTATCCCGTGGCCGCCTTATCTTTTCTCTCCCCGTCTTGATGTCAATCCATCGCATCGCCTCGCTTACATGATGTGCCTCGAGTTTGATGAATACTGATTCTGTAACTCTTTTGTTTAGAATTTATCATACAGGCCTACGGCACGATTCTGTCCCCTTTGCCGCGAGGAGACCTGGAGCAAGGCAATCTCACTCGGGCTTTGGGCTCGGTTGTCGGAATTGCGACACTTCGAGCCGAGGGAAGAGTCGGTCCTCAACTCACAAGCCACGTCTTTGGCCTTCTCAAAGCCCGTTATGAAGAAAACCTGAACGAGGAAGACAGGTACCTTTCCAGCGATGAAGGCACAGAATGGGTCATTCGTAAGGTCGATGAAATCATAGACGCTGTGACGGCGGACGAAGAGAAGATCCCTGGGAAGGCCAAGCTATAATCACGCGTCCAGATGATCACTTTATTTGCTTGTTATCAGCCGGTTGATCGTAATGAATGTCGTCGCTCTGACCTGAGCGGTTTCGTCTTGCATCGTGTTTCCCCACGTGTGGCGTAAAACGCGTGTTCTATGACATCGATGGGGGATGCTTCACGCTACCTGTTTATCTGGCTGGCGTAAAAGGAACCAGTGGGCGTTTCGGGTGAAATTTTAGTGCATTGCTGTCAGCTATAGTACACATGTACAGGTCACGATGGATAGGTATGATGGGAAACGTGTCTCCGATGTATTTTACAATGTGAGTGCAGGAAAGTGCGATGTCAAAGACCAAATGCCTGGCAAAATCGGTACAGCATGGCTGTTACCGTAACCGTGTCCATCATGGGTGGGTGTGTCTAAAATCGAGGAACATGAGTATAGTGACGTGAGAGAGAAAAACCCCTCACTATTGTCCCCGCACCCGCGTTCCGGAGGAAATGCAGCTCCCCATAGACATCCCCAATCTGATACCGGGTGGGCCTCGTGGGCCGGAAGAAGGCGACAACATTTCCTGCGGGATCCTCCAGCTGCGCGTCGACGCCATCAACACGCACGCCAAGTAACGAATATATCACGCAGGGAACATACCAAAACGTCCGGTGTCCCAGAAGACGGCCGCCAACGATACTGTAGCCCATCTGGCGCGTTGAAGATCCGTGCGCCCTTAAAGAGAATACCAACGACAACGACGTCAAGAGTCGTACCCGAGGCGTTGCGCGGATGTACACTTACCGGGTAGCGAGGATCAGGGCGTACGAGGTCGGACATCGGGACCGCGTTCTGCGAGATAAAATGTATGATCAGCCAACGTGCATGGAAGAGATTAGGATTTTTTTTCGGCCCCTGAAACGCCCTTACCTTGCCGATCACTGCTCGTCCAAGACCGCCGTTGGCGGCCCACTCGAGCTTCGCAACACGATCTTCCCTGTTGGCGCGCACGGCCCGCCAAAGTGTGGTGGTGCTCTGCCCGTTGTTACTCACTACGGTCTGCAGCGAATTTGTCAGAACGTCGACGCGTTGGTGCAAGGAGGAAGTGTACCAACCGCGAAACGGTACAGAACACCCCAGGTATTGAAGAGTTGGCTTTCACGGGGGTCTTGGTTCGTCCAGGACAGCACATCGTTCGTCGAGGTGGACATCGCGAGAGCAGAGAAATGGACTGAGATGCTTTCAGAAGAGAGGTAAGCTGAGCCAACTCTACGGAGCACTGGCCGGATAGGATGGACTCTTTATAGGGCGAGTTTTGAATAACATTTCAAGAATTAGTCTTGTTTTCTTTTCCTCTTTTCGCCGTATGACGAATTTATGGCAACGTGGACATTGACAGATCAACGATGAGTATGAGGCAACAAACGTGTTGTCGCGAGAAGCCAGATCTATTAAGTTTATGGAATCGTTTGAGTGGAGTAAAGTCCGATGCGGCTGTCTGGTCGAGGCCGACATGATCGAGGAACAACACGCGTTGGACATAGGCGCTGATTTACCCATGGAACATGCGGATTGGCGTCGTAGTGGCACGCTGGAATTGACACGAGACTTGTCATTAATGAGATAAGACAATGGTCGATGGCCTACAGATAACCGAGAGTTTAGAAGAACATCCAAGGTGAGAACCTCGAACAAGAATATTCAAAGACGTACAAATCGTGGTAATAAACGAGGATAAGAAGAGTTTCACGCGCTTGAGAGAGTACACGCGTGAAGGAAGTGACCAGAAAAGGCATGAATGGGGCAACAGAGTGGCAAACGAGAAGAGAAGAACGTGTCGCAGGAGTGCGGGTAAGGTGAGGTGAAAGTGGGTGAGTAAAGCGTGTCAGCAGCATGGCCAAATTCCGGTAAGGTCATTCGGAGGAGAATGATGACAGATGATTGGACGGCGGAACATGACATGACCAAGGTCAGGTTAGATCAGATGTACTCCAGATGCGGCGCATAATGGCTCTCGGTATACGGAAACCGGAGACTGACGCATTATGAAATGTGAATTTGATTATGAGGTGGACGAACTTAACCTTACACTGGACACTCGAACGCGGATGACGCCACCGCGCTTGTTCATTAATGTGCCCCAATACGTGATGTCGAGGATGACGAGTACGAATAGTGCAACAGCTGTTGGATGAATTAAAACAGATGGCTAACTACAGACAGGCACATGGGCGGAGGGTGGTGAGCTGGGGGTGGGGAATGGAGTGGGCGAGGACACATCAGGATAATTGATAAGACGGACTGTTGGATCGGGGGGAGGTGATAAGCCGATGGTCACGATGGTGGCGAGGGCGTACCTGACTGAACGGGTTATGGCGGACGGGCCGGTCACGGCACGACCTGAAGGCCCAAAGTTCTTGCGGTACCAATGACAGTGCTCGCGATCGACTCCAACTTGAGGTGTTTGAGGTGTTCATCTCTTGCTTTGATTTTGGCAATTTCGTACACGTGTTTGAGACTTATGGTGCCCAGTATTTCATGTCCGGGACGGGCGGGTCCTTTTTCCAGGCCGGCGACTTGCTTCAGCAGGTAGGTCGTTGGAGGTGTTTTTGTGACAAAACTGAACGTTCTGTCCGGCTGGACGTGTATCATGGTTGGTATTGGTACCCCAGGTTCAATGTGGGCTGTCCTGGCATTGAACTCTTTGCAAAAATCCATGGATTTGACGCCGCGAGCGCCGAGCGCTGGGCCAACCGGAGGACTTGGCGACGCCTTTCCGGCACCGATTAAAAGACGCTAAGAGAACGTATGTCAAAATGCTGGACAGGTAGACAACGAGGCAGACGGACAACCAAGTGAACTTGACCTTTGGACATGGTGCTGGCTGCTTCACTCGGCTAAGTCGATTCACTCGGACGTAGTACCGCCAAACATGTGTCAATACATGGACTTCACATCGTGGTGGCGTGCCGCACGTATCAGACTCGATATTTCACGTTTCTAACAACATCACTCATTATGTTGTCCGTCATCAAGCTAAGTAATCCTTGAAGAACGTCACAACACCCTCCCCAAACGTAGCGATGTCCGCGTCCGCAAAGATCGCGTGTACCACCTTCTCAGCCTGTTCGAAACGCGTTGTGATCACCGCCTTCTTTGGGTAAAGCGTTCATTGCACCTTTCCTATTTGCGATCAAAAACATCCTACCTTTGTATTCCGAAAGTCCCAGAGTAGCACGCAACCATCCTCCCTTGCCTGCACGAAGTGTACGAGATGAACACTACCTCGCGTATGTTGCCCCGAGAAGTTATTGTTTGAATTACGGTGGCCGAAACTCAGACACGGTTCATTGTTGAAACTCCTCCGGCTGTCATACAACTGAACTTGCCGGTCCAAATGCTTGACCTTGTGTCTGACTGAGCGTAACACCACTAAAACGTAGGCACAGCATAGCTTACCTCAAAGAGTGTGAGGAGTTGTTCCTGCGGATGCGCGTGTATCTGTCGAATATCATTGGAGAATTGATACTCCCTTGTTGTGCGACGGGTAAGATCCGTTATGTGCAGTCTCTTGCCCGCAGACGCTGCTACTGATCTATCACGGTCACGATATGCTAATGCATCTATGTGGGTACCATGTGAGGCAACTTCCGTGGAACGAGGCTCGTTCAGCGTTTCGAGACCAACCGTCCATTTATGAATCGTTCCATCGCAACCACCGGACAAAAATTTGATGTGGCCATCCTTGGCGTGTATTGCAGCGAGGCAACTCACACCTCTCTTCTGGCTATCTTGGTCACGGGAGCGCCGCGAGCTGCTGTGTGGGGACCATGCGACATCGATCATTTTCGGCTTTCCCTGTTCAGCTGCCATTAGCACACATCATAACCGCTCAACAGACAGGAAACCGCATGCATACCGCGACAGAAACGAATGAAATCTGATGCGTGCCTCTGTCACACCCGAGAACAGCGGCATCCCCAACCATGCAAGCATCTGCTACGTGGCGAAATACTCCAGGATTAGGAAGGGAGTAGCCAGATATGCGGAACCTGTTACACGATCAGTGGAGGGCCGCGTCATTACAGTCCACGCACTCACTTCTTCTTTCTCTCTATGAAGTGACAATCACCTCTCATGGTAACTGCAACCAACGGAAGGTCAGCAGAATTTGGTATCAGGAGTCGCCGAGGACGCCCATATACAGTTTTAGGCAATGGTACTCTTTTAACTTGTGGATCGGAAGCTTGACACTCTAATTCCTCGTCGCTATCGCTGCTCGTAATGGTCGGAGTTTCCTCACGAAGGTCTTTTCTTGCCTGCTTCTGTGATGCCTCTAGGACATCTGCTCCTTCATGCAAGACACCCTCAGGATCACCTCGCCGTTTCCTACTTGCAACCAGCTCCCTTATTGGTTGCAGGGACGGGAAGGAGAGTAGTTTCCCTTGTCGGGTGGGAGTTCCACTGCCATAGGTGCCCTCAACCCCATCCACTTCTTTGTCTGTTCCAGCATCCTCGGAGTCGAAAATCGACATGTCAGAGTCATCTGAGCAAAGCCTAGACGACACGACCAGGATCTCCTCCGTCGTCAATACACGACTAGGAGGCGGGGGTGATACTGTGTCAGGGAAGCCCCCTGAGGACGATCCTCGAGGGGGTGCAACAGGAGAACGGCTTGAAGCGCCTGGGACGTCTTCAAGTTGATTTTCCGGACGAACCCAAGAGAGCAATTCTGCATCAGAGTCTGAATCATTTATTGCATCCTCGTTAAGGGGGGCACCACGATCGATTGGTCCTTTTCCATCAGAGCGAAACTGAGACGGTACCCTGCTCGTGTCCTCGTCCTCGTCAATGATGATGGCATCTGCGGCGCTAGTCCCAAACCCGACGGTAGTCGAAACAACTGGGAAACGAAGCTCTTGGTTCGTATTATTCGCAAAGGTACCATCGGCATTATGTGACTCTGACCGTGAGGGCATGCCAGCCACCGAACCCGACTCGTGGCGGACCCTGTTCCCGCCAATGGTCAATGAACGGATGTAGCATTCGAGCGCGTTATTAAAAGGTACCAATTCAAGACAATACCATCGCCACTTTGCTGCTGATTAGTACTAGAACACCATTGGATAGAAAGATAAGGGAAGCTCACAACACCATGGGGAAGCCTACAACACGCCTGCTTTGTCGGCGGAGGACTTCTATGCGCTCGGTGGAGAGCTGCTGTATGTGTTGAGAGGACAAGTGTAGTGCACTGGCAGTCGTAGGGAGTGGGATGCGCTCGACGCCTTGAGGTGCTGTGAGTGGGAGTGGAGGCGGGGTGTAACAGTTTAGTAGGGTATCATCGTGTTCTGATTTGGCTCTCTTGATGGGAGGAGGTGGGGACGGTGTCGAGTCTGTCGATCGCGACCGTTTGAACGTGGCGGGGTCGACGTCCGAGTTCATGTGAGAGATTCCTAAACAAACTCAAATACGTACTACGTCCCTTGGTCATGGAGGACGCTCAGCCCAACGAAGTTCGTCTAGCTCGCAAGGGCTCCACAGCCATTCCCCGTGTACGCCCCACTCGCCCGCTACATAGAGGTCATCCATGCCCCCATGACTCGAGACAGTTCAACAGAGAAAGGGGACTCCGGTCAGCGACCCGCCAGCCCCTCCCCAGAATCCCGGTCAGGAGGACGAAGCAGCCACCCGAACGGGAGCTGGTAGAGGTCCTTCTCCCCCAAGAGTGCATCAAAGGTGAAACCGGATTCCATAACACACGCAAGAGATGGGTCGAGGACCAGGCCCACTATCTGTCGACCAACCTTCATCTCCCCGTGTTGTCGTTCAGGTACACAGCTCAAAGTGTATTGTTCACCTGCCGCACCCCGCACACTTTCCAGTCAACAGGACACCATTCTGGAGGTTACTATCTATCCCAGTCCATACTATCATCGACTAAGCTTGACTTTTTGTCAATTCAGACTACAAAGGGACCGGATCGTACCCTGCCGAGGACCCAGACGTAAGAGGGCAAACTGCTGTGCTTCCACCTTTGGTCAAACCCCATGACAACCACTGTGACCCTGTCCAGGTGATCTAGGTTGCTCTAGTTCTCAGTGACGTTGTTGAATTCGTTACAGAGCAACGAACCTGGGCCCAGTCGAATCAGACCTGCTCCACGGGCCCCCACCAGGTCCACAGGTTACCCCCACCATCCTAACGTTCAGTCTTCGGTCCTATCTTCGGGTTACAGGAGCAAACATGTCATGCCATCCGCAATTGAGATAAAGTCGCACCGAGTGCAAACTACACACACCAGCCCTGTTCCTCGACGTCGCACCGCAGTGCATACAGTATCCCCTATGGAGAGCATCCATAGCTCGACTTCAAGCGTTGCAAGTCCGGTCGCACAGGATTGTTCTGGTCGGTGGATGTCCTTCCGATTCGGGCATGTGGACATTTGCTTTCCGCCTTCGACCAATAATCCGGGACCTTTATCACCGGAAGCGGGCACGGACCCACGACCAAGAATCAATGAGACGCCGGCACAGATCCTGGATCAACGCCGACAGGTGTCTCACATCCATTTCAATGACGCCAATATCTCAGTCCAGCCAAGTGTCCATGCGAATGATATGGTTCCTGTAAGCCCAACGGAAGATTGCGAGATGGGTGGGTCCTCTTCTCGAGGGTCTCTACGACACGACGCCCTCGAAGTGTGTGGCTCAGGTGACTCTCCTAGCTACTCCGCAGCACTGGAAGACGAAATTGAGGTTCTACATTCGTCTCCTGATTACCGCCCACTTGTTGGTGGACTCTGCAACAGCTCACGCGAACTGTTTCTTCCGTTGGGCCCTCATGACAAACCCCGCCGTGTACTGCATAACGGTATTTTCACCTATGTTGTTACTGCGCACGGCATCGTTGACCGAATTAACGGGACGAGTGTGTTGAAATTAGATCGCAATATTCGATCGCCCTCTTCACCGTTCGAAGAGTTTGTTGATGATGCATGTGTGCTCTCCCACCAGGAAGAACCAGTGATAATTCTCGGTCATGCACGAGAACAAGATCAGATCTCCCTTCTGAAATCGGGACGTGGTCAAGTCAACATCTCAATCCAGTAGTCCTTTTACGTATTCTGACTGTTGCGTCCAGGTCTCCCGACATCTCACTCTGTGCCGTGACTGGAATAAGAGACCCGGCGTAAGTGCCATCGCGTCCACCTCTGGGACATCGCACCGGACCTTTCTGGTGTGTCCGGGGTTGAGCTGGCCATAGAACATGGCTCTGTCATCCACTCCCTCCTGCCGATTTTGGATACCAGTCACAAACTCGCCTCCGTTGGGGCGGATCGCGAGGTTCACATTTACGATCTGTCTGCAGAACGTGTCATGCAGACTCTCAAAGTGTCTTGTACCCCATATCATGCACACGAGATCAATACTCCATCATGCACCCTTCTCGAGGTATTCTCTTTACTTTCCAAGCGGTGCTAGTCGTTCAACCCATCCCCAGGTCTCCCACCTGGAAACGCAGTTTGAAATCCGCGACCGTCGGAAACCCTACCAAGCTGTTCAGAGATTCGGTTACGCTGCGGAGGATAGGCGCGGACGGTACGAGAAAGGTTAGTCTACATGTCTCTTTGGCAGAAAATTCCGACAACGTCCACTCAGCGGACACATGGTCTCACTTTGTCGTCTGTGGGGACAAGAACGGCGCAGTGCATGTTTGGGACCTGCGTAATGCCTCCAAGGAAGTTGCCACTGTCAGTATCGATTTTCCTATGTCGAGTCGACTCGCTTCTCATTTACATATAGCGACAATGCCTCATTGATCCTGTGATGCAAGTCGTCCATACTGGCCCTCGCTTGCTAGCGTGCTCTAAAAGGAATCAGGTTGCATATATGGATTTTCAATGGACTTAAATAGCGTATCCACGCTCGTCCTATGTGATCGATTAATCTTTCCTCTGCATGCCTGGATGGATGGGTGCTATTGTCGTGGGACTGCACAGCCTGAGGATGACGGTCGGTCATACCCAGTAATCTTCCAAATCGAATATATGTATGCAACAGCCCCTCCGGGCAAACCTGGACCCTGGACCCTTATCCTTTTTCATTACCAAGTGCACTCCTGTTCGCCTATCACGAACGAACGAAATCCTTCTGGATATTCAGGAGAAGTCACGGCTTCAATACCCTCACCGTTGTTTATTCTCTGGAGACTCACGTCCATTACATACACTTTTCTGTAACCACACACAGCCGATGCACATAGTCATATCAAAAAGTCACTCCCATCACTGACCCAGGTGTCCATCGCATATGCATCATCCTCTGTGAGATGACGAATCCATAAGTCGTGCAGCACATCCTCATCCTTGTCAACATCGTCTTGTGGGAGCCCTGAAGGTTGGTGCGACTAAATGTAATTCCTTCGGACAGATACTACCACTCATTGTTTCTTGTGATCATCGTTTGAACGCAAGATTTACGAACAGGAAGAGCCTAAGGTGCTTGAGATATCTCAACAGCACTGTGCTTGGGAGGGCAGAACCTCCGCTGAAAACGACACACTATCCTTAATGCCGTCGGAGGATGAAGGCGACGTGTCGCGTAAGTGTAAAGCATCCTGAGGAAAGGTAGTCACGTTTCCATGATTAAATCGCTAGGAGCACTCCTCTGGAGTGTACCTCCACACGCAGACCGACGCACGTAATGGTGAGTGATGATGCTTCCCCTCGCGCGCGAAACAGATCAAAAGGGGATGATTCCCGAAAAGCAACTTCGACATCGGGCGGCATACACACTGCACACTACTGCGGGCTCGATGTGTTTAGTGACCAACCGTTGCCAATCGTGCATAACGCACAACTCGTCCTCCCATGAGGAGAGAGGAGGAAATTCAGCCGTTCTCACCTCGGAGGCAACAGTAAAGCGTTCCGCACGACCAGTAGCAACCCGGTTGCCAACGCGCTGAAAACGGGAAAGAGGACTTTCATTCCCGTTCACGAAAAAGTCACACGACAAGTCGGACCGAATGACCGGAGCGAGTTGAAAAAACGCACAGATACCTGTCCCCTAAAAGGTTCCAGGAATTAGTACCAGTCGACCGAGATCGCACGACATCGTACACTTTCCTCATGTCGACAGAACGCGCCCGTCGTGATGAAGCGGCCAATCGCGCATACATGGTCCAAGTAATCGAGGGCTCCAAGGCAAGTCACTTCGTCAAAATCGGCCTGGCTACTGGCGGGCAAATGGAGACCGACTGACGTACAATAGGCTGCAGTCAAGATAGGCATGCTCGGCCTTGGCGTCGTCAGTCTGGCACACTACACCTGGCCAACTTTCCGGTGAGCCCCAGGCTGCTCCGAGACAGCGTCGTCGTCGAAGCGTACTCATACACCATCAATCACATCTCACATTGTGAACAGGCGTCAAACCCTCCCGTTCAAAGCATTTCTCGTTACCATATGTGAGTTTCCGCAAACAAAAACGTGCACTGGCCCTTGTCAATGCGATAGACATTGCAATTCATCCTGTTTGACCCGATCTCTTACTTGAACTTACTTTTGCAGTCGCAACATCCGGTCTCTTCATCGGCGCAGATAACGCGCTTCTATCCCACGAAGCTGAACTGCGGCAGTCTGAACAAGCGATCCGCAGGCTCGCCGTCATGGAGCTCACTCGTCAGGGTCTCGTGCCGACGGAGACGGCCATCGCACGTTGGCGAGATGAAAGGGTAAAACAGGAGGCAACGTTAGTCAAGACGCGTGCATAAATCGTGCCTATTATACGTGTTACATAGCCCTGACGACGTCAAGACGAGTAAATCTAGATGAATGAACGAGATAGAGCACTCTAAACGAAAAGTGTGTCACTAGTCGGTATCCATCAGGACGATGCGTTTACGGTCCAAGGTGCAGTAATTACGGTTTGCGTGAGATGGATGGGAACAGCAATACATTGTGAGGGTGCGTGACTGCAAGATACTTCACTGCCAGTGAACAGGAGGGGTTGGCAGAGGTTGCCCGTAGGGGTGATATGGTTGGAGTGGTCTTTGCGCCGGTCCTTGGAAATACGAGGTATTGCCAAAAGATGACGATACACTCGAAGGAAGCTGCCCATGCTGCGGCGTGTCTGGTAAGGGTGGCTTCGGCGGCAATGGCTGATACGCAGGCTGAATAGGGTGATAGCTCTGAGGTGGCTGAGGTAATGTAGATGGCCTCTGGGGAGCATTCCCTTGTATCTGTGAGGGGGGCACAGGAAGGGGAGGCGGACGAGAGTTCATTGTCTCAGATAGAGCCGGATGACCAGGAGCAGAGGGTATTCGACGGTACTGCGGAGGAATTGGAGGAGCCGGTGGAAATGATCCGTTGCTCGGTAGACTCACGCCTACTTGCTGAGGGAAGCTTGAGGATGGTGGGAGGGCTACCGAGTAGCGTCGATCCCGATGGAATTGTCCGGGCTGAGGTAGAGGTCTGGACCCTGGAGTAGATGAACTCGGAGGCGCGAGAGAAGGCGGGATCTCAGAAGGCGGAGATGGCGTAGTAGGGCGGGCTGAGTACATCTGAGAGGGTGCTGAATGAGCTGGCGTAGGTGGGGGAAGTGGAATGCCATATTCTATGGATGGCATAGGAAATGGCACCGCTTGTTCGTGACCAGAAGAGGTCGGTTGGTATGAGCGGTATTCGGGTATCTGTGAGACACCCAATGAGTGTGTCATGGGATGAGAAGCAGCACTTGGGGGTGGCGGCGGAAGAGGAGCTGGTGTAGTATATCCGGGGCATGCATGGTGGGGAGAATATCCGACATGCGGAGGTGGATTAGGAGATGGTGAATGGGAGTGATGTCCCTGAGCAACACTAAATGTCGAAGGTTCAGGTGAATATGACGTTGGCGACATTGATGTGTAGGTAGTTGAGGTGGGAACACTGGAAACGGGAATAAAACCAGATGACGATGCAGGCAAGCTGTACCTAGGTCCATGGTTCCGAACAGGAGGGTGTTGGCTGGAGATGGATCCATCTTCATATGTCGGATAGTAGCGACCGCCAAAACTAAGGCGAGACTGAGGAGTCGTTGGAGTGATCACATTGTCATAGACATAGCTAGAGTCCTCTATCTGTCCCTGCTGCTCGTAGGAGGACTGTGAACTAGGGAGCGGTGATGGATGAAATCCTGTGGATGTCGATGACCTTAGTGTCTAAGGAATGAGTCTACGTATCAGATGGCATATACGTGAGAAGAGAAGGTCAACCGACTGTGCTACTGTTCCGGGATCGGAAATCCACCACACCGAGTTCTGCGAAACCATTGGTCATTTGATCGATTGAAGATGTTACGTTCCTCTGCTCGTAAGGTGGTGCATACAGTTCCGGACGGGGACCCGAGGCACGAAGAGATGACGGCAGGGAATCGGGGTGGTTAACTGCACCAGTTGGCACTGGCCGAGCGGTAGGACGCACGCTTCCATTCGGTGAAGCATCACCGTCCGCTGGAACAAATGATCCAGGGCCACCATAGTTTTTGTTTGAGACAGTCGGTTTCCGAGAGGCCTTCTTCTCCGGCGGGGGCTCCTGGATGACGGTGGATCAGTAAGGCTCTCAACCGTTTCTCACAACACGCACATTCGACCAGAATGTTAGCTCGATATAAACTTCGCCTGCATACTTATCTTTATTCATGAGAGTGAACCACTCTGACTGAGATCAACACGAGAGACCAGGATTCACGGTAACTGACTTACCATCTGTCTCGCCTTTTGTCAAAGCCTCGGTAAGATCAACAAGCGCCTCTCCAATGAAGTCTGGATCACGCGCATCATCAGCGTAGCATTGAATCCTCATGAAGTTCCCGCCCCTGATCTTCTTAAGACCCTTCCTCTTTGGAGGTAGCGGAGGGGGAGTTTCACTCCCTGGGGCAGACCGGACGAGGCCAGCCTCCACATCCTCAAGTATAGTGAACCGGAATTCTTCGTCCCACTCCGGGTGCTGACCACCACGCTTGATTACTTTGGTTCGTCGCTTCTCTTCGTTCAACGTCAGGAGGCAATACGGAGCTTGTTTCCCAATATGCTTTTTATTTGGCAGGTTTTTCTGTCCGCGCCGTCAGAAAGTAAGCCACCGGGCGTTAGACGACGTTCCATACCGCCTTGAGTACGACAACTATCAGGGTTCCGATTTCGTGTGGTGCGAAGGACATGAATTGGTACGCCGTAAGATGAGGGGAATGGGGAAAGATGAAGAAACAAAGGTACGTCCTGCCTTTCGCATCAATCGAACCTCATCGACCAGGATACTTGTCCACAAAACAACAGTCAGTGGCTGTGCAATTGCATTTACCGTAACTCTTTGGTAACCGGACAGCCCTTGTTCCGCACCACGATGTAAGTATCCCTGCATTCACACAACATTTATCCGGTACATTGCTCAGCAAGCATGGGACGTTACACGCCAACCGAAAGTTGAGTGTCGGATCAACTGCTACTGATCAGGGCGGTGGAACTTTACGAGTCAAACGCCACTGTTTCCCTCTACAATCTATCAACCTTTCTCCACCCAGGGATGTCCGTCGACGTGAATTCGTAGATTGCTGCTCCACTCATCCACACAAGACCTCCCTCTTTGATTGCCGCGATTCGAGGCATGATGTCCACTATTATCAGCAGACGAAAGTCGCGCAACCGTCATGCTATCACATCGGGAGACCCCCGCAGGCCAGCCACAGAATAATCTGACCGCAGCGATCTGTCCCGTTGTCGGCCATGACGCCTGGAGCAAGCAGAATGCGCTTGGGCTTGACGTCACTGGTCTCCGGTCCCCAGTGGGTGACGCACCCAGTGCAGAAAGGATTTTGTAGATGAAGAGAGGATCAAGACGGCGTACTATGCCGAGGCGAGAAAATATTTTGAGGGAGCACGCAGATGCGAAGGAGAATTTATATTTGATCATACGGTCGGGAGGACGCCGAATGGACAGATGATGCCAGGTGGGAAGACGGCGCCCCATGGTCCTGTGGTGAGTGGCAATTCGGCTATGCGGGAGTCGTATTGTTCATACTAATCAAACACCTGCCGCTGTAGAACACCGCATCTCATATCTGAAGGTCAGTTCGACGTGCCCGCTTCTGTCTCAACATGTATTAAGTACTAACCAGATACTCGTGTAAGACCTATCGCCAAAGTGGTGACCCGTGCCCACTTGACTTGGCCGGTTTTTGCTCCACCCATATCGACGCTGATCTGGTCCAGACACGGATGGTTGTCCCTCGCCGCGAGGACGGGATGTACAGTGTCAAGTATGACCCTGGACATAAGTGGTACTGCTTGCCCGATCAGACGCCAGACGAGGTGACGCTCATCAAACGTTTTAACTCGAATATGAACAAGGCGTGACTGACGCCGCATTCAGCGTTTGTGGACAAGACAAGTCCAGCGGAGGTGCCGCACAAGCAGTCGGTCGAGGTGAGGTGGTTGGTGTTTGATAGGAGTAAGTGTAGGATCGTTGGCGGATAGATTTATGAGCATGGAACTAGGTTAGAAGTAACGCAGTTCTAAGACGCACCCATGTTTTCTTCCCCAAATGTTGAGGTTCATTCGCTGCGAACCTGGTATGCGCGTGTTGCTTTTATATAGTAAGCTCGCACAAGCATCTACTGTCTTGGTATATAGGGTTCAGCGGTCTCGAACAAGAGGTGGGGCTTTCTCTGGGCAAGATCCAGGATCATCTCGCTAAAGTAACTATTGGCCCATGCGAACCATGGTCTGGTATAATCGCTCCCGTTGTAAATGTTGATCGACTCGTGGATCAAACCAAGTCCTGCAGTGTTCTGTCCGAGTTCGATTAAATTACGCCCAGAGGACGAGGCACCTCGAGCACTTACATTGAGAATCATGTATAGTGACGCCTGGATTTCGTCGTCGTCGTCACTGCCAAAAATGTTAGAAATTTGTGACATCGGCCAAGGGTACCACGCATCAATGTGAGGGCCACTGTGCGAAGAAAGTGAGACTCATTCGTCGATCATCGTAAACCGGAGTTACTAACCCGATGCCGCTGAAGTTTTGACCGCTGGCATAATACGGGTTCCAGCCGGACATCAACATCTTCTTCGTCTTGAGATAGATAGAGTCATTCCTGTCGAGAAACCCTAGGTAAGGAAGTGAAAGAAGAGACTAAAGGGGGTTTATATCGTTCCATTTAAATCAAGAGACATTTGCTTACCGGAACATTAGCGTCATCCATCACGTAGACGGAACCAAGCCCTTCGCCGCGAATAAGTCATATATCGTCACGAAAAGCCTCTGAAACATACCATTAGTCTCATATGCAAAGACGTTGTTGATGACCTGAGTAAGAGTGTCGTTGTTATCAATTGAATCCGCAGCGTCGAAACGTACAGCAAATTCATAGATGGCGTCCTTAATTCTCTGGCTCCATTGCTTCGCTTCAGCACCGACATTGGGTGCGATATCAGCGTCATCCAGTATCATAGCCAGGTTGTTCATTTCGACACTAAGCATGGCATTCGCCGGCGTAAGGAAAGCTGGCACATGCGCTCAGTCGGCCCAATGCCGATAAATGTGCTGCAGACGTACCGTAAACAGACAAGTCGTCGGAGGGACGATGACTGGTTCCGACCATTCCGGTATGGCCCTTGGGTTCACCATTGCCACCGTTGTTGACCGGACCAGAGAGGGACCCTGGAAGCCCGGTCCAATTGTAATAAGAGATGAAATTGGAGTCGGCGTCATACGAAGGCTGGGACTGTTCATTCATAACACGGAAAATCTGGTCAATGGCAGATAACCCTATGTGAAGATGAGCATTGATCCATTCTTGGTAGGACGAGCAGTAAAAAGACTTGCAATTGGCATTCATCATTGAAATGTCATTTGTTGCTTGGTAGTAAGATGCGGATAATTTGATGAAACCACAAAGCGAATCGAGTTCGTACTATATCACACAGATATTCATTATGTCTTCTTTCAGTAACGAAACTAAGACATACCTTGCATTCGAACACCGTTCGGTTATCGACAGGACTGATACAATTGATTAAATCCTCCTCATGTGAAGCATCTATAGATGTGACTTACGGGTTGACGGACACACCATCAGCCCAGGAATTGTGAGAGGGAGGCAGACCACTCTCCGGGGGAGGTTGGAAAGCGCCACAATAAGGGTACTGTGAAATATATCGCGCCTCAGTATTGATGACAGCTTTAACGAGGTCAGCAAGCTCCGGGTCTATCGACAAGAGATGGCGATAATGAGTGAGCTGTATGAGTCTCATGAACATCAGGGAAGGTCTTAGGCTCAGGCACCAACCTGATTTCCGGTGTCTCGAAGCCATTGTGCGCTACATACTTGATGTCAGCGGAGTCTCTAGCTGTTATAGATTGACCATACGAAATGTCACCAGTGATTATAAAGGCCAGGTTATCATCCTGTACATTGAGTTAGCATAAGGCAATGCATTCCACTAACAGCCTGCCTTGTTGAAGTATTTGACGGTGGTATCTATGAGATTAACATTTCAACTTCAAGGAAAGACCTGATTATTTCTCGTCGAGTCGGCACTCACCGAGGGTGTTTGGAAACGTGTTTTCAAACAGGCGTGCAATATCTGGATCTTTTAAACGCGTAGTCATATCCAAGATGACTTTCTACAAAACGAGTTTCTAAGATGTCCACCCGGGGGAGAGAGAGACCGGCACCACCCACCTCGACAGATGTGCTGTTGAACGTACGACACGCGGGATCGGGCCGCATGTAGGGCAAACCTAATGGACCCAAAGAAGGGTCGCCGTGCGGGGTCTGAAGGTTCGTCATTTAAGTTGGATGACATGCATCAGATAGGTGTCATAAACACGGAGTCGCACCAGCGAATACGTAGAATAGTCTGGGCAACCCGCTCCACGAGTAAGAGTAGTCATTATAGGCATGGCGATGGCGAGCGTATCGAGTCTGGACTTCATATCGTTCGCAAAGCTCCACATGCGTCGCAGGAGGGTGTGGAGTGAACGGCTCCAACGAGGTTCTAGGCGGGTCCTCTCTATGAGGTCGGCCAGCATCCAAGTCACTAGTACTCGCATTGGTTGTTCTCGGAAAAGACCGGTAGGAAAATTACAGTAGTAAATTGTTGTACTACCATCACAGCGGCGTCGCAGACGGGTGGAAAAATGTAACGATCATTGATGTCAAGCAAGAGTGCCAGAGTGTGTAGTACATACAGGATACGCTATACGTTAAGCAGACAGAAGGTGGGCTAGCATACCATAATGTCCAGGGAGCGACAAGAAACAAAGTAAAAATGCGAGTGCAGCGCCCAGCAATATAACTCAGTCGACGGAAGCTCTCAAAGCCGCTGCGCCTGTCGACCGTCCCAACGTCGAAGGTATATCTTCATCGTGACGTTCTCGAGCCCCACGGGGCTCAAATCCTGCTTCGTTCCTTTCGTCTTCTCCGCCAAATTCTGTAGTGGGCCTTCGGCCCTCAAGCTCCGATGGTGAGTTTGGACTTGGCTCGCCCTCAACCACGTTGTCCTTATGCTTTTCATCGTCCGCATCCTCCACACTCACAGGGCCACCTGTTTTCATGCTGGTGCCGGCCCATGTATTCTTGCTCGCCATAGTCAAGCCTGGACCGAGAATCTTGGCACTCCACCCGCTGACCTCACTATCCCAGCTCCCTCTCCTCGAGCTTCTGGGTCTGAGGGCGCGGAGGCTGGCGTCTACATCCCGTTCCCCATCGGCATCTAAGCGATCATCATCCGCAAGAAGGAATTGGCTAGTATTCTCCCCCTCCGGATCCCCATGAACACTACCCCCAATGTGGGAGATGGAGTCACCGCCTCCAAGTAGGCCAGACATGGTTGCGGACCCCAACGAACCAATTGTAAGGCGCGCTCCGGGTATCGCATATGCTGAGGAAGCAAGCGTGAGCATCGAGGCGTTGTCAAGGGGTGGCGAAGAGGGACGTGGGTTATTTCGAGGATGATGTGCCGTGTGGAGCGGTGCCTGAAGCCCATGGATGTTGTGTCCCGACAGCCCAGAGTTCGATGAACCGTAGTTCGCGTGCGTCATCGACGTCGGAGGATGTGATATAGACTGGGGTGAAGGTGGGAGGGCAGAAAACGTGATAGATGCACCACTACCCACCAAGCCACCACTGGTACCGGTAGAGGATGTACGAGCGTGAATCGCATGGCGTGGCGAGATCTGCGACACAGGGGTCACAGGGACCTGAGCAATGTGCGCGACACCCGCGGGCGGCAAATCAATGCTGAGGACAGTAGTAGGTTTGGTGCTGGCTGCAGTGCTGCGGAAAGTACGTGGATTCGAGATATAGGATGAAGAAGAATGAGAAAGCGAAGGTGACGGGGGGGAGCTAGGAGGGAGAGGACGTAATGATGCATCCTCATCAGCCTCGAGGGCACTTGCAGGAGACCACATCGAATCACGAGCCAGGGATGAACGACGGGTGGAAACGTCCACGTTATCGTCATCACCAGAATGCAGTGATTGATTAAGCTCGGTATCCACATCGTTGAGGGAAATGGTACGCCGCTGCGACACAGAAGACGGGACGCCCCTCTTGTGGTAGTGGACAGTACCCTGCCGTTGCGATGGGGTAGGAGAGGACACGGTTCGACCATTGGGTCGTGCAGCGGACGTGATCGTGACACCAAGACGATTCTTGGTGTTCGGGGCGGCTGTTTGACCAACGTTCAGGCCATTCCCATCAGGGATCCTCCTTGTCCTGCCTGACCCGCCGAGTTTGCGTTGAAACCAGTTGATGATGGGTTTGCTGGAGCGGTGGGGTACTTTCTTGGTATACAGTTGTTCTGACACCGCGGTCTGCTGCGATGCGAGCGGAGTTTTGGGAGCAACAAACTGCGCGCGTTGTTGCTTTGCCTGGGAGTTGTCGGGGTTCATGAACTTGGGTTGAGGCTTCTGCGAATAGTTGGGATCGTGAGACCTCGCAGGGGGCATTGTGGTGGTTGCGGTTGCTGGAGGCATGCGCGGCAATATCTATGGCCTCGAGGGATACTCCGGCGCAGTAGTTGGAAGACAAGGTGTTTTCGAACAATTGCTTTGCCGTGTAAATTAGGCAGTGTCTGGGCTCCGAGTCTGTCTCGGATGCAGTAGCACTCGCATGTTTCCACTATACAGTACAGGGATTTCTACATTCTACACACGTTATTCACCATTCTGTCTTCTTGCTCGTCTTCGCCGGAACAACTGGGATCTTGTTTCCTTTGTACCCAAATCCGTCCAGCCACGGCCAGACTGTGGACCTGCGCTGCTCAAACGTGATGATGGCATCTTCCTTCTGCAAGGTCAGCGCAATGTCATCTAGACCATTCAGCAAGCAGTGGCGCCGGAAAGGATCCACGATAAAGGAGACCGCTGGCTTTCCGTTGACCCGTCTCACTTCCTTTTTCTCGAGGTCCACCTCGAGCTCTACACCTGCCTCTGCGTCCGCGGCAAGGTCTTTACAATCGGCCTGTGAGAGTGTCAGAGGGAGCATGCCGTTCTGCATAGCATTATTCCGGAAAATTTCGCCGAAACTTGGGGCAATCACGCAACGAATTCCGAAGTCGTTCCTGCGGTTCACGACCGTCAATCCCGAGAACGAGATCCGGACAGGGAAACCTACAGGCTCCATGCAGCATGCTCTCGGGAGCTACCGCAGCCAAAGTTGGGCTCACTGACGACGAGGATGCTGGCCTGGTCATATGGAGTACGATTCAAGACAAAGTCCGTCTTCTCCCCTGTCTTGGAATTGAAACGAAGAGCGTAGAACAACGCGTTAGCCAGGCCAGTACGTTTCAATGTCTTAAGGAACTGCTTGGGAATGATCATATCTGTGTCAACGTTGGCCATGTGCAAAGGTGCTGCGATTCCTTTAAGAACGACAAACTTCGGTACTCCAGAACCCGAGGACGTTGGGAGGGATGTCCTGGATGCGTGAGTGAGGGGCTGGGGGTCCGGAGGAGGGTGGACGGGGTCAGTCAAGAAGTCGTGTGGACTCGAATGCTTCAGCTTCGTTACTTCGGTGGTGTTGGTTTCGGCTTTTGACCCCAGCACCTTCCGAACGTCAGTGAGCTTGCCTGAAAGGGCCGCAGCTGCAGCCATCGCAGGGCTGACGAGATGGGTCCGCCCTCCCGCGCCTTGGCGACCTTCGAAATTGCGATTACTGGTGCTGGCACAGCGTTCGCCAGGGGCCAGCTGATCTGGATTCATGCCCAAGCACATGGAGCATCCGGCCTCTCGCCAGTCAAAACCAGCTCGTTTGAAGATGGTATCTAATCCTTCGGCTTCTGCGTGTTGTTTCACCAGTCCCGAACCAGGAACAACCATAGCTTGGACGTTCGGGGTCACCCTGGCGTCGGGGCCGGCGGCCAAAACGACACGAGCTGCAGAACGAAGATCTTCGATACGACTGTTGGTACAGGAACCAATGAAGACTTTGTCCAGCAAAACGTTTTCCATGAGGGTATTGGGATGCAGACCCATGTAAGCTAAGGCTCGCTCTGCGCTAGCCCGCTTAGCGGGATCTGTCATCTGTGCAGGGTCGGGGACAGAACCAGTGATGGCAACAACATCTTGAGGAGACGTTCCCCACGTCACAGTGGGTGGTATGTGGGCTGCATTGATCTCTAACTCGATATCGAATTTTGCGTCGTCGTCGCTCTTCAAGGTACGCCAATAGGCCACAGCACGTTCCCATGCTTCACCCTTTGGAGCCAGGGGGCGATTGCGGAGGTATTCGAATGTAACTTCATCTGGTGCAACCATACCAGCTCGGGCACCGGCTTCGATGCTCATGTTGCAAACACTCATACGAGCCTCCATGCTGAAGTTGCGGAAGACAGAACCAGCATATTCAATGACATGTCCCGTGCCTCCAGCTGTTCCGATGAGTCCGATGATATGTAAGATAACGTCCTTCGAGGTCACGCCCTCAACAAGTTCACCGTCCACGGTTATGCGCATATTCTTGCCCTTTCGTTGCAGCAAGGTTTGAGTAGCAAGGACGTGCTCGACCTCGGATGTCCCAATACCAAACGCCAAGGAGCCGAAAGCACCATGAGCTATGTAAAGGAAACGTGAGTGATTGGGAGAGTCCGATATTACGGACGTACTGGACGTGTGTGAGTCACCACAGACACATGTTATGCCCGGGAGCTGTAAGAGATTGGCATCCTATCCGGTTGTCAAACGCACGGGTGGAGATCTTACCGTGAAGCCCTGTTCGGGTCCGATGACATGCACGATGCCTGTCACAGGTTCGGTTGGTGATATAAAGTTGGCAAAGATCAGAACATCATACCCTGACGCCGGTCCGCCAGACCGAAGTAAGTGAGCCCGAATTCCTTGACGTTCTCCTCGACGGCCTGACATTGGGCACGGGAATCGGGTTCTGCTACAAACGTATCGACAGATTTGTAATTCTTGCGGGAGATCGTTCTTATATCGGATGAGGATTCCGACATGGCCCCTACAAGCTGGAAATCACGCACGGAATGTTATGATCGACAGTAGCCAGGGTACAATCTGGCCGACGGACGCTCCGCCCGGCTGTTCGCCTATTCGCATAATGAACAAATTGACTGACACGAGTAACGGGGACGTACAATCCCTCGAACGCCTGAGGACTCGTGACCTCATGAACGAGATGCCTAAAACCGAGCTCATAATCGGATTCACTTCCGAAATCGATGTGCGTACCGATCGATGTAGATAAGGGCTAGTCCATCTTCCATAGCATCACTAAGAAGGGATGAGTTTGATGTCAATATGCATATCTGTCACTCACACGACATGATCATCCCAAATTTTATCGTATAAGGTGCGGGGGCCAGTGACGGGTGCAGGCATGATGGTAGTTTCTGGTATCGATGTGGAAGCGAGAAAGCGTTGTACTATCCACAACTCGGTTCAACCAGGTGGTATTTAACTTGAATACGATCTCGGCCGATCCCCCGCGGCTCGGCCGACGATTATATAAGCAGATGAAATATCGTTTTGTGCTGGACGGTTCTAATCGTGAGGGAGTGGATGAAACCCCCATTGGAGGGCTATGTTTGTCGGAATAAAAGACATAGACCGAATAGCATTACGATGAACACAGAGGGATAATGGTTAGTTGTTGAGAGGTCCATTATAACTTGTAGACCACTGCCAGGCAATCTCGGTCACCTTCATAATCGAGCCGGAAAATGCCGTGATAAAACTGCATAGTTTTTCAGCCACACGCTCATCCAAGACTCGCCAGCGTAGACAAGCGTGCAAGCCCCGATCGAGTCTTTAAACGACGTTATGGCCAAATCCAAGAAGTGTGTGCCTCTCACATTACGTGCAACCGATACTAACGCAATGTAGCCATACCAATCACAACCAGAACCGCAAGGCCCACCGGAATGGTATCAAGCGGCCAAAGACCAACCGGACGCGCTCGATGAAGGGGGTGAGTACTCGTATTTGTGTGCGTGTGTTCTCCAGTCTTAACGCATGTTCTCTATAGGTTGATCCCAAGGTGTGCTAACTCCGTCTATTCAATACCTGCATACGATTCTAATCTCCTCATGTAGTTCCGCAAGAACGCTCTCTATGCACTTGTTGGATCTGTACGTCCATTCTTTCCCTCTCCATGACCTTTGTCTCATAGTTTGTCAGCGGAAAGCACGCGCAGAGCAAAAAGCAAGTTCCTCATGATCTCGGTGGTTCCCCTTTTCCATGCCTCAGCGCCGCGATGACTCAACAATCGCAGGCGTTTAGATCACACTCGACACATGTATTGCATATCGTAACTACGCGCTATGACTTAGGTCATGAAAAGAGCATCGCATCCCACAGCACTTGCATTATGGTTGGGATTCCGGCGTAAGCGAGTGACCCCCTAGCTTCTCCCTCCGGCTCGCCTGTAAATTCCTTGCGTTGCGTTCAAGTGCGGCTTGCAATCTCGCGGCCTAAAGGGTGAAAAGGGACAACATGTATCTTGGCGGCGGAGAAAATATTCGTGAAACATACTGCTGCATCCTCAGGGCGAAGTGCTCCCTTGGCCATGTTGTGTTTACCATATTTGAGCTTCTTGACTCGTGTGGTTTGCATTTTCTTTCCCAGTGCGCTCTCCTCAAGTAGAGCCTCGCACTCTTCCTGAGTAGCGACGTAACCTTGCAGGAGTGAAAAGAACTTATGACGGAGGACAGCCTTGATCCTCTCGAAAGCGTGCGCACTATACCACCCATCTCGTTCCTGATTCAGAAGGTGAGCCAAATGGGAACAAGGCAGAAGATTTGTGGATGCCTACATCACAGGTTTCACGCAAGTCTTCTGTTTCAATCATTTCTTTCAGCATGGGGTCGTGTATGTCGCAGAGCTGGAAGGCCGCTGTTTCCTTGGTGAGTGTAATGCCATCGAATATATGTGACTTTCTGGAAAGAAAGAGACATCGAGTATTGTATAGAAAAAGAAAAAGGATAATTACCGCCGCTCGGCATCCATTGCTTCTTCCTGCTCCACGGACCTGCTGATATATGTGGCCGCTGCTCTCCCTTCTTGCCTCCGAGACATGATGGAGACCCTTGACATTGGATGGTTTGCATTACGGAAATATATACGTTGATAGCTGTTCAATCTGTGAAGTAAACCGGCCATGTTAGTCTTCGATCGGTGCTTACAATCGAGCCTCCGGGTTTTTTCTTGGGTCGTATTTGAGGCGGATGAGAGTGTCCCGCCAGGGTCCATCCTGGAATGTATAGCAGACGAGAGGGAGTAAAATTTTGGAACTACGGAACGTCAGACGACGCAGCAGATAAAGCAAACAAATAAGACCTCACTTATGTATTTCTCTAACCTCTGCAGGACTAAATTGATTGTACAAGGCAGCACGTGTCCAAACTGGTCTCTCTTGCACCAACTATCAGACATGTTAGTCGCCAGAAGAACGCGGTGGATTCATACAACCTGCGTGACGCGGTCTAGGAGCGCTGGTTTTACTTGATTTCGGGCTTGTTGCACGGCGGGGATTGGGTTTTCCGGGATCTACGGAGTTTAAAATGGAAGGAACTTCATTCAAGAAACAGCTACGAACATGAGCATCTCCAAAGGTGATCGTTGCAGGGCCATAACCTTTCCAGCGACCTTTATTAATTAGCCGCTTACGCTCTTCGCCAGTTTCCTCATTGACGACAGTAGTGACCATTGACGCAGGGTTCGGCCTGAAACTATTCCTTATCAGACTCATACAATAGATACAGAATCAAGCGGGTTACTTGTAATTCTGAGGAATCCCCTGACGACTGAATATTGGCGGTGGAAAAAGCCTCAGATTACTCTGTCTGACTGATGATCCACCATGCTTCATGAGACCGGGATCAATGTTAGGATCGCTCCCTGTTGAACAAGATAGGAGATAGTCTTCCTTCTCTTCGGGGATGGTGTACTGCCGGATGGCATCGACTACCAGCCAACAGTTTGACGTCAACGAAGTACTTCATCGTGTTATCTCAACTCACCATCCATTCTGTCCATTGCTAGCCTTAACTGCGCGATGGGATCCGACATCTCGGGCTGAAACTGATAGTCCGCCATAGCTACTTTCACTATTAATGCATTTCACGACAGCCACACTAACCAGACTCACTGCGGAACCGTGCAGTTTTCAAGATGACGCCTACCGGGTGTGCGATGTATTCTCCAATGACACCATCATCACCGACCCGCCGACGTCTCCTTTTCGTGACTTTGAAGAGGATGTTGCTTGTGCCGACAATGTCTCCTGGTGTCGGGTGCGCGTAAGGGTTACCGTAGCGGAGGTTTAGCTCCAACAAAGCTTCGTTCCTCGCGGCGGTGCGCTTGAACACGCTCTCGAGCTTGGATGTACCTCCCAGGTTACGAACTGCCAAAGGGACAGAGGACTGCTGCACGTAACCCGGATATTCGACTGAGTAAATGTGGGTAGCAGGAAGAGGGTGCTCCGGCGCTTCGGTAGGCGCGGATGACGATTGCTCGGCGTCCATGGCGTCACGGTAGTGGTTGTTGGGACATTGATGATCCATCCCTATTAGGTAGGTAACAGGAGTGGAACATCTAAACCACTGGTATTGTGCTTAATGGTAAGGAGAGATATTCAACCCTCCCGATAAATAGCCTTATCAGCCAGAAACAGCTAACTACCGCCCGCCTTCTTTTGCAAGTTCTTCCATGCACCCAAGAGTTCCTGTAAGCAAAGGGTTAAAGGTCGTAACCTCACCGCGACCTTCAACTTACTTGGTCCGCCAGATCAATGCCGGCTTTCTCGAGTTCCTCCTTGAGTTTCTTACCTGCCTGGCGAAATTCCGCATTGGACAGGAGTTGGAACAACTGCATTGTTGTCGGGCCACTGGTAGGGTCCACACCTGCATAACTTGAGTAATATAACAGAAAGACAGCACCAAGTGTCATACCTTTCTCATGCATGAGCCGTTGGATGTCTTCCAGCGCTTTCACGGCTTCCGGACTACTCAGCAGTTTTCGTATAGCGGGAAGGTTTGCCACCTCTTCAAAGCTGCCGAGGCTTGCGCCGAACTCTGACGGTCGTTTTATTCGTGCATGTACGCGAGGTGTCAATGAAATGAAGCGTTGGCATCGAAATGCGAAGTGTGACGTTGGCCGCGCTGACCGTCGTGCGAGTAACGCAAGGTGTCTGGCTGTGTTCATTGTTGAGGCTAGTGTGAGGTCAGGGCGCCGGCAGTTCCACGCCACCGACGCGTCGCGTGTACTAGATCACATCCTCTTACTACCATGGATTACGATTATTTCTCAATAGACGCGATCCTTGCTGAAAACCAGGTAAGAGTCTTATTGAGCAAGTCGCATGCAGCTGCTGTACATGCGATCTCGTAGAAGATACAATGCACCTTCAAGATCGATGTACTCGGTATGGGACATCTTGGCGGAGGTTCTGATAAGGATGTATGCTCTCGTCGACCATCTAGGTACCCTCATGCTCAGCAAGGAGCTTCAACAGATTAAGGCTTTGACGAAGGTCCCACTTCCGATGTGGCTGGCATACATACTTTTGTATTCGTAAGGTTTGTCCTTATGGATCTATTACCCATTTACCGATGACCTTGACAGGGATTGGGTCGATGTAGCCACGCCGACGGCTTTTGGCACTCGGGTTAGGAATGCACTCAGAGCCGAGCCTAGGAGTGTTAAGCTTTCTGCACTCGTCGGAGCTGGTGGCTTATGGTATGGTTTCGGGAAAATGATCATGGAGATGTGAAACAATCACTTGGAGACTTCATAAGAGGTACTAATTTCAATTCCCAGATTATCAGAAGAACAGGCCCTTGAATTGCAAGCAGTGCTAGCACAGGTATGTAGCCTTCGTGTAGGTGCATTCCGCGGCTCAGACGTGTCAGACTTTCCGCGGGCGTCTCACGGAGGTGATCGATCAAGCGCAACACTTTGCAACCCTGGGTCCAGCGGGAGGCGGAGGGACCAGCAGTGACACGACTCAATCATTCAGAGAAGGCCTGGACGTGACGGAAAGGGAACGTGAGGTCAAACCTTTGACCCACACCACAGACCACTGATGTATTTGCAGTTTTCTTATTGGCACAAGAAAGTGTCAGACGGACAAAACGGTGGTATGAAGGTGGCGACAAAGCACGCCGGTGAATGACCTGTACTTTTGCAATACAACACAGATTTGGATCTGGTCCTTATTGGTCCTTTTTCTGAGAGACTACATCCGGGTCGGCTGGCAGCCTTCTCAACTCTTGCACAAACCTGCCGCAACCTAAGTACCAATATCACGAAGAGGGATCGTACACCTACCATTTCACACTTGCCCACAGGGCAATCTCGATCGCCATCAGGATAAAGAAGTGGACATTGCCATTCGTAAGGTAAGCAGACCAGGCGAAAACAAAAAAGAGAAGAACGAAGGCACAGTCGACTGCCAGTAAAAATGAGGGGTGTAGAGAAGAACCTGGTTTCAGAACGAAGGAAAAAAATCCCGATACACCAGCGTCGGATTCAGATGGCATATTATGGGCAAGTCTCAGGTGCGCCGTGGGTCAATGTCACCACTTGTACAAACACTAAACAATAGCAGCCTCTCCAGCTTTCTGAATCTCCTCCCCGACCAAGTCCTCTCCAATACGATGCAACACAAGAGTTGACACTATTTTCGGATCCGACTCTATCTGACTATGTGCTGCAAGACGGGGCTGAGACAAATCACAGAATGAGTCAATGGTCCCACTGACATTGAAATGTACCTGAAAGCTCGAAATACTTTTTGGCGAAAAAAAGTACGGACTCTGGTCTAGGGACATCCTCAGGACCGTCGTGTGCTTCCAAAGTATTCCTGGATGGCGTCCGAAGCACGGGGAGCTTGAGGCGATCTAGTTGAGTGTCAAAGACCACAAGACGAGTGGGTGACGAGCTGCATCTGTAGATTCAGCCTCCAGGAGCGCGAGAGATAACATACTTGGAAGACTGCGACGACAGATACTCGATGGTTGAAAGTGCGTGAATGATCAGCAAGAGATAGGAGGACAGCGTGTGTCTTGTGTTGACATCTTTGAGTGGGCAGAGGTTCGACGGGCGGCAAGCGCGTCACTCACTCTTCTTGCTGTGTCAGAAAGTACGCGGAGGGTTCATGCAACACAACTATAGTGGGTGCGCGATCGAGCGTCACTTTCGGGGCGACCGGGATAGATGAGCTGGAAAGGTCGTGTGTGCGGAGCATGACAAGGATGGCGATCAGGTGTTTCGGACTATGGGGATAACTGGGGAAGATATGGTCATTTGGACGGTGCAAAGCGATGAAAACAAGCGGCCAACAAGAGGGTGACCCTCGAGCTCACGCTTGCTATTGTCCCAGTTCCGGAGTGGGCATTGAGCCCGTCATCGTGATGACTCTGGAGAGCTTGGAGGAGGGAATGACGAGACGGGGTCAAGAGTAAGGCGTTTTCTGATGGAGAGATTGAGAGACAGAGATGGACAGGCGCAGAGGGGACATAAGGGCCGTGTATGAGAAGGGACTGGAATGGGGGTAGAGCTGAGAGACGCATCACCACGTGCAAGCTGCCATCCTGTAGTGATACAGCCTCATAAAACCAGCATCATCATGCAGCATCCGTCCATCTCTCTTCTCCATCAGTCATGTCTGTTCTCTCCACGATCCCATATGCTGCCGCTCTCTTCCTCGATTCAGCCCAGGTGACCGCGCAGTTCACCCCGGTCCCTTGGCTTGCCCCAGCGATCGGCCTTCTCAATACCCTCATAAGCATGATCAGGCAGGCCCATGCTAACAAGTATGCCATCTCCCATCTCCCCTGGTACTAATTTCTTACAGCTACCAGGCACGCCCTGAAACAGCTCCAGGATCGCTGCATCAGCTTCTTGGTCGTTGTTCGGAACAATGGTGAGGGATTTACCCCTCCGGAACAACAAAGATTAGCCGCTGGCGTCCAGAGGTGCGTTTGTCACGCACCGCCAACCCGCGCATCGGTTCTCATCGCAAATTCCCAGTACGCTCAACAGCATCATCATGCGTCTAGACAAGTGGTGCTCGAAAGGCTCGTTTGAACTTTTCATCAAGCAAGCCGATCTAGCAAATACGATCCAAGACTGTCATCTAGAAATAAATGACAGTCTTTCAAAATTACAAGTGTGCACACAAATGTCGTGTTCTTCTCCGGCTGATCCCCCGCTCTAGCTCACGGCAGCCCTGGACACTGCAGTTTGGCAATCCGAGTTCAAGGCTAATAACGAACGCGATCAAGCTGAAGTTCTGAGCTATCTCTCTGATATCAGGAATACCCAATCGATCATTGTGATGACCCAAAATCAACAAGGCGCTGACATAAAAGCCATTATGGCACTCATGCAACAGGTGCGTGACTCCATCGTATCGGTGTGTCGATGCCCTGTGTCGTCCCAACCCTAATACATTTTCAGAACCTCTCAATCACCCCAAATCACGATACCCAGGGACTTGAGACTAACTTGTACCGGATACAGAAATCCACTGGAAAGCTCCTCGCGAATATGCACTTACAGAGAGGGGAGGTACGCCGACTTGGCCAGTACCCCGTTAGTGGGACAGGTTCTATGGATATCTGGGAAGGTCTATACCTCCATGAAGAAAAAGTTGCCATCAAGATTTTACGTGCCGTCCATTCTACTCCCAAAAGTCTACAGGTATTCCATCATGCGTACTGTCAGCGTACTTGCATGAACATACCTGCAGCGATTTAGGCGTGAAGTCGAAATCTGGAATAGAGTATGGGAAAATGATCAAGGGCGACACATTCTCCCGCTCTATGGGTTTTGTCAGAACGATGGGCCATTCCCGTGCGCGTTTTGTCTTGGGAGAAAACTTAAGCTAATGACCATGATAGCTATGTCGTTAGCCCATGGCACCCGAATGGGACGGCTGAAAAATATGTTGCCCGTTTCCCGGATGCCGACCACCTTGCGTTGGTCAGTCTTACGGTCGGATTGCTATCGTCCTGTTTTACTAGTTAATTCCCCAGATTCGAGGCATCAGCGCGGGCATCCACGTCCTGCACACCATGAACCCACCTATTGTTCACGGGGACCTGAAAGGAGTAAGTAAATATTATACCGCTCGCACATATTCGCCTGACATGTGCTTCGAAAGGCTAACATAATTATCGACTCGGCCGGAAGTCCACTTCTTGCAGACTTTGGTTTCTCGAGAGTATGTCACAGGCGTTATAATTGCCTGACTCCCGTTCTAACACATCTGCATCAGGTCGTAGAGGATATAACCGGTGTGCCCTTCACCCAGTCTGCCGGGTAAGTACGTTCATGCGAAATGTCTCGAATATCACGCGTGCTGATCCTTGATTCAGAGTGTCGAACTCTCAAAGGTGGCTGGCACCCGAACTTTGCTTCGACAAGGGCAGGCTCACAATGGCTGCTGATGTCTACGCATTCGGAATGACAATGTTGGAGGTATATTGTTTCTCATGTGGAAACGAACCTCTACTGACTCCAAAGCAGTTGATGACACACGCAATGCCTTGGTTGACCGTCAGACATACCACGCAAGTTATCATTAAGGTAGCCGCAGGCGAGAAGCCCCCTAGACCTTGTGATAACACTATCGTGGCGAGAGGGCTCAATGATAACCTTTGGATAGTCATGCAAAGCTGTTGGGATGATGCAGATATCAGACCAACTGTGACACAGGTCATGCAGATGCTCCAACTAGTCTGAGGTCCCACGGTATACGATCAGGATGACCCAACTAGATTACTTCATGTGTCATTACGTAATATAGGGATTGTCATCAATTCGAGTTGGTACTTTCAACGTCTCGTCAGCTTGAAGATGCATCCGTTCGCGTCTTATGTCTTGCGAAGTTATTACAAGGCGACTGGCTGGAATGAAGATAATCTCTACGCGAATCTGACTCGGTCATCCAGTGGTATGTTCTGTAGCATGCCCCCCCTACGCCACCTAAAATCTCGGGACAGCTATCTTGGACTTCAACATCCCGCGGGGATTGCATCTTTCGATTTCCAAGTCACCAAACCCGCTCTTCAGTACATCGTATTCCATGAATGCAATGCCATCACTCAACGGCTCAATCGGATACCTCTTTACCTCGTGTGAACTAGACATCAAGAATTCTAGGAACATCCGCATCAAGGACATCGTCGAACGTTTTAAATTGTCCAGCCAACCCAGGAGACCAGAGGGAAGGGAGGAATGGCTGGCCGGCGAACGTGTTGATTCGCGGGGTATGTATCCATCTCCACTCTTTGCACCTGTGATCTTGAAACGTTGACCGACAGGGTGCCGCGACAGATTATCTCCTCTATGGCCGCCTTCACCTCCCCTCTGGTCGATTGGATGCGCTGTATTCGATCCGACTGGCTCCAACTGTACAGACACTGGTCGCTGCCATCTCCGACCCGCGATCGAGCCTCATGAGGGAAGAGAGAACGCATGCGGAGAATGTGAGCAACATCATGTTCAGTTTGCAACACGACGTTGGGAAATGGTGTACCGAGTATACCTGGAGTGCCGAGGATGGCATGTGGGGGGTGCGCGTATTGCATAATTTTGGTAGGCTTGGTAACTCTGCGGAGCCTCCCGAGAGTGCCATTTCCTCAATCGGTTCTCGACCCAAGCGTGTGGACGAGGAAGATGCTACTGGTGGTGGACTCAAGGGGCGCGTTTCTGCTGGCGCGGAATTTTATGTCAGCGCAAAGGAGAAGAGTGCGGGAGGTACGGAGACAGCGCCATTCCGGCCAGAGATGATGCTCAGTTTCTTCTATACAGTGTCTACTGGAATTCGGTTTACGACGTTGCTAGATCCTTCCGCCACTCCATCCCAGACACATTCGTCTTTCTCGTCTCCCTCATCCCGTGGACCTCCGTCTCAACCTCCTACCACTATCACAGCGTTGTTCAATCCGATGATAGGACATATTTCAGCTGCATATGCCGCAAAAGTCTCCCGGGACCTTTCTTTGTGTTCGAGGTTCGATTTCAATGTCTACAGCTATGATAGCGAATGGACTATGGGAGCAGAATGGTGGATGCGACGTGCTCTTTCGCAACCAATTTCGAACAGCGATTCTTCTCAGTCCTCGGTCGATTATATAAGTCACCCTCAACATGAACGTGGCTCGCACCACTCAGCGGCAGATATTCGCGGTGTCGTGAAAGCCAGAATATCGACCAATAATGTTCGTGTCTCTTGTTCGTCGTGCAATTCACCATTCAACCCTTTCCCTCCCAGACTATTTCGTTGTTGTGGGAAGGACGCTTGAAGCAAATGCTTGTCAGCTTGGGTGTCGTTTCGGATCTATCAAGCCGGTCGAAACCCATCACAGCTATCGGACTTGAGCTGTCATACTTTAGCACGGGATGAAGCCGTTCTGTGCATCTGTTGGCCTGTTGATCAGCGACCAAGATCGCCGTATTCAATTACACTACAGCACTCGGCCTAAGACTTGAAAGCTTCACTGCTCGTATTCCATATATCGTTCTTGTCCCCGTTAGTGATAGACCACTTGACTTCCTCTAGATTGTCCAGAACTGCGACAGTGCACCGTAAGTAAGTGCTCAGTAACGTATGGTACAAACATCCCGATTGGTCGAGAACAAATTACAGGTATGTCAGTGTAATCGAGAGGGGATGAAGGGACCTGCTTGGGACTAGGTGCAAGATTTATCCAACCGAACAACATGAACAGAACCAAAGATTTAGAGCAGTGCGTATAGATCAAGACGTTAGTTTATACAAGTCAGATTTCATGATGAAATAGTTGAATCTTTCGTAACGGGGATGGTTTGTGTGCGTGTGGCGGGCCCAAGCCCACCGATCGTCCGGGCCAACCTAGATATCGCTTCACTGGTTATCACAGGCCGAGAAGTCTGTGGTAGTCGAGAGGCTGCGCCTCCGGCAGGTGTAGAATGATTGCGAGTATGAGTAAAGACATGTTTTCCCAGAGGAGAGGTAGCGCCTGACCGACCACGTCGGTGAGACCCAGTACCTGGAGGAGCAGTGGGAGGGTGGTGGATTCCGGATCGACCTTCCGTTTGGGAACGTGAATGAGTTCGAGGGATGGTAGAGGGAGGATTACTAGTCAGAAGGCTAGGGGCAGATTGAGACTCCGGTAAACCAGGTATAGGTGCATGGATGGACGCAGTAAGACCTCGTTCGCTGGAGGATGATGCACTGGACTCTCTCTCCAGTATGAAACGCTCATCCACGGACGGCGCATGAATCGACTCGGACAATCCCTCTGATTTTGTCACGAGTAGTTCTTCTTCCGTGGTAGGTACGGCAGGTTTGGGAGGAAGACTAGGAGGTTTACTGATCGATTTGCCTCGAGTACGCAAACTTTCCATAGCTGCAACAGGTTTGAGAGGAAGAGAGGGATGTAATGAATGCTTTCCATCGAGTGGAGTGGGCAACAAGGACTCCGGCGCGGCTGGGGTCTCGGAGGTGGACTGCCCGACTTTTGTTTCTTTCGGAGGACTTGACGTAGTCGGGGGTTGGATGAGCAGCTCTTGTGTTTGCTCAGGCTCAGCATCGTAAGTTTCCATCTCGCGCTCTTCTTCCCCTTCACAAACCTCCGAATTGGGCTCCGGTAGCGGTTTCAGTGTGTCTGCCAAGATCGGGGAAATCTCATCGTGCTGAGATTCATCGTAAGTTGCGTTAGTGTGCGTTGTCGTAACACCCCAATCGTCGAGGTCTGGTAGGGAGTCATCTTCATCACCAGCCCAATCGATATGGCTACCAGGAGTTGTTGGTCGATTTTCAGCCATTGCAACGGCCCTGACGCGTTCCACTAGCGCATCGATATCGTGCCGAATCTCTGCCTCGTGAGCAGCCGCGAGATGTGGCGGAATATCTTTGCGCATGACCATCTGAGATGCAGGAGTGGAACCACCCCGTAACTTTTGTGGTTTAATCCCAGCTGGCGGAGGTAACTGCTTGGAAGTTGGAGTGGATCCCTTCTGGGGCCGGCGTCGACGGTTAGCAGATCGAGAAGGCGTAGGCGGAGCTGTCTGCGACGTTTGTGAAGGAGAGGCAGGCGCGACTACGACAGCAGGCACATTTCGAGGCTGCTTGCGGGGTCCCGATTTAGGACGGCCACCACGCTGAGTGGAACCGTTAATATCTTTCTCCGTCAAACCGTTCGGTGTCGTGGTGGAGGTCGGGGCAGAAGGCTTGCGCGAGAAGGCGGTAACTTTGGGTGAGGGCGACGGCGCGCTGTTGGCTGCTTCCGGGTGACTACCTCCAGCGCCCTTTTGGCCCGAATTACTTGATGGATGGCCCCCACGACCGCCCCTAACACCACCAGCTCGACTACCCCGTCCCCGACTGATTCCACGGAAGGCCGACCCTGGCTCGCCGGTCCTCGAGGCACCCCAATCTCTAAGCCGAGGAGAACCTTGAGTAGACGGGTTTGGACTGCTTGGTACAGTCCGGGAAGCTGACGTGGCCATTTCTCCAGACTGCCGCGCTGTATAGCGATATGCTGGATACCCAAGAATGAGAGAAGCTAGTGATGCCAAGAATTCAACACGACATTTAAGACAAGCAGATGAACGGAAGTGACCTACACCAAAAATTTGACTATGAAGAGATTGTACTTAGCCCTCTATCCCGCTCTAGGTATGATTCTGGCCGTGTAGGTCAATAGAATGCGTGGGGATAACTGTTAGATGGTGACTTTGACTGACGGTTTGTTGTCGAACTCGGTGAGCCAAACACGGCAAAGCACTGATCCTCGCGTTGGAGCCTTAGAATCTCGTTCAACGTTCAACAAACCAAACACACAAGTTTCACAGATGTCCAAAGCTTCACAGCCAGAACTCAAAAAGGTTCGTCCGTCTACAGGTTTAGCTTGGTGTTGGTTTAACGACTTTATAGTTCATGGACAAGAAATTGTTCGTTCATCTGCAGGGTGGTCGTAAAGTCAGCGGTACTTTGCG
The DNA here is from genome assembly GCA_038090475.1 of Wakefieldia striispora. Classification (NCBI taxonomy): domain Eukaryota; kingdom Fungi; phylum Basidiomycota; class Agaricomycetes; order Agaricales; family Hymenogastraceae; genus Wakefieldia; species Wakefieldia striispora. The sequence continues at coordinate 262,091 of JBBPMU010000001.1, forward strand.
CGGCTACGATCTGTTCCTCAACCTTGTAATCGATGATGCCCTGGAAGAGACTACTCCTGCGCAAAAGCACCCAATCGGCACTGTAGTGGGTTGAATGTTTCTTCATCGCTCGCTGTTTTTAGATCCTGAATCATCTCAGGTGATTCGCGGTAATAGTGTAACTTCTATGGAAATCTTGGAGGCAACTCGATAAGAAAATTTACTTATGGCACGCTGCCTTGAAAAAATACTCGTGAGGTAGAGGGCCTATCATCTAGACACGGAGAGTGTACGAGTTGACGCTAATGTTGTTTCCGCCCGTCCTGCCAGGCGAGTCGTACTCCTGATCGACAATGATGCGTAATGAACCTTCTTCCAGAGGACACATTCGAATGTTATTCTTGATATGACTATCTGTAATCTGCACATCCATCTGTCATCAATATAAGTGCCTTGAACGTGTGATTTCAGAGACACTTTCCGTACCTATTGTCTAGGTTCCTGCATCGCAGTGACTACAAAGCAAGGAGACGCCCTTTGCCGACTGTTCGTCCTCTGTGTACCACGACCAACGCGCAAACTCGCCCGACCTGCTGAACACCGACGCCCAGAATCCACCCTTCGCGTTCCAACGGGCCTCGCACACGCCCTCGCCGCCTCACCATCTGGACAGAGGTGCGCGCTCACGCATGCACCCTCTATGCTCCGCCCTCGCCACCTTGTTCCTTGTGTCCCATACCACCTCGCTGAACGGACTCGGACATATGTGTGCACGCCCTCACGCCCTCACTACTTTGCCCTCCACGTCCGAACGGACGTGCGCGCGCACCCGCATGCCTCTGCACGTCTCACGTTGCCCTCCTGCGTGCGCTATCGTCCCGCCCTCGCCTTGCAATGCATGCAGCGACCACTGTGTGTTCTCATGCCACCGAGAGTGCACGACGTCGCTGCACGTTGTCGCTCTCGCCTGTTCTCGCCCTCCCCATGTACCTGTGCCCACTCCATTTCCCGTTGTCGCATGAAAGTACACGACCACCCCTACCCGCTCTTGTCACCACTTCCCTTTGTCGCGTAAAAATATACGACCGTGCCTGCCCGCTCTTGTCATTCGATCCTCAGGCTGTGGACAGCTGCGGTGCGTGCGTGCCCTCATCTTCCCAGACCCTCGCCTTCGACGTGAACCATGCAGACATGTTTTGTACATTTACCAGTGTTGTGCAGATATGGATTGGTATATTCAGGTGAAATTTATCAAGCTGTACGTGAAGTACTAACAACACGATATTGTCACTGCCGCCCTGCCGCCCCATCATCCCGCTCGAGCACTGGTTGTGACGTTGACTGGTGGCCCGCAGGGCTGCTCGTAAGTCTGCGATTATCACGCTCTTTGGTAGAGGTCATCGATGACTGTGGTGCCCAAGTTGTACAGCGCATTCGCAAGGCCATGCAGTCTAACTCTAGATCACCCCGTGGTCCTGTTGGCGGGGGAGATTGTGATTCCCGTGGCGAATCTGGTGCATGTGTATTCATCGCAGCAACGTCGGGATGAAGTGAAACAGGATTAATATTGTTTGCATAATTGGCAAGTTGTGATATTACCGAAACAAGACATGTGTGTACATAGGGTTAGGGTTAGAAAAAAGAAAGAATATAAAAAAAAAGATGGCCTACCCAGCCAGAGTGGCCATGGTAGGACAGGAAAATATTGAGACAGTGCATGAGCCGAAGCCCATACAAGCCGCGGTTACCCTCTGTATGGACAGGGTCGCCGTGCTATGGAAGGTCCCCACGGCCCGCACACCCGGGTACATGAATGAGCATGCGCCATCAAGGTAAGTATGAAGATTTCTCTTGTCTGCCCCTTGCTTATGTATCTTTTGCTTTCGCGCACGGACCAACAAAATGGCTTACCATTCCGGGACGATCGCCGGAGGTCCAGTATGTTCGGACCGTGACTGGTTGGGATGGCACTTGGATACGAACCATGAGACCGATGAATAACGATGTTGACCCATCTTTCTCTCCGTGACCTGATCTTATCGAGCGAACTCGAACTTCTTGAGGTAAGCCCTCGTCCCGAGATGCGGAAGAGTAGGCCATGTGAAGTCCATTGATCGAGGGTATTCATGCCAAACAGGGCCACGATGCAACCTCTAATCCGAATCCGAGCTCGACGTATTGGGCATCGATCTGTCACCAACAGTATTAGCAACACTGGCCGCACTCAAGCAAGGCACAAAATGCCGAGTACCGATAACAGTCACCAATCACTGGCATTTTTGAGATCGCAGATTTCTTCAACTTTTCGGTCCCGGACCTGATCTACGACCACACTGGCCCATATCCGAGTCTGTGCTATGAGTCATATAGTGATCAGCCTTGTTAGGCTTTTCGTTACGCTTAGGAGCGATTGCAGCAAGCAGATTTCTACATTAGGGAAGCCCGGGGTCTACTCCCATATATCTACCCGTCGGCGAGGAGGGTCCGCCGCTCTATGTCAAAGCTGCACTACGTTGGCGTCCTCGGAGATGGTTGGGCGACTCAAAAGTCTTCGATAAGGTCCCGGAAAACTCAACCTCAGTGTGGGTTAGGAGAGACTAGTTATTTGCGGGATACTGTGATCCTCTATATCTGCACCCTAAAGCGCTGAAATTACGACAAGGATCGCGTGTTGTCGTTCTGCCAGCTTTGCAATTCAATCATTGGGTCCTGACGGTCACGTGCCATTTTTTTGCACAAGATTCTTGCCTATGCAACCTAACTTTGTAGTTCTTTAACAAGGTACAAGGTTTTTCAAGGCGTCTGTCTTCATGCATATACCATGCATAGGTCCTTAACAAACCTCCGAACAGCGACAAAGTCCCAACGACCTCTTCTGCATCGATGTCTACTCCACTACACCGCGACCGCACTAGCTGCAACCATTATAGAACCTGGACTTATTGCCGAGTCAAGCATTGCCCATGACACTGTTCGCGATCGTAAGCTTTACTCCCTTAGGACCGCACTGTCGCAGGATGACGCCGATGCTTCGATTGTTTGGGCGAGATACGTTGACTTTACAAGTGCGCTGGACCTCGGCAGTCTTCCTCTCGAAATCCACCAGAAGGTTCTGCGAAAATGCGTCCCTCACCCCTCTTTCCTCCGCCCGTTCGCTGCCAGGCGTATGCAAGGCCCTGCATCTCTTCGCACGCCACACTTGTATGAGGCCAGGTTGAAGGTTGTCATGCGTAACATTCGTTCCGTAACCCAAACGCCTTCATTAGGAGACTACAACTACGTTCTGGAGCAGTTCGCTGCAGTCGGTCATCTATATGGTTCCATGAATGTATACAAGGAGCTTAGACATGCCGTCAAGCTCCAACCCGACCCTCGGACATTTCGTCTTTGCCTCCAATCCGTAGCCCATCGACTCACTCTCCCCATGTACAAATCTCGGAGGACAAGGATTCAGTCTGACTGCGCGACCTTCTGCAAAATGCTGTTGAGCGACATGAGTTCCCTCAATATGTACTTCACCTCTGCCGTCCTAGACCTCGCGATACGTATTTCGAAGGAGACCGCAGACCAGGATACCTTTTCGCAGCTTCTGAAAGTGGTCTATGGGATTGACTTGGATTTCCCCGATCATTTACCAGTACAATGGGACTACGTCAAGGCCAGCATTCCACAACTACCCAACTTCCAGCCTTTCTCCACCGCCGCTCTCAATACGACCATTGACATGGTCGGGCGGTCAGGAAACGTTTCCGGGCTCGTTCAGGCTTTCGAGACCCTCACACAACCCCTCCCTCCGCAAGCTAGTCAACACTACTCTCTAGAGTTTGACGATGAAGATGATTTCGGCATTGTTAACCCCGCTTCTACTCAACCTCACCAGACACCACATGCGAAACCAAATTCGACCTCCTACCATCTTCTGCTCAAACACTTGTCGCGCGTCAATCACTCGACTTTGACACGACACTACCTCTTCCAAGCGTTCCGGCTTGACCGAGTCGTGGACAGAGCTGTGCGGACGCAGATCTATCACACTCCTTACAAAACGCCGGCCCCCCAGTTCGCTATCAACAGGCACATGCTCTTGTCTGTGCTCGGAACTGCGAAAAGAAACAAGGATATGCAGTTGATGCGATTTGTGGGGTATATCGCGCGCCAGACGTATAGGAGGAAGAGGAACGATATCGCGTTTTACAGCCAGCTACAGGAGCTACGACTGCAGAATAGACAACCTCTGGCATCAGACCATGATCCGTCTCGTCCGAGCTCGTCAGTCGTGCCTCAGGAAACGCCTGTCGATACACCTTCGTCTTCCTCCCGGGTTGCTGAGGTCACCGATCTTGATTCCATGACAATCTTGGAGCAGTTACCTCCTATGAAATATTTTGACATATCCGTCCATCTGACCATCCTTCAAAAAGACTTCGAAGATATTGCCGATTTCTATATACAAGAATTTCTCCCAGCTCTAGCCCGTAAGACCCAGCGTGTCAAAGAACGGCTTGGACGTCGAGTATGGGATGGGAAGAACCTGTATTTGCGCACAGACCATGGTCGATCCGCTATCTCGCGTGAAGACTGGTCGGAAACGGTCAACTTTCATAGAGCGGCAGATGATGAAGGCGTGTCTTGGAAGATGGGCTTAGGGAAGGTGCAACCAGGGCAACCGGCGGCTGTAAGAGGACTGACGACATCTGCTGTCGCAAATTGCATGGTTGCGCGACCATTGGATCCGCCAATAGGCTTCTGTGGGTCAACTACGCTCTCGTATATGACGACCTATCTGATGCATTCATTAGTTGATCCATCGTTTCATGGAAGTTGAGCCTCGGGGTAATTTGGATGTACATCAGAGACCCATGTGTCATATACCACGATAAATGAGCTACAAAAATTTGAGCTGCCTTGCCTGGTCAATAACAACAAGTGTGAACTTTTCGATATTTCTATGATACATCCGAATCTGCTATCCCGTCTCGTTAGGAGGGACTCAATAAATTACGTCAGCTTCTCATGTTCAGTAAGACGATCGTTGACAACGTTTTCCATTGCCATCAGCCACACGCTGATGCTTGATTGACGAATGCCCTTCGATGAAAGCCCGTTTGAAGGTGCTGATATATTCGAGGCGCTGACACCAGCACCAATGTACCGTGCTAGAGCAAGCACGGGAAGACGCCGCAGAGCACGGCCCGAGAGGCCTTGTTCCTATAATCCCCACAAAGTTGGTTACCAGTCTGTACACGAAAAAGAAAAAAGTGACACACCCAGCATTTGGCGGCAAGCACAAGAAGCGCCTTGCCAATTTTATCCTGCTGGCTGTGATATCCATCAACGCTCTCCCCGGAAGAGCCAGTCCATCCATGACTTTCCATGAGCAACACGTCCTGTAGTGGGGGAACAGACTACAAGTAGTCATATCAGCGAAAGTCCGTCAGCGCGTGCATGCACGCTCGACTAACCACTTCCTCTACGATACCTCTGAGGACGAATTCGCAGAGTGAACCTCGTAGAATCTCGTAAACCGCCTCGCGGGGAGGCTTGTCGACGTATTGGATAATATCTGCCCTGTCGACGAATGCAGAATCTGTCGAGTCGTAAGAGAGCAAGTAACGATCCGTGATAAAGGGATGCACCTATCGCCTTGGCAAGATTGCTGGTCGACATCACCAAGACATTTTTTCTGTGTCTTAGCTTATCGAGCTGGGTTAGGAGTGCATTTACTACCTGAATTTGGCGAGGATGAGAATCAAAAAATCTAGCCTTGGTGGACACTAACCCGTAAACCGTCAGACGGTTCAGTTCCTGCCATGGCTCCCGCTCTGGCAGCTGTCAGAGACTCGACCTCATCTAGTGGAAGACATGAATCTTCGCATACATGCTGTCGATATGCCATCGAAAAGCCACGGACCGATGAGGACAACAACGAAACAATCCTCGTCTTCCACCATTTCCATGATGCTGTTGAATAGCCGCTGGACTAGTTTTCCCGACTCAGAAAACCACCGAGAAAATAGTGAGTGAGAGTTGATCTCCAAGAGACGCGCATGAGTATAGCTGTTATATCGGACATCAACGGACGTACAGCGAAGTTTAAAATGGAACATACCGATGGGATAGCCGAATCGAAAGTTTCTGGGCCAGCGCTCGGCAAAGAGAGGTTTTCCCTGTACCGGGCGGTCCATGAAGAAGCACCACCCGATTCCAGGAAACGAGGTTGACTGAATAGCAGTCAGTGACGAGTACCCAGCTAAACGCCTACACGTACAATCCACGTTAGCATCGCTGAGCACGAGGGTAGCATATATGTAGTCGAGGAGCTTCAATTTTATGTTATCTGCATAAATCAGACCCTCCCATAACCCTTCCCAGGATCTGCAGGGTAGCTCGCAAACACTCGCTGCGAGCACGTCATCGCCACTCTCTCCGGAGCCGTTAGCGTACTCTTCTATGGTATCACTCTCGGATGGCTGGTAAGTGTGTATATGAAGAGAGATTTCGCTTAAGGAGAGGGAACCTGAGGGACAGGATGATTCCGAGACTGCGATGCGCTCGACGGTGGACGCCAAGGCTGGGTCAACGTCCCAGCCATTCAACACTGACGGGAGGGAGATGCGCTCAAAAGAACTTGTGATGAAGTCCCGTACGAGGCCCTGTATGATATCCATCCTTCTCCGTGCCTTTGCGGCTATGCGAACCTCAACTGCGGGTGACGCCTGCGGGTGAGTGCATGATTTGACAACCACAAGCATAACATATACCATGGACATTCCATACCACGGATTCGCTGGCTTGGCATTGGTTTGCTGCAGGGATAGGCGCGTTCATGTCGTGTTGGTGTCGATGGCCAAATAACGCGTCCACACACGAGATAGTGTCACGTGGTCGGAGACAGCCTGAGTGAGTTGCTTCAAGTTGACGCAACTTGACGGTGACCATGGCGGATACTTCCCCTGCAGCGTCCTATCCCACACCAACTACACAAGATCCTAGTCAAGCACTGCTCGATCCATCTACGTTTGTACCACCAAGTCCCCTCCCGCACCCTCGCGTCGTTATCGAGTTTTGCGATAGGGTATGCGCTATCTACTTAAGACCTCTCGCCTCTAATTCGACCAAACGACTCCCAGTGTCGCTGGTACGACTGCCTACCAGCCTGACTCGATGACATTATCGGATCTCGTTGACAGGCTACATCGAGCTACGTGGGTATCCACTGAATTGCTTCTGACATTTCCACCTCCAACCCTCAAAGCGGTCTCGGTCATGCCGCTGCACTCGGAAGATACGGCTGGTCGATTCCGCATCTGGCTGGAGGTCGGAGAAGACGTTCCCATCTTGATATGGGATCGTAAAGTCAATGGCGGGTTCCCGGAACTCAAAGAACTGGTAAGCATGCAAGGTGAGATGGCCACGACACCGCGTTCACCCTCCGATAGAAGCAGCGCATCAGAGACCATATTCAACCCGGCAAGTCGCTGGGACACTCTGACAGAAAGTCAGAATGAGTACATAGTCAATTGTAGATAGGATAGTTCGGAACTTGTGTTCGACAGAATTGGTTTGCCCACAGTCATATAAGTTGTTGTGAAGTGCCATAAGATTTGTTCCAGTACATGACAACCCAGCCGGGTCCCGGGTACAAGCATTCTTTTCTTGAGCTCAGGCTCGTTCCAGTCGCTTCTCTGGTTCGACTATATTCATTCTCGTACCTCTAGACTACCATGAACAACGATCGTTTAGACAAGCTCGTGAACCAATGCAAAAGCAATGGTCCGTTCGCTCGCCTTGTTGTTTCAATTCCATTCATGCACGTTCTAGATGTCGAACTCAAAATCGATGCTGTCTCAAAGCTCCAAGCTGAGTTCGAAGCTGGCGCGGAGGTAGCACGATACCTTCAATGCTCATTCCTTCACTGACCTTTCGCAGATCGCGGACCCAGAGCCCCTCATCTCCGTGCTCAAAGCATGTCTTCGTATTGCAAACCAACACCTCACTACCGCGACTCTTTCAGCCATCCCTCCACTTCTCCCTCTGATCATACATCGTCCCAGTGGCACCTCCAACGCCAACACGCGTCCGTTTTCTTCCTCCTCCTCGACCTCTTCGTCAACAGGGTCTAGTTACGATGTCTCTGTTCTCCGACACGTCATGAGCTCCTTCTTACCAACCCCCGGAGTTTTCGAAAGGCTAGGAGATGCACGCGAGAAAGCCCGTGACAAAGCCCGTGAGACTCTCGTTATTATCGGCGGATTCGCGTTTCGTTCCTCCCAGTCAACATTCAAGCTCGGTCACGGCAAAGGTCTCGAGCCACCCATTGCAATTTTTGAGCGCTTCCTGAGAGACAGTGGACTTTCCAGCAAAGTGTGGCGAGTCCGCGAACAGGTGAGTACCGCATCCTTGCGATCACCACAACCAACTCAGGTTTTCCCGCTAGTCGATTTCGGTCCTGGTGAACATACGTCGGGCTCATCACACGTTCCCCATCCGGCCGTACCTCTCGCTTTTGGTGGATGCATTGGAGGACACAGATGGAAACGTTCGCGCGCGTGCGACCCCTTCGATTATCGAGCTTTTCACGGGTGCAGGCGTCACTGATGCCGCTCGTGCCGATCTAAAGAAGGAGATGACAAAGAAGGGCGTTAGAAAGGCGATCGTTGATAACGTCCTAAACAAGCTTATGAGCAGCAGCCGGAGCGCAGGAGCGAGCACCCCAATGGGTGAAGGGTCAGAGAACGGAGACGCCGGCACGAAGGAGTATGTTCCTCCAAGTTTAATGTTGCAAAGCCGGCGTCCCACTGTTGGGGCTCCTTCAGCCGGACCACCGGCTGCTACGCCAATAGTCCGTGCGGTAAGTCATGGGCATGCCAAAGAACAGTCAAGACCAGCCAGCAGGGCAGCAATGGTAGCCTCACCTCCCTTACCACAAGCTTCGGGCGAGACTGCTAGCACAGTTGAACCGGCGTATGTAAGTTGCCTGAATCAGACTTCATTACGCTGTATTGATTCAAGGGCAGATTGCATCAACTCGGGACCTAGAGAACGAGTTTGCGGAAATGCTGAAAGCATTTGAGGTATGCACGCTGTTGGGTACTGAGCTCCTCGCTGAGTGTGTCGTTATTCAGGGAAAGGAGACTGAGCATAACTGGGCTCCGCGAGAAAGAGGGATACAACGCGTACGAGGAATGCTCAAAGGAGACATCCACACAAGATACCCTGATGTTTTCTTCCAATGTCTTAAGGATGGCTTTATCCAGGCTTCATTGAAGACCGTAAGTTCTAGTTTCGCGAAGCTAGCTATTCCTCATCATACCCTTCTTAGCTTGCAAGTCTGAGGACGACGGTTTCTGCAAACACCTGCTCCATGTATACAGAGTTGGCTACTGCTCTTGGCACCGGCATCGACCCGTTTTGTGAAATCATTTTCACCAATCTACTCCGCATGGCAGGGTTCACAAAGAAGATTATTGCACAACAATCACAGCAAGCTCTGTCCTCTGTCATTCAACATGCCTCCGCTCACCCTCGCGCCTTTTTACCTCCCTTGTGGAACACTTTACAGGAGAAGACCGTGCAGTCGCGGACATACGTAGTCGGTCACATCAAGTCGTACATAGAAGTGCACGGTCACCGGTCAAAGTCGCACATCGAATCCGCTGGTGGACTGGAGCTGCTGGAGAAGTCCGTAAAAAAGGCGCTCGGGGATCCTAATCCTGCTGTTCGGGAGAGCGCGCGTGGAACCTTCTGGGTGTTCGATGGCGTATGGCATGATCGAGCGACTGTGATCATTGAGGCGTTGGACGCAGCTGCACGAAGGCAGTTGGAAAAGGCATGCCCGGATCCGAGTGCCATAGCCGATCTTCCACCCACCACGCCGAGCTTGAAAAAAAGTAGCATCGCGGCGGCAATCGCAGCTAGTCGTGCAAAGGCGAAGGCGATTGCGAATGCACCCCCAACTCTTAGACATCAGGCAACATCAACGTCACGTACTGCCGGAGCAGCCTCCCCCAGCTCTCCCACTAGTCCAAGGTCTGCTGTTGATAGGGGTTCTCCGACACCCGCGTCCCGGACCTCATTGCCCCTTCGCCCTTCCTTGTCTCCCCCAACCCCTCCTAGGTCCCGGATTCTTTCAAATAACGCGGTCATGCCGCGGTCTGTCAGCACATCCGTGATCTCCCCGTCTCACTCGCGCACACCTTCCGATTCGACTTCCGCGGCCGCTATAGACGCTATGAGACGTCGAACTTCTTCACCGCTTGTCCCTCCTTTACAGTCTCCGGCTGTAGCCTCAGCAACCCGAAAGTCTCCACAAACGGTTCTTCCTACTTCAAGTAGCGACCCCTCACACGTGCGCCATGTACCTCCTCTTCCCGCAAACATTCCTGTTAGACAATCCATCGTGATGCCCGACCTGGATGATCAAGATTCCTTCCTCCTGGCTACCACTATTCCCGTGCCGGACGACAGTGACTCTGACATGGATGAGTCCACAAATGCCATGACATTCTCTACACCATACAAATTGTATCCACCTGCTTCAAGTCACACTTACCCACAACCATCGTTTTCTACATCCTCTGGTCTCTCGACACCGAATACCGTATCGAATGCCCTTTCTGATTCCCCCGGGAAACCTTCCGACCAGGAGCCCGTAGAGGATGCACTTCGTGCACGTGCCGAACAAGCGCAAAGTGCTGCAGAGCGTCTCTTAGAATTAACGGACCCTGAAGCAGATGACAATGTACACTCGATGATTCCCGCTTCACTTCTGTTAGGGAGTATGGCTCATGCGACCCCAAAGGCTCTGCAGGTACCCGCAGTTCCAAAGATCAAGAAGAGTCTAGCACCACCCGTGACACCAGATAGTCGCAATGCCGCCATCTTTCGGCAGGCAGCCTTGTTCAAGAACAGTCCAATTAATGGCAAGAAACCCTCCGAACCATTGATCAAACCGTTACAGGACCAGAGCCACGAAAATGGTTGGTGGTCGAAGCGAGCTTCTGGTGACTATGGTTTCGGTTTGCCCCTTCCTTAATATTCTGACTGCCTTCCCAGCAATTGAACACGGAACACCACTGAAGGCTGTTGAACCGGGAGACCGAGCGGACGAGCTTAATGAATTCGTGATAGCGCTCGAGGGCGGCAATGCCGACGTTCGCATTCTGCAGAAATTGGCGTTGCTGTGTTCGAGTAATCCTATTCCTGCCGATACCGCTTCTCCATTGAGCCCCCGCCTTGGACTCCCTTCGGGTCAATCACCATTCATGCCAATCACGCGTACGCTTCCACCTATCGTTCCTGACATGTGGACCAAAGAAAGGAGTTTCGATCGGATGTTTGATGGGTTGATGAAATTTCTAGACCCATCCGAAGTGCGTTCGGTTTTACCTTTTCAATCGAGCTGATCTTGACGACAACATTTCTAGGATGCTGAGCAACTGGAATATGCCCTGATTGTCGTATGGGAAATTCTAGGAAACCAAGCCGCCTTTCTCGAAGGTAAAGAAGCAGAGCTTTTCTCTGCGCTGTTCAGAGTGCGATATTGTAACGCAATTGACGTAGGTGTTCCCCACTGAAACCTGTTCCCGATTCCTGATGTGATACTAGGTTCTTGAGGCAACCAAGACCATTCGAGATGCACTATGTTCGCGCATAGACCCAGTGTACGGCTTAACAACGATGCATAGCAGTCTACGCAGTTTCCTCGCCGAACCTGCGGCAGACGTGGGCATCAAGGCGGGATCACACGCATTCGGTTTGATTGCGGTTGGGAAGTTCATTCTGAGACTTCCCAGCGAAGTACTCGAAGAGGAGCTACCTCGCTTGAAGCAAACACTGATTGCGGTAACTATCGTTGTTTAGTTTGTTTGCCCAAGACAGTGCTAAGCACTATCGTCGTCCAGGCACTTAATGATACCACCACGCTCGTCATTCGCGAGGCGGCCTATGCGGCGATCATTGCTTCTCAACTGGTGTTGCGCGACGAAGCCCACCTGTTCACACTTTTGGATGGCCTGGATGACAACAAGAAAAATCTGCTCACCTATTACTTCGAAAAACACGGTGCTCGTGAACTCGACTTTTCTTCGGGTTCTACGGACACCGTAGGTATGACGAAGCTCGAGTCCCAGATGGGAAGGCTTGACAAGATGATGAATACACCTCAGAAAGCAAGGCAGAGTAGCGGGTAGATCTATATTTCCGCTGTTGATTTCCTTTCGATCGCCTTTGATGTATATACCGATTTCTTGCCTACTTTTGCCTGCACGTTCGTTTTGTTTTCGTATCGCATTACATTCACAGGTGTCTACTTCGTAGCGTACCTCACTGGCCTTTTCTACGCATTCGCAATATGCCTACATTATTTGTCTGCATACTTATCTACGAAGAGCGACTCTCCACAAGTAATAGCCAATGCCAGAGAGAAGTCCTCCTACGTGTCCTGGGGTGTCAATTTTTGTGCGCTATTCATTTATCCAGAGTAAGAATTTCATCACCGTCACCAAGGGAGACGTGCATACCTGATCTGAGAAGCTGCGCCACCCATCGTAAATGAGGACAGCAGGGAGGAATGCCCAAGCCGGACAAGGAATGACAAAGAATATCAGGAAAGTATTGCGAGGAAAGGCACAGGAATACAGGGCGATGGTTGCCATAATTGCGCCTGAAAAGGATATGAGCGTGATGAATGATGGAAATGATGATAGCTATGATATCTCACCGCTTGCGCCAAGCGAAGACACATTTTCGCGTCTATAAAAGTGGCTCCAGGCGATACTGGCGATGCTGGACGATATCCCTCCTGATAGGATCATGACGACGTGTGATGAGAAAGGTCCGGACCGGACCACGCTGGAAGGACGTACCGAGGAAATAGAGCCCCAAGAAACTCCTGTTGCCGAGGAGTTGCATGACAGATGGGGCCATGAAATAAAACGTCAGGCCGTTGAAGATGGCATGTGCGGCGTCCATGTGGGAAAAGCAGGAGGTAAGGAGGGTCCATCTAACGAACAGGGTGTTTGTGGCAAGCAAGGAAAGAAGAGTAGAATCCACGTACACGCGGCCCGAAGAGACGTTGCGCATGTCGACGCGAAAGTTGTCGAGCATGAACCTGAGTAAGGTAGCATCGCCGGTCGTGCGCTGTGTTGGATTGGTCGTCAGAACACGGGGAGAAGGTGTAGGCGACGGACATAGGTCTCGGTTGCGAGCGTCCAGGTGAGATAAATGCCAGCGTTGACCGCGATGATGGCATAGAAGATGATGTTGCTGTCTAGTGAGTTGAGCCAATCGGGACGAGGTGGACGACGCCATGGCGAGGGGGAGCCGCGAAAACGGAGGACATCCCGGTGAGTTGCATTGAGAAGATTGGTGCGGTTGAACTGGAGGGAAAATCTAGAAAGTAAGAACGGAGTGCGAGGGACCGGAGTAGGACTAGAGAGGAAATTTCTAATGCAAGGAGCACAGACACTTTGAAGCAGTCGGGACATGGACTCGGACAGGTTCAAGCGAGCACACAACCGACAACAACTTGGACTCCATGTCTCATCATCTGTTTTTATTGTCCCCGTCAGACACACCGATTTACAGTCTGACACATTATTCTAACAAGCCCGCACAGACGACGACCTATCCGCTGTCGTCGAATTTGCCAAGCTGGTCCACATCTGCGTTCGCGGGTACGCTGACGGCATTGTCAGGTGCGTCGAGCGCCACGCAATCACACCATGTGCAAGGGGGCGGCGCAAAGATGGGAGGTGGACAGGACCGCCATGTGATCCAGATGATTGCGAATGCGAGTCTGGACGTGATTGAAGATGTGATGCGGAAGGAGAGTGCCATGTAAGATCGCTGTGCAGCTGGTTGCACGCAGACGAGTGCTGAGCTGGCTGGCTGTGCAGGTACCTGAGATCGGTGGACAAGTTCAACGAATGGATGGTGTCCGCGTTCATCACGCCTGGAAGTGAGTCAGGGGTGCACAGCAGCCATGTCCACGGTGCTGATCGAACGGTTACTCAGACACCAAGTTCATTCTTCTCCACGAGAGCAAGAATGAGGAGGGCATTCGGGGGTTCTTTCAGGAGGTGTGGGAGCTCTATGTAAAGGTGTGGTGGTCGCCATCGTCATCGGACGTGTGTGTGCGTGTGTATGCTGAGATGATGCTCACAGACGATGTTGAATCCGTTCCACAGCGCACACACGACCATCCGGAGCAGTGTCTTTGACGGGCGTGTCCGGACGAGTGCGAGAAAGTTTCTGTAGCGAGATAGGCTGTGGAGGTGGTAATCGGGGTCCAACCACGTCCTTTTGTTCTCGTACAGCCAACCTTTTCTTGATCTCTTCCACTCACCTTCTCCTCCTCATCCCACCCTTTTTTCTTTCTCTTTCTCTTTTCTCCCTTCTTTTCTTTTGTTCTCATCTCTGCTATTTCTTTGGACCCTCCGATACCAACATCTTCCTCTACTTGTACCAGTCCTTTAATATTATGGCCACTACAAATCGCGCCTCCCTTCTCAATGGTCTTCGCACAGGCGGTGTGCGCTCCGCTTCCATGAGCGTTCCCCTTTCCACTGCATCGGCCGCTTCTTTTAATCTACCCCGTTTCCCTTCTCCCGCCACCAACCCCGTCTTTCAAGAGGAAGCCGACTTGGATCACCTCTCCGACCTCCTCTCATACAACTTGTACATCAATAACCAGTCCGACCATGCATCCCATCCCTTTTCTCCATCCGTCGATTCGCAGAACAACTCCTTCGTACATCAGCAGGTCCCTTCCCACAGACCCTTGAACCCCAATAGCGTCCCGTTCAGCCCAGCCCATCTTCACACCACACAGCAGCAGCAGCAGCCAGCGTCTACTGAGACTCAGCTTCACGCATATCAGCAACTGCAGTTGATGCAACTCGAAATCTTGCGTCTTCAGGTTCGTTTTTCCTCCCACATCCACCTACCCCACTCGTTGACCTTCTTCCCTAGAACGCCCAGGCTCAGCGCAACCAGCAGGTACAAGCTGCCGTCCTTGCAGAGGCACTCCGTCAGCAGGCTAGACGCTCTCCTATTGGGTTTGTACCTGCCTCGGCCGGTCCCACCAGTACCATATTCGACCCTCGCTCAAACACCCCCCCAGCCCGGCGCCCCAGCCAAGCCGATCTTCTCAAAGCTCAGCTGGGCGTCAGCGCTCAGCTCGACGACCATGTTCCCATGACTGCTACCCTCGGGGGTCGGTTTGGCGCTCGACAGCCATCCAGTACCGTCACTTTCCCTTCTTTCCCCGATGCTGGTCTCCAGGGTTCCTCGCCCCCCAAGCAGAATAGCCTGCTTGGTGGTGACCTCGTCCGTGGTGCTTCCCCACCACACCACGCTTCCAAAGACAACGCACCCTCCAGATCGGATGTCGCCACCTCCTGGAGGCGAGGAAACCCCGCTCATTCCACCCTCAATGGCCTGCGCACCGTTTCCACTGTCCACCCCAGTGTCAAAATCACACCACCCCCTGGAGAGCGCCTTTCCCCTCCTTTAACTCCCGCAAATAAACTTCGCCCTCGCCCGCTCAGTTTCACCTCGATGACTCTATCCAGCATTCCCATCGTTGCCATTGATTCGGGAAGCGAGCACGAGGATGCCATGTCGTCTGGGAGTTCGACCTCTCAGTCGAACCCTGCTACACCACAGTCTTTGACATCGCCCGAGTCCAGTCCCCTCTCCCCGCGGGAGGAGGCCGCGAAGAAGCTCTACGACGGGCTTGGTGTGGGCCGTTCAGCCCCATACATTGTTCAAACGCCTGCTGTTTCCCTCCCTCAAAGGCTTGTCAGTCAGCCCGTCAGACAACCCCGGGGTCCCCCATCAGGTGCCGAAGAGTTCGGACCAAAGAACTTTGCCACGAGGATTAGGCGCAAGGCCATCGGCGGATTGGGTGTTCTTATGGACGCACGCGAGCGCCGAGAATCGATCGAGGTATGCTAAACGGGACCCTCATCTGCTTCGCAAGATATCCGGGGCTCCTTTCAAATAATGCACTCCTTTCCATTCATGTCGCATTCAGAACTGTTGCACTACTCAAACCTTGCAAGGGTATCAATTGGTGAAATGGACTCAGAACTTGGTGCTAGCACCTGAAACAACTTCCCCTCCTTTGCAAATATGACCTTTCTATTTGTTTATGTTTCCTGTCCAGCTAAAGTGTTGTTTTACGTAGTTGTCAGCGTCGTTGCTTCACACAATTGCATCGACGCCTTTCCCTTTTAGCACTTATTGTATTTCGGCGAAGCTTCTCGGGCGGCGGGCGTGAATGACTCGGAAGTTGACCTCCCGGGTCTGCAGCTAGCCCCGCGTGAATTCATTTGTCTCATGTTGGTCCATCGCACTGGCCCCGATTAGTAATGAAATATTGAACGTTCATGTTTTGTGTATAAGTAAGCATCGCACGACCATTACGGACACCTTTTAGGTATCTCAACAAAAGTTCTACCGGTTGTGAGTCCGCGTGCGCAACCAGCGTGGATTTGGAACAAGACGTCAAAGCAGGTCTCATTCGATGCCACGTTATTTACACCGCTGACCGACAATCGCCTTTCCATGTTCCTAGGAGATCTCTGAGATGTGCAACACCGCGCTGGTGGGGAACAAACTCACCTGCCATTCTTCTCTGCTAATCCACAACTGATGGAAAGTGCCCAAGCTGGCAAGAATGCTGCCTCCCAGCCATCCCCCGTATCGTCTCTCGATAGGATTTCCAGGTGCGTGTATTTTCACCTAAATATTAAATTCAGATCACGCCATCCACCTCGTGCAGCGGGGATTTTAGTACTGACGTGAGGGAAGTTACGAGATAGCTCAGTTTCAAGTCGATCTGCGAAACCGGAAAACAAGCTCCCTCCGCCGGTGAGGACGACGTTTCCCATAAGGACTTGACGCAAATCCGGGTCACATGCACGTAAAGACTCTGAAAGCAAGGCCGGGATGTTTTTGGGCAAGTTTGGATTTTGAGCCTTTGTTCCGAATTGAGCGTAACGTGAGCGAGATCCGATCAATTAATAATGGCTTACCACGAGCTGTGGGGAATGGTAGAAAAATTCCTCTCCTACTTGGAAGCGCTCCGCCCCAAAGTATGTGTTGTATCCCGTCGGGAACTCGTATTGACGTGGGGGGCGAGAAGCGGCAGCCCTAATGGCAACTGGGTCAAGGATGTGGTCTAAAGAAGTAACTCCTGACTTACTGCTCGTTCCACCCTTGGTCAAGGACCCCAGCTACACTTTGAATCCATTCGTCAACTTCACGACCTTCGTACCACGACTTCCAGCTATCTGTGGTTCCGGAAAGCCTATCGTCGCGTAGTGTAAATTGCGGAGGCGCTCCCGGCTCCACGGGCTACGATCTAGCTTAGCATCGAGAAGACATGGACAGTTGAACTTGCGCACAAACTTTGTGGCGATGAGCTGATGGGGAAAGAGCTCTATGCCTCTTCGAGCCGGCGTCGGATTGGTGAGAATGTGTTTTGCATGTGCATGCACGAGCTTTGGAAGTGCAGAAGAGACAAGACCTGAGCCGATCAATTTGAAGGGAGTGTCGCCAACACGAGAAGCGCTTACCTTTCCGAAGAACGAAACCATCTACGACGGGGGTGATACTCGCCATAGAATGACCGACATCAACGACCAAAGCAGATCCCTTTCCCGCAGCGAAACTGATGGGTCGATTGAGTATTGAGTCAAAGATATAGGTGCCGATGCCTTACGCGTTCAGCACGCCTGTGTTCGCGATATAAAAGGCTGGGACTTGGAACTCTTCAAACATGACTTCGGCCATGCGTTCCCGATTGGCAGGTGTGTTCCATGCGGGCTCGGTCACAAGAGCAGGGTGTTCTGATGGATTGGTGCGCATCACGTCCACCAGCGCATGCGATATCAGAGCAGGGACGGGGTTGAAGTCGGATACTAGACGATCAATTAAGTATTAACCCTACTCGATGTACGAGGTCACTGACTGAGTCCGTCCCGGAATGGGTGACCGATCTCCATACCAGCTCTCCATATCGAGGGACCGTGCTGGCCTAGATAAAGTTTTGCGTCGCTCCTCGGTTTCGGGTTCTCTTGGTTGTTGTCGCCGGCGGTGTCCCCCATTTGAACGTCGTTGTCCCCCACGGTGGGCTTGTACCCGTAGTAGGAGGATACGATCGCTTTTGGTGTATCGTCTCCCGCATACCCTGCTCGAACGGACGAGGAGCCCATGTCGACCACGAGGGCGGAAACTTCATCTGTTTGATATTACAGGTCATGAATGGTCCGTTTGGTTCGTACTTGACGTACCTCCTCCGTAGTTTACCATCGTGAGTGTTACGAAGCTGTCGTTCAATCTCAATCAAGATACTGCAATGCAGGCTTCTTCAATATGAAGATCACGTGATCGGCTACACTCAATAACGCAGTCAAGTTGGTACCGATTTTGGCTATTCAAAGCGAGGAAAGCTTTGCCAATTGGGGTCTTTTCTTCTTCAGTTGCGACGTTTTATTCAGTTTTTTGTGGTCAGGTCGTAATATACTAGTCTGTACTTGAAGATTGTCACATATACTCAGGGGTGCTTACATAACACTGGTGTAGTTTTTTCTCGAGCTCACACTTGGACTCCTGGAACTCGCGGTCCATTGAGATCTTCCCCAAAGCCAAAGTTTCTCGCTACTTCGGAGGAATGGCACGAGCGAACCAGAACAAGAGGAAAGAACAAGGGTACGATGAAGACTCAGAGACCGCGTTTGGAAACTCCGTCGGATTGGACATGCTGAGCGACGAGGAGGCACGTGAGGAAATAGAGGGTGAGGACGGAGGGTCGGAAGAGGAGGTCGACGAGTTCCCAGAGATTGACGCGGGAAGTGATAGCGGGTCGGACGACGAAAGCGAAGTAGACGAGGACGAGGACGAAGGGAGCTCGCCCTCAGGCTCAGAATCGGACGCGAGTTCGGACTCGCACATATTCCCAAAGCCGAAAAATATCATCTCTGAAATCACTGGTCACCCAAAGCGTGTATACCCAGAGATTGAACCGGAGTATGACTCAGATTCGTCTACAGAGGATGTATGTACGTTTCGTTCGATGACCCTCAAGTGTTACGTTAACGTGTAGCGTGCACTTAGGATCCAAATCGTGTCGGAAACATTCCATCACACTGGTATGATGATCTCCCTCACATTGGCTATGACATCAACGGGAAGCGTGTGCTCCGTCCGGCAAAGGGAGACGAGTTGGACAAATTCTTGCAGACTGTCGAAGACCCTACAACTTGGTTTGTCGCGCTCTATCTTTATGGGGTGCTTCTTATTCATGGCCAAACAGGACGTCTGCTTGGGATGAGAACGCTCAAATGAACAAGCCGCTCTCTCCAGACGAGTTAGATATCATTCGCAGGCTACAAGCAGGCGAAAACCCTGATGCTGACTACGATCCGTATGAGCCCACAGTGGAGTGGTTTACTGGGAAAGGTAAAGAAGAGGTTATGCCTCTTTCTGCGGCACCAGAACCCAAGCGTCGGTGGCTTCCCAGTAAATGGGAGAAACAAAAGGTATCTGAATTCTCTCATTAACGAGACTCGTAACTCACCATACCTAGATCATGAAAATTGTCCGTGCCATACGGCAAGGCCGTATCGTCGGCTCAAAGCCAAAGACTGCAGGTGATAAGCCTCGGTTTTATGCTATCTGGAATGAGCCACTATCGAACCAGCCGCCTCCTCTCCCTGCTCCCAAACCCGCTCTCCCCACGCATGCTGAATCCTATAATCCACCCGAAGAATATCTCCCCACAGATACAGAACGAAAAGAATGGGAAAACACTGATCCCGAAGATCGCCAGCGCGACTACCTTCCTCAAAAATACTCGTCCCTGCGACTTGTACCTGGTTATGACCAGTTTATGAAACAGCGTTTCAACCGCCAACTCGACCTATACCTTGCGCCGCGAATACAGCGGACTCGGCTTAACATTGACCCCAATAGCCTTATTCCAAAGCTCCCGAGTCCCAGCAGCTTGCGACCATTCCCGAACTACCGCTCTCTAGGGTTCGCACACGCAAACGCGAGGGTCCGATGTGTTTGCATAAGCCCCGATGGTGCTTGGGTGGTCAGCGGCGATGAAAGTGGGAATGTGAGCTTGTGGGAAGTCAATGTTGGGCGCGAGGTTAAAAAATGGAGCTTCGCTGAGAAGATTGGAGCGGTGGAGTGGTGCCCGCGGACAGACACCAATTATTTTGTCGTTGGAACGTACGTTGTGATTCCAAGTTGGTCGCTATTCACGAGTGAACTTTCAATTTCTAGGGAGGACAAGCTGCATTTTATCATTCCACCCAATTTACCCTCCGTTATACTGCATCCTACTCAATCTACCCTCACACCCGCTACACTTCCTCCGGCCACACAATCACCCGTCAAGTGGTCGTCCTCCCCGGGGAGAGAAGGTGGTCTGGTTCTGACGGTCTCGTTGCCTGCTGCGTCTGGGTTAGTCAGACAAATTGCATGGCATCGAAAAGGCGATTATCTCGCCACCGTTTGTACGTGCACTTCATATCCGTTGACATCTCTAAATTTTTTTTCCTCTCGTTAGCAAGCAGGGAAAGTCAGGGCAGCGTCTGGATTCACCAAGTGTCTCGTAGACATTCCCAGGCTCCGTTCAAGAAAATCAAAGGCGCCGTACAGCTGGTATTGTTCCATCCAATTAAGCCGCATTTCTTTGTCGCGGTAAGCAAAGAAAGAGCTTGTGCAACATCTCGCCTTACTCCCGTATAGACGCAACGCTATGTTCGGATCTACAATTTAGCCGAGCAAAAATTGATCAAGACACTGATGCCGGGAATGAAATGGATATCATCTATGGACATTCATCCCTCCGGCGACCATGTCATAGTAGGCGGTTACGACAAAAAACTTTGTTGGTTCGATCTGGAGCTTAATGACAAGCCATACAAGATCTTGCGGTAGATCCCCCCCTCGTCGTCATATTTACGGATGCTAATTGTGTTTGTTGCAGCTATCATACCCGCGCCATCCGATCATTGCATTTCCATCCGAATTATCCTCTCTTCGCCTCTTCTTCGGACGATGGAACGGTTCAAATCTTCCACGGACGGGTTTACAGTGATCTTATGACAGATCCCTTGATCGTGCCGTTAAAAATCCTCCGGGGTCACGATGTCAAGGACGGGCTTGGTGTCTTACAGGTCAAATGGGTCAACAAGCAACCCTGGCTCATTAGCGCCGGAGCGGATGGAAACATTTTAGTCTGGTGTAGCTGAAGCCCAGCCCTTGTCTGACTTGCTGACTATGAAATCTGGTCATTGTTGAGATTGAATTTGGGATTAACCTGTCGCGTGGCGTGCCCATAAAGATTCCAGGAGCACAAGCTAAGGGATAAGCGACCAAATTGGAGGTGACAAGACGGAGGTCTCACTTCGGGAAACTTCGATCCGACACATTTGCTTCCGTGCGTAGATCGATCAGATCTGCTCTCGGTGAAATCACGGCGGAAGCAAATTCCACCAAAGTTACGGTGGGTGAAGACTATCGAGTCCTTTTTTCGTTGGTCGTTGGTAAGTCTAGAATAACAGGACTGGTTCTCCAGATTGAATAGAGATACACTGCCGACCGACAGGGACGGGTATACACCACGGAGTCTCCACCGTAGCAGGCTAGCAGCAAAAACAGACCGTCATAGTAGTAACACTGGTACGTAACTTATCGGTGGGCTACTAACGGAGATCTATGTCTATTGCAATGAATTATGTTGGCACAAGTCCCTGGTTGCCGCGAAGTGTATAAAGACTGCTGTGACCTGCCTGAGGAATCACGAAGCGGTTGCCCCTTCACCTTTCTCATTATCTCAACCGCCTTTGTGAACTGTTTTCTTTGAGCTCTTTTTGTGCTTCGTTTCATTCCTATGGTTCACTGGAAAGATCCCCACACCATGGCTATACAAGCCAGTGAGTATTTCCTCTTCTTTGTCTCCTCGTACTGTAGTTGTCTCACTATGACTTCCATAGTGGACTTCAACAACATGGTCCACGTGTTTTGTGGGCTTTACATCTGGGAGCTCATAGTTACATTCGACTTCGAGATCTCCATCATCAGAGGCAAACGCAAAGTCGGTTGGCCACTTGTACGTGGCCCTCGCGGTACACCAAGTCTTTTACGCTAATCTCTCCCCTCAGGGTATGTTGTCGATCTTGGTCACAAGGCCCCGGACAATCCCCTCACCCATCCAAAAGCTCCATTTTTTCTTTGTCGGTATGGAATGCTGTGGGCACTGATTGGATTGTATGTTTGAATTACATACTCACTCACAGATGAGCAACTGACGTGCCTCTGAAGGGTAATCTCGATGAACGTTTCAACCAAGGTGACTTAACTCTAGCTAACTCTCCCCGCTATCGGTTGACCACGCTCAATACTACAGGTGAATTGTGGGGTGAGTAGTGACTTTTGCTCGTAACCAGAGTGTCTGACCACATCTAGGCGCTGTACACATTCATTTCGGTGAGTGCTTCGCCGCTACTGGCACTGACAAATTAATCACTGCGAATGTAGGTTGCAGGCAACACTACGATCGCTAGTGCTTCGACGTCCCTGATGATCAGAACGTGAGTTGCTTCCCTTGACCCGTGAACCACACGAATCACCGATCTTTCATAGGGTTGCTCTCTGGGAATGGAAAAGATGGGTGACCATCACCATCGGCATCCTTTCCATCGGACAATGGGCCATCCTGATCCGTACTATGAACGTCGTCCACGCTGCCTGGGATGAATCCAACAACTCCTGCGTCGTGGACAGTACGAATCATCTTCTGCTCAACCTCAACTATTTCTATAGTGGGTTTATCCCCCCTTTTTCACAAGAGAAAAGAAACTTATTCTCCGCCGCTTTTTTTTCGACTTGGGTAGCCATGACATTTGATTTCATTATTCTCTTATTCACTACTATAATCCTTGGGAAGTATTCCCAGCCGAACGCAGGACTCTCCGGTCTCCTGTTTCGTGATGGGCTGATCTACTTCCTAGTCACGTCTATATGTAATACTATACCTGCGGTAAGTCATTCGATATCCACGACTACTCGGATGAATTTATGCTTCATTTTGCAGGTGCTGAATCTTTTAAATTTAAATGGTGAGCTTTTCCCACTTCTATCCTATCAAAAGTGTCTGAGGTATCCGTAGACGAAATGAACGTGTACGCGGTCCGTTTTTCCTCCCTCCGTTCCATCCTGACTGCCTATACTCCATGAAAGTATCGCGACGGTGAGTAACACGTACTTGCTCTCAAATGTACAACTTGACAGTGTTTCCTCAGGTCCCCGCGGCCACTACCTCGTAAGACAATCGCTGTGCTATTCTGCAACGAGACTCATCCTTTGGCAGAGCCGTTGCGGCATGCCGCGCTGTCATCCGTCTCAAGGAATATGGTGAACGCGGCAACTCGCACTCGCTGCCCTCGCTCAGCTTTATCAATAGCGTCGTTGATCGTTACAGTTCAGTTATTTCGCCGGAACTTACTTACAACCCGCTGACGGCTGCGCACCAGGGAAAGCATCGCTTCCGCAAACCCACCGAAGAACAAACGCATTTTCCTTTGAAGACGAGTTTAGGTGCGGTTTGGTTTGATGAGATGGGGACGATGAAATGACAACGATTTGCAGGACCACAAACGCAGCCAATACGTTCCAGGATCCGAACGCACTCAAGTTGCCAAATTATGTCGAGTGGACTCAAATGGACGGGAATGTCAATTCGGTAGACTCGGTATTGAAGAAGACGGACGAAAGCCAGGCCATGCCGCCAAAAGACGATGTCTTCGCATCTCCCGTCTAACTTGAAGAAAAAAGAGAAGCGTTTCTGGGTCCGTGTGCTTGGTTGAAGGTGATCCTACCGCAAGTACTTTGAGATATCAGCATGGATATCCGACTCTCGTGCAATTCCAGTACAATACTTTTGTTGATTTCATGTCTAGAAGAAAATGATTCTCCTAGTTTTGATGGTATTCAAATGCTCGCAAATACGCGGGGACAGGTTCCAGATCAGGACCTGACTGGTCCGAGTCATCTCCTGCGCGATGGTCTGCCAGCCTTCCGACGTGCTGCTGGAATCCCTTGCCGGTTTACACCCCGGCGCTTGGGAATAGGAACCATTCCTTTTGACTTGCGCCACTCCTCACGTCGTGAGCCGCGAGGACCATGCGTTGACACGGGTCTCTCATCAGATCGCTCGATCTCGTCAATAGCCATTCCCTCTAGATTACCAAGGCAATAAATAACGATGCATACAATGGAGACAAGAATTTGAACGTGACACACACCTCCCCCTTCGATCGTCGTCGGTACAGCATCTGGAAAAAAAAAAGGTAGACACATCAACACCGGTCTTTCTTAAACGTCCTTGGTCCCTATCGCTGGCCATTATCGACTTTCCGCCATCTAATTCCGTCTTCCCCTCTCAGAACGAAACCGAAAGGAGTGCGAGGTTCTGCGGTGTTACACACCGTGGGTGCAAGAGACCCAAACATGCAAAGAACGTCTCTGAATCGCAGTCATACGAACCTTTGCGTTGGTCTTCCTCCTCCATAGCGATCGTCCCCTCCTCCGCCATATTCTCCGCAGACGGACGCTCCTGGCCCTTGATGACGACGAGTTTGGCATTAAGTCTGTGTAGGCGGGCGGCTTCCGCAGCAGCGTATTTGCCAGTCTCGCGCTTTTTGGCGCGGTACGAACGCTTGGATTTGGAACGGAGTGATTTTGCCATGTCGAGCTACGAAAGTCGGGGGGATGTAGACAAGATGGGTTACGGTCAATGTAGAAGCGTAGGTTTTGGTGCACAGCCATAAAGTGGCACGATCACTCGGTCACGCACGTTTCGAGTCATCTAATCTCAACACACGCCTGCGGTCCATGTACGTGCACCGCTCACTCTATCGTGTGCCGCAACAAAATAGAGAACAACCTTCCATACCTAACTTGAAACCGAGGATGTAATTTTTCGATCGACCAACTTTTCAGATCGGTATTGATGTGAATACCACGTGTTACAACAGTCAAGGTGCAGCCTACATGTAACAAGCTTTTTGCGTACAAGTATGGAGAGACGCGGACCATCGCCAGTCGCACGATCATTCTGCAGGGGCCTCTCTGTGGAGACACATCATGGCTCAGTATAAAGCGAGCGTAACGAGGAACGATACTTATGATATAGAGCACATTGTTACACCTTGACGTGCCATCAGACGGGGCATTGGTTCGATGCACAGTATGGCACGTACCGAATGAAAACTTCACCCAGGGTACCAGTCGAGTTGCCATCCTGGAACTCCTCCGTGTTTGCCAACTTAAACAAGCGATCAAACCCAGATAAGGACAATGACATGACATCGAGGCGGGGAACGCACCTGGAGATTCATATATCCATCCGTACTGACGAGGAAACCCTTGTATTCCAGACCCCATTTTAGTTTGACAAACACAGGCTTGCCGGTGAGTTCCTGCATGAACGGTTTGGGGTTGACTGGGTTGACCTGTCCATGCCAATTAGCACGCATAGGACAGACGTGGGCGTGACGATCAGACACATACCGGCGACATGGTGGAGGTGATAGAGCGAAATGAACTTGCTTGCACTTTGGCCAAGGCTTCGGACTTTGAAATCAGCCAAACGCGAAGCAATAGGATCAACATAGCACATTTCCCCTTTGCTCCACTTGTTCGAGACGTCCTTGGCGCACAAACATGTCTGACAGAGAGGGACACGTAGGCTCGGGATCCACAGACGACGATTTGTCGCTACCAAAGGCAACGGTAGCAAAGATGATTAGCGGTGAGTACGGCAATACATGAGATACCGGGGACGCGGTGGCATTCAAGTAACCTGGCCTCTGCATTCTAGAGTTGCTCCCCAACGAAGTCACATGTGCAAAGGAAACGCGGGATTTGGTGATCGAGTGTTGTGTAGGTGAACATGCGCCATGACCGTCGGTGGTTTTGCACAACTCAAGTGGCGCCACAGAATTCATTCATCTGATTTCGTCCGAGGCAAACGAGATATGTGAAAAGGAGTCGAAAAAGACAATAGCTCCGGAACATATTATTGGCGCATTGAAGGTACGTGTCGCGGTCATCAAGAATGAATTACATCCGACCGCTTGCAGCATCTTGGGTTTGATTCGTTTACGTCGGAGGTGGAAGACGTTCTCAAGGATCACAAGCAGCAGCAAAAGGTGCGTGCCATGGATCGTGTCAGGGGTGTACTCATGGTGATGCATGCAGGATCGAGAGAAAAAGGCAGACAAGATCAAAGACTCTGGGCTGACGCCAGAGGAACTTCAAGCGAAACAAGAGGAGCTGTTCGCGCTGAGCCGAGCCAAGTTCGCACAACCTCAACAGCAACCATGAAGTGAATAAGGTGGAGAGGGTATGAATATTGTACACGTTCGACTACGTCATTCTTCTTAACCGTTCTGGCGTTGGCGTAATACTTGGAGTCTCCTCCGAGGGGAATCCTCGTTCCATTCTTCCATTCTACTCTCCAAATTGACCGACAAGGACGGCAAACCTTGCTGCTCGATGGTGAACGAGGCCGAAACCGATGCATAGAATGCAGCTGCAATGCACGTTGAGATGCAGGTGCGATGGACCCAGAAAAGGATGTACCTTGGTACGCATCGCCGTTCTCTAATATCAATCCGGCAGCAAAGCCTCCTAGGAAGCTATTTCCGGCGCCTTGAAGGCGTATTTTCAGGGTTGGGATGCGAGTGGGATGTGGCTATACTGACCAGTGACGTCTACAATGTTGGAAGTGTCCTGGGACGACCAGAATGCATCTACCCATCTGCACCCCATCTCGCGGGATGCGACGCAAGCACCAAGAGCAGCGGATCGTATGACCACACAGCCCTTACCAGCTGGGCCTATGCCGAGATGAAGGAAATGGAGTGCGGCAGACTGGACGGTATCGCGTGTTACTGGAGAAGTCCACGAAAGAAGAGCGAAGGCCTCTTGTGCATTCGGACTATGGAGATGAGCTGGCAAGGCTGCAAGCATGCGCGAAACGTGTACCTCAACACATCGATGGAAGTCATTGCGGTTATGAGAGAGGGCAACTCCGCGGGAACGCAACTCCACTGCAAAGGTTAGGCTGATGGCATGGACAAAGAGCGGGGACGTACGGGGACGGGTTCAAAGATAGTGGTGGGGTTCCAATCTACCTCGGAGATTACCTGAACGGCCCGAGTCGGTGAGCAGATGAAATGTAGGGTCGCAGGACGAGCGAGCCGAGTTCCATGCAAATCCCGCGGGAACGGGGAGAGGTGTGTGGAGAGTGTCTCGCTAGTACGGACACACGGTCAGGGATAATGAATCGGAAGGGTGATGCAGTGCAACTTTCTGAGATCACCTCGGTATGAAATGAACGCGCGGTTGGTTACGCGATCGGTGTGCTCGCGGAAGAGCCACATGTCGTGGCCGTAGGAGAGGAGTTTCTGGTGGACGTGGTCAGGAAAGTCGGTGCCCTTGTCGACGACCATGCCGACGCTGGACGGAGGCAGCCTGACGGTGGTCAAGGGAGTACTGACAAGATGAGTTGAAAGAGAGACGGACCAGATGCGTGCCCCGATGGTGGCATATGTGCCGCCACCACCGATCTGGGTTGGGAGAGGCTTGTTGTGGCCTTCGAGGAGGATGTCGTCGAGGAGAAAGAGGCCGATGGAGACGAAGTTCAAGTCGTTCATCGGAGTCGGAGTGAAAACTTGAATTGTCGTACGACGATGCAGGTTTGGACGGTCATCTACGATAAGAGCGACTTTCCCGACAGCGTACGCGATCCGTAGCTGATCACTTTCTAGCATCGCTCATCCGCGCCCAACAGCTCTACCAATCCGCGTTACCCCTCGTCGATCACAACGCCCGCGCAAAGATCACGCGCTTTCACCGTCGCGAGGATGCCTGTCGTCAGCCAATTTCGCCTTTTCTGACGACCTCGCCCTCACCCCGTGCTTAGGTTCCTTGATCGGCTCCCTCCTCCCCCGCGTCCTCCTTCGCAAACGAGGCGTTCCCCGCGATGCAATCGCCTTTGCAGTCACAGACACCGGCAAACCCTACTCCGTGCGTTTCCTGTCCTCCCTGTCCCCCATCTCTCTCACCCCCGTTACAGACCACGCCTGGTCTCGACCCCCCGCTCGGGTTCAACGTCACCCACGACGAAGGCGTCGTCGCGATGGCCTTTGGCACGGGCGATCTCGGCCCGCCCGCTTACAACATGGGCGTCGACGTCATGCAACTCAAGGTCCCTCCCCGGACCACCTTTCGCGAGTTCGTAGACTCTGTCTCCAGCCAGGTGCGTTCTCAACTCTCTCTGTCGTTCGCGTGCTTGATGGTATGCCAGCTCACGCCTGCCGAACTGGATGCCGTGCTCGCGGAAATTCCAGAATCGGAAGCGATTCGCCGCTTTTATTGGGTGTGGACCCTCAAAGAGGCTTACACGAAAGCGCTTGGCATCGGTCTTGGTTTCGAGTTTCGCCGGATAGAGTACGACGTCGTGCGAGACACCGTGACGATCGACGGTGAGCCTGCCAGAGGATGGCAGTTTCGCAAGTTTGAGGTCGCGCACAGCGGAGACAAGTATGTCGGGGTGGCAGCACGCTTCATTGGGGGGCGAGGTATCAGTCTTGCGGAGCTCGATGAGGGATCACTGGTTTGCTACGATGCAGCTTCCTTCGTGCAGCGGGCAATAGAGGAGTTGGCTTAGGGTCGTGTGCGAGAGATTAACATTTCGGGAATATCGGGTATACTAGCACTAATCCGGGGCGATAAAACGGATGGTGGTACACAGAGAGACTGTCTACATCAATATGCGATCAAAAAGTCCGTGCCAAACAAGAGTTGGTCGGTTGGGCGAGCGAGAGTGGGTAGAGGAGATGAATGCCAGACCCGTTTGGACTCGTCGTGACGTATTCGGTGTGATCCCCAATGCATGCCGAAAAGCTCCAACGCGTCGAGTTCGGGAAAGGCTTCGAGAACGTTGGCCACCTGACTGTAAAACTCCTACAGAGGATCAAAATGGGAATGACGCGTGCGAGAGCGGAAGAGACTTACGGCAGAGGGTGGCTGGAAGAGATTCTGTGTGGAGACGACACGGAGATATGCAAGACGGGGGAGATGGCGGTGGAGGAGCTGGAGGAAAGAGATGGGGGACACGTTTGTGCTTGCGGCGAGGACGAGGACGGGTGCGGTGGAGCGGGCGAGGAGGGGGATATCGTCTTCGGTGAGAGAGGGACCATTGAGGTGGATGCTGGACACGGGACGACCAGGTACGATTAGGCTCGCGACGCGCGCAGAGCCGATGAATTGTTCTAGGTGGGGTATGGAAGAGATGGGGAGTGACGGGACGGGTGCGAGGATGGTGGGAATAGAATCGACCTCTAGCTGCAAGAGGGATGGCGTCTTCTGGAGGAAGCACGCGACGTCGTCATCAAAGGGGAATGTGGAGGTAAAATGGACGAGGTGGGGACAGGCGGCATCGCGGACGAGCCAGGTTGCGGACGAGTCGACGAGGAGGTTTAGAGAGTGGAGGTCGGACATGTTGCGGAGTGCGTCTGCAAGGAGGAGGTAGAAGGAACGGAAGACAGGGGAGTTGGAGTCGAGTGCGATGTAGAAGGAACGGACGTGACGGGCGATGTGGGGTTTGCGTGCGACGAGAGCGACGACGGAAAGGTTGCGTGACCAAACAGAGACGGAGAGATGGCGATAGAGACGACGGAGTGCGATGGGTGAGAGAGTGGTGGATGTGCGGGCGAGGGAGGCGAGGGCAGGGCTGGGTAGATGTACGAACACGTTTTGTATGAGTTCGACCGGGAGATGATGCATGTCCAACGTGATGTAGTATGCTATGTATGCACTGAAAAACTTTCGAGAGGATGATGAATCCCGTCTTATATTCCTCTCTCTCTCTCTCTCTCTCTCTCTCTTATGTACATGACGTAACCAATCAAACTTGCTTGCTGGCAGACAACCATGTCCATCATCGTACGCACCACGCGAGCTCGTTTATTTACCTCTATCAGCGGTATGTAACGTCGTTTCATTCCATTCCTTTTCATCTAAACCTTCATCCCAATCAGCTCCATACCCTCTCCGCACTCATTCCTGCGGTGAACTCTCCTCAGCACACGCTGGCACAAACGTTGTCCTAGCAGGCTCCCTCCTTCCCGAGCGGTACTTCCCTTATCTGTTCCCCACACCCTCCAGCTAATGATCTCGCCAAATAAAGAAAGATATCCAACGTGTTGTCCTTCTTCCCCATCAAAGACGCTTCTGGAACGACACAGCTCGTCGTTCGCCGTAATCCAGACAATCATGATCTCGCTACCCTCTCACGCGTCCCTGTCGAGTCTTCTGTCCTCATTCACGGTCGCGTTTCCGACCGTCCAAACAAAGACCGTCGTCCTGTCAGTCTCATCCACAGCCACCACCTTCCCCTTCTGACCCCGATCCAGTCCCCCACAGGTGACGTCGAGGTTCACGTCCATTCCTTCACCGTCCTCAATCCCGCCTCCCCCGTATTGCCCTTTTATCCCTCCGACGAAAATACTCTCGTCCGTCCTTGACTTCCTCCACCCGTACCCGCTCACTCTCCTTTAGGTCAACGACGAGCTCAGGGCCCGCTTCCGCTATCTTGATCTCCGCAGGTCTGCCCTTGCCAAAAATATTAGACTCCGCAGTCGTGTATCCCGTCTCGTCCGTGATTCTCTCCTCGCACACGGTATGTCCTATCACACTCCTTGATCGGACCCAATTCACAGCTCTCTCTTAGGCTTTCTCGAAGTAGAGACCCCTCTCTTGCTAAAATCTTCTCCCGAGGGCGCAAGGGAGTTCCTCGTTCCTTCCCGCCTCGGCAAATCTACCTCACAAGGCGCCTCTGACCACACCCCTCTCTTCTACTCACTCCCACAGTCTCCCCAACAACCGAAGCAACTCCTCATTTGCTCGGGTGCAGTCGACAGGTATTTCCAATTTGCCAAATGCTTTCGCGACGAGGACAGTCGCAAGGATAGACAGCCCGAATTTACCCAGATCGATCTCGAAATGGCCTACGTTTCCTGGGGTCCACCCCCAGATTCCCAAAATGATCCCTGGCAAATTGGCGGTCACGAGGTTCGCTCCATAATCGAGTCTCTCATTCAGCACGTCTGGCAGCAGGTCGAGGCCGTCTCCCTCCCAACTTCATTCAATGTCTTGACTTATCGTCAAGCCATGGCCCGTGTAAGTTAGCCCTGCTCGCTTTACGCACTCCTCGTCGTATTCATTAATCTCAGTATGGATCTGATAAACCCGATACTCGCTTCGCCATGGAGGTACAAAACTCCCTCTCTTTCTTCACCGCCTCACTAAACACGTTTGATCAAAGATAGAAAATATTACTACACTCCTTCCTCATCACCATCAAGTATTACTTGCAAATCTCGGAGAAATCCTTGAGACGCTGGTCGTCCGACGTTCGGAGAACCTGCCTTTTTTCCGCGCTAATGAACAGCTTCAGCTAACCGACGAACCCGATGTTGTGTGTCTCAACCGTTATATGAACCTGGCTGATCGCTCACACGCTTCATACAGAATCGCATCGTCGTGACCACTAGCAATATGCTGACCTGGCTGTCCGAGCTTGAGTTCATCTCCTCCGCGGTTGGCCCTGAGCATCATACTTCCCTGAATAGCATGTTGCGAATCAACGTGGGCGACACCCTATATCTCTCTAGGCGTCGTGCGGTTCCCGAGGTATGCGTAGCCTGCACTGACTCGTTTCCCTTCTCACGCGTACAGGGTGGATCAACGTCATTAGGTCGAATACGCACACGCTTGTCTGAATCAGCACAGAACCTTGGTGTGTATGACGTTATATCTGCTGTATTATATTTTGCTTGCTCATCCTGTTCCAGGCGATTACGTTCCTCCTTCTTCACCACACTTTTTGTGGGTGACTGAATTCCCACTTTTCACCAGATCAGATCCAGACAAGGAATTTTTGGCGCGTGGTCGATGGACTAGTACCCACCATCCGTTTACTGCCCCAATGTGGCAAGACATCGAGGCCATGCAGGATGGTCGCATCGACGAGGTTGGCCACTTTCCTCCTCCGGTAAAGATTCTATTTCCCGAATGACACCTGATGGCTCAGGTTCGAGGACAACACTACGATCTTGTACTCAATGGTATCGAGATCGGAGGAGGCTCCGTCAGAGTACACGATGCTGCCATGCAAGAGTACATCTTGTCCCACGTTCTTCAGGTATGAGATGGTCGCTCAGTTGCTGAACCTTGCTTGATCAATCACGATATTTAGCTTGGGGATGCAGAAAAGGGTACCTTTGACCACCTTTTGCAGGCTCTCAAGTGTGGCGCCCCGCCACACGGTGGAATTGCGCTTGGTGGGTTTCAAAACATGGGCACATCCGGAATTAGGTGCTGACGTGTGGTCCACGTAGGATTCGATCGGTTGATGTCCATCCTTTGCAAGACGCAGTCGATCCGGGATGTGATCGCCTTCCCAAAAACCAGTGCTGGCACTGATCCTCTCTTCAGAAGCCCGGCGGCCGTCAGCGACGATGTGCTGTCTCAATACAGTATCAAAGCCACACGTCAACCGTGAACTAGAGATCCTTAGGAGGGTGTAGGCAAATGATTCCTTGGCATCACGGTCGCTGTCGTCGTTGGCTGACATTGAGCGCTGACACCCATGATTGACAACTTCTTGTAGGGAATTCGTCGGTAGTTTCCAGAGAATTGTTGATCATCATTGAGAACTTAACCATATATGCAGTCACTGCTGACGATGCAATGTACAGCAAAATGATGAGGGCAAGGCGTAAAGCCACACGAAATGAACTTCTGTCTCGAATGGTACTGGACCTCGAGGCGCCCCTATCATCGCTCGTGCCTTGCCACGTTCCGAGCATCGCGGGCCGCTCCCATGTGGTGTTCTAACATTTGACCGATTGATCGCTGAGCCGCCACATAATGTGGAGAACAGGCACCATACTCACGAGAATACAGGACCAATCTCGCGTTTCAACCTTCGTTACTGGTGTGCTCAGTACATTACACATCTTGTTCTTCATTACATGCTATACGTCGTATGACTCGTATCACTGCGTGGACGCGAACGTTTCGAGCGACCATAATAACCATATCATTACAGTAACCATACCGGAAAAGCGACCCAATCAAAAAGTGGCATCAATCTGACTCATGTCGACCAGATTCCAATAGTATTGTGCGATCCGACTGAGCGTCGGGAGTGAGGCCCGGTTCCATCGTCTGATCATGGTCATACGAAGGGAGCGAAGTGGCGACCAATGACGTGGAATGACGTGGCGTTTCATCCCCCCGGATTGCGTCCGGGTAAGGGCTTTCACCATATCCGAACGCACCCCATTCTGTTGATTGCTCTGGAGGTGGCAAAGTGCCGCCGTTCACATCGGCGGATGACGCTGCTCTAACCTCTGATCTACCTATTTCTGTTCCCTCGATGGCATGTGCGACATGCGCTTCATCAATCACCGACAGCACAGTGCGGAGTTTTGAATCTGACTTGCGCGGATGGTGACCAGCCGACGGAGGGTGGGATTGGCGACGCTTGAGCGTCGTGGAAGGTGACGTCGATCGAGGAGGGGTG
This sequence comes from Wakefieldia striispora, assembly GCA_038090475.1. Classification (NCBI taxonomy): domain Eukaryota; kingdom Fungi; phylum Basidiomycota; class Agaricomycetes; order Agaricales; family Hymenogastraceae; genus Wakefieldia; species Wakefieldia striispora. The sequence goes on from JBBPMU010000001.1 coordinate 295,755, forward strand.
GGTGAAGGCGATGAGACGTCACTCCATTCCGAGGACGCGTTGGGAAGGAAGCTGCCGGTGGGCACCCATGAGTGGCTCATGATATCAGGCGGTGGACTACCGGAAGGCGGTGTATTGGCCAGCGGACTCGGAGACGGAGATGGTGCATTGGCAATGACGGCGAGTGGGGGAAGAATGGTGAATATCTGGTCCTCCGATTGTGGCGGCCCATATGCATCGAAGGGGTCCGGAATGGACTGGAGCATGGGCTCCAAGATAGGGTCGGAACTGAGAAAAGTGGAAATGAGACGTGAAATTAAGCGTGCGTAGCGCGGACACGTACGCTTTCGCAGTGAACCTGTCGAACACGTCCATGGTAGAGCGCACTACGACGCAGACCTGAGAACAAGGGTCAGGAGGGGACACAGCCCGCGCTCATGAACACACCTTGGCTTGCACTACATCCCATACCTCCTCCTCGTGCTCCATAATCTCGCGATAATGCTGGGCCTTTAGGTCATCGAGTTCATCAACCTGTCGCTGTAGAACGGAAAGTGCTTCTCGGAAGCTCTGGAGGTCTGCATGACATGAGTAGAATCATTGACGCATGGAAAGCAACATACTCCTCTGCTTCCTGTTCATGTTGCTCGCTTCTGTCTGACGAATGATTCCGCTCTTCTCTCGTAGTGCTTTCTCATACGAAGCAGAGCGTTCCTGTGGCAAATTAAGGATACTATCGGCAGGCCGAACGAGATGCGTACGTGTACTATGGTCTTGTATGTATCCAGGTGCTGACGCAAGGGTTTCTCGAAGCTTTTGTCGAGTGATTCCGCCTAAGGACAAGGTCTGAGGAGCGAACAAAGGGCTGAAGCGAACGTGACGAACTAGTACGTGCCAGTGGTTGCCAATGAGATGATGCAACCCGGAAGCGGCCTGAAGCCTCGTTCCTGCCTCGTATGACGGACCCTTCAAACTGCAAAACGATTAGGCTTGCCGTTTCTTCTGACAGCGGGGACGTTCGACACACCCAGAACATCTCTCCAAGGAATCCGCGAATGCTGCGGTGGCTTTGGACATGTGGAGTAATGCCGCACGGTAACTCGCACTACAGTTCATAAGCTGAAACCGGTGCATAAGAAGGTCCCGTGTAGCGGCGCATTTCATACATACCTCATCGTAAGCCTGCAGGCTTGCTTTGAGGTGAGCGCGAGTGATTATCTTCTCCGGGCCATTGACACCAAAGTTGATGGCAGAGGCGTGGGTTGCATCTGAGAACGTGGGTGACGGTGGACTCGGGGAAGTCGAACGCTTCGGAGACAAGGTAAAAGTGCGAAGAGAGTGGTTTTTTCGAGGCATGACTACGACGGTGAGACAGACCGACGAATTTGCGGTACAGTTACTACTAGTGCTCGGTAGTACTGGATAAGCTCGACATGCATGTGCTTCCCTTTTTGGTAGTAGCTCAATGACGCACGGCTGTACATGCACCAAGTATCCTATCTCTACTTCTCTACTGTAACACTCCCACCGAACCACTACAGGTAGTAGCACCTCTGTAAAGTAGGCTCAGTATACGTGTAAACTCGTCCAAGCACACCTAAAACGTACCCGCTCACGACCTGCTCACACCCGACGAGATGTCCGTCATCTTGTCTGGTGCATCCCGCAGGAAGAACAACTTCGCTCTCCGTTGCTTGGTTGCCCTACGCTCGCCCGTCCTCTGTCTGACCTTGATGTCCTTCAAATGCGGAGAGTTGACAAAAAATTGCATCTCGATGCCCGTCCGCTGGACGACGTTGCGCACAACGAACGATGTGTCTGGACCGCGGCGTCTGACTGATATCAGCACCCCGGAAAAAATACCAGGCGCGTGTTCGGTGGTGACAGTCAGCACAGAACCAGGAAGGAGACGGTCGGGATGCCTCCGGGAGAACAAGGTCGCGAGCCATTCGCGTTTTTTGGGCTCTGGCAGACCTTGACGCAAAAAAGTCATGAGACCTTTGCCTTTCCGCAGAGCGGCATGTTGGCCAGAGGGAATTGGGAGAGGGGGCGGGAGGATGGCAGTCTTCGAAAACGGGTAGCTGACAGACGTCGCGCTGGAGGATAGGAGTCTTGCGATGGGTCTGCACACTCTCAACGCCATCATGACCGTGACTCGTATGTACCAAACTTGGAAAGCACACTCAACTCTTCGAATATAGACGGACATATACAATGTCACACATGCGTTCATTATGTACTAAGCTGTATAATTCAAAGCAAGGAATACATAGCAGAACCAGTCTCGAACGTGTTACGGCGGCAGCCGCAGAACTGTACGGGAGAACAGAGATCTAATTTCAATCTCAGGGATAAACGGCATGGGGTCACCTCGTTGCTCGATTTTTGACTAGTACCCCCGTCCCCGCCCTCTGGAAACGGCTGGTAAAGAGTAATCCTCGTGGCATAGTGATAACTCACCTCCCGCGTGCACGATAGGGATTATATCCATAGCTCCCACCCCTGTATCCGCCTCGATACCCTCCTCTGTACACTCCCCGGCCCCGACCTCGGTTGAAGCCGGGAATATTAGTACGTTTAGTTGTTACCTGGAGTAATTGTTTGGTGTCTTCCATATTCTTATAATACGCGACGCTTACTTTTATTAGTCGTCCGCGGAACAGCGAATTATCCATTGCCAATGCAGCGTCTATAAATTCCGACTCGGCGAACTCAACATAGGCAAATCTAGAGCGGGGCTGTTTGCGAACGGCCAATCAATCAGAAAAAAGGAGGTGATCACGTACCCTTTGGGGTGGCCCGTAAATTTGTCGCAAAGAATAGTGACTCGATTGATAGTGCCGCATGCCTGGAAATGTGACTGAATCTCTTCTGGAGTCGCGCCGTAATCGACCTGACGGTGGCCATATGAGTGAAACTAAAGGTGAAAATGGCATCAAATGACCAAACCCACGTTGCCAACAAAAACACTTCGACTGTCTGCAACCGCCTTGTCTTCTTCAGTTTCCATTGGAGCACCCTGATCTGCTCCGGCACCGCCGACAGCATTCTGTGACTCCGCTGCTGCTTGCAATTCACGCAACTTTTTCGCTTCCCGCTCCATCTCCTCCACGCGTTGTTTCATCAGCTGAATTTCCTGCGAGGATATTGAGTATGCCTTTTTGAATGCGACCAAGAAAAACAGGATACCTTTGACTCAGCTTCCTCACCATCGTCAATGATAGGATCAGTGACCTCGTCCAATGTTGCTTGTGTCACGTCGATGTCCGTCATTACACGTACTTGCGCTTGTCAAGCTGTGAATCAAAGTTTGCCTTGAACGAAGGGGTTCAGACTGCGCCACAGGACTCAACGGGCAAACAAGGGTACACAATCAGGGGGGTCCATATGGGCCAGGTCTGATTTGAATAATATTCCCCACCAAGACCGTCAGCTTGGGTGCCGTGCGGTTGCGAACTGGCCATATCACCAAATTCATCGTCGCCAATCGATAGGGAGAATCTGCCTTGTTACTCATCTGGGAACCACTTTCGTACCCCGTCATGGTATCACCAACCTTGTGTTGAAAGCCCCCGAGTTCCGCGCGAGGGTCGAGGTCAGATTCGATACCGTACGTGAACGGGCATCATTTTACTTACGGTACCGATGGTGATAGATCACAGAGTTGCCATTGTTGGTCTCCTCCTTTTGCGACAAGACCTCGTGCTTGTCCTGAGCGCTACCTGCCGAGCTTCCAGAACGGATCATGGACCACCTGGTTGCTCCAATCATGTAAGCGTTGTCCCCTACTCCTGACGTGCATCGATTAAAATCGGATTATTGTTTCAGTCATGAGTGTTCCCTTGGCGAGCATCTCAGCACCTCAAGTCTCTTTCAACTTCACGAGGTTTGCTTGGGTATCCCGTATGCTCTCACTCTGGTTCAGGTTCAGGAACGTGCACAGTGGCAGAACAACGTGTGTTTCGTGTGCAACGTACTTCTCGACGACCCCGTGTGGTGGAGCCAATGATATCTCTTCACTCTGGGGTATTACAGCACAATAGATACCTTTTCGAAGCGCACTGCATCGTCACTAGGACGCATGGGGAAGGTATCACGACGAGGATAGTAATTTAAGGTTTTTGACTAAGAGCAGCCGCTCCACTGCTTCTGAATTTGATTGCTTTAAGATAACAGGAGAAAACAGGGATCAATGATCTGCCGTTTGCACATATTTTCAGCCAATTTTCCATAATTTTTGTCAACGTACTGCGGAATCAGTATGGCGGGAGTTGCCGAGGAGTAGAATCAGAAAAAATAGAACACTTGAGGCGTGTATTTGCCAAAGAGTTCGCCGCTCCGACGATTCGCCATGTATTGATAACTGGCTCTGATGTTATAACGTTATTACAATGATGTGAAACCAAACCGTGGTCGCTGAGCAGCAAGATAATTCGTTCGAACGGCCATGCGATGGAGGCCGCGGTACCGATAGCTCTAGCTGCGACAAAACCTCCTAGAAATGTACTGCTTGGCGTGTCGATGCCACCGAGTAGGCTCGAGTTTGCTGGCATGTGCGCCGATTCCATCGGAGCGGGCGCTACGTCGAAGGTAACGGCTGTCCACCAAAGGCAAACGTCCTAGGGTCGAAGGCTTGTCTTCTGGACTCGTGGTGGGGGGATTCGTCAAAATGGATGTGCCGTCAAAGTAGGTGACAACGAGGCTACCCATTTACGGTGTGGATGTCTGGTATGACACACTGTGAATAGAGGGCGCAGAGAAGTGTCGGTGGAGAATGGATGCACACCAATTACGCAGAAAGCGTTGGTCATCCCGATGCTTCTGATACGATTTGTACGCAAACTTATTCATGGGGTCGTATAGATTCCGAGACCATTGAACATGACCTACAGCATTCCCTGTTTTGGGGGGTCAATGACCGGGGTGCTTGATGAGTCTCGAGCAAAGCGTTAGTGGAAGTGCTGGGCCAGTGCGTAGCTCTCGAACGAGAGGGCTAGGTCGCTAAATGGAAGACCCTGGCGATCAGGAGTTGGTTAGCGTGATTGGCCTCGAAATTTTCCCAGTGGAGATTGAGAATTTGTCCGTTTTGGAGGAGGAAGGGTGGTGACGGACAGGCACTTTCCCCCTTTTTGCCATCGTAACCTCAACTTCCATTGTTCTACACGTGTAGTGGATCAGCTGATGCGGCCAAACACTGCACCAGGACTGAATATGTCACGTCAAAAAGGACTATTTGTCCCCGGGGAGGATTGTTCTCCGGTCTTAATATGAAAAAAAAGTTTCCATGGAACCTGGGTTACCACATGACTGGCTCCAGTATTAGGACAAAAACCGGATTTGAATAGCAGAGATTGTTCCTTAATAATGGGGGTGAAGTAAGTTATGTGACCACAATCGATGTATGTTGCCGGATTTCCATCGCGAAAGAACATACGAGGCGCAGCAATTACCCTATACGGAACGGCTGACGTGTTGCCTTGCACCACTGATCGAGGGTGGGAGCTAAGCTTGGCACTCCAAGAGCGTGAAAGCCGAGATCAATGATTAGTCAAACGGGCAATGCTCTACTCGCTTGGAGGGCTGGCGAGAAGAGGGTTAGACGTCCAGTAGGTGGCTATGATGCCGCGAATCGGAGTGTTCAACGGAATCGGGTGAAGGGGTGGTCCGGAGGAGATTTGTCGATACGGTGTAACTGTGGTGCAGTCACAGCAATGTCATTCATTTCCGAAGGCGTTCTTATAAAAAGACAGGGTAAAAAGAGACATCGGAGTACGCGTACCTCATACATACCTTTTCCACCCACTTTTCAGTGCACCGGACAAGACACGGGTAAGCCGGCATTGTGTACTGGTTTATGCACGAGGAGGAGGACTGACCGATAGATGGCTGTGCAGCTTAGAGAGAGCATGGACTGGCTTAGTCATCCGTGGCCCCTCGTTCGGCCCGACCCGACAACAGTTGTCCGACGATATCTCGAGACACACCCGATCCATTATCCACAACTTGGACCACCTCGTCCTCAACACCCTTTCCTCAACCACGACTTTTACTACATGACACACCAGTCAAAGAAAAAGCGCATCGATGACGACGCCCTCCCTGCAGATGCTGGCTCTAAACCAATCCAGCTTCAACGCAGGAGGGTCTGGCGCGCATGCGAAAGTTGCAGGTTCGTGCCACATCCGTCCGCCCTTACTCCAATCTCACCCGACCACAACACGTTCTCTGACTTGATCGTTGACAGGCGCAAGAAAATCAAGTGCGATGGCTGTGAGCCAACGTGTGCCCAGTGCCAGTCGTCTGGCTCCCAGTGTACCTGGCTCCAGACGAAGGACAGGGCCGCCTTAAGCAGACAGTGCGTTTTCGTCCCACATTGTACCCGTCTATCGCCCTCATGTCCCCCCAGCTATGTCCAAGAGCTTGAAGCGCGTCTGCTCCACATGGAATCCCTCTTTTCTCAAATCACACCCGTCCTTGAACAGCTTGGGCCCTCCTTGGGTGTTTCACCCGCACCTAGCTCCGCCTCCGCAACTGACAACGCTGGGGAAGTGAATCTACCTCCTGCGTCGGCAGTTCTCCAGGCCATGTCGTCCAAGGCCGCCGCGGATACCCGTACGGAGGGTAGCTCTTCACCCGAGTCGTCCTCTGTCAAGATGGAAGACGATGTCTCCGAATCTTTTGGCCAGCTTGCCCTGGATGAAAACGGCCATCTTCGTTGGATCGGCGGTTCCTCCACGATGTCGTTGATCCAGTCTTTCCGTGCCCTGACGACGAACCCACTCCACCGTGTCTCCCCCATGGAGGACGACCCACGAGCACCCGGCCCTAGTGCGAATAAGCTCTATTTCCCAGCATCAGTCTTCTTCGGGAAGATACGGGCTCTTCCCAGTGCCGATGAAGTTGAATACCCAGATGAAGACTTGTGTGACAAGTTGGTAAGCGTCTGAGATATCGTTTGGTTATCCCGGTACTAAATATGTTTATCAGATCGATGCATATTTTGAACGGTTGCATTTTTTGATGCCCCTTCTTGATAAGCCATCGTTCATGGCCAGGTACAAACGTCTCATGGAAAAGAGGCACGACGCGGCATATACCCAGATTGAGGCACCATTCATTTCCATAATTTTTGCTCTCTTTGCTTGCACTGCACGGCTTGTCAATGATCCACGTCTCGCAAGCGATCGTCCGGACGACGGTGGGATTGGCATGAGCTTCTACGAGAGGTAAGCCCCCTAGCTTGTGTTTACTTCCTTTCACCACTGATCGGGTTGATCAGGGCTTTAGTCCTACACTACATCAGTCATGCATCGATTCAGGTGTCCCACGTTCAAAGTTTTATTCTCATGTCTTCGTTTTTGTGTTCTATTAACTGTCTCCCTCAAGCTTGGCTCCTCGTGGGACAAGCTGTACGCAGTGCACAGGACCTGGGATTGCATGTAAGTATTAGCCATCAGATCAGCAATTGTCGCTGACGAGACTATAGCGTTCGCCGCGCCGACTGTCGATATCCTCTGTCGAGAAGGAGACGCGACGTAAGATATGGTGGAGCGTGTACTGTCTAGATCGCATGCTGGCAGTTGCACTCGGTCGTCCGCTCGGTATTGAGGACTCTGATTGCGACGTCGAGCTTCCGGTGGATGCCGATGACGAATGGTTACCCGAGTACTTCACTGGTGCCCAACTCTCGCAAAAGCCTCCGTCTCTCATGGCGGGCACTATCGCCTTAGTGACCCTTTACCAGATCGCCGGTCGAGTCCTACGGCAAGTTTACGCAATCGATATCTGTAAAGAGTCACTCGAACCCGAGAAGAGGGCGGAGTTACAGCGCTCTGTGGAGACACTTGACCTAGAACTCACTATGTGGTTCGACGCGCTCCCCTCTTCTTTCAGGAACCCGAACACCAGCGACAAACATATGTCCATGACTGTCGTCTTGTGCAGCCACTATTATTCAGTGCTTACGACCCTTCATCGCAATTTCCTGCCGGTCAAGGCCGATCAATCGCTTGGACCCAGTTCAACCGCTAGGGCAGTTTCATCTGCCCGTTCATGCATCCGCCTTGCGCCTTCAATCAATAATTTCGTGCCAACCTCCCACCATCTCGCCTTCTTCATCCAGCATCTCTTCAGTTCTGCTGTTGTTATACTTTTGTATGCCATGCATTCCCCGGATTCGAAAGCTGCAACTACCGCGATGGATGAAGCTAGAAGTTGTCTCCCGATCATAGAATCATGGGAAGGCCATTGGCCAGGAGCTCGTAAATGTAAGGAGTTACTTGTCGAGTTGATGAGCACTGCAGACGAGGCTATGAGGAGAACTGGCGCGGACGTGTCTCCAGTTCCTATGGCTCAGAATGTCGCACCAGCAGCACTGGAATCCAGGCGATCTCTTGTCTCTTCCTCTGGGCAGGTACCGACCATGAATCGTCCGCTCAAGATGAAACCAAGGAAAATCAGCCGCTCTCGGGACCCAAATCCTACGCGTCGACCTCCTGTCGCGTCACCCTACCGTGTTGACTGTAAGGAGGATATACCTCTGGACATTATGCCTGCTGACTTGCGACGGACTATAGCACAACGCAACCGGTCGACGTCCCGCAAGAGGGGGCATGACGAGAGTGAAGGTATCGGCGGTTCGAGTCTACCTGGCTATCCTGGGGTTTTTTCTAGCCCACAGTCGATTGCAAAGGCCAGCCCTCACAGTTCTCCGGCATCGGTTAACTTGCCGTCCCCGTCGATGTCTAACTTAGAAACGACCCATCAACGAGACGGGAGCCCTCACCGCATGGGCGCGTCCCCCTACAACTACACGGGTGCACCGCTCTCGCCACTCCATGTCCCTTCTCCACATGAGTACGGGATGCATCATAGCCCTTTGGCTTCCAGTGGTGGCCACCAATGGGATGGCGGCCCAGGGGATCATCGTGCTGTTGACATATACGCGTCCGGGTCGCAACCCAGCTCCCTACCATATGCTACATACGAGCATTCGTCGTCGAGCATCGATCCAAGTTGGTACAGTCCCTCGGATATCGGCTACACCCAACTTTCGACCACTCCACCAACCTCTTCATTCCCTGCCCCGGGACTGCCGTTCTTGGGGCTTGACTACATCCGAAATTATAATACAAATGGATACTCTACAAGTGACCAAGACTCCCTTTGGCAGACATTCGATTCCGGCGCGTTTGGAATTGACCCCGAACTTCCGTTTACTTTCGGTGATTCTCCGCAGGACATTCACGAAGGACAGCCATCTCCATCGCGATCCCACCCGTAAGCACAGTTAGTAAGCTCGTGTGCTCGTTCTCTGTTGTAATTTCTTGGACGTATGCACATTCTTCTCATCTCGTTCCTCGTTTTTCCTCCACCCATGGCCATTGTATCCATATCCATCGCTGACGACCATTCTTACTCACAATACTGTATTGTTGCTCTACTCATCAGGCAGCACACCTAGCCCTCTAATTTTGGCACCAACCCCTTCGTCGTTTCAAGCGATACCGCTTGTGTTTTTTTGTTCTTTCGATGGATTGTCACTGTACCCGAAATCTCGCAGTAGCTAGTTTGACCCTCGCAATCGAATTAATGGAAGCTTCTCTGGAGACGTTGCCTTGGACAGCAAAGGGACATTAGTATTATATTGTCATGAGCATCGGTTCAACTCGGGTTCGGGGAGCTGTAATAACCGGTTCCCGCGGAGTGGGCTCGCACTGCCCGGCAGCGAACTCTCATCAACGCCCAACTCATTTCTTGATCCAGAGGAAGTCATGGTAAATCACCCAGTAGTCCAACTGACATCTGAAGCTTCTTGGCATCTCGTTCGTAACACGTCTATACGGACGCTCCGCATCAAGCTAACACTTTAAAGATCGAGGACAAGTTCACCCCGTATGGGAAGGAAACTCTCGCCAAACTGGTTGTTTTTCTTCAGGTATACATTATGCAACCCCTTCATGTCAATCGTTCTCTGATATGCAAGGTAGGATGAAGTATACCCTTCCGCCAAGCTGTATCATGCACAGATACCGAAGGACCTGGTGCAACGGTGGAAGACGGTCGTGCCAGTTATTGAGGAGTTGAAGGTGAAAGCACGCAGGCTCGGGCTGTGGAACCTTTTCCTCAGCAAAGTACACTATCCTCAACACGGCGTCCCGCTTTCTAACCTCGAGGTGTGGTCATCAATTTGTCATCTCTGTTCGTCAGCTCACACGCACGTACAACAGTATGCTGTTATGGCGGAGGTCATCGGACGAGGGGGACACATGGCGTCTGAGGCCGTGAATTGTGCTGCTCCAGACACGGGTAACATGGGTACGCTGTTCTGCCCCAATGCTTCCCACATGAATGCTTACTGAGGTCTTTCAGAGGTCCTTGCTCGGTACGGGACCCCCGAGCAGCAGAAGAAATGGCTCACACCATTGCTCAACGGAGAAATCCGTTCCGCTTTCGCGATGACGGAACGATTTGGCATGTGGTCCATCATTGTGTAACCTACGCATCATGCTGATGACCTGACACGCGGTATGCAGTGGCATCATCGGACGCACGCAACATTAAAACGTCCATTCGACAAGAAGGCAACGAGATCGTGATTAACGGACACAAATGGTTGTCAAATATTTCTTTACTTGATCATTACCGGTGTCTCATACTCCCGATCCGGTTGTTGCTCCTTAGGTGGATATCCGGTGCCGGGGATCCCCGTACCAAGTTACATCTTGTGATGGGCAAGAGTGACCCGGAAAACCCGGACGGGTACAAGCAGCAGAGTGTCGTCATTGTTCCGACCGATACACCTGGTATTCGGGTTGTGCGTCCGATGGAAGTATTCGGATATGACGACGCCCCAGAGGGTCATTGTGAAGTAATTTACGAGAATGTGAGGGTCCCTTTGAGCAATTTGGTGCTTGGGTGGGGCAGGGGATTCGAGGTGAGTCTTTCTTCCTGTGAGATTGAATATCGATGTGACTTATATCATATTAGATTATTCAAGGACGTCTTGGGTTCGCATCTTCATTGGTTGTTTTGTGCGAACTTGATTGACCGTCTCGACAGTCCTGGACGCATCCACCATTGTATGCGCTCCATCGGTGCGGCCTCGAGAGCACTTGACCTGATGATCGAACGGGTGACGGACCCTTCACGCAAGACGTTCGGGAAACTCTTGCACCAGCATGGTGAATAGGCATCACACGCGGACATTATTGTACTGAAACAATCACCTAGGCACCGTAATATCTGAGATTGCTAAATCCAGAGCAGACATTGAGGCGGCACGATTGCTCGTTCTCAGTGCGGCGCTTCAGGCACGTCATCGGACCTGCAGTGTGGCGCTAACTACGGGCTGAGAAACATCGTAGATTGACCTCCACAGGGCTAAGGGTGCATTGAAGGAAATCGGTATCGCCAAGGTGCATGCGTTTCGATCCTGTCAACGGTCCGATGCTAATGACACTACACCACATCTGACTTCAGTTCGTAGTTCCCACAATGGCCTGCAACATCGTGGATCGTGCGATGCAGGCGTTTGGAGCGGAAGGGCTCAGTCAAGATCAAGAATTGGCGAGCATGTATGCGCATTTGCGAACGCTGCGGCTGGCTGACGTAGGTGATCACTTACCTCTCATTACACAACGTGCTGATGAGTTTCCCTTCATAGGGACCCGACGAAGTACGTAAATTATCTCAGAGCTAATACGTTCAAGTTTGATATACCACACTTCCCTAGGTTCACATCCAGCAAGTTGGCCAAAGGGAACTAAAGCGAGCGCCGGAACTGCACAAGCGCGCACAGGAGTTGAGAAGGAAGGAGGCAGCTATCATGCAGAAAGCGGGCGTAAAGGCTCATCTTTAGAGTGGAAAATTGTTCAGTCTTACTGCTTGCCATTTCCAATATGTCGTACATAAACCCTGCTTGACTTAAGCCATCGACTGAAACCCCAAGACCGACAGTGACCTCATTCATTCGACTCTCGGTTCTCAATACTCAACAGGCCTAAGGAAGCCGGTACCATTCACAGCCCTTTTTTTCATTGAGTCGCGACTTCATCCAAGATGACTACTGATGATGAGATGCCCTCGGAGGGAGCGTACGACGTGACGCCGATCCTACATTCTCGTTATTTCATTCTCCCGGTTTCAGCTGCTGTAATGGGTACACTGATTGGTGCAGTCCGAGGTTCCCGTCAGGCATCACTGCGATTCTTGGCCGAGAATGCACACCGGCCACCTACGACGGTCCAGGGATGGTATTTTTACAACAAAACCAAAAACTATCGACGAATGGCTGCAGGACTGCAGGAAGGCGGACTGCATGCTGCGAAACTGGGGCTTACTGCGCTGGTCTGGGTGGGGATCGAAGACGGCGTAGAGCGACTGGGACAGCCATGGACGGAGGCGAAAGAACTGGGTGCCGGTGTAGGCACAGCAAGCATCTTTTCGCTTGTGTGTAAGTGACCTCGCTACATGCATGATACTAACACCGACAAGTGTGGACCCTTCTAGACCGACTTCCGTGGCGTTCGTCCCGTCAGGCCATGTGTCTCGGCGGCGTAGTGGGTAGTGGAATGGGGTTCCTTCGCTGGGCTAGGACGTACTTGGAGGCTGTCCAGGGAGTAGATGTTTCAGAGAGAGACTAAAAGGAGGGTCGTGCGATTGTACGTACTCGGGGACTGGCGAGGGATATTGTACACATGCCCGCTCGTATTTTATTGCAGATGGCCTGAACTGGCTGCTCCACACTCCGATATGACAATTGCGCCCGCTCTTGGTGAGCAACCAACACCTGCGCCAGCATCCTCGACAGAGTCATCGTTACCCTTCTCTTCCATTTCAAAGGTGATGATCAAGTTGTGGCCATCCGTGCTTGAGCAACTCACACCCCGCGCCACTGCCGACGGCCGCGAGCGCCCAAATCCCTTCGATGTGCCCAACTCCGCAAATACCACTCTGTCGTCTTCATCGCCGCGTTCCCTGGTACCACCACCATCGCTCTTGACCCCGCTGGCCAGCGATCCACGGACACAGAACATCTCCTCTCCATCTGGCGCCGTTCACCACAGTCCGGCTGTGATCCCGGTACAAGCCGATGTTACGCCGCCAGGCCCCCTAACGCCTCACTACGGACCTTTTCTGGCTCGTATTCCTACCACACAAATATCTCTACATGCACCAGACTTTTCCATGCGCGGCGTCAAAAAACCACCACAACTTTCTGACTCTATGGAGAACAAGTCCAGTCCGCCACCGTCATCGTCCACCTCGACCAGGACCTCCTCAAGTGCAACTAGCACTGCTGTGAATACAGCTCCATCGCCTGCCCCATCGGCAACATCCAAGGGTCAAATCCATGTCAAACTCATATCTGCGCGTGGCCTCAACGTATCTTCCATACACGCACGCCCATACGTTGTCGTCCAGTTCGAGCAGAACGAGTTCGTCAGCCGGGATCCTACTGACGAAACAGACAAGGAGGTGAAAGGAACTGCTACGGCACTATCAAGAACATCTTCCTCGAACGCGTTAACCGCACTCAGTGCCCTGGGCACATCGCGACCTCCTGGCAAGTCCAGTACAGGCACATCCCCCGCATCCTCTCGCCCATCCTCCGTCAAAGCGCCGTCCCCCATAAATCCTTCTGCCCATGGGCTTTTTGGGCGCATATCAGCGCACAATCCTGTGTGGAAGCACGAAGTGTCCTTGTGAGTGTCGTACACCGATCGATTATCTCTGATCTCTCACTCTACCTACAGCGACGTCACTTCCGAAGAATCATTAATCACCTTCAACGTTTACGATCGCATTGCCGACCACTTCTTCCTCGGAACCTTCCAGATTAAACCTATACTAATTCATGACCACACCGTTGACCAATGGATCAAGTATGTCATCCGTTCCCCGTTGACTACCCATCCCCTTTTTCCCTCCCGCATTGCCACCGATTACTAACGACCACAACGTAGGCTCCGGCCGCTTGAGAACGAAACCGTGAGTGGGGAGATGCGTGTGCAAATCACATTCGAGCAGTTCAAGGTACGCAGCGACGAACCACGTTGCTTCCCACCCTCTGTCATGCTATCGGCTACTTCTTCGCACAATCGTGGTTCTTGACGACGATGCTAATCCCATAATCTCCACATGGTAGACCAAACGAGCACTCACCCCACGCGATTTCGAGTTTCTCAAGCTCATAGGACGTGGAACTTTCGGCAAGGTCTTTCAAGTCCGGAAGAAGGATACGAAACGCATATATGCGATGAAGGTGCTCTCAAAGAAGGAGATCATTGCCAAGAAAGAGGTGGCACATACGATCGGGGAGCGCAAGATACTTCAACGTTCTTTGGAGTCACCGTTCCTTGTGGGCTTGAAGTTCAGTTTCCAGACGGACACGGATCTATACCTCGTTACCGACTTCAAGAGCGGAGGCGAGTTATTTTGGCATCTGCAAAAAGAAACGCGTTTTTCTGAAGAACGGGCTCGATTTTACATCGCGGAACTCGTCCTTGCTCTGGAACATCTACACAAGTATAACATCGTCTACCGTGATCTCAAACCAGAAAACATCCTTCTAGATGCCACTGGACACGTTGCACTTTGCGATTTTGGATTATCCAAAGCCGATCTTCGGCCTGATGAACTCACGACGACGTTCTGCGGTACGACAGAGTATCTTGCTCCCGAGGTACTGCTGGACGAGCATGGGTACAGCAAACTGGTCGACTTCTGGTCTCTCGGTGTCCTTTTATTCGAAATGTGTTGTGGGTGGAGCCCTTTCTACGCAGAGGACACGCAGCAGATGTATAAGAACATCTGTTTTGGCAAAATACGATTCCCTCGCAATGTGATCAGTGAAGAGGGCAAGATGTTCGTTAAGGGGGTATGTACGTTTCTTGACCGTGCGGGATAGTGTGTATTGAGTCCATATCCTAGCTTCTCAATCGGAATCCGAAGCACCGATTTGGCGCTCAGCGGGACACAGAGGAGCTGAAGGAACATCCGTTTTTCTCGAGCATCGATTGGAAGGCGTTGTCTATGAAACAAGTCACGCCTCCCTTCAAACCCGTGGTCGAATCAGATGAATCGACGGCGAATTTCGACCCAGAGTTCACCACAGCTGATATTCGGGAAGTGGGCAACGGACTAGATGGAGCATCCAGCCCAGACGAGGCAGACCCTAGCGAAGCCTGGATTCAAAACGGTTCGCAGGGCCCATTTCACACGCCAAACGGTCCATTGGGCTGCGATCGCATGACTATCAGTGCAAGCCATCAACCAAATGGGTCAAATGGTCTTAGTCGGGCTCAGGGCATTCAGATCAGCAAACGCAGGAGGCAGGATCCGTCTGGGTCTCCCCTCACCAGTAGCGTACAGGAGAACTTTCGTGGATTCACCTACTCGGGTGGTGAAAGTGTGTTAACCGAGGGAGTCCTTGGGAGGGGAGCAGAAACTGACGATGAAGTCGTCGATGACGAAGAACCTCCCGAGATGACGACAGAAGACGAATTCGAGGATGAGGAAAGCTTTGCAGGGCGTTACTCGAAAGGTAGAAAGGGAATGGTCGATGTATGAGTGCCTTCTAGACATGTAATAGGTCAGTGTGCTTATTTCTACTCGTCTTTTCGAACGGACCATCGTAGCTGGCACTCGGACCAGCAAGGAGATCCATGTATTAATTCTTCATGTTCAGGCCATTGTCCTTGCACATGAACCCACCATGTTGATGTTGTATGTACATCAGGTTTCTTTTCTATGGTAATGTCGCGGTGTTGTGTTCATCCGTGCCCACTGCTACCTTCTATACTATCCACTACCAGATATATCGACGATGTAATTTACCCATGTATCTTCCCATCGCCAGAAGGATACTGAATTACGGTTCAAGGTCGCGGTGGGTTACCAGTCGTTAAGTGCTTTGCATCCTGGTCTCGCAAGGTTCATGCCACCGCGAAGGACAAGAGGAAGTACTTGTCCGTCGATGATAGTGTTCTTTACGATGGACTCGACATCGTGGGGAGTAATTCGCCCATACCATACACTCGTTCCTTGTGGAATATGTATCTGGAGGAATTGCGCACAGAACATTAGCCGGACGGTAGTGGAGTGGAGTGAAACGTACGATAACGTTTCCTGCAAACTTGTGGCCACCAATATGAGAAATACGCAGAATGAGGGCTTTGCGCTCTTCTCCAATCGCCTGCAACTGTTCCGTGAAGGCGCTCTCAGGATCCGCACCCTTCATCAACGAAGATTCCAGAGTAGGGTGCTCGGAGAGATCTTCCAGTTCGGTATGAACCGTCCATCCCTCGTGTTCCAGGTAACGAGTAAATGCTGTAATACCAGGTCAGCCGACCAGCTCGCAGAATGCTGGGTAATAGCTCACTCTTTTCGAGAATGGGTGCAGCTATTGAACAACGTTTGTCACGCCTCTTGTGTGAACCTGTACGCGAACGTAGTGTCGGGAAAACGAAGAAAACTTTTGAAAAGGGGGTTAGGTGTACTTACAGAGTAAGATGACGCAGGAGTAGGGCAGTGCCCAAGACCTGAGTGAGTCAGAGCGAGACTCGGCACCTAATTTTCCATATGAGGGGTCAAGCGCCGCTGTCCACAGCATCTCCGCACCCGCCGGCGATCGCGGGACGTCCGCAACCACCCTAAAGTCGGGCAATACTATGACCGTCTCATAAGAAGGGTCCTCCGAGAACGACCTGTGACTGCCGTTTTGGATGGACAGCCTTCCGGTGTCCTTTGGCGTGAACAGGCCTGCGGGGAGAGATGCCCGACCGTTTCCAGTTTTCGCCTCTTTACTTCGTGCACTGCCATTCATATTCTTGGCCCTGTGTTCGTCGTTCGCGCTGCTCAAGAATGCTGCTAGTGTCCCCTCAGCCTCAGTGACTTCCTTGGCCCAATCCGATTGGCCGGTAGAGATGAGGACCTAGGATTGACTTAGTTTCGCGGAAGCATCAACGTCAACAAGAAGTACTTGCCTGACGCCGATACGGTTTCACCGAACCCAACATGTCAGACTCCATGTCGACGGATATCCTCTTAGAGTAGTCATCGTGATCTATCCCCCGTGATTAGTTCAGATAAACTGAAGTTCGAGGATACTGACCCTGATCACAGGGATCGGGACAGGAGCGACAGGCAGCATCAGTGACAGGGACATCAGCTGCCCGAAGGTCCTCGTAGACCTTTTGGGCGTCCGGGGGAAGAGAGCCTGAAAGAAAGGCTTTGAACTTTGCCAGCACACTCATAGGAACAGAAGTATGAGGGGGTGCTTGAAGTCAGCGTCCATCGGTAGGTGTATTTATGTATCCGATCGTGGTTACTGCGCGCGCGAGGATTTCGAAACCACGTCACATCAAATGAGACTTAGTCATGATCATTTGTCATGGCCACAAATCGCATCCTGAAACACTTGCTACGTTGTGCCAGAAGAAACCTTGCAAGGCTTATTGACTCGGTAACTCTGGTAACTCCCTTGAGGACGACAGACATGTCAGACTGGTTTGTTTGACATACGGCGCGATGACGTGATCATAAATTTAGTGCGAGTGGACAGGCCAGTAGTTGCATGCGAGATCAGTTCCCTACACTACCCCAGGTTCATGACGCTGAGACGCCCTGTATGAGTGATAGACTAGAGTAACCGAAATGAAGACTTGCCTCGACTCTGTCACCGCCTCATTCCCTGTTGTCCTTGTTAATTTGCAACTTTACCCTCTCGCTATTTTCCTTCAGGGCTAACCAAGATGGTCGCCCGTCCTTTTGTGTGCCCATCAGAGCTCGGTAAACCCGGTCCACTCTCTTCGATCTACTCTCTGTCCAGCCTGGGCCCATGCTTTCCGAACTGTGTACCATAGAGCCGTCATCTCGCCCAAGGAAGAACTTTGGTGAATCCCTGTGATTCTGCCTCATCTTACGCAATTCGGCGACGGCGTGCATTTTTTGGTCTTCTGCGATGCTCAACGGTTGAGTGAACGCCTGGTCAATGACAACAGAGAGATTCTCGGGTGTAATGAAAGTGTTGGACTGGTGGTAAAGCGACACGAGTGCTTCCATTTTCTTGTCGTGGGGAGACTGAAATATCGCTTTGGAAGAAACGCCGCGTCTACATGCGAATGCCAGCGAGGAACATGGCAAAGTTTTGCTGAGGGTTGGTCGCATGAGGGTCGATGTCAATGTTTGAGTAGTCGGGACTCGGAATGCCAGTTTGGTTACATAATCTGTATACTTACCGAAGCATAAGCTAAGTCAAGTGTGTTGACCCATGTACATCGACGTGAACACTCCTCATTGAATACGTTGTTCGATGCTGGCCCACCAGAACGCACCCACAACACCATCGCCGTGACTACGTCGAACAGCCTGTCTTAATGACATGCGTCAAGAGCGTCCACTGAAGCGGTTGTGTCCCTATCATGATCAGACAAGCTCAGGAACATCAATCACACTGAGGCGATGATGGAGACGTGGAAGGTATCATAGCCCCCCCACGGTTAGGTATTGTCGAGCAATTAAAAGGGTAAAGACCCAGCTACGCTGTTGCAAGGACTGATGGTAACGTGGAGAATCAGCTCGCTTTGTTTGTGTATTGGAGAGCGTGGTTGGTTTGGATTTTGTTTTACAATGTCTTCCACAATTTGGACCAAGTCTGTGTGTGTCCGTTAGTAAACAGAGTAAACAACTCTTTTCTCTGCTCTCCTTCGTTCGTCGTCGTCCTGCTCGATGGTTTGCTCCGTCAACGTCGTTGGCTTCTGTGATGTGAGTGAAACTGGCCCGTGCGCGGCCTGGTTTCTCACGCATGACATAAGCTACAGCACCTCTTTCAACCTTCGTTTCCTACTCTCTGGTCAACAAGCACGTCACCGTCGGTGAACTCGTCCTTCTGATCACCACGACTATAGCCTCGACTATAGTCATGTCGCAACAGGCACAACAAACAGTAATGCCATCAAATATGCTGCCACCCGGCGAGGCAGAGCTCGCCCAAGCAAATTCGTATTACCCGCAAGAACCAGCCGACCTCACGGGGGGATTGCCAATTAACCTTGATTCCCTGCGGGATGGACCCCCCGGAAGTAAACCATTTTACCCTTACTCCACCCTCATTCGGTATGTTGATTCGTTGCGGACTTGGCCCACTGAGTCTGGGTTGCTTCTGGGGACTTATCACGGTTCTAGATACGCGATTAAGGGTTCGCCCAACCAAAAGCTACTCCTAGAAGACATCTACTATGCGATCGAATCTCGAGTGCGTATTCTTCTTGTGCTCCTTTACACTTTGCCATGGTACTCACTCCACTCATCTAGTTTCCGTATTTTAGAACTGCACCTTCGGGCTGGAAAGTGAGTAAAACTTGGTAAACGCGATCGATAGTTTCGTATGTTATATCGTGTCCTCGCATACCCGAGACGCGACCGTGATGTTGATGTTTGATTGTGTTCATATTTGTTTGATCTACCCTCCAAAACAGAACAAAACTAACTGAGCGGAACTTTTCAGAATTCTGTCCGACATAATCTTTCCCTTAACCCATGCTTTGAAAAAGTGCCCCGACCGCTCACCGATCGAGGTAAGGGGTCATACTGGACTGTCAATGATAACGTCGACCCGCGCACGGGAGTTCACCGTGTGAGGAAGAAGAAGCCAAAAGGAAATAAAGGACGTCAGTCGGAGGAGCAAGATGTAGATTATCGTCCGAACGAACCCTTTCCTGACCCCCACGCACAATTCGTCCAAGCACCCCCACCTCAGATGCACCCTGATGAGGCCGGCCCAAGCAGACAGGCGCCTTATCCGCCCCCTTATCCACCCGCGTATGTCCCTCGACTGCGTGTGACTTATTGACTGATATGCTCTTTGGTTAGTTTTGACCCCAATTTTGCTATGCTTCCACCTCCATCCGGGTTGCGTTTTCCTCCGCATCCAGCCATGCCAATAGATAACCTGGAGGCAGACGAGAACGGCAATCTTTCTTGGCGCCTGACGCTGATGAAGGAACTCAGTAATCTCCAGCAGCTAGCAGCAGAGCAGGAGAAGGCAGGCGCCGATGAGGAGTGGTTTCGCATGATGTTATTGCGCATTCGCGGTGCACTATTGGCCCCTGCATATCACGAAGGGATGCACCCCCCGCCGGGGATGCCACCCCACCCACCACCAAACCCAGAGATGCAGCAGTAAGTGGAGATGGGAAATATGCGAATGGTTGGGATCCGGTTTGTTTTTCGGTTGGGTATGTTAGCTCTCCCTTCAATCTTCGAAGCTTTGAACGTTGCAAGACCGAAAGCAGCTCGCTTCATTTCTCCCAACTGTACTTTACATAAATACATCGTAACGAATGCACAGCTTACTTAAGATGGACAATCTGATTATAAAGAATGGTCCGAATCATATCCGATCGCACATTCTTCGCTTTCTCCTCCCCAATGGCACCCACCGCAGTATCTGCCGCAGTGTCCGTCCCTACAATATCCAAATCAATCAGATCTGCCGCCACTCTACCCACCGGGTCAGTGCTGGTCATTGGATCGCTGGGAACCGCGCAGAATGGAAAGTACCAAGCGCTTGTGGCAAGCTTGGATACGAATCCAAGTGGAAACACCATAGAGAGGCAGATGCTCGATAGGCTGATCGGAGGAGGTGGTGTCATTCTCTCCCTGACCATGTGCACATATTAAACGTCCCTTGTCAGCTACGACACTGTCCCCCTCCTCTTACTCATCAATACACCTTGTTCTCACCCCGTTGGAATATTTGTCCCTCATGTCCGATCTACGACCATTCCTCGACCAGCTTCTCGAGGGTCTCGCTCCCTTCGGCAAATTTCACCTGCTGAATCTTCCCGCGGACCTTCTCAATCTTTCTCAGGAACTTATCCTTACTGGGTTCACCATTTTCGAAAGCGTCTTACAAGGCGAAAATGCACGAATCGTCGCCCAGAAACCTCACCCCACAGTCCTTGCCCCAATGTCAAAAGCCTCCAACGAGGCAGTCCCTCTAAAGCGGAAGGCAGATCCCGCACGGCAGTCTTCAAAGAAGGCTCTTTGGTCACTTTCATCACCTTCTACACCCTCTATCGACGCCGAATCCCTTCTAACTACTGCCGACCGCGCACGCCCTGTTCCAACTTGTGAGCCGGTGAACTCGGCTGCACCCCGGCGCAAGAAAGCGTGCAAGAATTGCACGTGTGGGCTTGCAGAGGTTGAGGCTGAAGAGGCCAAGTCGGGCCAAGTCGTTCTTTTAGACACCGACGGTGCGGTGGAAGTCGGCGCGAGCGACACGGAGAAAGAGCGTCTGATTGCTGCAGCAAAGGCTGCTCCAAAGGCGACGAGCAGCTGTGGCAGCTGTTTTCTGGGAGACGCATTTAGATGTGCAAGTTGTCCCTACCTGGGTGTGTCTTACATGTTGAGCAGTTGGTTGTAGCTCACATGCACATTTAGGTCTTCCCGCTTTCAATCCTGGCGAGAAAGTTGAGATTGACCTGGGTATGGATGATATTTAAGAGGGAACACGTCCTCCTTCACTCTGGCTACTCCAGCCGATGCCCAATATGTAACCTTCCTTTGTCGTACTCGATCACTTGCACGGCCGACAGGTCGAAGTTCTGTAAAATATGTATGATTCGTTGAACATTCTCTTGACCGCGCTCGTCCAGCCATTATATAGAACCCAACTGATCTTCTGCTTCAATATCCCATTCATCTCCCCAGTCTAATACATCTTCATCAGCTGCACTTTGTGCTTGTTTCACAAGTTCAAGCGGTCTAGTTGGTTCGACTCGGCCGCCTTCGGTGAGTTCATCATCGCTAGAGTTTAGAGATTCGTCTTCTTCCGTGTCAGCATTTGTGGGCGTCAGCCCGTCATCGTTCCCGGAATATGCCTCCAGCGTGGACAACCCAGTTGGATGCTTGCTCGTCGTCTCTTCTTCCGAGTGAGAATCCCCCTCACTCCCGTATCCGCCAACCAGGCTATAAACCGCTTTGAAACCCACCGTCCCACTCAGTTTCCTCCGCTTCGGTGCCCTTACAGCGTCACTCTGCACATCCTCCGAGATTCGGGTAATAGAACCAGATTTATCAACGACAGTGCCGCAAAACGAAGATGTTTCGGGGTCGAAAACGTAGACAGTCGGGAACTCCGTAAAAGAAGTCCTGTGGAAGACCTCACTGAGGCTCAGGGTCGGATCTAACTTGTAGTAGTACGCGACATTAGGGACGCGGGGGAAATCAGGATTTGCGCGTATGTAGCAATGCGGAGGAACGAAACACTCGGGGGCCTCTGGATGGGGGGTAACTACGGTTGGGAGCCAATCCGGGAAGTTTTGGTTTTGTTTTTGTGATTTTGAGAGCGCCGAGGATACGTGACGCTGAAGTACGGTGAGAAGAGTTGCTGATAGATCATTCCGGTGAGAGAGCATATTATGGGATGTTGGTGGCATTGATGAGATGGGTGCAAGAGTAGTAGGAGGGTAAAATATAAACTCGATCGTGAGTAGTGGACACTTTGACCTTGCGCATACAATCATATATTAGCCTGAGCCCAAGTGCGGAACGGACGAGCAAGAAAGTTTACTTTTGATCGAAGGTCGATTTGTTCATATTCCTCCGCTCCATCCCTGCCGGCAACAACTCGACATCGATGCCTAGCGACCCGAGATGTGCCACGAGTACGTCTCGTTTCGATTTCCCTGCAGGTCTTCTCCCTCTTGAAAATTTGTGGTACCCATTTGCAGGTCTAGTTTTGCTTGCGCCAACGTTCGCCGTGTACCCACCGCGAACGATTTCGTTACCCCACTCGCCCACTTTTCTGCTGACGTCTTCGAGATAGCAATAATCCCGCATCATGGTTCCCCAGCCGTACGCGTTCATGGGGATATATTGAACTTTGTCTCGCTCACCGGTGCATTCCGTATCTTGTTTGTGCTTGCGAGAGCATGGGAGGGAGCAGGTGGGGGTTGCACAACGAGGGCATTTGTACCGGGCTGGGGAGGTGCAAAGTGCGCAGATTCTGAGGTCAGAGGACCCAGTGAATGACCCAGAGGTTGCCAAATTTTCGACCATTCTGCAATACTTCTAGAAGGCACGATATGTCAGTCAGAAAAAAATGAGTGCCTGCAATGACGGAAAATCCGGAACGTATATGAGCTGTAGGATGGGACAAGTACGAGAGCGTGCTGTGACCTAAAGTGAGGGTTTATCACCACTCGCTTTACCGTGACACCAATGTCAGCGGTTGCTCACTCTCCTGCTCATGTATACTATGAAGTAGCACTCTTCGGCGAGTTCTTCGCTCGCGATCTCAAATCCATCCTAAACCGACTCACCCTGCATACCGAATCCGCTACCCTCATGCACACCCGCGAGGTTGTGTTTGAGCAGATTGGTGCCCAGAGCCTTATTCAAGCTAGCTCACAAGGTGACGAACCAGTCCTACTGAAAGCCAGGAAGGAGCTCGGTGATGGTAGGGAGAGTGGGTGGTGAGCTTAGGACGCGTCCACTATCTTGTCTTTGTATAGACTTATCTTTCAGGACACTATATTCATATCTGAAGCCGGAGTCTGTTCGTGTGCATCCCGAGGCAACCGTCCGACCGTGGGCGGTTTGTGAGGTACTCGGGGATGCGCTTAGCTTTGCCAGCGCGCTTGGATACATGTACGGCTGGTCTCCATTTTCATCGAATAGTGCACTTAAAGGTGACCACGCTAGCCGTCGCTCTCAGATATACAAACATGGATATGCTTTCCGGCGTGGACCTCTCGTTATCCAGATGTTTCAGCAGGAGCAGGTACCAGCATTACTTCTTGGCCGAACTTCCTTGTGACATTTATCCATCTACATCGAGGTTGACTCAAAGACATCGCTTCCGATTCCCGCCCACGCTGGTACCTTGTGGGAGGTAGAGGTCAAGACGGGTACCCAAGTCAATACTGCGGCTCCCGTTGCTGGTCAAGTGCAAGTAAATACCGTCCGCTCAGCGATTGACGCAGTTCTCGAGGTTCAGTTTATCATGAAGGGATTGCTGGACCTTAGAAGGCAAGATATATGACTTACTAGTGTCACTGTAACCAAGGAGCAAAACTTCCCGATCCACAACTGACCCAGTTCGGATCTTTTATTCTTCGGAAGATATTGTGTTCTACTCATCCCCTCCCGTTAGCCAAAGGTATTCTCATCCGACGCTATGATGCAGCGGACATTGACGGATACGAATCTTGATTGATTAGTATTAGGTGGTCCCGTTCGAAGTACCTCATATATCACACGTATCTTAAACATTCACCAGTTGATGTTCTGGCATGATTGTAGACGACCTCCCGCACACAGTAGCTCTGATATATATATTAACCCTTCCACATTTCTAAGGATGTAGATACTGTATTTCATCAAAGCTTCCAGACTTGGTGAGATTTTAAACCTAACTCCCCTAAGATGCCTCCCACCGAACCCTGGGAGTAGTTGCGGCCATATGGACCGGCAATGGTATTCACCATCCTAGGTTGGAACGGATCAAGAACAGTTCAGAATAAAAGCTCAACGATGATTGCTTACCCTTCTGGGCCGCAAACCAAGACAAGGACACTCTTTTCGGGTGTGGGTAGTGTCGGCGCAGATAACCCGAAAAGTCTGTACCACCATGGTATACCGCGCGCTGGCAGTCGCAATACATCTTGTAGCACGGATTTTCCAATTCGGCCACACCGAACATCTGGGGATCGACTTTCCCGGGGATCGTTCGTGGATTCGGTAAAAAGATGCAGTTGAAACCTTTCCGGATAATCCTGAGACAGGGTCACAAGTGATTGAATCAAGCTCGAAGGAGGAAGGTCCTCCACTGATATGGACCCGTGAAGTAACGTAAAACGAGTGTTAAAGGAAGTATCACTGGCCCCCGTTTTGAAGACATTATGTAGAAGCTGGTAGAAAGGAGTAATTCCTGTCCCACCGGAGACCTTGCGAAGGTAACACGGGGGTTAGTTGGCTCATGCTGTAGATGAGAGAGGGAATGGAGCACATGCCAGGATCACTTCGTCCCAAGGACCATTCTGCCACGAACTTGACCAGGTCTTGATGGGTCCGCGGATCTCGATCGAATCACCGACTTTCTTCGAGTGCAGCCACCGACTGACTTCACCTCGTTCGTATTTCTTCACCCACAGCTTTATGTGACCGTTTTCGTCGATGCCTTCGAGAGGAGTATATGGACGCTCTACTTGAATGTCGCTATCCTTGACGAACACGGAGCATACGGGCGCGAAGGCGCCAGATTCCTGGGGGATTGACCCAGGAGGAATAGCAAGAGTTAGAAGCTTGGTATTGGAGGATGCGTCTTCAGACTCGATGAGGGTTGTTGACGTGAAGCGGGAGGGATTGAGAGACGAGTGATCTTCGCGAGACTGAGGGAGAAAAAAGTAACAGGCAGTTGCAGCGGCAGAGAAGCCAGAAACGAACAAAACCGGTTTAAGAAAACGGGGGTGACATGCTTGGCGGACAAAAAACATATTCGACGGAGATATTTCCAAAATAGGAAACTGGTCAATGGCTTTGCATAACAGGGACAAACAAATGAAGCAATATATATAAAGAGAACACAGCCACGGAGATACTCATTGACATGGTACACTACTAGCTATTGAAATAATTCAAACTATGATACATCGCCGTAGTCCTACACACAGCTATCCTCACTCTGCAACGCTGGCGCTGCGGCCCCCACACATATCTATCCACACACTCCTTTCTCCACTCGCATCTATTGCTAATTCTCCTCTTCTTGCCCCCGATGACGCTCTCGACGACTTTCAGTCGAACGCTTGGGTCAATGCCCCCCTCGCCGGGTTAGGCATCACTTATTTCCGCGATACCACCTCTGGGTTTCATGGCCAATCGCCCGCTCTCGAGGACTCGTTGCGAATGCAGATCGACGACAACGAACGAATACCTTACCCGCCCGCCTGGTCCCACCACACCGAGATGTCACTGGACGATTTCTCCGTGCTGTCCGTTCCGCGTGGAGGACTTGACTCAAAGCATAGTTCAAGTTTTCCTCTTCCCTTCCCTCACGACCCTGTTGGCCGTGTAGAGCTTTGCCTCGATAGCGACATCGACCCTATGGAAAGTGATATCATTGGATTAATTCCCGACATCAACATGTACGATAGAGTCCGACGACTGGACATACCACATACCGGCGTCAACCCCCTGCACACCATCGGCGATACATCCCTTCGGAACGCTGGGATTTCGTACGAGGAGCCTGCATCGCCGACACCCAACAACCACAATACTGATAGTGCCGTTTGTCCGACGAATCCGGGACCTGAAGAAACGCTGTCTCCGCGAGTCATCCAGGATATCATGTCAATCTTGATCAAACCCACTGCCCAGTCCTCTTCTCAACCACGGTCCATCGCAAACTCGCCGCCCGCACAACCTTTTTCGGCACCGCCACTTGCAACGCCGAGACATCTTACTTCGGTCAAGCTTCAGCCAACCAACGTTCCCGATACCTCTACACTACGCAATCTTGACGATCCGAACGGCCCCCACTTATCCCCCGTACTGAACGCGCATCTTGGGATCGAACTAGGCGAACTCGTAGCCAGAGCAGAACGTTTCAGAAATAGATGCCCGGAGCGAGACATCGATAGAGCATGGCTTTCTCACTTTGCCGGAAAACTCTCAGACCGCGGGGAGCTTCTGGACGATTTTCGATGCTATGTCATCGGTTGCGACCAGCGGAACAAGCGTAGAGACCATATCTTGGTCCACATTGGAGCTCACATCGGACAAAGACCCTTTGCTTGTTCGCTGTGGTTGGTTAAAGACCGGTCATTCTCTTATACTAGCTGAATATTTATTCACAGTCCAATGCGGTTCCTGCGCAAAAACGAATGCAAAAGGCACGAGGCGAGTCACACCGGATTCAGACCTTACAGCTGCGACATTTGTGGTCAGTGTTTTGTCAGACAAGATCTTGTGAAAAGGCACGCGAAGCGGACACATGGACAAAAGGATGAAAATCAGACTGGTGTTACGAAGCAGTCTACCAGGAAAAAAGCGAAACTGCAATGATGAGATGCCGAGAATGTACAGAGACCGCCGTGTTGAGCTTTGCATTACTGCTCCTATAAGAATGAGACGGTCCGCGGTGTAATTGTGGGCTCCCGGGTGCATGAAAACACGAACAATATTTCGCACAGCTTCGTTTCATGATTATAACTACCAGATAGGCGTCACCGCCTGCATTACTAGCCACCAGGCTCAGATTTCTCGTCTATAATCATCGCGAGGTTTGTGCCACGCGAATAGTGACTCGGGAGGACGGATATCGATGCTTACCACTACCAAAAGCCGTGAGCCCCGTTCTGCCTGAACTCAGGTTACGGACGAGCTGTCCATCGTTTCTGTCCTCATCGACCTCATATTGTCGACGACTGAGTCTCAACGTGTAACGAGTCGACCCTCGGTCAACCTAATCCATGCGCGCCGGTCACGGTCATAGTATTTCACGGATCACTTACGCTCCGTATTCTCCGATACTATTTGTACATCCAGCTTCCAGCCCACTCTGTATTTCACGCCATGGAGTCACTGGCAAGCGGCATGAAATGCACCAGTCTTGACATTCCGATTGTACCACGTTCAAATTTGAGCGCATTGAGCCATAGATATCCAAGATATATTAGCCGTGTGGGATATCAACTTGGTCGTGACAGCCGTGACAGCATTATCACGTAGAATCGCTCTTAGCATTCAACCTTGACAATGTCGGACAGAGGTCGTTCACCCTCGCTAAAGCCTCTCCACGATGCAGACGTGGACATGGACAACACTGACGACAAGAAGGATGTCAAGGTAGTCGTCGTAAACGGCCTTTCACGCAATGTTGCCCACACCCACCTCCAAACAATTTTTGGCTTTTACGGTGAAGTCGTCAAAATCGATCTCCCCCTCTACACCAAATGTGCGAGTCCATCCATCGCTCTATGTATCCCTATCTCACTGAATGTTTGCTCAGCCGGTCAAAATCGGGGCAAAGCTTCACTCGAATACGCAGATCCGTCGTCAGCGCGCAAAGCTGTATCCCACATGAACGGCGGTCAACTCGATGGTCTCGTCCTGAAAGTGGAACTCTCCGATGTTCCCATCCGCGCTCGCTCCCGCTCACGTCCACGTCCTGTGCGCAACGGGCGGGACCGCAGGTCTTACTCTCGTTCTCGCTCCCGCTCCCTAACGCGTTCTCCGCCGCCTCGCAGGCGAGCATACGAGCCACCGCGCTATGCGGATACGTACCGACGAACAAGAGGATATGGTCGTCGCGGCCCTCCTCCAAGGGACACATACCGCCCTTCTCGTTCTCGTTCGCGGTCACCAGTCAGGCGTGGTGACCGCCTCCCCCCGAGACGGAGGTCACCAAGCTACGAGCGCGGTGGCACAGGGTATGGAAGGGGGCGGCGCAGTCGCTCTAGGAGCTACTCAGTGCGATCTAGCCGTTCCCGCTCGGTGACTCCGTCACGTTCTCGCTCCCGGTCCCGTTCGCGTTCCCCATCGTATTCCTCGTACTCAAGGTACAGCCGAAGTAGGTCCCGTTCAAGGTCTCTTAGCCGAGGGAGAAGGAGCTACAGCAGAGAGGATATCAGGGATAGCAGATCTCGATCTCCAGCGTAGTTTGTTCAACTTCTTGGTGTCAACAAATAGCTACATGCATAATTATACTGGGTTGTCTGTATCTATGTTACCGTTGTGCTGTGACGAATCATGTCTAGATTCACTCGCTTGCAATCGACGAATCGTCAGCGAGAATGGGTCTAGTAAAATTCCATCATTGCAAGAGCGAGGAACAGACTAGACGGTTGCTCACCCATACTCGGTATCATTCCTGATAGCATTGGACATCCACTCTTCATCCAGCTCTTGCTGAGCAAAGCCAGGCCCTCCCGCAATGCTCAGCACCACTGGCAACAACACCAAACCATTCAGAGCACCGGACACGATCAAAGTTACCCACATTCGGAAGTAATATACCTGTGATTGGTTAGTGGACGGACACATCAAGTTAGTTTATATGCTTCACCTCTAGGAGTCGTGAACGAGTTAGAGCTAGGACGGACATTCCGATGAGCTTGGTAAAGGTAATCCCTGACAGAACCTGCACCCAGTTGTCTATTAGTCCACCAGAAAGTTCTTTGCAGGGCGGAACCTACAGAAGGGCCAACATCGACCAACGCAGTCCACATCCGTTCATCCCTTTCTTTTTGTCCCCCCATATTCTCCGCTGATAGACTGGTCCCTGTACTCATAAACGCCCTCGCGACGTGTGCACAGAATTCCACTGCAATACCGAGGGAGATAACGAGGTTGACCAAGCTGATTGCGTTAAGATTGATACCCCATACTGCCATCACACCCATGACGTTTAAGACGGTCATCGCAACAATGGCCGTGACGATGGACCCAGATCTCCACGAACCAAGGAACAGTGCGGTGACGACCAAAACCGCCGCTAGCCCAAGCCCTAGGATCTCCCGTGTGATGGCAACAATATGAGCATACTGGTCGAAGAATACGTAGTGGAGAGAATATGGGAAAACCTTATGTCTGATATGGTCCGAGATCTCGTCTGCTATACGGTGTGCGGCTTCGAACGAGTGGATAAAGTCCGCCTGGGACCTCAGTGGAGGGTGCGAGGTGCGAAAGTGTGATGCAACGACTTGTGTGCTTGCCTGGTCAAGCGCAAGAGTTGTTCCGAATGATGCCTTTCCGGCGAGAGGACAGTCTTCGTTAGTCGGAGAGATGAGCCACTGATTGAGGTAACGCATGAACTCTTCTCCTTCAGGAAGCCCAACCATAGTGATGTTCCACGCGGGATCTTGCCCATATAGACATGGCCGACATAGTCTTTCGGAGTCAGTGGGTCTGCAGAACCTCGAAGGATCAGCTTTGCGGACTCGACAGCAGGATTCCATAGCAGGGTCAAGCCATTTGAGAAAATCGTCGATCCAGGAAGCAGTTGGTTGTGAGATGAAGGAAGCATCGGGTCTCTTGCGTTCAGCCTCCAGAGCATTGGCAATCGAAAACTTATCGCAGGTGGTGAAACGACCACAAAGCTCTTGCTGACCTGCTCGCTGGGTAACATCAATTTCCTGCGAGACGAAGTACACAGGGGGGCCAACGTCAAGGTAGGCATCCACGTGATCGAAGTATGCATTCAGATACGAGTCCGAAGGCAAAGCAAGCCTTTGGTCTGGTACAATATCTCAGCGAGACGGTTAAGCAGATTATCAGTGCCACCCACCCAGACCAAGTTCGATGTGTTGTATTGAAATCACAGAGAGCACAAATAGCCCAGAAAACGTGAGTAACACAGCGCCCTTCACAACCGGCTGCAACAGAAGTGGTGCATAGTGTCTTCGAATGAAACGGGCGACCATGCCTAACCCCACTGGAGCATCGAGGAGCGCGACACGGGACGGTAATCGCATGCAAGGGAAACAATCAACGCGACTGGCCTACAAACTATTCTGTAACTGAACCATAAGTAATTGCCCGACTACTCACTTCAACTCGCTTTAAGTCGATCGCAAGTGCACTGACAAACACCGTGACTTGCAGAAGTGCATTCAAAAGCACGCTACCGGCGGCATAGAGTGCGAAGTTTCGTACAGCTGGCATCGGAACCAAAGCCCCCAACGCAAATGCCACAGTTTCTGTAACAGTGCTGAGTAAAACTGAAGGACCTATCTTCGCTAGTGTCCTTGCAACACGCTCCTCTGCAGACAGGAATAATGGCAAGGATCCGCCATCGGCTGAGTTATCTCGAGTTTCGAATGGTGAACGATGAGATTGGGTGGGTGAGAGTGGAGTCGGCAAAGTGCCGCCTTGCAATGCTACTGAGGCATTTGCGCCATGCATCAAGTTCTGGCGATCAAGTTCGTGCACCAAGATGAAAACATTGTCCACACCAACAGCTAGGACGAGGAATGGGATAACTTCAGCGATAATCAAGGTTGTTTTCACTCCTACCAACGAGAAAAACCCGACCGAAGAGGAGACGGAGAGAACGACTAGGCCGATCCCGAAAAGACCGAGTGTGAACTTGGAATTAACGAAGAGGTTACGCGGCAACCGGGGAAAAATACGTGGTAGGGTTCTTGAGTCGATGGATGCTGAAGACGACGCGAGTGGTCTTCGTGCGAATAACACAGGGAAGTTTTGGGCCCATTGCGACAACGAAGTCATTAAGCCGTCTTCTTCCCGCCCTGCGATACCATTGCCCAGCGTCAAGGATACGTAGAGAAACATTGCAAGATATGAGAGGACGACGACCTTCACGTCTGTGTTGGAACTCTTGCTGATTTCCTCTTCGAGGGAGACACCTGTCGAAAACGCGATCTGCATGCCAGCCTCAAACGATATTCTTTCGCTGAGATTGACCAAATAATTCTTGAGTGCTTCCTCCCATTCCATAGCCTTCGACCGTTCCGCGCTGTCAAGAGAGTCTGATATCACATATGTGACTACCAATGCCCTAGCCTGCAGATATGACGGAGTGCCTTCGGCGCTCTCGGGTACACCACCGAGCACGTATTGTGGACCGAGCGGCTGTTGGAAATCAGGTAAACAGTCAACCGGAGACCGAGCACAGTGCGATACGCGGTCCGCCCAGGTCAATTCATCGTAATCACTGAAATCATTGCCAAACCATGCCCCAATCGACTGTACGACACATGCACCTCGCGGACCTGCAGGTTTGAAACACACGTCCGTAAGGCGATAACCGTGCGTATACGAACGGAGAGCGCGAATCTCTTTCTCCACGTCGAACCAGTAATCAAGATGCTTGTAAGAGAGGACGCTAGGATGAGCGGGTATAAATGACGCATTGCTGTGGGTTTCCATGGATAGATCAGGAGAGTTTGTGACGAAAATCTGCTGTGCACGGTAAAATGGTCCAAAGTGCTCGTCGAAGAATTCCTTCTGGATCTTGCTCTCGGAATCTGGGGCAACCCAGAGCCTCACCGGGTCAGTCTCTATATCGAATTTCTTCCAACCAAGATTGAGCAATCCAACGACAGTAAACACGATCGAAAACGTCAGGAAAGGCGAGGAAGCCGCCCAAAGTCCAATACGATAGAAAGCGCGTCTCAGCACAGTATTCAAGCGATACTGGCGCGGTTGAGATGCCCCTATAGGATCCAGGAGTGTCGCTCCACGACCAACTGGTCGGGACTCCGTAGAGCGTGGCCCGAGAGATTCTTCTTGATCATAGGAAAGTGATATGGCTCCGACCAGCCCGCGGGTCTGTATCCTGGGTGACAGCGTAGATGGTGCAGCGTCGACAGATAAAGCCATGCGTTCATATCGTTTCTCCCTCCGCCTCCGAATCGCAACTTGCAAAACGTAACCGAAAAGGAACGATGCAAGTGCGAGAGAATACGCCAGAATCAACATGAAAGACAAGCAGGTGAGAAGACCGACGTGGCAGGTAGGCTCCTGACCCGGAATGGGGATCTCAGGCAATACCTGACAGACGGCAGGACAATCGATGCAGGTACATCGGCTGGCCAAGTCGTTATCTGCGCAATTCCGGGCGATGGGGTCCAAATGAGTAATTGGTGGGGGAGAAGTCGAAGGGAAATTGATCTGAAAGGGACTACCGAGGTCCTTCTCGTCTCCCAAGAATTTGAGGAATTCCGAATATGTCTTTGCTCCACCTCCGATGAGATCCATGGCATAACCATTGGTAGCCCCGACCTGGACACTCTTGCAGCTGTCATAGAAACCCGAAGCAAACTGTTCCCCGACGAAGAAATCTACAGTTTTGACCGCGGTCTCTCCGGAGCTAGATGTCTGTGTTTCCGTTACATTCAGGAAAGAGTACTGCTGTGGGGAACAGGTAAACGAGCAGAAAAATGACCTAAAATTGTTGCGACAGGCAGGACAGGATGAAATGAGAAGCTCGGCTTGCTGAAGAGAATCACGTAGAGTTTCGACTTGGCCCGAGGAACAACAAACTGGCCCTTGGGAATAACCGCAAACAGAAAAGAGGAGGTCCCTGGCATGCTGGTTCTCTGGCTATAGTGGGCTAAGGTGTTAGCTTGACCTCACCCGATTGTACGAGAAACCCAAACGAACGCACCTCGATTGGTGGACCGTCGTAGGGGCAAGGCAGCTGTTGTCCAAACCAACCTTTAGAACCGCAAGAGCCCCTCATAGCACATCTGCCGGTGTCATGGAGTGCCATTGTTCCAGCCAACTGGACAAAAGGAAGCTGAGCGGTGAATGAGAGGCACAGAGACTCCCCAATGAGACCGGCCAATCACGTGATCCAGCATACGTTCAATCCGCTAACTTTGTCTCTCTTCCTCTTGATCCATATCGGAGGCTTGGATTGCGATACTAGAGACCATAAACATTCGAGTCATCTACATCGGCTCTTACGATGACAGATGAACAGAAGTTCTCCAACACCGCTTCAAAGCCAAAAAAGCGCTTCGTAGGATCAAGGTCGACCGTGCCAACAAGGCGTGGCTCTGCGACCACTCAATTCACAAATCAGATCCCAGAAGAAATCCTCACAGATGCGCTTCTCAACCGTGCGATCAAGCAGTTACCCGTCAATTACTCATTTGAAATTCACAAGACGATACACCACGTTCGCAAGAACAATGCCAAAATGGTTGCTCTCCAGATGCCTGAGGGTCTTCAGATGTTTGCGTGTTCAATTGCAGACATCATCGAGCGGTGCGCAGGTGATCGTAAGGTTCCCGTGAAGAGTTTCTCATCTTAATTGTATAAAACATTCACCCAGGTTCACCGATGCACTAACCGTCATCATGGGTGATGTTACATATGGTGCTTGTTGCATCGACGATTACACGGCAATCGCCTTGGGCTGCGATATGCTCGTGCATTATGGACACAGTTGTCTTGGTCCGTTTCCCTCCCCGGATATATGAACTACATTATCTAAGTAGGATCTTAGTACCGATCGATCAAACGAGCATTAAGACGCTCTATGTATTCGTCGAGATAGCCATCGACTCTACACATCTCGCGGACACTGTTCGCATGAATCTCCCGAGCGACCGCGCCACGTTCTACGAACGGCTCGTTGACTCAGGGGAGAATGATGCAAGCATACCTGCTGGCCAGCAGATCGGGAAAACCCAATATCTTCGCATCCAAGAATCCTCGTCCAATAGTGATTCTCCGACGCACGAGCGTTCTGAGCAGTCCCAACGGATGTCACCCGAAGCGCCGACTCGACTCGCATTAGTTTCAACCATACAATTTGTCTCGGCTTTGCAAAAGCTCAAAGAAGACCTTGTTCTAGGCTACGGTGATACAGAGGAGTCAGGAGCATTATCCAATGGAGAGTCCAGTCTCTGGTCTGGCAAATACGACGCCACAATACCCCGTTCAAAACCACTCTCTCCAGGGGAGATCTTAGGCTGCACGGCTCCGATTCTTAGCGAGGCCGATGCACTCCTGTAGGTTTGCTGTGTTTGGTTTCAAAATCTGGCTAAAGCAGCGTAGATATCTTGGGGATGGTCGTTTTCATCTCGAATCGATCATGATTGCAAATCCTACCGTGCCCGCATTCCGATATGATCCTTACTCAAAGAAACTTACTCGAGAGCACTACAATCATCGTGAGATGCGCAGAATCCGACACCAGGCTGTTCAATCTGCTCGCGAGAGCATTGCCTCGCTTCCTGAATCACTTGACCCGGACGAAGATCCCGAGCTTTCCGGTCACACGCAACACCCCACGACTTGGGGTGTTGTTTTAGGGACGCTTGGGCGTCAAGGCAGTCTCAGGCAACTACAGGCAATCACACATCAACTCTCAATATCTCGCGTTCCCGTACCCTATGTGCCGATCTTACTCTCCGAGATTTCTCCTGCGAAGCTTTCGTTGTTCAATCCACATGTATCGATTTTCATACAAACATCGTGTCCACGGCTATCTATCGACTGGGGTTATGCGTTCACTCGGCCCCTCTTGAGTCCATATGAGACTAACGTGGCGTTGGGACGAGCAATTGGCTGGATGAACAGGGCGAGTGAAGGGGAGGGATTGAAAAACACAGCGTATCCAATGGATTTTTATCAAGCTGGGACTCCCTGGGCTGTTTCTAGATTGAAGGGCTCATTTTGAAGTGCATAGTGCCACATGTGATAATCCGAGAAGGATATAATCGTTTCTCTCTGCCAGTCAACGATCCATTGGATTTCTGGGTTTCGTGAGCGTCAACGGGGATCATGAGGAAGAATGTTGTGCTAAGTTGTAGATAAATATCCATCGACCATGGTCAGTTTACGCCACGCCAGTGTCGAGGAGATTGCATCCACCAGACAGCCAGGAAGCTGAAAACTTAAACACTGTAGCAAAGTATCAGCTTACAGGAGACCAGGGTTAGACGACGAGACATACCCGTAAGCATACTCGACTTCATCTACCCCACCACCTGAATTGAAGGGTCCAGACTGTTCCCTCGGCATAGGGCCTAGCTCAGGTTCATCTTCGTCATCCAGGTCAACAGCACTCCCATCGTCCAAACCGAAGGGCAGCACAGGGCGAAGGCCAGCTCCAGAGCTTGATCGACGGTTCCCAGCGGGCGACTTAGGAAGGGCAGCCATGGTCTTTGGGCTCATGTGCTAATTGCCAGGAGGTGAAAACGCAACACCATGAATCAAAAGGCGGTATACTTACCTCCCAATTGTTTAAATTTTCGTCCGGAATATCACGGTCCTCTCTACCTTCTAGCCTTGTATCATCACCAAGGTCACCAATAGACACAACGCTTTCGCTGTCGCTGATGTTGTCCGTCATGTTGGATACAAATTCCGGAAGTCGATGCCATGCCGAATTCGAAGCCGAAGGCAATGTAGGTACCTGTTCGTCTGACCAGCCAAGGTCGGACAAATATTCCTCATACTCTTCCTCAAACGCAAGGTCCTCCGTGGTGTAGGGTAAGAAAATTGAAGGGTCTGGAGCTTGTGAGCGAGGAGGTGGGAAGACATCGGCTTCGACAACATTCGGCGTCCCAAGAGGTCGAATCATGTTTCCCAGATCCAAGCCAGGGGGTAAACCTTCTAGATTGTGGGTGATGCTAACTGAACGGCGATGGGCTTGGGTGTGCTGGTTTGCGGCTTGTGGGCCATACCGTTTGGTGTTGTCTATCGATAACTATGTTCGATAGTTCTGGGCTATGCAAGCAGAACAACTTACAAAATTTGACCAAATGGCGAAGAGCTTGCTCCTGTGCCTATGTTCTTATGTGAGCTAACTACGAAGCAGCAGGCAATGGCTGGTACCTGAGCATCAGAAACATCATCAACCTCATTACCAGTCAACCATTCATCACGCAGGTCAGGTCTACAGTTGAGGTAAATAGAGGTTATGACCTTCATGTTCGCTGCGACGTCATCAGAATCCATGGGAGATGAGGATGAACGTTCTCTTACATTGTCGCCATTTACGACCACAGAAAGGCACTTGGCTCTTGATCAACTTCAGGACATGGAGCTGCAACATCGGATGGGGGACACGGAGGACCCGCTTGAGTACTGCCTGGAATGGGAGATTGATCAGTCGTGGCATTCTATTCCGCATTCATCTACTCACAGAACTCTTGTATTGAATCAACATCCATATGCGGTGCGATCGACTCTTCGACAACTTCTGCATGATCTTCGCGAAGTTGATGACAGAGAAGAAGTTTCGCCATGAAAATTCAGTGAGCATCTCCACCTCCTCCTCGTGCTTCTGTCCATTTGGCAATGTCTTGGACTGCAAGACGATATGGGAAGCTGCACGCGGCCTTTCTTCCTGCATACGGGGTGCAACGCGTGCATGGTGAATCTGGCAATACCGGAAGAAACTGATGCCGATCAGTTCGATAGTATGGAGATTATCAATTAGGCTCACTTGTGGTCAGGGGAATCGGCCTTGGAAACAACTGATGCTGAAACCTCTTGCAAGCCAAACATCTTCAAGATGAGCAGCAAACAATTCGTATCAAGTAGGAGTTGTCCAAGATGATGGAATTTCATTGCATCTAACCAACGCGCTTCCATGGTCGTTTGGTTACGGATCAGTAAACTACTTACGGGATGCCTTGAACCACTTCAGTGTCAGTAGCAAGATAGCAGAGACTGCCTTAGACGTGACCTCGCGGTGCCGGGTAACGTCCAGGTCATCAAGAGTCGGCGGAGGGGGTG
This sequence comes from Wakefieldia striispora, assembly GCA_038090475.1. Lineage (NCBI taxonomy): Eukaryota > Fungi > Basidiomycota > Agaricomycetes > Agaricales > Hymenogastraceae > Wakefieldia > Wakefieldia striispora. Next base: position 332,970 of record JBBPMU010000001.1, read on the forward strand.
GAGGTTGTTCAAGCGCTGAGTAAAAAACGTTGGCGAGATCCATAGGAAAATCTATCAACCGTTGGACTCACGCGAAGCCACACCGGGAGGAAACACGGAAGAAGTAGCAGACTGAGGAAGTGGTTGCTGACCTGTTCCGGCAGAAACAGTTGCCAACAACAATTTCAACAGTACCAAAACCCAGCCCGACAGTACGGGAAGTACAGAGCTCTAGGGTTGGATGTGTCAGCGTCAGTAGCAACGCTCGAACAGTTGCCTACGTATATCACTTCGACTCTTTTCAAGCGTTTGAGATCCTCTTTCCTCTCCCTGGATTTTCGTTCCTCCCCACTTGAATTGGCTTCGACATAGGCCGTCTCGGCCTCTGCAATTTTTGTGTCAAGCAATGCCACATCGGTCAACGCCTCAACACTCTCGGGATCCTGGGACGGATGTCAGACGACGTGTAAGGTCAAAGAAGTGGGCGGGAATCAGACCTCTAGCGTCGTCTTCGATGATTCAGCGTCAGCGTCACCTTCTGACCCGGGTAAATGTTCCAATCCACTTTCCGCGGTCGTGCATTGCTCCCGAGTGCGCCACATTTGCCATAACGAAAGACTTACATACATATGTCGGTTGTAGAGTTTGTCGGCCTCATCGATAGCGAAAGGAACCAATCGAACGTTGTTAGGGCCAAAACGGCTCTTCCGAGAGAACGGGAACAAGAATGGTCGATTTTGATCAGTCTGATATTGCTGCTTTTTCGGCTTCGGAGATGGCGGGGGTGAGGGTGCAGGTGTTGCAGGTTGTGGATTGGGGCGGAATGCTGTGTTTTGAACTTGCTGTTGGAATGGCTGACTCAAGCTACCCGACATTGGTGATTGATGTTCCGGATCATCGTGGTGATAGTGATGGCGAACTGGGATGGGTGAATATGCATGTGCCAATTTCACGAGGGGGAAGGATAACGTAGATTTCCCTTGAGCGATCTCCGTAGCGCGGATGGTTGGGTCGGGCGGAGGTGTAAAAGTTGGATATTTGACAGAAGTCTCTTGATGGAATGCTTCAAGATCGAATGGTGTACATTTTATGGCGATGGCTAGGAAGGCGATGAAATGAACTGATGGTGCCTGAGCAAAGTGAGTTCACCTTCATCTGGCACTGGCGGCAATGATGCAAGCTCCCGAGCAAGTTTTTTCACACGTGCTAACTCTCTGATCCCTCCACAACATGCGAGCAAAGTCTTCCACAGGACGAGAAGGAGCTACGAACAGTAAGAGTGTGTTTGGTACCTATAAACAAGGAAACCACCTTCTTGATTGGATAGCCTTTGGCACTCTTATCTTTTAATCCGGATACGACGTTGAACAGATAGACTGGCAAGGGGGGGTCCATGCTCACTTGAAAATTACCCTTAGCGTCGGAGTCTGTGGATCCGAGTGCAAATGAGTGGCACTTACTGAGTTCATCTGCAAAGTCATCCCGCTCTTTGAAAATTTCGATTAAATGATACATCATCCCCAAGTACACCGATATCTCAGTGGTGAATTCTTCCAAGAAGTCGGCTTTTTCTGCAGCGGTGATCTGGAAGTGAGCCGCATCTGCATCTGAAAGCGAACTGGTGGAGTTCGATGAGAAAATGACGACAAACACCGGTCCGGATGCATACCAAAGTAGGTCGTGCTTTTGGCTGGCGATTTTCATAGACTCGACAATCGTATTCAAACCATTTGCACTCCGAACCACCTTGCAATTTTCGTAAATCCAGTGGAGCTGGTGCTCCGGCGAAGTCGTTTCTGCAAACGTGCCTAATGGGGACGCGACATGAATGAATCCCAATGCAACGAGTCCGGAATAAATTGACCTTGAAGGACGTAAAAGAGACGACGGGCATTCGTAAAACGTATCTCGGCGTCACGGTGCTCAAGGCTTTCCAAAAGCAAATCTACATGAGTCCTCCTCTGCGCATCTGTAGTTTCTGGACTCGTCCATTCTAAGAGAAGGGAGGACGATCGCTATGACGCGGAGAAACGATCGAGTTGACGAACCTACCACCAGGAAATGAACCTTGCCATGCTTTCAGATTTTCCGCAACCTGCGGCATCTCTACGTACGAGTAGAACTCATCAATTTCGTTCATTACGGTGTCTTCGTCATCGTAGCGGAAATCATAGAAGGATTGCTGTGAAACACACACGCGGTTAACAACCGATCAGTGAGCTAAATGCACATGGTGTGGCCTGCCTTGGGCTTGGGTGCAGAGGTGACCATAGCCCTGAGTTGACCGAGGGTGATTGAATCCAACCCAAGTTGCTGTATGCTGGGGGTGTTGTTATCTTGCGTGTCACCTCCCGGAGGAGGCGCGAAGACCATACTCATGATTGCCAATGAAGACGGTTAGGACTATTGTTTACCAAATGCCTTACGATTCAACACGAAAAAACAAGCACAAATATTAGAGCTAAACTTAGTTCGTTGGGTACTACATATGTATGTACATAAGTACATATCCCCATCGATAGCGGGGTCAGACGACGTGGCTGCTCGGCGATGGCCACGATGTAAGCATGTACCTGACTAGGTCTGACTCATTTATGATTTTGTCGTCTAATTGCGGCACTCTGTGAGAAGCGGCCGCAGCATGTGAGTGTGTGAGAAATAATTATATAATCAAGGCAATGCCGGATGGTATATAATCAAAAAATTACGGAGAAACTTGTCAGGTCCGTTTTGGCTGTGGATCGACCTCACAGTCGGTCTCGTTCTCGCCAACAACTCTCCCTTCTGGCTCCGCCTCATCGTCTGTGACAGCGTCGGCGTCGTTGGGATCGACAAACAACTTTAGACGGGGTCATCGCCCTCATCGTTCCCTACCCCTCCCGGTACTAGTCTCGCTCGCCAGGCCATCCCTGTTTCTGGACATCCCTTTGGAGCAACTCAAAAGGCACGCCTTTGTTGCGCGTTAGCCACTTCCCCCAGTCACTTCTTCCTTCACTCTTACTTTACTCTTCGGATTTTTTACGACTCATATTACGACCTTTCCATCCTCGCTCTTCATCCAAGGAGCCGGGCTTATTTACGTCAGAGATCGATCTGCCTCCGCGCTTTCGTACTTGGCAGTCGAACCTCCGTCCTCGTTCATCTACAGATGCCAGTCCCTGTCCCACCTGTCCCTACCGCGCACCCTGTCCACAAGTGTAACAAACCTGGAAACTCCACAGTCCCACAGTCACCTGTCTTTCACCTCCTGAAGCATACGCTTCCGCTGTCTCCAACCGGACCACCCCCGTCCTTTGGTAGTCGTGAGCAGTGGATCAATTCTTTACCGTCGTGGAGAAGGGCCAAAACCCGTTACGTTTGGGAGACCGGGTCTGGCTCCGCAGCTCCCGCGGAGGTTCAGCAGTGTTTTTCTAAAGGGTTGGTTGGCGCGGTCGACGCGCCCGCCATTAAAGGAACTCACGTGCAAACGTGTATTCCGCCCCCGAATACTTTGTTAGCGAGTTGTGATTTGGAAATGCCTTCGTGTACGCAGGAGGCCCCGTCCAGCGAATTTGTGGCGTGTCCTTCCCCTGTCCCTCCGGAGTCGGCTGGTATGCGTGCATGGTCCCATGCCCTGGATCTATATCTCGAGGACGATGGTGGCCTATTTGCGCCCATTTTAGAAGATGATTCCCCTGATATGATGAGCGGTGATGTAGGTTCAAGCCCCATCGAACCGGTCACTCCTTTTGGAGATTACGTCGATCGGGCGGTAGCTGCTTCGGATGCCACAGTTCTCCACGACAGTCTCGTGTCCTCCGTGTCGCTGGAACTACAAATACCCGTTTCAGCCAACTATGATTCTCAATTTGGTCAGCTCCCCCCGTATCCACTTGTGGAAGCCAAAGGAGAGTTGGTCGTCACCGTGAATGAACCTCTCCCATCCGCGGCTTCAATCCAGAGGCAGCTTGCTGAGCCCATGGCGGAATGGCTCGTCTCGTATGTCTGGAAGGTTTGCACGAACGCCGTTGTGCTTCCTCACACTTTCGCTCCATATGCGTGAGTTCTTTGTTCTTTGTTCTCTAGTTGTATGTTGACAAATGTCGTCAGGCTTCCAAATGCGCCACAACTTTGTCACCCAGTGCCGCTGCGCCTCACTGCTCGAGTGCATTCCTTGTTGATGTCGACGCTTCTCCAGCCATCAGCGATGTTGCTGGCATTGTGCTACATTGTGCGGTTACCTGTCTACTTCGGTGCAGCTAGTTTTGGTCCGGAACATGCGAAGGAACGGCGTTTTAGGGTTGAGTTACTCAACGATACTGGCGAAATCGTCAATGGCGAATCTGTGGAGGTTACCGCCGCCTTCAGGCTGATTGTCTTGGGTTGTATGTTGGCAAATAAGTGGTTGGATGACCATACGTTCTCCAACAAGACGTGGTATGTTTTGTGTTATACTAGGCATTTATGTTTCACTGATGGTGCCTGTAGGCATACAATTTCTAATGTTCCTGTGCAGTTACTCAACAGACTCGAATACTTCGCCTTAGACATCCTCTCGTATGATCTGTCGATCTCTCCGTCCACCTGGTCTCGATGGCTCAGCCACTTGCTCTCATATCATCACTCCCTCACTACAACCAAGTACCCTCAACCCATCGCGCGTCCAGCCTCTAACCCCAATGGGCTCATTCGCAAAATCGTCCAGGAAATCATGGAAGCCCCGCTTGGCCATTCTATGAATGAGCCTGTATTTCTTGGTGTGGAGCAAAGGCTCAAGGAGAAGCTTGGACTTACCACCTTCCCGCATGAACCCGAGACCTTCGATATTGATCTGGATGAGGATGGCCCTCTCCGAGAAGAATATTTGCCCAGGCGCCGAGTTAACAATGGGGATCCTTCAGCAGATCGTAACTCAGAGTTTCGTCACGGATCCCGAAATAGCGCTCCGGTGCATCATCCCGCGTTATCTCTGCAGGGCAGTATCAGCTTGCCGCCACCTGCCAAATGGAGTCCCGCTGGCGATGAGCCAATATCTCGCCTACCTGGTCGTGCTGATCCGATATATTTACCGGCCCAGCCTGTCCTTGCTCCGCACTTTGTTGGCACAGTTCCGGCGGTTTATCACCCTTGGCCTACCACCGCCCTGCCGTATGCACCCTTGAGGCACCCAGAGGGTGATTACGCGGTGAATAATACAGTTTCTATTCCACACTATGCGTATTGGGCCCCCATCAGTGCTTCCTCCGCAGTACAGCATACCTCTTACCCCCTATGTGCCTCTGCAGACTACTACACCGGTCCTGATCGTGGATATTCCCTTGGAGAGTTTAATTGCGGGCTTAGTGACATCCGCCTGCCATGTGACAGAACTGGGTGTCACCCTCAACCAATGGCCTCCTGGACTCCGCTGCACCAGTATGGTTATGCCACCGGCCAAGCGCTTGTTCCACACCCTGCACCATTGAACTATCGATCGACTTGGATACGAGCCTGAAGCATTTCTCGCTCACCCTCCAGCTATTGGTAGTCAATTCTCCCACATAGATTTCTTTCACCTCAGCTTCGTCTCGCCATCGTAAATGCTGCACCCGGACCGACCTAGGGTGCCCTAATTTCCGCTCTCTAACTCATGCATGCCCGTTCTTTTGAGGCTTGTCAATACTGGATTGCTCCCGTCCCCAGCACTGTTTATACTTCGGGTCCCTGCTATCAAGACATATCCATCCCGTCTCGTGGACCACGAACTTTTGTCATTCTTCGACATTTCGACCGCGTAAACTCTATTTATGCAGGTCACCGTTCGCCTCTGGACTGACCCAGTCGTCGCTCGGAGGAAGGTTGATATCCTCGGACCATCTTCCTGTCTCATCGCTGTTCATGGATTGAACATTCACGGCTAGTTGGTTCGCTGTTTTCATCGTCGATGTATCAAACATTCGGTACTTCACGTCACTAACCTAATCACCCTTTTGACGACTTAGCCTCGTGCCTTTTATCTCCTTTATCCCTTCTTGCTACGTTTCCCCTTTGAAGATGCATTATGAAATTCCACAAAAACACGCAGAAAACCAAGATACGTCACAAAAATATTTCGTCCACTTCTTTCTACTGTCTCCTTCATTTTCCTCTGCTGCAACCTGTCCCATTTTCGGCTCTTCGTCGACATCGCGTCCCCGCAGCTCCCCCATCCTTGGGATTGTGGTTGCTTTCGATATGTAGTGCAACTCATTCTTTCCGCATGTGCCTTCATGGGTAAGTAGATGTATACCTCCCGGAAAGAACTAGTACGGTATCGGGTCATGGTACTTGAACGTCTCAACTTCCGAAATATGTTGTCGCTCGAACTTGTCTGGATTTAAAGCCCGAGGATCAGCCTTGACATAGAAGAAGACACCAGATCACGAAGTCGTCGCGCACATCCTCAAACTATGGTTGACTTCTACTACTACACTACAACATTACAAACGACGATCTCTCGCTTGCTTCTTCAAATGTGTACCAAGACAAACGGCACCTGCAGAGAAGGTAAACCCAGACTGAACTTTAGAGGGACATTACCGCTTACCTCGACGTCCTCCCCTGCTTCATCCATTAGCATAACCTCAACCAAAAGATGTTTGGCATGAGGTGGGATAGGCTTCTTGCTCACGTGCTCTACCAATTTAGTGAACTTCATCGACAACCTTTCCGCACCCTAAGAAATCGTCAATGTGTGCCAACACCTCAAGAGTGAAAGCGACGAGCCTTCTTCTTGTCTGTGAAGGAACTCCACAACATGCTCACACCTTGGCTAACCATACTGACATCGAGGTTATGGGTACTCTTGAACCACGCAACGAACTCCTTTAGGGTGGGATCATTCTTGAACTCTAGGCGGTCCCACAGGGTCCACTCCGTGTCACCGAACTTATTCTTCTTCGCGGCGATAGGTTCCGAGAAACCGAAGAAGGGCAGAGCGAGGTTAATGAATCCATTCTTGTACTCGTCGACATTGTTCTTGCCATCGATGATCTGATTTGATATTAGCAGATAACGCGAAGTACTTGGCTTACATAGAAAAGACATACTTTATAGAGCTCTAAGCACACCAATCCGACTACAAGGGCGGTGGTTGTGGCAATAGCAGGAATGATCTTTCCAGCAATCTGCTTCGTTGTGTGGCGGTCGGCGATGGGAATATTGTAGTTCATTGCACGTAAATTCGAAGCCGAAGTAATGAAATCTATGTGGTGATTGGTGTCGTCATCTTTCTCGAACTCGACCGGTGTTAGGCGATATCCGGCTAGGGAGGATGGGGGCGGCAGCTTCTTGACGAGTTCACCGATATCATCCGGATCTACATTTGGTATGAGTGGTAGAAGTGCTTACACATAGCCAACCATCCCACCATTCGTAGTCTGGTTGACCGGGTCATTCTCGTTGATCTGGATCTTCACACCGCTCTTTGGAGAGAATTCGGGAACAATGACTGAGTCCGCAATCTTCTTGAAGATGACTGGATCTGTTTCGCCCCTAAGCCCGTAGTTGTAGGCGTGAAGATTCGCAGCTGCAATGATAAACGTGAGATGAGTTGACTGATGATCATGTGTCAGTGCCTTCGTGAATCAAATCACATTCCAGGAACTCACGTCTGCAGAGTTAAAGGTGAGTGGATCAGGAGCTCGCTTGGGGCCACTCCAGAACGGTTGTCCCGTGCTGGTTACGTGGTCCTTTGGCAAACTGTGCAGCAACTGCCGAATAGCATTGTTAAACTTGTCCTCAAACTGGTGGCGAGCCCAGACAACGCATTCCTCGAAAGTGAGTGGCTTGTTAGTCACCAAATAGGAAACGATTTGTTCAATGTGATCGTGTTGTTGACCGGAGTACCTGAGAGAATTCTCCAGGTAATTGGGCTCCGAGAGGTATTGATTGACAGATTCCACGGGCTTGACAAACATTGCGTCGAATTCTTGTCTGCTCCACTCTATGGTGTGGGTGATGGCATTTGGGAAGTTTTTGATGGTACAGGACAGAGCTTGCTTCTCTGGTGGATCTTGTGACGATGAATACGATTCTGTCAGGTGGGGAATAACAACCTGGACGTTCCCTTTCGTTCCCATGGTTCCAGACTCCAGTAGCGGCTTTTCATACAAAATGCACCGTTGGTCCATGTATACACCTAGTACACAAAGTCAGCGTGGGTGGACACCGCGAAAATATGACCTTACGGGCCGCAACGTTGTCTAGTGCATTGGTAACGCCGTCAAGCGATGAAAAGAACGCGTCATCAAATACATCTGCTAATGTTCAGGACACTAGACACATTCAACTTGTGTTTCTGGGTGACTTACTCTCTGTCGTTTGGCCAACTGGTTCTTGCTTGCACACTATGTGGCCCTTCAGCCCCGGGTTCATGTCCGTAACAGCAGCGGCAGCAACTTCCGACTTAAATTTCCCAAGATCCTTCGCGCGGAAGAGAAATTGTCTGTTTAAGTTGCTTTTCTCGATGGTATCCAGATCGGTGACATGGATTTCCCCACGAGGACCTGTTGCGAGACCCATCATACTCCAGTTCTTCAACATCTCGCACCCAATGGCGCCAGCGCCGACAAGGAACTGGCGATGGGTTGCGATCTTGTCCTGGAAAGACTTTCCAAAGACAGCTATTTGTCCATCATACCGACTGCCGATAGGTCTGCAATCATCTTCGGTGGGAAGGACCGAAGGCAACGACTCAAGCGAATCAAGGTAGAGGTGCTGGACCATTGGGTGAAATTTGGAGGAACATGCTTTAAGAATCTCCTGAGCCACAAACCCGCCAACGACGGCTGCAATAGGAGAGATATCTCCGGTTGCTTGATACGCGAGTTCCTGGAGATTCTTTTCGTTGGCATCACCATCCAACTTCTTCGCAAGTGCGACAAATTGTGTCGCATCTTCGGCATTCCGAGGGCGAGGAAGACGGCCATATTGCTCCTTGTATTCTGAAAGTGCTCGGAAACCGACATGAAGCGTGGCAGGGCGATCGAATTTGGCAAAGTCGGTAATGAAGAAATCCGGCGCTTGGAATGATTCCCGCAGCGATTTCTATTGCAAAGGTTGGATTGTTTCTTAAGAGGCAGACGCAATACTCACAAACTCAAGGATCTTGGGCATCTTAACCTGGTTGAAAATTCCTCCTCGGATGTAGTCACCAAAAGAAGAGGTATCCCCGATTGTGAACGTGTAGGGTCCCTTCACAGAAACTTTTCGTGGTTTGCAATCATTCAACTCTTCCATGCCCTGTATTTCTGTAAAGGTCACGAAGTCGCCGTCCTCGAGACCGTGGCGCGCTTCGTCGAGACAAGTTACCAAGCCTTCCTCGTCCTGTATTTTCATTAGTTATTCAACAGCGTAGTATCGGGTAATATAGAACGTCACCTTCGCCACTGACACGATCATTCCGCTTAAAGGTTGTTCACCCGTAGGGTCTACGCAGGTGAACTTGGGTCCAAAATCGTTGAAAACGGAACTTGAAAGCCATCTGTGAATATTCCTGAATGGTGATCTGTTCAACACTTACCCGAAAAGTCCTCGTGTCTCTGCAGCAATGAAGTGGACACCATGTTGATGTGTCCAGTCATTAATTTCCAGCTGCTTCTTGTAAGATGCATTACAAAGTATAACAGCCTAGTTATCGTTAGAACTCGTGCACTCAGCGAATACTCGTACGCGTACTTGGAATGGTTGGATGAGATCTACAGTTATTTCCTGACCCGCTTTTCCTCCCAAATCACGTACTGGGACGTAAACATTGAGCCCAGAGATTCGAGGAAGTGTGGCCGCTGCACGTGGCTTTCCGACGTCCTCCTCACGAAGAAAGTACTGACAAGAGGCGCTGTAGTTAATGATGCGTAGACACAAATGCTATTCACTTGCGTGCTCAGATCTTGGATGCTAACAGGTTCGGGATCGTACAATGTCACAGACTTGACACCAGCCAAACACACGTTCTTAGCTTAAGTGTACGCGCCGCGTACTATGTTAATAAGCATCTCACAGGAGGAGATTTACGCCATACCAATCTCAGCACCTAAGCCCTGAAGTCCGACGATGAGTACATTTGACGTAGCCATTCTCTTCATCGCTTGGGGGCGGGGTTAGTAACGCTTAACTAAAAGCCTTCCTGGCGCTCTACCTTCGTGACCGAGTACGTATCTGCATAGTGAACGAGATCGGACGAGTGATTAGGTGGCACGATGAGGAGTGATAATTCAGAATACCCACAGCTGGCGAGAATAGAGACCTTCATCGATGGCAGCTTCGTCAATGTCCATTTTCGAAGTGGGATTGGTGGCATCTAAAGACATGTTTGAATATTAGGTGATGGATAGCTGGAGTGTCCCAGATAACCGCCACAGGCTACGGTGGGCACACATCTTTATGACTAAGCTCAGCCTCGCTCGACTTGCACACAACTCGGAATTGCATGTAAGGAAAATAGTATAAGGATGAAAAAGGGTTCAGTATTCTCCGAGATGGTAGTGCACTATGGTATCATGGACATGCATATGTAGGAAGTGAGGTGGTGACAGAGTACCAAGATCAAGCAGGGCACCAAAGACCGTTGACGGTGCCATTGAACTTACAGTCAACTATAGTAACAGTGATCCATTCTCGGCGGTACATCCTGAACGAAATCAAGCTCGACGTGTCGTGGTCGTCTAGCCATGAGAGGGAAACCAAGAAGTGCTTTGGCAGGTGCTCGCCATCTTGACAGTCTGAGCGAAGCGAGCTCCGATGGCGCCAAATGAGCCACAGAAGGATGTACCTGCAGGACGAGCGAGATGGCCAAGGTCGGGGACTTTGCTAGATCCTAAAATTGAGTCGAGTAGATCTTTCGCTGTTATCCCAGCCTTGGGAATGCTCGATTGTCGGTCGGCACCAGGGGCAATGCCGATACTCCGTGGCTTCTGGTTGACTACGGGATCACCCTCGGGACACCATTCTGGAATGTCAAAGACCTCCCAGTGTGTGGAGTGCCGCACTGGCTGTGGTGCGAGAATCTCCACTGCAGGCGGCGCATCCTGCTCGTTCACATAACTGAGGCTGATCAATCTATCCAAGTAACGAGCCATTATGCTTGACGGTGACGTTTCATCGTAAGCAAAGGGGTCGAAGGCCGAGCCCATCTTGATGCAAGATCGGAGATAGACAATGGTTTCCTGCCATTGATTCCCGGTCATCAGTACATTCCATTTGAGGCAACTCAAGGCATGTTTCTCAGTTGCGTTAAGAATAGCCTGGGGAATACGGGTCAAGCGGTTCCTGCAAGCTGGTCAACACGGAGCGGAACGAGCGCTTCAGAAGATGACCTACCAGGTACTCGTGGAGAGTGTGGCATCATTGACTGTTTTGTCGCCGATCATAGTACATGCGACAAAGGTGCGAAACATGAAATCTTCCGCAACAAATATTCCATTGTTGTGAAGGTATCGAAAGATGGGGACGGATAAGAAAGGCGCATTGTGTTGGGTACCGCTCCCTGTAAGAGTACTGATGAACCAGAGGACGTGGATGACAACTTGCACGGGGTTGCATACGCCACTGAGCACCCGGCGAATCCGTGGCGCAACTGAAGCAGAAGCGCTACTTGGCATGCCCTGAAATCTAGGTCATAGGAAGTCAGAGCTAGGCAAGTCGGTACGCGTATAACGTACTGGAAACGAAAAGTTCCCTGAAGGTAGGGTTGAATGGTAAGTGCATGTACCCATTCAGAAGTCCAATCCGCCAAAGCTGAGACCAAGAGCTCATCATCTTCAGAGGATAGTTCGAAAGTTCCACTAGAGACCACAGGGGGATCGACAGGACGACGGCCAAAGGTATAACCGTAACTCGTAGTAGTGGGTATAGGTGAAGACCGTGGAACATCGATGACTCCACAGCGGACAAGAATCTCACCAACTCGGCGTCTGCCCTCAGAGAGGTCCTCGGGGGACCAAGAACCAGTAGTGACCTTCGGCCGGACCTGTAAGATACCCAAATCCGATGGGGCGAGGGGTGTCCGTTTGTGAGGGCGAGGAACGACAGTGTCGTCACACAACCTAGTCGCATTGGGAAATTCCTCCGCGACCCTAAACCCCGGGGTTAGAGGTTCCATTAGAGCGAAACTGCTCTTATCCACGTCCACGGGGAAGCAGTCGTCCCCAATGGCACCGTTAGAACCAAGGGAGGGTGAAGCTGCCACAGGATGGCGTTTAGTGTCATGCGCTTTCCATTCTTGCATCCACGCGTCCATATCGTGGCGATCCACCGTGACCACGCGGCCAGGGTGAAATGTGGGATGGGAACGTGACAAGGAAGGTGAACCACCCACAGGTGTACCATTGACTGAGGCGTCGGAATGAGCAGTGTTGGATATGTCGGTCAACGCGCTGCGCGCAGCGAGTGGGGGGATGTCTGGTTCGCGCACCGAATGTGTGCTGAAGTCTACGTTTGAGAGTTTGAAGCTAAGATCCAAGTGACCCATCGTTTATGCTTGCGAGGGGCTGTAATAGGGAATGAGAGAAGTGATAGCAAGACAGAATAATGACCAGAGTGTCATGGATTCCGAAGCCTCTTATACTTTCCCTATCTTCAAAGTAATAGCCATTTCCCCCGAACTTCAATCAGCGCTTTGACTTCAGTGGCGTCAAAGCAGGCCAGCGGGACAAAGCGAGCGGTGCACCGCCGCCACAGCAAAGAAAGAAGTTTGTTGTGGGCGGGGGTGGGAAGTGCGGTGACCGTCGATAGATGAAACAAAGCGGGGAGAAATACAGTGATCATCACACTTGTTTTGAATACCCTTCGACATCTAAAAAAGGCAAGCGGTCTTTCTGGCTGTTCCTTGACGACCGTGGGGCCTCGTGTCCTTAACGGTGTCTCATCCAACATTGTGAGCATTGCCAAGGCGGAAAATGCAAAAGAAAAAGGTAACATTACATTATCGGGCTCAGCATAGTACATAATCCACACCAATTCACGAGAATGAGACATCTATTTGCGATAGAACTGACGCAACGTTGAACCCCCAACCTCATTGAAAAGCGAAATCACTCACATTACGGCGGAAGTTGAACCAGAGAGACAGGCACCCTCTGTCAAAGCTACTGCGAAAACCACTAGCAGAAAATTAGCGTCACGACGTGTAAGATACACAGGTTAAATTGGTGCCCTCACCGCTTATGAGAAAACTCCCATTCCCTATTCACAATCCTGAAAGCGATATCCTCATAAGGTGGTCCTGCACTGAAATACAGAAGTACGGTGTCCTCGTTTCCCGGTTCCTTGACGATTTTGTACGTAGGCGCCTTCGATTTGTCGATCAAATCTGGATAGAAAATGTTGAACTAGAAAGGTATGTTAAATCTTGACTATCATCTCGGGAAGGGGTGCATGCCTTGTAACCTTGCACGACTTTTGGAGGAGGGTTATCCACACTGGGAGACGATCGTCAGTATCCAATAGTGTTATCATGGACGAAAATATGTACTCGTAATGGGTCTGATTGTATTTGTTCCACTCATATCCAGTGTGCACACGGTTGAAATATCGCGGTTTCCGAGGGCGATACTTGTCTTCCCAATTGTAAGACGTGGGCTGGACAATGTCCTCCTCGAGATTGAATAGTTCCTCCTCTTCGTCAAGTTCTCTCTCCGCTTCTGCCCTATATAATGCTTCGGAGACAAGATCGGCACCGCTTGAAGCGACTTCGGGAACTTCCACCTCCGGGGAAGCTTGGGTAGCTTTTGGTACGTAACGAGACGCAGCAACTGCTCGTCGTTGTTCCATCTGGCGGAAGAGTAGAACAAAAAATTCAAAGCCATGGTTGTCTAAAGAACCCACCAGCGTTCGTATGTCGTCCTTTGCGGTCACAATATCAAACTCGCGCTCGTCTGACCGAAGCTTGGTGATATCAATGAGGGACGGGCTCATGGAACGGTCATAAGGCTCGATTCTTTCGGCGGAAACTTCAGGATCGCCTTGAGCACCGGCAGACACGACGGCACGAGCATCAGTGGAGCCTTGAACACCTGACCGAGCAACACCTGCCAACAACTCTTCCTGTGCCTGCAGTGCTTCGTCTCGTTGGCGTTTCCGGAGTTGTTCCAATCGATTGCGTACGACAACTTCATGTAAACTCTTGAGCTTAGCCTGAAAACCAGGTAAACAGTAAATCCATCGTCGCCAGAACTCGCAATACCTTAGCTTTCCAGACGAGTAGCTTCTTTAGTAGACCTTCCCAATAATCCGTGTCAACTGGTTCTCCGCTGGCGAGCTTGGTTTGTATTTGTTTTTGCAGCGCAGCAAGGTGTTCGTAGCTCTTGCCAGAAAGAAGTGCAGTAATGTCCGCCTCCACAGCAGCAGCGGCCTGACCCATGTGTTGACTAACTTTAATCCTGTCTAAGCGATCCTTACAGACGACCATCATGTTCTGGTGTGAGAATTTAGCAATAGCAACTGAAAACGAAGTGAACCTAGCCGCACAGTCCAAAAGTCAATGTTGACGTCGGAGTCCTCGAGTGAAAGGTAGCGTTCGATGTCGTCATGTAGTTCTTCGACTTGGTCTGGCGACAAATTCTGTGGTTCACGTGAGCCCAGCTTGTTGCAGCCCATGCGCAAGAAGACATGAAAGAGGACAAACGTCAAAAATGTTGTAGGGTTCATCCAGGTCGATTTCAAGGCCAGCATCGACTTCATCCCCATCTTTCACAGGGTGTACATAACGAAGATTGAGTGCCAGAAAGTCGACGGCCTTTGCTCTCTTCTCCTTTATGCGAATTGCTGCACGGGCACGTTCTTGCTGGAGTTGAAATTCGCCGTCTTTGGCTATCCATTCGGACATCTGAGCGGATTCAGCTAACCTCTGCATCTTGATTTCTTCTTCCTCCCGTAGTTTCTGCTCCACCTCCCTGGCCGCTCTTCTCCTGTTCAAACGTTCCAACTCCTCCTTCGCCTCCTGTTTTCGAATAGCATCCCTGCGCTGTGCCTCCGCTAAGGACAACCCTAGCTTCCTTTCTTTCTCGGTCTTCTTGTGCCAACGGAATTGTTGCCCGAGGTTGACATCGTGGAATGGATTATCCGTTGCGCTATAAACGCTGAGTTCTGCAACACGCCGGACCTCTTCCTCCTCTCTTATTCTCTTCTTTTCTGCCTTTCTGGCCCTCCGTTCTTCCGACTTATCACGCTTTCGTCTGAATGATGGTGAGCTGAATGAACAGTGGGCAAAATTACATTTGGAAACTCACTTCTTATCCTTTCGGTCCCCCTCGTCTGGGCCACCTGCGCCCCGGTCCTTTCTATGTCTTGGATGGTCGTCGTCGTCATAGTTGCTGGGGTGACTTGGAGAGGATTTCCTGTGGTCATCTGTAGTATGCGAGGCGTGATATCCACCATTGCGCCCTCTACTGTACCTGGGCGAAGGCGAACGGTTACGAGTCATGGAGTTGAAGGTTGCGAGCTGTAGATCCAGGCAAGGTTGGGCTGGTGGCAGTGTCAGCGCAATTGACTGTCACGGCCTCCCGGACTAAGTATGTCATTGTGTAGTGACCTCTAAGACTCTCAGCATAGCTCATGTTCTTATTGCATCATTGTTCGCTACCACGCCCATGATATCCGGAAGCCAATTAGCTAGACAGGTTCGTTTATTTCGACCTATCGCACGTTGTCTGCGAACACAGGCCCAACCGTACGACTACATCCCACGAGAGGAGCCGGACGATCGCCTTGTAGCAGGCCTCGCAACCCCAAGACAGGTATTTCTCTATGGTTATTCGTGGAAGTAGATTACCCATTGTCTATGACACAGCTCGTGAAATACCTCGACGAATTCGTGATCGGACAAGAGAATGCGAAGAAGGTCCTGTCCGTGGCGTGCGTATTCCCACTTGACGATTGGCAACTAGGTTGACAAGCCGAAGCGTGTTCAACCACTACAATCGAGTACGCGCCAACCTTGCCGCAGCCGAAGATCAACCAGACACGCAGGGTTGGGATGTGTTAAATCCACCAGATGGTTCGTCCCGACGATGCGGTATCGTATGTAAGTGCCAGTGGCCCTGAAGGATTCCATAGCACGGTTTGGTGTGTCGCCAGCACAAATACATCCGCATCCCCAACGCCTTCCCCAACCTCATTTGTCCTTGCAACAACGACATACACTGCCGTTGTTCGAAAAGAGTAATGTCTTGGTAATGTAAAGACAACGTTCGCACAACGAAGCGTTGACTACTGACGTCATCATTTTAGAGGGCCGACAGGATCAGGTTAGATTGCCATACATCACCGTGTGCGGCGCATTGATTTGCGGCTAGGAAAGACACTTCTCGCGCGTACTTTAGCAAAGGTTCTCGATGTTCCATTTTCTGTCAGTGATGCAACCTCATTTACACAAGTACGTGTTGCTTCCCTTGCACTCGTGTCATGTTAACATTGGTCGTGCCAGGCAGGATGTTAGTTTGCAAGCTGCACATATCAGGCTTTCCACTGACTTCGTGTAAGATGTAGGAGAAGACGTAGAAATGGCGATCCAGCGTCTGGTGTGTATTGCAAGCCTTCGGGGTCCAAATCATAATCGATTTCGCACAGCTACAGTCAGCTAATTGGGACCCTGTTCGAGCCGGGTACTATCAGACTGTCTTGTTTCGTCTTGTATAACTCACGTGTTTAACACAGTTCTGGCATAGTTTATATTGACGAAGTTGACAAGATTGCACGCAAAACAAGCGGTACGGGAATTGAAGGTTCACGCGACGTCGGCGGAGAGGGTGTGCAGCAAGCTTTGTTACGCATGATGGAAGGATCCGTGGTCACTGTCCAGGGCAAATCACCTGGACTTGAGCCTCCACCCAGCGCAGCTGGAGAGGGACGATCACGACCTGGAGCGAGGGGACAGAGTCCGCTTCCACGTGAGTGTCTTCCTTTTCGTTATTATCAATCCGTTCAATGACTTGTGGACAGCACGGCCAGACACGTATAATGTCGATACATCGAATGTCTTATTCATATTAAGCGGTGCGTTTGTCGGTCTAGATGCTGTGGTAAAACGAAGAGTGGCGAAAGGCGTACGTAATTAACCAACTTTGAGCTCGGCCCAAATCTCACCAAACTCGTTAGTCCATAGGCTTTACCGCTAATCTAGCACCCAAAGACGAGGAAACAGAAAACACAGGCTTCGTGCCGTTCTTCACTCCCAATCGGAGATCGTCGCACAACATACTCGATCTGGTAGAGCCTTCGGGTAAGTTTCCTTCACTAAATAACGCCTCCACTGACGCAGGTGCCAGCAGATCTCGTCAAATATGGGTAAAGTTGCTTCACGTTTTCTCCTCTTGCCCCCTCTCACAAAAGTGCAGTTTCATTCCCGAGTTCATCTCACGTCTACCTTCTATAACGACCCTTGCCCCTCTTACAATCCCCGACCTGCGTCGGATTCTTACTGAAGTTCGTGGTTCCCTCATCTCGCAATACACTGCATTATTCGGCTACTCGGGTGTGGAAATCCGCTTCACGGGTGCGGCCCTCGACCAAATATGTCGCAAGGCCGCTGAGAGGGGCGGTGGCGCTAGGGGCCTCAGAGGGATTATGGTCAGTCTATGACACTATAGACACGACCTTTACAAGGTCTAATATACTGCATAGGAAACACTGCTCCTGGAGCCGATGTACGAAGTTCCGTGAGTGTTGCCCGAGTGTCATTCTCGTTTTCCGTATGATCTGACACCTTCCAAAGGGGATCGGTACGACCTACTGCACCAAGCGTATTGCAACGACGCTGATATTTTACTAGACCGTCCGATATGTTCTCATCGGCGAGGATGTCGTGCTCGGTAAGAAACAGGCCATGTATTGGCCACGCGGGGAGGGCCCGGCTTTTTGGGCGGCTTGGGCTAATGAGGAACGGCTTTCACGACACTAGGTGGAGGATGTCTAGATGGACTACATCGATACACTCTTTTCTTGGCGTCAGCGTGTCGCACCGTTCGGAGACCTTTTGCCAACGAGGCTAGATAGAAAGGCGGATATTTTTCTGGTATTTCATGACAATTGCAGGTAAATGCGGGACAAGGTGGTCTACATTATCGCGGGTTCAGAAACAAGAGCGCGCTGGTAGTAAGTGAAAGGCAGACGGCGGAACAAGGACACCGTCGTTAATGAAATGTGCTCGTGAAGACGCTTGCAGCAGACGCCGCAGAAGGTGTGTAGATCACCGATATGATTACTCTTTCTTCTCTTCCGGGGCATCCTCCTTTGCCTTCTCAGCGTCCTCGCTAGTTTGCTCTGTCTGCTCTTCCGTCTTCTCTTCCTCCTTCTCCGCTTCCTTCACCCCCTGTTTATCCTCCGGAGGGGTACCACCTGCATTGATTATCTGAGCATTCTCAAACATTTTCTTGAACTCCTTCGCGTCTGCAATACAGCCTTAGTAAGACCACTTATGTGAGATTGTTCCGCTTACTATCCGAGTTTGCAAATCGAATTGCGAGGGTCTCAGATGTA
Organism: Wakefieldia striispora; assembly: GCA_038090475.1. Lineage (NCBI taxonomy): Eukaryota > Fungi > Basidiomycota > Agaricomycetes > Agaricales > Hymenogastraceae > Wakefieldia > Wakefieldia striispora. Next base: position 351,420 of record JBBPMU010000001.1, read on the forward strand.
GGTGGGGACTCTGCATAGTCAGCTGCAACTTTCCAAACCCAACTCCTGTCAGAACCAATATTCGGTTGAAGGCGCATATCGGCGGTGACTCAAACGCGTATTATTAGTGGAGTTGGAGAAGGTGAAGTAATCCGGAGCACTCACTGACATGGTTCGCGCAGACTTTGAGGGTCTTGTCACGTCTCATGACCAAACGGACCTTCTTCGTCTCTCTGTGCTGAAGCAGACGGGCATCGCCCGTTCCGCGTTCTTTCCACTCATTACCAGCGGTGTCGAATCTGAACAGCTTTGCACGCCTAGAGTGTGCAACGTATCGTATCAACAACAAGTAGAATCGACGGGAATCGCTCACATTTTGAAGAGGACTTCTTCCTCTTCTTCATTAGTCTTTGTTTCCACTTGCTCCGTGAGCCTGATAACCGGCTCAAAATGAGCATCAGTTTCTTCTTCCTGCTGTAATCCGCGTCAGATCAGTACTTCGATTACTGCTCTTGTTAAGATGGGTGGCACAATTGGCTCGATGGGTATCGGGCTAACAGTAACTCGCGATGCCATGATTATAAGACTTACCTTTGGCGCGAGGGGATCGTTGACGTCTGCCATGGCGAGAGGGGATGAAGGAGCTGATCTGTAGCGAAGGAGGAGAGTGTAATTATCACGATCACCTTTTCGTGATTTCCGATAAATTCAAAAATTACCGAAAAATTATCTACTTGTGTCCGGGGTCTTGCCGTAAACGCCCCAACCAGCAGCCAGCAACCAGCGACCTACTAACTTGCTAACTTACACTTCCAAATGTCGCAGCAACGACTTTCGTCCCGGTTGGTGCTCTTCTTCGTTTCATTCCTTGTGCTTTCTCCTCTTCCTGTCTTCGCGCACAAAATCCATATAGCTCCATCGACAAAGGAGTGTTTCTTTGAAGACCTTCACGAACATGACCAGGTGCACGCCCTTCCACCATTTCCCGCCTCTTCTAACTGACCGTTCCAGATGACCGTCACGTACCAAGTCGGGGAAGGTGGTCACCTCGATATCGACTTCTGGGTGCGATATATTTGTGTTCTGTCGTCTCTTTCGTGTTCATCTGTTCTTTGTAGCTCACAGATCCGGAGGGAAGCGTTTTGTCAAGACACCTCAGACATACTACCGGCTCTACTTCGATAACAGCAGAAAAAGACGGTCGTCACGAGTACTGCTTTTCCAACCAGATGAGCACAATGGCGGACAAGCAAGTCAGGTACGCGCAATGTTCTTCGGAGTGGTCAGCTCATGTAGACTCGCTGTCTTTCCTCACTATAGCTTCAATGTTCATGGTATCATATACATTTCGGAGGATGGTAAGTTCTGTTCCTCATCCCACCACGCTCTCTAACCGTCGGCTCCCATGATCATAGAGGATATTGTGGCACCCGTTGAGCGCGAAATCCGTTCGTTGGCGATCGGTCTCCTGGCAGTCAAGGATGAGCAGGAGTACATTGTCGTACGTGAGAGGCGGCACCGTGACACTGCCGAGTCCACTAACGACCGTGTCAAATGGTGGTCGGTCCTGCAAGCCGTGGTCCTCTTTTCAGTTGTTGCGTGGCAAGTATATTATCTCAAGGCGAGTCTCAGAGTGTTCTTAAACTCTCGCCTAATTAACGGTTTTCACCAGTCATTCTTTGAAGTAAAACGTATAATTTGACCCTGTACCCTTTTCTGCCTTCATCGCAATCCACTCATTTGAGGGTAGCCCTTCGAGTCATGCTAATGCTAACCTCTCGATTTACATGACTACGGCATCTCCAAAAGTAATTGCATATCACTGTCCTCTTCAGGAAGGTTGGCCGGCAAGGAGAATTGTGAAAAAATAGTCGCAACTTCCGGTCGTGAATAACACCTCAACACCTGCACGGAAGCCTTCGGTGTTGATGCAATTCAGTCCGGAGTGAGCAAAGGAATATGTCCCGACTCATCTGGCAGCAAAATAACATTTTTTGGAATTTCGGAATTAGTTTCACAGCTGCTAGTTTTGTTCATGTATTTCAGCAATAAATATTGTTGTTACTCGTACAAAGGAATTTTGAAAGGAATTAGTACCAGCCAACTATCCTGAGCTCCAAAAATCTTAAAAATGTTATTTTGCTGCCAGATGAGTCGGGACATATTCCTTTGCTCACTCCGGACTGAATGGCATCAACACCGAAGGCTTCCGTGCAGGTGTTGAGGTGTTATTCACGACCGGAAGTTGCGACTATTTTTTCACAATTTTCCTTGCCGGCCAACCTTCCTACAGTAATGACAACGATACACAACAACGTGCATAGATCTAAAATAACAACAGCTAGCATGTGGGGGGACCGAGATATCTACCGTCCGTTAACTGGAGAATGGCAGATGTGGTATAAACAAAGACGATAGTTCTGACGAAATGTCAACACGCAAGATACATGGTGTACAATGCAAGAGCTCCGCCCTTGGCCAATAGTAATGCAACATCTGTTTCGTCGCGCGCAGTCGGGTTAGCGCCATGATGGTTTTGTGGGAACAAGCCTCATGCTTGTATCCACACTGATACTAGCATTCGGATCAATTGCCGGAACAGCTAGTGAGGCCACGCTGGACAGTAGGTTTGGTCCCTTGACCCTCAAGGATCTCGACGCATTTCCCAGCAACGAAAGTCTCTTGGGTCGTTTTGCGGGTGATTTGCAAATGACCTCCACACGTCTTGGACCGCTTGCCTGAGGAACGTCGTCTGCAATTTGTAGTGGCTCTGGGATCATACTTGATCTGCGGCGCGTTCTCTCGTAGCGCACTGGGCCAACATTTGACCGCCTACGTGCACCCCTAGTGGAAGACACGGAAAGACGGGGAGTGGATGTGGGACAGCGACGAGTTGGGCTGTCGTTGCGTTCGCCTTTCTTTGGGATATGCAGCGCGGAGATGTCACCGCCGTTCGTCGCAGAGTAGTTCATACTTCTTTCAGACAGCGGCGGTGCTCGTCTGACTGGAGACCCATCTTCCTCTGCCTCCTGTAGAGATCCAAGCGACGTAGCGCCCTTTGTTCTAAGGAACCCAGGATCGAGGCGACTTGGCCTAGGACGACAACTTGAAGTACTAGACCGCGCGCCCGAGGCCAGGCTGGACGAAGAGGACAAAGACGAGGGTCCTGCACTGAGAGCGGCAACGAAGCTGAGGTTGAGACTCTCCTCAGTTCGTTCATCCTCCCACTCGCTCTCCGAACCTGCGACTGAGTGACTGCGACCGATACTTTCCGTGCTGTCGCTTGCAATAACCGACATGATCGGTGGGAATTCCCTCTGTCCCCCATCGTCCAGGTCCCCTTTCCCTGCTTCGTCCCTCCACTGGACGACTTTCTTTTCCTTGTCAGAAACTCGACGGTGCGATTGCCCGAAACTAGAACGCAGCGACTTGCGCGGTGATTTGAATGCTTTTCTCGGCGATGCGATGTTATTATAAGATGACCGCCGTGAAGGCTTGGGAATGGGCCGCAAGGGTGAACTGGGGGCAAGGCAAGTGAGTGGCCGGAGTGCAGACTGGCTGGCAACCCCATCAATGGAGATGCCACCACCGCGAGCAGCATACACCGCCGTGGTTTGTCCAATTAGAGCAGCGAGCGTGTCGTCGTTATTCACCGCAGCGACACCTAGCGATGCTGCGACGGCCTTTACAGCTCCCTTAAAACCATCTTTGCCTTCCTCTGTCGCTATTTTCAGAACACGTGAAGCCTCCCCTAGGGCGACGGTACACCTGCCCATCATCCCAAGTAGGGCCACGACCATCTCTGCCTGTAGACGGAATGATTCCTTGAAGGCGTCCCGTTCAACTTCCGCACGGATCCGGTCTATTTCAGCCCTTCGCCATCTTGCATCCGCCTTGACATTCTGGATGTCACATTCTTCTAACCTGTCGAAACGACGCTCACCAACTGCGCGAAGAGTAGCCTCGAAGAGGTTGCGCGAATTTTGCGAGCGACTTAGGCGGGCGTTCAAAGAAGAGTCTGACTTGATTGCCTGTTCTTCCGGTCCCGCGAGAGCCTGCAGGAGGGCTCGTTCGGCTTCAAGATCGGGAGGAGGTGGGGATGGAGAGCAGCTAGTTATCAACATATCAATCTGGGCGATGCGAACACGAATTGCAGATAAGGTATGCTCTGCCGCAGAGATTTTGCCGGCACAAGACGCCCCGTCAATAATCGACCCCTGTGTCTGCTCCATCCGCGCTTGCATGTCTTGCTTCGCGCGTTCAGCTTCGGCACTAGCTTCCGCTCTCTTGCGTCTTGCAATATCGTGCTCGGCACTGGTTTGACCCGCAAGCTTAGCTTTGAGTTCAGCAACTTCGATGTTGAGGCGATTAATGGCTTCGACATATCGGCCGACGTGCCGATCGACGTTGACAACGTTACGAGTAACCACCTTCGTTTTGATCTTCGTGGCACGCTCAGCGTATAGAAGAGTATTGTGGGTATCATCAAAATGTTGAGACGTAGGTGCCACACAGACGACCATGACAGTCTTGCAATTTCCGCCCAGGGAGAACTTGAGTAAACGAGTAAGCTTGCTGTTGCGGTACGGGATATGCCGAACAGCACCTCCACTCTCGCAGAGTGCGTTGATACAGTTGCCCAATGCAAGTAGAGATTTGTTGATGTTGGCACCTTCGACCATTCGCTGACCCATATTAGAGGTAGCGGCGGCGCGCTCACTCCCAGCCAAATCGATTATGGAGAGTGTGGCCATTGTTCGCTCTTCCTTCAAAGAGGCCGTCCGCGGGGATTGTGTGACGTGTACTTGAAGAACGGCATGCGAACGAGATGAGGTTTCGTTTGCGTGTGTTGGTGACTGCGTTCGACGTGAGTTGCCCTGGAGTACGATTTGTTTGACTTCTTCTGCACTCGTAGGTCGTAATTCAACAAGGCCGATGACTTTGACAGACCTGTCTTCGCGTATCTGGAGACCACCTCGCGGTGTGAGAGTCCCTAGTTCAGTCAAAAGATCGCGGATTTCCTCGTTGTAGATCTCGAGGAAGGTAACGACCACCTCGGTGTTCCATTCATCTCTGCGGTCTTCGATGCGTTGGAAGAGATCCGCCATAGTGAGGTAGATGACACCTGGATCTGCTTCGGTCCCACTGATGGTATGAGTCTTCCCGCAACCTGTTGCCTGTGAAGCGATCAGCAATAAGACAGCTTTTAAACATGTTGGATAGCGTACGCCGTACGCGAATACGGTAGCATTGTAGCCGTCTAGCAACCCGTTGAGCAAAGGTTTCGCAGTGGCCGCATAAACCTCCCCCTGTCGCGCTTCCCCATCGAAAACTTTATCAAACATGAACCGCTTGTCCTTGTATCGCTTCGTTCCCGGGGGCATGAAGCCGCGTTCAACGAAGGCACGCGCGTTGTCCTTCTCGTCGGGATCAAAAGTGAGGATACGATCGTCCACTATTTGGACGATGTCGCGAAGAGGAGCGGATGCTGTTACAGGTTTACTGGCCGTCGCGAGAGTTCCGTCCCCGCGGATGGTGGTGTCATAGCATGGTTCTGGTAGGCGAGCTGCCTCCCAAGCGGTTGGAGGTCTTACGCGGACTAGTCGATGTTAGAAACATAAGTGAGATCCGCTACAAAGAAGTACGCCCACCCGCAACAGTGATCGAGCCAGCTGCAACCATGACTGGTAGCTGGACCTGAAAAAAAAAAAAATAACAAAGAATACGTTCAACCACCTGGCAATACAGTACACTGTACAGTAGACAAGTTGAAAACCGAACGCGTCTACGCCAGTAGCATCACGTGATCGTGCTTTGATATTTGACTTTCATCATCTCCGAGGTCATGAACACCGATAGAAAGTTGATCGTCATAGAGTCCCCCGCAGATTTTCATGTCCATTTGCGACAGGGAGAGCTCTCTAAGCTCGTCACACCACACGTCCGCAAAGGCGGTTTTGATTTGGCGTACGTGATGGTGAGCGATGTCGTTGAGACCTCTGCGATCCCACCTCAGCCGAGATTTAGCCCAACCTTACGCCTCCCATCACCAAGACGGACATGGCAGTAGAGTACAAAAAGCAGCTACAAGCGATCGATGACAGCGTTGACTATCTGATGACGCTCTATCTCTCGCCAGACCTGACCCCCGAAGAAGTCAGAAAGGCAAAACAAGCAGGCATCGTTGGCGTTAAGTCATACCCCAGGGGGGTTACCACCAACTCGGATGGTGGGATCGAATCATACGAAGCCTATTACCCTGTCTTTGAGGAGATGGAGAAGTGTGATCTTGTCCTGAATCTGCACGGTGAAATCCCGTCAGATGCTACCTCAGTAAGCATTGATGAATGATCACCTCACTTATTTGCGATCGTCATGCGGGCCACAGGGTACTTGCGTGTTGAATGCAGAGGAACGGTTCCTTCCTCACCTAAAGAAAATACACCAAGCCTTTCCCAAATTGCACATCGTGCTCGAACATGCGACAACACGAGCAGCGGTCGAAGCTGTCAAATCACTCGGCAACACAGTAGCATGCACGATCACGGCACATCACCTTGCTATGACAGTCGATGATTGGGCCGGCCAGTCTTGGAACTACTGCAAGCCAGTTGCCAAGTATCCGAGTGACCGTGAGGCGTTACGCGACGTTATACGCGAGGGTGGGGATCGTTCCTCCGGGCCTTGCACGAGTCATCCCCTAACTCCTGGTTTCTACTAGGACATCCAAGATTCTTCTTGGGATCGGATTCGGCGCCGCATCCAGCACAAGCCAAATCGGTCGCATCGCCCGCCCATCCCTGCGCTGCAGGAGTGTACACCTCACCCATCCTATTGCCCTTCGTGACGTGCATGTTGGAGTCGTTCGGGGCATTGGACAGGCTTCAGAATTTCGTGAGCGACTATGGACGGGTTTTCTATCGACGCAGTGCTGGCGCCAACGCACGGAGGATTGTGCTGGAAAAGGTAGAGAATTACCGGATCGACGACTCCTGGTCGTTCGGTGACGCAACTGTTCGACCGTTTTGGACGGGAAAAGAACTCAGCTGGCAGATCAGTGATGTCAGTCCAGCTGGGGGACCTTAATTGCAGTACCAATTATTACCGGGGCCTCGCAGTCAGACAGGGATGGGTGGTACTGAGGCAGTGCCACTGGTTGTGATTTGACGCTGTGGTAGTAATTAGCATGACGTTGCCCTCAGTGGGCAGTGCAAAGACTCGAGCAGCTAACCTATGACACCCATGACACGATAGTATTTCGCTGTGTACACCGAATCATTGTCTAACCCTTCAGTGCCATGTTAGACGGAACTGGTGCAGCCGTGAGTCGTGGTGTGTGTCTCAGGTTTCCTTGGACCATGTTAGACAGAGCCAATGACCATGACACAACAGCATCACGACAAGACACGGATGCCATCTTGTCTTACTACCAACCTGACAACGCTGGTCGACAGGAACTATCAAGTTCACATTCGTTAACATCACCCCTGACTTCTGCTCTGGATCGCTCCGGGCCTACCAATGCCACGCGCACAACCTCACAACTTCGTCAAGTCGGTTCCTCACGACCACGCGTTGCATTGCCTCCCGCAGGTTCCTCAACGTCCGGTGCACTTCCTCGGACCAGCGTCCCTTCTCAAGGTGGCATTGACAGAAGGCGTCTCGCTATCGTGGAGATGGACGGCCCTGGCAGGTCATCTGGTCGAGATCGGACAGTGGAAATGGCTCAAGCTGGAATTCGGCCTTCCGATCCTTCCGGTGGCGGTCCACTAAACAACTCGTCTTCCTGCCTCGAGGCCCACCTGGGAGGGTTCGCATTGGTTGCACCGCCAGACGTCTCTCCTCAGATTCATTCCGCTTCTACGCAACCCAGCACAATTCCTGTGCCCAAGCTCTTGCCTTCCATTATTGTTCGTCATCCTCATTCCGGTAACCACACGCGGTCATCTCAAGATACATTCGAACCCTCCCCAAAAGGTGTTGGCCACGTAGCCCGCAAATCTTCGCGTGAGGTCACCATTGTTGGTACCGCAAGTTCCCCTGGGTCTGCATCGGTTCCACAGCAATCGTTGAACACCTCGCCTGCCACTAATTCGCTGTGGCCTCCTCTATTTCAGATACCGCGGTCGACGTCTCCGTCTCCCGGGACTTCTGACATAGCTGATCCAAGCTGTTCAACCGGTCGTGGGCGTCAGAGAAAAGATGCCCTTCCACCTGGCGTCAGCTCCGTCAAAGAGGTCAAGGGGTTCTCTGCTCCTGTACGAACACAGGACACAGACGAGCCGAAACATATAAGCAATCGCATTGCTAGTCCCATTGTTACCAGCCCCTTCCCTCAATCCCTATCGTCTAGTCCAGTATCATCGAGTCCATACTCCAGCGCCCAAGATCTGATGTCTCCCAGCACCAATTTATCTACTCCTCTGACTCCATCAACTGCGTTAACTTCACCCACTACAGCACCGTCTCCATACTTGCACTATCAACCTGGTCTACATGCCACTGCGGGGCCGCTCCCACCACCACCACAGGCAGTCTTCAATATTGATCCCAAAGCTCCCCCTCCTCCACGACCTCCCAGACATTCGCCCGTTCGGAGGTTCAATGAGCTAGATACCATGAAGCAAGCGTTACAATTACCCTCCCATGTCACTGCTGTATTAAGTGCCAAGACTTCGTCATCGTCAACCGAGAAATCTGCTGTATCTCCAAGTCCGCAGAAGGTGACCACGGCGGTTTCCCCCGCAATTGTTTCGCCAACAGTACCTCGGAGGTACGTAGCTTTGCCTTGTCGTTCAGCCACAGCTAAGAGGGAATTGAGCAGTTCTCGCGAAAGCTTTGGTTCCGATGGTTCCGATCCCAAACCTCACCACGTTCGAGAAGGCGCGTTTCCTCCGTCAAGACTGTGCACGTTGGACTCCGAACCCCCACTTTGTCCACCTAGGGAGATCGATTCCTCAATGCCTCGTCTTGATTCGATGGATGATCTGGTAGCTTCCATAGGTCTTGCAATTGATGATATGGGGATCATAAACTCCTCTGATGTACCACCACCAACCGTTGTTGAACCCCCACGCGGCCACGAAGGACGGAATGGTGGAAAAGGCCTAGAAATCCGTCGCGCAGACAACATCAAGCCCAGCCATGGCCGTAGTCTTAGTCCGGAACGACCGCGAATCGACCCTCTTCTATCTTCGCAACGCTCTGACGAAGACGCCGCACAGGATTGCGTGGCTCCCTCAGCAGAGACAGTACCACCCGTGCCGGCAAAGAACGATCTCCCTTACTTGGATACGAGGTCTTTAAAGAATGCGCTGAACCTGAAACGTTTCTCATCCCTGCCACGTACTCCATCGCTGATGTCGCTCAATCGACCATCTACTGCGAGCAAGCGCTCGTCGGGAACGCCTTCGCCTTCGGCTGCCCATTCTGGACCACAACTAAGACTTCCAGCACGGAAAATGAGGTCGACACATCCACCTGCGATGTACTTTGCAGATGTGGTTGTGAAACGGACTGCCCTGGAACGATCAATGGGTTATGCTCACAAAATCAACGAACTCTACAACTATGATTGTGGTCTGGCTGATTGGATTGCCGAGACTAGGTATAAGGGTGGGTAGATCATCGCCACTTCGCGACATCCAGCTGATATGATTCATCTCTAGCGCTCCACCCCCAGTCATCAGTGAAACGGACTACCGTGAACTTGTCGAGAGGACCTCGTGCACCATCTACTTCTTCTCCGTCCATTGCACCACGCCACATCTCTCAATCGTCCACCGACTCAGGTGTCACGTTTCCAAGAAGAGCTGATGCCTACTCTGCGACTGATCTTGCCCCACGTGTTGGTGTAGATGCCAGTCCACCCAACGCGCCGCCGCCCCTTCCCTATCCCGCATTAGCTGCAGCACCCCGCAAAGGTCCTTCCAGAGCATCTACAATGATTGCGACATCATCAACATCATCCAATCGTTCAGCTGTTTCGCCCTCCTCAGTGGCAAGATCTCCTGGCAGCCTCCTCGCTTCGCTCGGACGTAGAGCTAGCATCAAAAAGGATAAAACTTCGATTCCTCCTTCTCCTCCGAAGACCCTGTCGAAGAGCCCTCCGAGGAATGGGAACGAGCTACCTAGCCCGCGTCCAGCAAATATACCACTTACCGCACCGTCTGTCCCCGGTGGTCCCCGTGCACCTCCTAATCGTATGCAAAGATCACAGACTATTGTCGTCACTCCCCAGAATTCTGTGAATGGACCAAGCCCTCAGCGCTCTAGCACGATGGCACGTCGACCCTCTCTTTTCGGTGGTCGTGGAAGTGGCCAGCAAAATAATACTCTGAACTCGTCAGCCGAGTTCAATCGACAAGTTGATAAACTCGCAGCGCTTCTGCCAAAGGCAGACAGAAATGTGCTCGCTATTTATCTACGACGTGCCGGCCAGGATATACTAGCCATTGGACAATACCTAGAGGACGAGAAGAATGGCACCCTCCAGTACCAGTGATGTTACGTTAACCTCTGATTTTTGCTTTCTTTTCTGCCTCTCATAATTTTCGTACTGCACTATCTTACATTATTGAGACGCAGGTTCCTGCCAATCACACGACAATCCATGTATCTCTATCCACGATCTGTCCAGTATTTGGTTTACTGACCTAACTTAATACACACGGAGTCTTATGTCTCGACATGACGAGACTACTTCGGAAGGCAAGAAGAGTTCACCTTGCAGGCCGGAATCCCCTTTTCGTGGAGGGGTTGAATGCTAGAACGAAGGGATCAAAAATGTACGAGACGTGAAGTATATCACGCACGCCGTTGTTGGACGGGATGAGACCTCGTTCCACCAGTCCCCCACCCACTCGAACTGGGCTGTATCCCAGAGTGACACCCTCTGACAGTCTTGGGAAGAAGTAAATTTTCTACTTCATGGGCACTATCCGATCGGTCAGAAATGGAGTTGGCCATAAAGGAGCGATCGGTGGTGTTGAGGGGATGTCGGTGGGTAGAGGCGGCGTGAGCGGGCGCATTAGAATGTTGCACGGCATGTAATCCGGTGCGCGTTTGTTGAACCCCAACAACCCCTTTCGTAACGCGATTGACGAGAGGGGTCCGTTGTATCTAGTGCATCATCAGACAGGTTCCTCAAGCGCGATGGAATCAATCCAAATATTACTCCAATGGCCTCCATACCACCCACGACGGCTCCGATATCAACCTCTCCAACTGTCGGTCTCGGTTGGTCATCCAGAGAATGGTGGGCACGACCAAAGCTGTACATAACAGCTGGGTTTGCGCTGGGGGTATCGGGGCCAAGGAGAGCCTTTCTCTTGACTCTATCAAGTTGGGCCTAGATCTGATTTGTGAGGTTGAGCTCAACCCAAGTTCAACGAACTCCACCTTGAGTTTCTGGTATTCTTTCTCTCTCTCTCTTGACGTGTCCTGCAACTCATGAACCCTCCGACGTTCCAATTCGAGATCTCTTTCCAACTCTGTTCACAAAGCAAGAAAGGAATCACGACACTTCGGTTGAACTATATGTTACCTGCAACCTTGCTTCCGAGGAGACTGATTTCTGCGTTGGCTAGGATTACAGAGCAATGGTGAACTCAGTCCATAGTGATCGAACTGAGCATACCTTCCCTTATCACATTTTCCAGCTGTTTCTGTAGCTGCGCATTCTTGTCGTTGAGGTTTCGGGTAACGGCATGTTGGAATGAGCTGTATGGCAACAATCACTGAGCACATGAAGAGTGCTCAGGAATAAGACCAGGGCGACGCACTTTTCCTGGTGTATTTGATACTGCCAAAATGACAATGCGCTTTCCGAGCGTGAGGTATAAAAGTCGAGGGGTCACAACAACGAACCGGCTGCAAATCTCCATGATGATAGAAGGGCTTAATCCGGAGAGAACCGACTTGCAGGGAGGTTAAGGAGAGTACACGTCGGACGACTCGGAACGCGTCCACATACCGTTTTGTAATCGTTTGTCGGGTGCAAGCAGCAGACCTTGTCTCCCCGTCAATGAATACTACAATGATGGGTTCAGCTCATTACCACCACGTCATCCCTACCGGAGAGAGTGATGTTTCGAAAGGAAGGCGCATTAGATGGAAGACGAGTCCACGCACGGCTCGGTAAGCGAAGTCTCGCAGGCTATGCATATTAAAGGGCCATCGAAAACAAGAAATATTAAATTTCACCTGGACAGAGGCGGGATGCATTGAACAATTCGTTGGCACATTCCACTGTTCCGAAGTTTGGTTGCTCTTAAAACATCGTCAGAGGCATGGAACCGACTTACGACAGAATATATGCGAGCCTATTCTCGTGGTACTGCTTCGTTTTAGTCCCCTGATAGGACTTTTGGTGACTTACATGTCGTCTGGGTAATCCATACCACGATGATTAGATGAGCGGTAGAGTAGGGAGTATCACAATTGAAAGAACATTTGACAAGGATGGTGAAGCCTCATTACGCACCACGACCGCTTTGTCGACCAATGCTTTCCTGCAGTTGAGACTGTTACACTTTAGGTCGGCATCCATTGTCGATGGCGGTGTGGTGAATGAGGCGGCAAGTCAGACGCGAGTCGAATGCTTCACATTCAGGATTGCCAGAAGTGGAAATCGACAAAAAGCTGCGTCGACCAGTCGACTATCACAATGTAAAAATCTATGTGAGAGACACAACAAGTACAGAGCACGAAGAGGCACAGCAGTAATTAGCAATATCGCAGTCAGCGTCCTAACCCAGTAAGTCAACATGAATGTAACAATTAGTAGTAGGCGTCGTCGCAGCAATATAAGTCCCGAAAAAGTGTAACGAGAAATGCAGACAAGTAACTGTCAGGGTCTCCATGCATGTCGAGCTGGCGTGTTGGGTATACTTGGCCGAGAGCGATGGGTAGGTGGTTTTGAAGGCGTCATAGGGCGGATCGGCGGTCCGTTTGGGTTCGCACGCCGCATGAATTGCAAAGGAGCTAATGGCGACCCGGTTGATGGCGAGGACTTCACACTGTGTGGACTTCGAGCGCCCGGTGTGGAGATGGTAAAAGATGGGATGAAAGGACCTGGGGGTTCTGGTGTGTGTGGAAGTGGAGATGTAATGGTTTCTGGGGCTTCGAATAACGTTGCAGAGCTAATCCACTTTTCCTCCCTGGGTCCAAGCCTTGGTGAGCCAAATCGTGGTGGCAATTCGGGAGATATAATTCGGAACTGGTCTGCAAAATGATCTTTGATAAACCTGGAAACTCTCAGTGCACGTTACCATTCATCGCGCATATATCACGCACTTGGACAATTCCTGCCATCCGCCCCCGACACGAACCATTATGGTCTGCGACCGAAGGATCCGACAGAAGCATAGTTTAGGTTCTTGATCGCCAATCCAGTATTTCCCACTCTGGTCCTTCCAGGTATCGGCAACGACCTCGACGTTGATATTCACGGGAAGTTTGTTGACGACATCCCCAACAGCAACGTCGAGCTTATTTTTTGGGTTAGCAACATATGCTTTTTTGGGGCCGGGCTGGGTCCGCCGGGGGGGTGTGTGAACTCGGTTCGCCACCGGGAACGATCGTCTTGGTGCGCGAGCCCAAGTTGACATGGACGAAGAAGGTCGATTCGAATTCGTCCGCGAATGCAATGACATTTCCGAAGGTGTGGGAGACACTCGTGACCTGGTTTGTGCCCGTGGTCGTACCGCTAGGGATGGGGTCGGGGCTGTGCTAGGGACATCGGACGACATACTAGTCGTACGTTGCCGGGAAGCGAAAGTAGAGCTATATACGGAAGGCGAGAAGGATGGTGATGGTGATGAGATAGGCCCAGAAACAGAGCGGGTGGTGTCCATTGACACCATGGATAGTTTACTCGAGGGGCGGTGATAACTGTTTGAGGAGCCAGAGAGCACACGACGGGAGGACGAATAATCCGGGGTCAGGAACCTATTTCCACCTGAGCCGTCTACTGAGAGGTTTGCGTATCTACTGGCTTTTCCGCTGCGAGAAAGCCCGGGTTTGTTCTTCGGACGACTCGATCCTCCTAAATAAGGGCTGACAGCGGAAACAGAAGCACGGCTGTTTCGACCAGAGCTGACAACACTGGATGGCCTCGAACCCTTACCCCCGATCCTGTCGTTGGCCATATCTTCTAGTTCCAGCCAGGTTTGCTGGACACGTCGGTGTTCAGTGACAGCGCGAGGATCGTCGCTAATTGGCTCCAAATACGTTGTCACGTGTTCGAACATTCGTCTAGTGAAGCCTATTCGAGCGTTAAGCTGCTCCTCCGGGGGGAAGCGAGGTGTTGAGACGTGTGTGCTCGACAAGGGTCCTGCAGGAGGCGCTGGATAGCTGTCAATATGCTCCAAAAGATCGCTGAAGGCTAGGTCGCACTTATAAGCTAAGTCGGCGAGGTCTGCTAATTGGCGAATGCGTTGCATCAGCTCTTGTGAAGCATCTAACTCGCTTCTGAGCGACCGGAGTTCTAGGTCGGCAGTGGAGGAAAGAGTAGTGAACGGCAAGGCGGTGAACGAAGAGAGGATATTGGAAAAACGGGCGTTCATTCTCCCGTACTCCTCTAAGGTCGGTAATTGCGTGGCGAACACTGACGTTGCCGAGGGCCTGGCAACCTCATTGATGTTGATCGACCTTAGACCCTTCCTAAGGGCAACGACCTTATCAAGCAACCCATCTTTGCTACCGTCCTTGATAGAATGTGAGGGAACTACCGGTGGGCCGAATACGTCTAGGGAGGAGAGTCACTACAACGATGATAGCAACAGGAATGAGACCGACCTTCTTCCGAAACGTCCGACAGACTTGGTAAAGTAAGCACAGTTGCGGCCGAAAAGGACTCTGGGCCCGATTTGCTGACCTCCTCTCCCTGAGGCTTAGCTAGTTCTTGTTCACACATTACGGGCATTGTACATTGTTCCTCCGTGATCCTTGCTTTGGCTTCGCTCCGCCCATTTTCTTCGGTTTCCTGTAGGGAAATAATGGCCGTATGTGGTTCTTCCTCCGGTTGTTTGTGTGCTTCCAGAAATGCTTCCTGAGGTTCCTCAAAAGTATGCATCCCAGGTTGTCTCTGCTCAATACCGAGACACTCTGCCTCCTGAAGGGCTGCGTTGTCCGAGCGTCCACGTTCTTGCTTTCGCGTTCTCTCCTCTGCTTCCCGTTCGCGTTGGACACGCAGGGCCTCCAGTCTTTGAGATTCGAGAAGAATAGCTTCTGATACTTTGCTTCTAACCACTGCCGCTCTGTCACTCCATGAGTTAACTTTGATCTCCAAATCATCCACGGTTCGTCGGCGCGATGAGAGCAACCCGTCATGGAAGTGTAGTTCGCGGGAGGTTGGTATGCGTTCCATGTCGCGAATGGATTCCCTGATGAAAGACAACGAACGAGAGAGACGAGAGCGATGTTGGGTACAATGGGCTTCGACAGCTCGAGACAGCTCCTGCAACTCTTGAAGTTTCGAATCGCTCTGTGGCATCGAAGTGGTGGAAATCCATAACGACTCGAGATCTTGGGTAACTTCACGCAAGTCACGGGTGGCTGCGGATACCGCGGTATCAACATCTCTGGCCATAAGAGCGAGGTCAAAATGGTTGGCTTTTCGACGTAGATTCTCAGACCCTCCGGTAAGCCTCGTGACCAGAAAATTGGAATCGGCACGAACACTATCGTCCAGGCTGGCGAGCGAAAAGGGGAGTTCGGCAGAGACAGGTATAGAGACGCCGAGTCGAGAGTCAACGGAAGGAACCCTCCTACGGACAACCGTAGTAGAAGCTTGACCACGAAGATTCTCAGCAATGCGAGGTACACGATGGGCAACGCTGTCGACAAAAGTCTTGACAGTATCGCAAAGGGAATTCGTGTCCGACTGGAGTTCCATGTGTATATCCGATATGCGTTCAAGGGGCGAGCCCCCTGATAATGTCTCCTCGATTGCAGCATCATAACGGATCATGAGGTCTTCGATCAGCACTTGTAGGTCATTGACTTCGTCCCGAAGAAGCGTCATAACTGCGGACTGGGATCTAACTGCATCCAATAGTTGCACCATCTGGTTAATACTATCAAGTCGACTCGTAAGCCCGCTGTATGTCTGAGCGAGGAAGGAGCCTAGAGATGCACCGAGTGTGCCAGATAATGAAGCTAGGGGTCCCGCAATGTCGTGCGAGAGAGTCTCGCGTACAGTGTCAAGTCGTTTAAGTGCGTCGGGCGAGGAAAAGACGGGTTCCAGATTGCGAGATTGAGGTGTCTCGGGGGTCATGGGGTCCGCACTGGACCAGTTCGCCGGCTTCCATTTTTCCCTTTCCATCACATCTCCAACCTCGTATTGAATGTCTTGCAACATTTTCAGAGATTCGTCCATGATTGACCACACCTTCCTAACGACCCTAAGATGTCCTGCCCGCATGCGAGTATCGTCGACGAGGACATGCAATTTGTCACGTGCAATCATCAAAGAATTCAGAGGGTTAATTGCGTGTTGTTTGAAGGAAGGGTCGACCCCGGGTGAGTCCAGGTTAAGAAGGGCTAGTTGATAGGAGTAGACGAGCTTATCGGTGGCAGAATTGGCTTGTTCTGCTTCTTCTAGCAGGTCTGGGAGCAGAGCGAGGAATGTAGCATGCATGGTGGGTTGCAGGCATGTTTCGGACACCAAGTCTGGCGGTGATCCATCTCCTTCGTAAGTGGAAATGCCATGTGAAAGTCGATCGATGATAGAGTTGAGCTTCAACGACAGCCCGTTCGCAGACTGAGAGAAGAAATCGACTTCCTTTACCGCCTCGAAATTCGAACGGTACTCTTTGGCGAGAGTGTCCACTCTGGTTACTAAGTCCATAGCCATCACAAATTCTGTGGACAGGTTTTGAACGAGTGTGTTATTAAACGACAGCTGCTCCGCGAATAACGAGTGAACTGGTCGAGGGAATAAGCTTGTGCTAGACATTGGATCCCCACGCAGCGTGAGACGTTTGAAGAGGGTGTCGACTCGAGAGGTGAAGCTAGAGCTCTGTCGACCACTGGGATGATGGAGTTTAGCGGTCTCTATTTCTTCTAGCAGGTTCTGCGCCATGTTCTGATCTTTCATGGTCTCAATGTAAAGCTCGTCGGCCCTAATGAAAGAATATCAGAGGGAATTTGGCGGAGAAGGATGGAAATGGCCCACTTTCGCCACTGCGTCACGATGTCCATGACAAACTTGCCAACGTCCTCCATCTCATTGATGCCCTTCTCTTCCAGCCTGTCTTGCTCGTCCAGTAGTTCCTCCGGAACAGGTCGTCGACTATTATCTATCAATCTGTCTAAAGCTTTCCCGGCGGCAGCGATCCTTCCGTGTCGCAGAGATGAAGCCTTTCCAGCGAACTGGGCTGCATCGCGAGACAACAATTCTGCAAGCTTGAAACGTGCAGTCCGAGAAAACCCGGCGCCGGAAGTTGCGGAAGTATCGGAAGCCACGGAAGCAATAGATCCTCTGCGTGCGGAGGGCAGCTCTTCGTGCTTTGTCATGACTTCGTAGATGGACGGGGACCACCGCGCACGAGTTGCAAGGAACGCTTCGATGTCAGTCGAAAGCTTCTTCAGATCTACCCAAGCAGCTGCCTTGTGCTCTTCCCAGGTGAGTCTGACGCCTAGAAGGTCAAGGTTTTCTGAGCGATCTCGGAGGAGGTGGAGAAGTTTGTCAAGTTCGCGAATGGTTGTGAGAGCGAGTTCAATGAGGTCAGTGTCCTCCGGGGAGAGATGGCGTTGAGTAGCAGCTGCGATGTGTTGGTAAGCGGTAAGGGAGGTAAAGTGACATCCATACCCTTTGTGAACTTTCTGAGCTCCATGAGTTCACCAGAGTCGAAAATCTCCGTTTCCTTCTCAATCCTATTGTGTTCCGCCATCCACTCCTGGAGCTGTTCGCGAGAGGGGAGGCCAGGCACAGGGACGGCGGAAGTGCGGACAGTGCCAATGCCAACGAAGACTTGGACAGGTGGTAGCTGCTCGAGAAACTGGATTATAGACTCATGGGATGAGAAGGTGAGGACGAGGCGGAGGTATAGTGGAGACTCGCCTTGATTTTCTCCTCTATCCATACTTTGCGTTCGCTGAATGCTTGCAATTCGATGACTTCGTGAGACTCTAGAGTTTCCTTCTCTGCATGGTTGGGATCCTGGATGGACTGCGAGACGTCGACTGGTCCAGTGTCAGAGAGGGCCAGCTCTGCGACTGTCGGAGGCGGCGAAGAGGCCATATCCGAAGTTGATTCCTGTCAAGTCAGAAGGGCGACGTTTGGATTTAGACAATAGACGGATCGATCAAGCCAAGAAGATTGCGCATCGCACGCGCTGACGGTCCTTGACCTCAAATTTGATCAGTTCGTCGTCGCTACCGACTTCTGCTGTGTGTACTTTCCAGTGAACGTGCGACCGGCGTGTCTGCCTTGAGCATTACCTAAGCATAATTATACCGTCCTCATGTCGACGATGTCTACGATGGAGGGCTCAACTCAGTCAGGACCATCGCAAAGGAACAACGTTCTCCTCAGACGGCCTGTTATTACAACAGTCGTTCTTCTCACTGCCTTGATTGTCCCCGTCGCCGTTCTCCCATATGCTCTCGCTCGCAGGCACATCTCCCGTCTGACGAGTCAGGTCGATCACCTCGTTGCTGCCAATACAGATCTACAGAACGCTGTCTCCAAGTCTACACATGATATGGTACTCAGACAGGAGGAGCTGGCTCGTGCAATGTCCCTCCTAGAGAGGTCTACACATGAAATATCACTCTTGCGCCGCGACATATTACAGACCCAAACCCAATTGCGGTCATTTCAGACCGCCACACGTGCAGAGTTGCAGGCCCTTTTGGATAAGGGCAAACTAACGAGGCAAGCCTTGCATACTGGTCCATCTTTGTGTATAACCTATGTCCGTCACTTATCTCTCCTTAGGCATCGTTTCGATTTATTTCCTCAGATTGGCTTGTCACTAGCTGATGTTGCAGCATTCATGCACGAAGTGGAGCTCCATCAAGGAATCCCTCCGTCAGCTACCCATGATCATACCATTGAGAGGTTGCGTGCTTTAGCTCTCAAGCTTCAGGTCGGCCCCGACCCGCACAAGGTAAATCACTCCACCAAACCCTCGGAACAGATCTCACTCAGGGGCAGTCGTGATATTTGCCGTACTGTGTCAGCATGTCTCAACACAATTGGCATTTGTAGGCTATCAACGACTTCGCGTCCAGTCAAAGCGAATGTTGCCGTAGTATTGTACGTACATCGATCGATTCTGTATCTATAAAGCTGTGGTTATTCGAAACACAATATGAAGACATTGGAGAAAGCGAAGACGGTTACTAGCCAACTTGAAAGGAAACCACAAGAGTCATATAAGTACAGCTTCCTAGTTCACACACACTGCGAGATGTAAGGCTCGTTAATTCCGTTTAACTGTATGGCAGAAATACAACACTCATGAAAACAACCAAAGTTTGTACCACTTTCGTTTTTTCTTGGGAGGTGGCAGAGGTGCCGCCGGTTCAGGTGGGACAGGCAATCTATGAATGCATCATCAGATCAAGTCCATACACGACCATCGTCCATGCACGTACTCGTCTACAAGTACCGGATATTCCTTACGGAGTGAGGCCAACGCCTGAGTAATTTGGGCTTGGTAGGCTAGGCGGATGTTATTAGGGATAGGTAGCTTCCGCCTCCAGATAGCGACGCTGTTTCCAGAAGGCGAGGGGAGAAAGACAAAAACAATGATATGTATAGCTGGGTTATAGTAACCAACGGACTCTTGCAAAACCCGATCCATGGTCAGCTGGATTTGGTTCCACGTCATCCAATCAAACGCTGATTCGCTAGGAGAATGAACAGGTCGGTAAGCAGCATTGACCATTAAAGCACCTCGTTCCCTCGTCTGAAGGAATTTTTGCAACTGAGGAAAGTTAGGAAAAGTTAGACACCAAGGGTATACAAGGGAAACGGGGCGCTCACACCAAAGGATGCAATTCCGAACGACATAGAGTTTATCCAGTTTAAAAGAGACCAAACTCGTTCGTCCTTTTCTGGGGGGAACAACCAGTGGAAGCGGTCCGTAGCCTTGCGCTTGCCATAGAAAGCATTCTGTACGCCTTTCAATGCTTCACCCCGCGACTCAACGAAATGAAAATCCGTTATCCGCTGCATCGCCGCGCGACCTGGTTCGCTTTCTGTGGATGGTGTGCTGCCCGAATACGCGTATGAGAGCGTTTTCGACATGGGGATCGCCGAGATTTCAAGTTTGTTCTGCGGCAAAGCATTGACCGTGATATTTTCCACGACGGTAGACGGGGCAACGGATGGAGCGGACGAAGGGGGCATAGACGCGCGCAAAGTGCCAGGGGAGAAATGAACCCTGCGACTCCAGGGATCTTGTGTCATGTCCTGTTCCTCGTCATCCGTTGGCTCATCATTCCATCCTCCACCGAGCCCCCAAGCATCATGTACCTCCCGCTGTCGCCCATCGTGGCTCTGGCCTTGTGGCTGTGCTCTTGGTACTTGGCGCCGCTGTTCGCTCCCCAAACTCTTGCCTCCTTGTCCACCGTGCTGCCCATGGGATCGATGGGGCCCATGGTGTTGTTGATGTCGGTTCCCATGCTGATGCTGCGTGATGTTCACAACAGGCGGAAGAGGGTTCGGAGGCATGGAATAAGGTTGTTGATTCTGTTGCGGGTTATTAAGTAGCTCATTCAAAATTTGGGATCGCTGGGTCTGAGATAGGACTGGCTTGCTCCTGATGGAGCTTGGGGAGGGGGGAATGGCGGGATCGAAAGTTACCTTGGGTAGTCTTCGCGCCTCCTCACCCCAGCTTTGCCAACCTGCGGTCGGTGCATGCGATGGTGTTTGAGAATGCGCTGAGTGCGCAGATACAGCGTGTCCCCATGCCGCGGAATGTGGTTGATGACCCCAACCGTCACCGGTACCGCCCCACTCACCGTCCGCCCCGTCGTCGTCGTCATCGTCTTCACCTGGTCCCCAACCACCATTCTGCGACCATTCATCCTCTTCAGGGATCCAGGTATCTTGCGGTGGATGCGGTTGTGCGTAACCCCAGCTACCTGCTGAACCCTTGTGAGCGCTTGTATTTGCAGTGAGTCCCTTCGAGTTCTGGGGGTTCGACGGGATTCGATGCGATTTTGCATGCTTTGCTCCGCCGGAGTTCTTTGGTGGGGGTTGAGGCGATGGCATAGGTATAGGTGGCGCTTGAGCAAGACCCGTTTCCCAGCCATCTTCACCCAAGTCATCATTGCTATTTCCGGGTACATCAGCCCCCCAACTATCGGCGGCTGATTGTCCAACATCTTGCCATGACTCCTCCTCACCACTTACTGCGGGTCCACCTGATTGGAAATGGCATCGGACATCAGGCTGGAGAAGATCAAGATTTCGCGTGGTAGTGAATCAAATTTACCTTCACCTCCGAGTATATCTTCTTCTTGAATTGTGTCGATGGTTACAGATGGATAGGAAATATGGTGGGCAGTGGGTGGCGATGCAACTAATGCTGGCGGGGGTGGAGAAGGTGGAGGTACAGGTGGAGGTAGAGCATTGGCAGGAACCGCTGGGGTAGGTTCTTTCTGTTTCCCCTTCTTTGTAGTACTCTTCCCCATTCCGTGTGCACGATACGCAATAACTAGACTTGTGGAGGATGACGCTCGCAACACGCGAAGTAAATAAAAGCCTCAAGGTGGGCGCGCGCTTTCGATAGAAAGAACCAGCGGGGCCCCGATGAGCATGCGAATGCGGCGGCCTTTTAGCGGCGCAGCGACAGCGAAGCAGCACGGACGATGGCGTAGATAAGTCGACGGCAGATGAATTAATGAATGGCCGCCGGTCAAATAAAGGGGTATATCTTGTTTCTGCCCAATCCTGGCCTGAGCTGTGGGGAAGGATTCGGGACGAGAGAACGCTTCCAGTCATGTGAAACGAACACGCGGTTTTCATTTGTTTAACCATAACCCTATATCGGGGTTCCAAAAATAGTCGATACTATATCCTTTTTACTATCTCTTCCACAACTTCACTTGTGCGACTCTTTCCACCGAGGTCTGGCGTCAAGTACCTCCCTTCCCTAATTACCTCGTCTACCGCCTTCTCTATGCGAGCCCCGCCATCACCGTATCCAAGCTGACGGAGCATAAGTGCAGCAGAACGGATAGCAGCCATCGGGTTGGCAATGTTTTGACCAGCAATATCCGGGGCAGACCCATGTACGCTAGAGTGTTTGCTAAGATTCGTCGAGTCACTCGCTGTGTTTGTGACTCACGGTTCGCCCATAACGAAGCCGTCTCCCGCGTTGATCGAAGGCACGAGGCCAAGGGAACCAACGAGTGCAGCTGCCGCATCTCTGCAACGTGGAATGAAAGCGGGGTACATTCCCATGGCAGGTAACTCACGAGATAATATCGCCATAAAGATTGGGCGCAACCATCACATCATAAATACTGTTTGGAGTCACTTGACCAAAGTTGGAAGATCAAGCCTTATGATGCTCACTGTGGTTCTCGAAATAGTCTGCAAATGGTCAGTGACAATGATCAAGATAAGACAGGGATGGAACAAACCTGTATACAGCACTGTCGACAAGCTGTTCTGCGATTGTGACGCTATCATATCTCCCGTTCATACTTGACTGTGCAGGAACACCACGGACGGTTTCACGGAAAAGGCCATCTGTGACCGAGAGTACATTAGATTTGTGGATGATTGTAATGTGCTGAAGAAAGATCAGTCAGCTAGAGGGGTCAAACGCTATACAGCGCGAACCTTGCGGGGTCGAGTCAGGGCAATCTTGAATGCCATTTCCCCAATACGACGCGAGGCATATTCCGTGATAAGACGTGTTGCTCGCGTCTCCGTCCCTTTTTCCCCAATAGTCTGCGTTTCTTCTTTGATGTACTGGAGCCTCAGTGATCGTAAGGGATACTCCTCTTACAGTGATGCCCCCAGCTTACTAGACATTCAGTGTTCTCACGAACCACCACGAGATCGACTGCTGGTTGTTCGTCCGGAGTGGGAGCTACCTGCCAGCATAGTTGATGATTCCTTGTATACAACCACAAATTTATGCACCCACAGAAGACACGGGCCTGATGTTGGCATACAGGTCCATTTTTTTGCGCAAAGCTACTATGGGTGACGAATAGCCAGCAACTTTGCGGGAGGGAGAGCTGACGTGCTCGATTTTCTATAGCTACGAAGACCTCAAGAAATACGACATACCTGACTGCCCCGAATAAAGCGCAATCACACTGGTCTTTCAAAACCTGAAGTGTCTCGTTTGGCAGGGCAGTGCCTGTCTTCTGAAAGTGCTCAAAGCCTGCGAGGAGGTCGATGAATTCAGTTTTTGGTATTGAAGCCCCCAAAACTTCAATTGCGGCTCTTGCCCCCTTTGATGGAGTTAAGGAAACAACAGGAAGTGAAAATCACTCAAGACATACTGGGAGTACTTCCCGACCAATTCCGTCAGCGGGTATCATTCCAATCTTGAGAGACTTCCTGGCGACAGTGGCCATAGGGCGAAAGGGCGAAACAGGTGCCATCTTCCCCTCAGTCGTTTGGGTCTTGTGAGGTACCGAGTTGCACTGCAAAGCGAGGTATAATGTCCGTCGGAAACTCGGAAACCGCCGAAACACGGTCACGTGACCTCAAAACTAATGTACGGCACCCGCGCAGAACGCGGCTTGCTCATCTCTCCGAAAAGCACAATGACCCAGCAGTACGACCGACAGTGCGTGTTGGTGGATAGCACCAACGTGATCCCACACACCCAGGGTCATTCATTGTCCTCGGAGGATGTTCCTTCAAAGCGGAGACCACCAACACCGTCGACAAACGAAACATCTGGCACGAAACGACCGCGTCTATCGCATCCGAATGGAGAGGCTGATGATATCGACACAGAGGGGTTGACTCTCGTCAAAATGCACGCTCGTCACCATACAGTGTACAGCTTCCTGCAAACATTCGCTCGGCGTCCGCCATCTAGCTTTCCGCGGATAATATGTAGGTATCACTTCCTTGCTGTGAATATCCACTCATTCTTGTTCAATCCAAAGTACCCTCGCACCTTATACTACAGTCCTTTGTGTCCTCGCATAGGTCTGACGTGTGGAAATGCACCTCTATAGCTGATAATACATTTGTGTCGTCACCATATGCTTGCGCATACTCTTATGGTAAGAGGATCCAGTGTTTGACCAGGGCAATCGATCACTCACACGCTTTGAAATAGGTGCAAAAGGTTCTGGTACTCCCCTTCTTGCTGTCGCCACAGAGGAAGGCTCTGTCTCCGTCCTCAATACCTCCAAACGTTGTGAATGGGATTTCGGTATGCTTACTTGATATTCTTCGATGTTCGTTCTGTGATACGCGTCTGCAGAACCACAGAGAACGGTTTTTCAACCCCATAACAACGGTATATTTGATGTGAAGTGGAGTCTGGATGATCGCATGCTCGCAACGGCATCAGGAGACAAGAGCACTCGTATTTCATCCGTCGAGAGACAAGACATATCGCAGCTGCTCCGGGCTCACACGTCCTCTGTCAAGTGTGTCGCATGGGATCCAAATCACCGTGACATCCTCAGCACAGGCAGTAGAGATGGGCAGATATGTATCTGGGACCTACGAATGGCAAGCCGAACCGCTGCAGAAGGCGTCTCAGTGTCGCAACCGATTATCACCATTCAGAGCGCTCACGGCCGAGGAAAACCGAACGGTGGACGCAAGAAAATAGCACCACTTCCACGAAGCGTCACAAGTTTACTGTATGCCGACACGCAACCTTATGCTTTAATTAGTAGCGGAGCATTTGACGGGTATGTCGTAGAGTCACCTATTAGACCCGATGCATTGACGATTCCTTAGCATCTTGAACTTGTGGGATCTCCGTCTCCCATCACAGGACGATTCCTCACAACAAGTAGGCGCGCCTTGTACATCATCACCGGGCGATGCCACGACAATGAATGGATCATGTCGTCCGCGCGGAATCTCTAGCATATGTGCCGGTTCAGGACCGACGTCTGGCCTCATCTTTGCGCTCGGTGCTGATTCCCGACTATACACTTACTCGTCCCCTTCCTTGATACCATTGGATGCGGGGGCAAACCCGAATCTCCGAACCTCCTTCTATGTCCGACTAGCCGGATCGCCTTGCGGACGATGGCTTGCCAGTGGGTGTTCGGGAAAGAGTGACAGCTCGTTCGTATATGATGTCAGTAACATCACACGCCTCTCCGTATCGTCTCATTCGAGGCAACCATGGGCCACCGTTGTGGAACTTCGTGGACAAACAGGAGAGGTTGGCGCAGTGGATTGGGCGCATGACATGCTGGCCACCTGCGCCGATGACGGTACAGTTCGGGTTTGGAGACCCAACTATGATGTACACCAAAGCTGCCTGTCGGACCCTGAAGCCGAGAGGTGGAAATGGAGTTGGTCGCTAGAATCATACCCTCTCCAGAGGTAACACCAAAGTGGTTCCTCCTGCTTTTCTCGCGCTGTATCTAGACCATTATACACCTGACAGTGTTGTGCGCCCCTGACAATGACATTTGTTAGACGAGCATTTCGAATCCTTCTTCAATGATAAGGACTGATTTTGAAATTCATTGAGGTGGATCCTCCGGGCCAGGCACCGACACTACACCGCTCCGCGACGATCTCGGGTTGTCCCACTGGGTATCCTTCTCATCACTGCAACAAGCGATTCGGTAGCGTAGTATTCTCATCCAACTCCAGCAATACGTGGTAAGTCTTGACCTTTTGTGTACTCTCCACTCGATGCTGGCACTTGGTTGGCACCGGTCGGACCAAAAGTCTAATTCCTGATTCATACAGTGTCCAACTTGACAAGACAGGATGATGCGCTCGACGCCGAGCTCCTGTCCGGGTCATACGCGTGGACAGCGCAATGTCATACACCTCTAATCACCTGCCCGTTTGATCGTCATGCCACCGACCCCTGTACGCAGTGCCCGAGCAACGATAAAATGCGAAGCGGCATAATCTCTTCCCAACTTCAACTTACAATGTCTGCAGGAAACACATTCAAGTCGTTCGTCGTGCTCGGAGCTGGCACCCTTGGTGCACCCTTGATTGAGGTTGGTAACTCTGAAGGCCCTTGCCGCTGGTGTTCCGCGCTTACCCCCGAGTTATTTAGGCTCTGGTAGCAAATGGGGCCAAGGTCGCCGTATTCACTCGCCTTTCTTCCAAGGATAGGAAGTTTCCTGAAGGCGCTACGCACGTCGCCGTTGACTTCACCGACGTGCAAGCGCTTACCGAGCAACTTCGTGCCCACAACTGCGAGGTGGTCATATCGGCCGTCAGTCACGAACACCTCGAGGTGCAGCCACCTACCCTCGAGGCCGCCAAGAATGCAGGCGTCAAGCTGTACGTTCCATCTGAATTCGGTATTCCGACCGAAGGGCAAGACGGTCTCTTGGGTCAAAAGGCCGCTTTTATCGGTACGCGCTCTTGGTTTCTCGAGTTTGAGCCGACCGTTTAGTTGCATATCGCAGGGCAAATTAGCGCAACCGGGATCCCGTATGTTCGATTATATGTACGTTCGTGTTTTTTCCCCGTGCTCGGTATCGTCTGAGCCTCATGCACTAGTCGGGATTCCTCATGGACTTCATCCCATTTTTCTTGGGGATGGACTGGAACAAGCAAGCGACCTTGATCGGTACTGGCGACAAGCCAGCATCCTGGACGGCGTTGGCTGACGTCACAGGTACCCGTGTCCCCTGTCGACGAGAATCAGCATCCTCAACCACATCGCAGGTTACCTAGCCTACGTGCTCACACATGTCCCTCCGCAAGAGTTGAGCAACCGCACCCTTCGCATAGAGGGTCAGCGTTACACTTTGCGCCAGATCGCACAGTTGTATGGAGACCAGACCAAGATCGTACAAGCATCTGGCTTCCCCGACGACATCGCCAATCCTCGACTCAGGGAATTTTTGCAGTCGAAAGTGGAGGCGGAAGAGGGTACCACCACATACGACATGAAGACAAAGAAGGACGAGTACCAGCTTGACAAGGACCTTTGGGCTGGCCACAACTGGTTCACCGTGAGCCAGATTCTTGGTCTGTAAGATGAAGATTTGTTGGCGAAGATGATGCCAAAGTTGGAGTGGTCAACGCGCGTCACCCTTTCCGATTGACGGTGGTGTGCGAATTATCTTACGATGTATACTTTTCGACCCCGATTTTGACATTATACAACGTTCGCCTATTGACTTTTCATAAATCCCGTTGTCGTCGGAGCACGTTCGGTCGCCACTGAGCAGCAACTTGAATATGGCATAGGGTGACGCTATCGTCGCCCGCGCAGTCAGCGCTGGTTAGTGGTAAGCAAGTTGCCATACTCACCCGAAAACGTGGAGCAGTCATAACAGTGGCCACTGTTCAGCGCTCAACCTCGAACCGGGCATAAATTACGAAGCGATTAGGATACGTACTTGACAACAGAGGGTATACGAATATCCATCCGATCAGTATCAGCAACATGACGCAACAAGATGATGCGAGATCCCACTCTATTTCTTTTGAATCGCGCTCACCAACCTGGCCGCGGCTGGTGAATATGATGGCGAGGCGGAATGGGGGACGAATGTCACTCACCAATCGAGTCCCTCCTCTAAACCTTCAGCTTTCGTCGCACAACTACCGCGCACGCTCCACTGTCTCGCGGTCTCTGCGCCAGCAAGGCCGAGTTGTTCGCTGATCTCTTCTGGCTTGAGCGCACCTTCTACGTCTTGCTTGTTGCAGAACACGAGGAGGGGTACGCCGCTCAGTTCATCCTCCGAGAGCATGGTCAACAACTCGCTCCGCGACGTCCCGAGACGAGAATGATCGGATGAATCTATGACGTAGATGATGGCAGATGTATTAGGAAAGTAACATCTCCAATATGGCCTACATGGGGTCAATGCACGTGCAGTACGGAGCCGCAGAAGGAGTTCTCACCGGATGCTCGACTGCCCCCCGAGATCCCACACTTGAAACTTGATATTCTTATACTAGGGCCAAGTCAAAATCAGCAGCCAGAACGGACGAAGCGTTGACATACCTCCACCGTCTCGACATTAAATCCGATGGCTTCACAGTGTGTTAGCCATACTGTGCAGTCACAGGTAGCACGTACTCACTGGGTATTGTCGAGACGACTTCACCAATCTTCTCAGGATCAGTGCGCAAGCCTGGTTGTGTAGCCTGAGAACTCATACCTGCAGCCTGTACAATATTGTGGTCTGCACACGCATGTAAGAGATAGGAGGTTTCCGATCGATGCCAGCTCATTCAGCATACCTTTCCCGCCGAATCGAGACCAAGCATTAATATGCGGACATCCTGGTCTTTGCTCCATCTTACCAGTGACGCGAGCGAGTTGAGCAAGGAGGAGAAAGTAAGACCCATGAGCAGAAAATAGTCGGCTAACAGGCCGGTGCAGTGAAGAGGTTTTCACGCCCGAGCGTGAGAGACTGCAATTGTAGTCATCATACGTTTCTTCTTCCGATCCGGTGTGTCCTGTACTACCACCCGTTCATTCCGCATACTCATACCAATCAGAAGGTTGCTGATGACCGAGGAAAGCAAACGAGAGAAAAAAAGATCGAAGACAAAGAAAGACGGAAAGTCAGGATCTGCAGACAACTGTCATGATGACATCGAACCTATCCCGAAGACTGGGTTGACAGAGAGCTCTCCGTCGGCCCAGAGAGACGAGGAACCGCCGCCGTTAGATACGCCAGCCGGAGTAAAGGCGTCAAAGAAGCGGAAACGAAGCGAGCGTGATGCAGTGCCCGACGATGGGCCCGAGACAAATGCTGCTAAGCTCAAGCCCCGAAAACACAAAAAACGCGACAGGACACGAGAGAAAGATCAGGTGGTAAGCTATGTACAAAGAACGAGACGGAACGAATATCTGAAACCCAGACATGCAGCATCACCCGCCTTACCCAGATCCTGCCAACGACGAGTCTCTTTCAGAGCAGTCTCGTAAAGGTAGGTGTCGTTCATGGTTAAGGTTGATGCATTGATGCATCGTCAAGTTCGTATTAGCCTTGTCATACACTTACGAACGATGGCGAGGAATTCAAGCTTGGAAGTTTAACAAAGCTAGACAGAACTGGCTGCTACGAAACATCTGGTCGGAGCAAGCTGTGAGCACGACGGTTATTATTATTATTATTCATTGGCGGGTTCAAAATTTTGCAGATACCCGAGAGTTATGTTGGACTTGTGATTGACTACCTTGCTGCCATTAGAGGAGGCGCTAGGGAGGTCAGTTAATGGGGACTCAACGCCATCGACGACTCTGAATCTAACTAAATCATTACAGAAATTGGTCGAGGAGTGCATTTCAAGAACGTCAGCTTCTGAGGCACCGATACAAAGTGCTAAACTGTCCGAGGAGAGCAATGAGGATAGGAGTAAGATCGTCGACGAGTCTATGATCAACGAACGACCGGGCGCGTCGCGAGCCCAATCTCTTATTCACGCATTGCATAAAACACAAGAAACCGCGGGTTTGTCTAATTGCAAACCATAGGGATGATACTCAAAACTTTCGGTACATAGCAACGTGATTGATAGGATCACCGGTCAAGCGGAAACAGGGACCTGGATAGCCACCGGCACCTCAAGGCTGCCGACAGTTGGAAGGACATGACGATGCTTTGCAAAGCCCTCCGTTGCTAGCGTGACCGCCCCCGCAAATAGTTCATCCTCCACTCCACGCTCACAGCCAACGGGTCCCAGTAAAGCTTCAAAGTCCTTACGGACAATGTCCACGGACGCAACATCAACCACGGCAGGCTGTCCATTTTGCAAGGTCTGTGGAACACCCGCAGTGTTGATCTGGCTCTCCGTCCAAATGGGTTTTACATCATCCTGACCAACTCCGACGTTAGCTCGCCCACCAAGTTTGGTCCAGTCACTTGTGCGGTTGATGGTCAGTTCCGTGAAAACAGTGTTGACGGCGCGAACTAGACAGTCGATCTGTTCGACGGTGTGGCGAGGCGTGACAGTGAATCTCAAACGCTCTTCACCGACGGGGACCGTAGGATAGTTGATGGCTTGGACGTAGACTCCATGTTCGTGCAATAACTTATCGCTCGCCTGTTTCGCGAGCCCTGCATCCCCCACAAGAACTGGCACGATGTGGGAGGGTCCGGGGATGACGGGAACGTCCAGTTCAGTGAAGCGCTCCTTGAGCTTGCGAACGTTGACCTGTTTCAAAGCACGGTCACCAATATGGTGTTTCTGGTAGACGATAGATGCACGAGAACCAGCGACACTAGCCGGGGGGAGTGAGGTTGTGAAGATGAATCCTGGAGCGTAGGAGCGAATCATGTCGATGAAGTCGCACGACCCGACGACGTATCCACCCACAGAGCCATATGCCTTGCCTAAAGTACCTATAACGGAGGAGGTCAAAGACTGAGAGCAATCGCAATAGTACTCAGCTTACCAGTAATGATGTCAACACGGTCCATGACGCTACCCTTGATGGCCTCAGGACTTTGGCCAGCCCTCTGATGGGCTTCAAAATCGAGGTGTTCCGCGACTCCGGCGCCACGAGGGCCGTACAAACCCACGGCGTGAACCTCGTCCAAGAAAGTCAAAGCGCCGTACTTCTTCGCCAAATCGCAGATTTCGCTGATAGGACCAATGCTGCCGCACATAGAATAGACACTTTCAAACGCGATGATCTTGGGAGTGTCACGAGGCCACATCTTGAGCTTGTTTTCAAGGTCTTCGAGGTCATTGTGCTTGAAAATAACTTTTTTCGCACCAGAATGACGGATACCTTGAATCATGGAAGCGTGATTAGATGCATCGGAGAAGTAGACTAAGCCCGGCAATTTCGCTCCGAGGGTGGAAAGGGTAGCATCATTTGCGACGTAGCAAGAGGAGAAGACAAGAGCCGCTGGCTTTCTATGGAGTGACGCGAGTTCGTTTTCAAGAGCAAGGTGCATAGCACTATTTCCAGCAATGTTTCGTGTTCCGCCAGCGCCGGCACCGTATTTGTCTAGAGTTCGGCTATACAAGAAACGAATGGTGAGAATCGGAAGTGGAATAGTAGTATATACGCACTGCATGGTCTCAAGGACGACAGGATTGTTTCCCATGCCAAGATAATCGTTGGCACACCAAACCTCGACATGGTCATTAACATTGGCGGTGTGGGCAACAGGGAATTTGCCTGCAAGCCTATTGATGTTATTGAAGTAACGGTAAGACTGGTCTTTGTGCTTCTTCTCGAGCTCTGCGCCGAAAAGCTGGTCATACTTGAAGGTGTTCCCGTCCGGAGCCTCCACGCTGACGGCGGGAGCTTTATGAAAGGGACAACCAGCAGCGGGAGCATCTTTGGGGGCTGAGGTGGTCTGTACCTTGGCAGCAGCTGTGAGATCCTCGGCCATACGAGCAGCTGCACGGGCAGCGGAGGCATGGGGACATTTGGCGATATCCGCATCGGAGAACTCGGAGCCAGGGAATATGCCTTTGCTTTGATGGATTTTCTGGACGTCTGCCTGAGCGGCGACACTGGCGTATCCAGCGACCAACTGAGTGGAACGCATCTGGAGAGCGGGACCCATGACGGGGCATTTGGTAGCCGACTCTGTGAGCTGGGACAGAGCGGGGAAACGGGAGGAAGTAAGAGTGGAGAGGGAACGGAGAGTGTTCGACTGTGTCGTGCGAAGGAAGGGACAAACGGTCTTGAAACGGGAGAGAGAGGTAAGCTTGTCTATCATGGTGATGGTGATGGTGGTAAACGAGATGCGAACGAAAGAAAAAGATGGAACTGTGCAATTTATTTCCCGAGGAGGGAACGCTCATTTGGAAATAAACTCTACCCGATTGGATAGTTTCACTCGCCTCGCCACATGTCACACTAAGAAGGCAGTTGTTCGGGCGTGATGCCAGCCCCCTGAGACCACACTTATTCAGTGTCGGATTCATATCGCTCAGCCAGATCCAGAAGGGGGGGTCGTTGGTTCTTTGATCGGAGTCCCATCGACAAGGAGTCATTAGTCAGCATGCACGACCACGCAAGCCAGCCGAACTTGCTGTGACGACGCTTTATATATCCTCCGTCAGCTTCAACTACATACTCCATTCTTTATGCCAGTGACTGCTTCCACCTCGACTCTACACCTCCCTATCCCTCCCGCTCGGGAGATACCTGTCACTTTCTCCGCAAGCCTCAGAAGCTGGTCTGTCCATCTAAACCTGCCAATCCGTTCTATCTGACTCAATGATATTCATCCAGGTGGAATGTCGGAGAGAAACAAGGCGCTGCGGCAGAAGAGCGCTTACTGAGGTATGCGTCACCGTCCTGGGCATTCTACCGTAGTTCACATCCCACTCCATTCTAGGCGTCTACCTTTCTTCTTGCCTGAAAAGATGTCCACTTCTGATGCCGGCATGGCTAGTCCAGTGATTGCAAACCGCGAACGAATAGACCTTGCAGCTCCAAGGCATTATCTCAATTCTCTCTCCATCAAAGCTACAAATCCATCCCCGACCGCCCCACCCCCTGCCGTTGTCCTCCACGGTTATGGTGCTGGTCTCGGCTTCTTCTTCCGCAACTTCCCTACCCTAGCTGCCTGGGCCGGTGATCGTGGCACTGATGTCTATGCCTTGGATTGGCTTGGCATGGGTCGTTCTGCTCGCGTTCCATTCCGTATCAAGGCAAAACGTGATGACGTCCCCAGTCGCGTGCAAGAAGCCGAATCCTTTTTTGTCGATTCTCTCGAAGAATGGCGTGCCAAGGCAGGTCTAGAAAAGATGACCCTCATCGGACACTCGCTTGGCGCATATTTCAGTGTCGCATACGCACTTCGCTATCCTACCCGTGTCCATAAACTCATCTTACTCTCCCCCGCTGGCGTACCTCACAATCCCGACAATCTAACCATGCCTTCCAGAGAGCTGACCGATACTGGTGACTCTGATCCCTCCCCCAGTATCGCCGCCGAACCTGCCTCTACTTCTGAAATTCGCCATATCCGTGACCAACAGAGAGTGATTAAGAAGAGCGAAAGTCGGACTCGGAAATTGTTCACATATCTGTGGGAAGAGGGTTGGAGTCCATTTCAGGTCGTGCGTTCCACGCTATTTTGGGGTCCCATGCTCGTGGGCAAGGTTCGTCTGTTTTCCACTTATGGAGCCCTGCCTCACAAATCCGTACAGTACTCAAGTCGTCGTTTCACTGGTTTAACAGAAGATGAAACCCGCGACATGCACGATTACATTCTTAATATAACCCTTGCTAAAGGTTCAGGGGAGTACTGCATATGTACGGTTTCCCTAATTTTGCACGTACTACATACTCACGTATTGCAGCTCACATTCTTGCACCATACGCTCACGCGCGCATGCCTCTGGTTGACCGAGTGCCTGCATTGAAGATACCCATTACTTTTGTCTGTCAGTATGCCATCTCGAGTCTATCTAGGTTGGGCATTCAGACTTACCATTGTTCAGATGGTGAACACGATTGGATGGATCCTGTAGGAGGACTCCAAGCACTACACAATCTCCGTCAAGCAGGGAACGAAAATGGTCGTATGTTCGTAATTCCCAATGCTGGGCATCATGGTAAGAATGTCGTACAACATTTTACTGCGGGTCTAATATGTATGCTTAGTATACCTCGACAACCCAACTGCCACGAATGATTTACTCGTCGAAGAGCTCAACCTTGCTGAGCAACAGCAATGATACCTTTCAGGCATCCATATCGAGCGAACCGTTATTGTTATGAAGTGTAGCGCAGACTTGAATAGGACATTAGATCAATATCGCAATTCTGGAGGGTAGATCCATACACGGTTTAATGTAGCGGATCCGGTTAGCTGGTCACCGAAGCCGCGGCGAGCGCGTACATCTGCATTACGATTTACGTAGTGAAACATACTATTACTTGTTAATCTCATTCATCTCGTTCGTAAAATACTTGAGTCTGTGAACCGTGACAGTTTCCGTGATAGTCCAAGACCCCAGGTGTTCCGTTAACGGCGAGCCTCACTAAGGCGTAAAAGAGAACCATATTGACAGAGCACACTTGTATACCCAGTACTCAGGGATGACTCGACGGGTATAAAAGCAATTTGAACCAAATGACTGCCCGTCTACTGGCCTGAGGTACCTGCAAGTCGTTCTGGATAGCGAGCTTTGATTCTAGCAGCCAGATCCTCCTCAAATATCTGATCGGGGCCAAGCTGATTTCCCAAGGTGAGCCACCTTGGGAGAGAAAATATTAGAGAGACAGCTAGTTTTATCGCACAGACGCTTACCCAGGTCTAGTGTTATGCTTTCTTCCAAAAATTTCGACTTTGCGACCTCCAGGGCACATTCGCTCGATAAGACCGTAGACCTCGTCCGGCTTGCGGCTCGTCTCGCGCACCTCGCTCACGATCACGTCGGTATCGAGACCTCGATTGACCCAGCTGGGA
Source organism: Wakefieldia striispora (assembly GCA_038090475.1). Lineage (NCBI taxonomy): Eukaryota > Fungi > Basidiomycota > Agaricomycetes > Agaricales > Hymenogastraceae > Wakefieldia > Wakefieldia striispora. The sequence continues at coordinate 385,914 of JBBPMU010000001.1, forward strand.
AACTTGAGGTTGCCGGCTTCATCAACGTGGGTTTTGACACCAATGAGCATGTGTTCCTTGGTGTGATTTAGCCAGTGGCCAGTTCGGCCCGTGCGGATAACACGCTGTAACTACAAGAGTTTAGTGTCTTAGAGATTATTTCGGACTCGGGAGGGTTACCTGATTAGTTTTTACCCAGACAACTTCGTCCACGCGCGTGTATCCCCAGACCCGGAGGCATTCACGGCCAACTTCCATGGCACGTCCGGTGACCCATAAGAACAAAAGACCTTCATCTTGTAGCGCAGGAATGGGCATAGCCCGCATCTCGTCGTCGGTCATGGTCCCATAGGGAAGCTTCGTGGGGTCTGTCAACTGGGATTCTCGAGCGACGTGTGTTCACGACTTACACTCATGTGGATATCCCATGGGGGATCTGCCATGATCACATGGAATTTCCCGAGTACCGAGTAGTCAAATCGTCGTAGGTCACAATTGATCCATTGCGGAGGCAGCTATTCAAACGCACGATGACGAAAATAGAGGCGGTCCAGCAGAACCATACGCATACCGTTTGCATATCTTTTCCGTCAGGCCCCATTCCAATCTCTAGCTTGAACGGATTGCGCGTTCTCTGTATTTCTTTCCGTCCCGTGTCGCCGGCGCTGATTGCATGGCTATCCTTTTCATCCCAGTCAACCTCAAAGTGTAGGTATCGACAGGGCGCCTTTTCCTTTCCCCTGCCTCCCGCCCCAAGACCAGAGGGTAAGGAAACCCGGGTAGCACTTCCAGAAGGGAACGGTGGAATCGACGGTGATTGGGCATATGTGGGCTCGGAGTAGCAAGTATTGAGATAAGAGCAATGACCGAGGGATGGATCCGTGTGCGGTCGAATCAGCGGCTTGAAATGTACACGGTCACAGATGTTGGAGGTGGACTCGGACGGGTTCAAGCTGCCTGAGCTTTCTCGACGCGCCTTGGTACAGTCCTCCTTCGTGATGTAGGAGCAAACGGGATCGAAGTTCCCGTGTGGTGCACAGAACTACGGATAGAAGTTGAACGTTGACCGCCCCCAACCATTTGGATTCCAAAACATACCCGTTCTGCGAGAAGGCGACCTTTGGCGGTAGCCCGCTGGAGAATGGCATAGACTTCTCTCAAGTCTTTTCCCAGCTTTGCAAAAGGTGTTGCGGAGGGTGGAGGTGAATGGCTGATGCTCCGGGAAGAACGCTCGTCTGAGTCGTCGCCAGCCGCGGAGTCAGCTTCCTCGTCGACAGGGGGCCGCTTGCGTTTGCGGGAGTTCGCCATGTCCGCCCTGGCATTCCCAAGGTGAACATCAACGATAGTCAGGACGCCGTTCTCGCGAGATAATGTGAGGTTCCCATGTTCCCAGCGATTGGAAAGACTCTCCAAGGCAGTCTCGAGACGGTGCAGATCGGTCAAGCGTAATGGATGGGACGAGCTTGAGGCTGTGGCTTTGGAGGCAATCAAGGAGAGAAGGAGGTCCATGGAAGTGAGTGGGGTCGATACCTTCCCGGACGTGAATGCATCGCGGATGGCTGAACACATCACGAGAGTCTCGTCGTCGTCAGTCATGTGTGCATGAACTTGATGATGGTCCGTAGTTGCAGACGATATAGTACAAATTAGGAAATATCTGCGACCCGGTGTGCCCAGGCAAATACAAAATTATGTTCGTGTCTATGCTGAATCAGCAAGGATGAGTAGCGACAGAGGGTAGCACAAACAGACAACGCCCTCGCCTTTTACTAGGGCGTTCCGTGGGCTGCCCTCGCTCGAATGTCGCATTACCAATTTTTCAATTCTCAGCTTGCTCTGAGGTCATTCGACTTTTTTGTTTTTTTTTTTTTTCGTTGGTGATAGCAGTAGTGACTTTTCCTTTTGGATCTAAACATTACATCCATGTCGCTGTTTTCAGAATCGACAGCATTCGCGGGACTTTGGTCTTCCCTCCCTATTTCTTTAACTGAATGGATGTGAGTAACATACTTATCTTTGTGGTCGTATTCCTCATTCCTTTCAGTCTCGACGTCATACAGTCGATGGGTTATTCTCAGATGACACCGGTGCAGGCGGCTACGATACCTCTCTTCATGCAGCACAAGGATGTCGTCGTAGAAGCCGTCACAGGCTCTGGGAAGACCCTTGCATTTGTCGTTCCTGTATTAGAGCGGCTGATTAGGCGAGAATCTAAGCTTAGGTCGAACGAGGTCGGCGCGCTCGTCATAAGCCCAACGAGGTGACGGGCCTCGTATCCGCTTGTTGAGAGCGTTCTGACGTGGTTTATGCAGAGAGCTAGCGACTCAGATACATTCCGTGTTCTCTCTGTTCCTCTCTGCCCAACCGAGTCCGCTGTGTCCGGGCGAGTCCACGGACGCACCGAAGCCAGCGTATCCCCCACCGCTCCTCCTAGTCTCCTCCGACGAGTCGTCCCCGGCTCAAGACGTCCAGCGATTTTTGGAGACTGGTGCTGATATTGTGATAGGTACGCCTGGTCGGATGGAGGAGTTTCTGTTAGGGAGAGGAAAAATGCTCGTCAGCATCAAGGATCTGGAGGTGCTTGTCCTCGACGAGGCCGATAGGTATGATCCGTGGACACCCTGTCTAATCATATCCATTCACACTTGTCTCGGCTCCGAAGACTTCTTGATTTAGGTTTCCAGAATACGTTGACTCGTATTATAACGCACCTGCCAAAGCAGAGGCGGACAGGACTGTTCAGTGCGACCATGACTGATGCCGATGCCTTGTCAGAGCTTGTGCGGGTGGGACTACGCAATCCTGCTCGTGTAATCGTCAAGGTCCAATCCAAAAAAGCCAAGAAACGAATCACGGATAGTAAGCCAGGCGAAATCATCGAGGAGAGACGGATACCTGCAGGGTGTGTTGATCACTTCATGTGACTATATTTCAAGTCTCAAGATTAGGCAACTTTATGCAGACTTCAGAACTATTACATCAATTGCCGGGCATCTGAAAAGCTGGTGCAACTTGTACGAGTCATCGAGCATGAGCTTTCGTCACGCCAGGCGTCCCATTTCATTGTCTACTTTACCACTTGTGCATGTGTGGACTACTTTTATAGGGTGAGCTTCCGCCCGAACTTTCATCATCGAGGCGGGGTATCTGATCGATTGGTCAGGTTCTTCCAGAACTTCTGCCCCCCAATTCAAAACTTTTCTCCTTGCACGGTCACCTGCTTCCCGCTGCCCGAACTCGTGCTCTTTCAACCTTTTCGTCGTCTCTTTCGTCTTCGAGCTCGGCATCGATACTTCTTGCAACGGACGTCGCCGCAAGAGGGCTAGATATACCACATGTCGACGTCGTCATTCAATTCGACCCCCCTGTAGACCCCAAAGCATTCTCGCACCGCTGTGGAAGGACGGCTCGCGCAGGGAGGAGCGGACGCGCGTACGTATTTCTCGTTGGGAGAGAAATCGAGTATACCGGTAAGTCGTACCGACCGCCATGGCATATTTGGATGACCGACGGTGCTCCTAAAGACTTTCTTGCGGTGCGCAAAATCCCTATTCGAAAACATGCCGTTCTCCAGGCAGGTGGCGACCTCCCGGCGCAAAGGTTGGGCTCGAGCTCACCCGAGTCAGACGATCCGGCTGTCGCATCCTATCTATCTCACATACGAGACACTGTTCTGGCAGACCGCGCTCTGAACGACAAGGTACCTGCGCGCATTCCAGGCGCTTGATGAAACTCACGACACATCACAGGCGACAAAAGGTTTCGTCTCTTTCGTGAGGGCATATTCGAAGCACGAGGCATCGTACATTTTTCGAATAAGAGACCTCGACCTTGTTGGCGTGGCCAAAAGCTTTGGACTTCTCCGCTTACCTCGTATGCCCGAGTTCAAGGACGTGGACAAGACGGGGTGGGAGGATGCCTCTCTGGATGTAGGCCCGGTTTTTATTTGGTTACCTCCAAGTGAGGCTGGAGCGATATTGACGCGTGACCTTTTAGTGGGGCGCATACGCATACGCCGACAAGGCACAGGAAGCGAAGCGTCGGGAGTCGCAGAGCAAGCTGGAAGTCCCGAAGGAGACGGCCGAGACGCGTGCCGCAAAGCGTAAGCGGAATGCACCATGGAGCCAACAAACGGCGAATAAAGCAGAGAAAGGGAATCGCAAGCTGAAAAGGGATCGAAAGCGCCAATGGCTCAAGGCCCAGGCGACCGCTAATTCTGGTGCGAGCATACCCACCGAGTCACGATCAGTCGAGGGTAGCGTGGACGGTGGAGATGATTGGGACGAACTAGCGGAGGAGGAGCGGTTGGCCAAGAAAGTTCGCAAGGCAACAGCCTCGCAACAAGTTTTTGATGCAGAATTTGTGGATTTGTAGGAAACCTGAAGTTGTGTTTGTCCCTACCTCGCTTTCGCTTGAAAAGTACGCGTAGAAAATATGCGTCAGCATAAGGTGTCTGGTGTCTGGTGCGTATATTGATACAATACGTGTGTGGATGAAATATCAGTGGTTCTGTAGGGCACGACTCAAATATATAAAGGTATGTAGCTATCAAGTCTATCCGTTTGTCCTTGACCCATGATAGATTCATACGACTCATCAGTCATGACTTATGGTTGTGTACGAAGCAGCGGACGCATCTGTAGTGCCCGGGATAAGCATTCCAAAGAAAGCAGCAGACACGACATACCAATTCGACAAAGATCGGTAACAGCGTTGGGATGTATTTCAATTCGGGAGGCTGGGTGGTACTGCCTGCTTTCCTCCTCGGTTTGCGAGGACGTCGCGAACGCGACGGTGAGTAAGGATCACCACCGGAATCTTGTCCCGGCCGGGAAAGACTCGCGGAAGGAGGTTCAGGAGGCCGCGGCGGAAGCGGCTTATTGAGGTGGTCAGGAATCGGCGGAACTGGCGGAGCGTCTGCCATGGTGTGGAGTTCGCGTTCGCGTAGTACTTTCATCGACTTGGTGCTGCGGAGCGAGAACGACCTCTGTCTCGGAGCTACCGACGGTGGTGCCACCATCGATTGTGACCGGGATAGCGCCGCTGTTTGCCGAGATGTCGATCGAACCACGACCTCAGTGGACTCAGTCCTGGCGATCTCTAATGTCTCGGAGGGAGTTTGGTGGATCGACATCCTGTGCTCTTCAACCTCGTCGCTATCCGTCTCGTACTCGGCGGAGTCCTCGTCGTTTGAACTGTCGTCGTCACTTGTGCCATCATCGTCATCGTCATCGTCATCGCTATGCTCGTCCTCGTCGCTCTCCTCTGCCGCAAGTTCATCGGCGTTTGCCCTCGCCAACTCACCAAAGTCGAATTCTCTTGCAATATCATTTATTAAAACTTGTGTTGCCTCATCTTCTGCCTCCACATCCGCCTGCGCGCCATTCTGAGCACGTCTGAACCTTCTCCTAAGCTTTTCTTCATGGGCGATTTTGTTCAGGTAATGCCAGTGCATCACCTCGTCGACTTCTTCCATGATCCTTGCCCTCTCTTCACCTCCCGCAGGGAGTAGTGTCTCGAGTGCAATCTTGTTGTCCGGTCCATCGAGGCTGGTCGCACCGATACCCTCGCGGATCACAGTTAGAAAGCGCTCGATCCATTTCATGAGGTTGTCAAAGAGACCTTGGCCCTTGGAATGGACTTTGTGCACAAAAGAGTAGAAGGATTGCTCGTGCCGATTGACCAAGTCAATGAACGCCTGAACGGTGGAAGACGGGTCTGACTGCGAGACTAAGGAAGAAGCGATGAGATGGGATGTGCCACAATATTGAGGCCAACTCACGATCCTCTGTCTGTTCGACTGTGCGTATGAGGTCATTGATAAAGTTCTGCAAGTCCCCAAGCGATTCTGCGATACTTGCTGCTCTGTACACTTGAGCGAGTGGCGTGTAAAAGATAGTAATTATGTCCTTGAGCAATTCTGCCGTGACACCCTATGTATTAAGATGAGCAAATGACCACAAGCAAAAACAGCAATCTCGCCTCAAAGATGAGTGCAATCAATTGTTCGCGATCCCTGAGCCTCGAGTATAGTTTGATAAGGACCCTCAAGTCTTCAAACAACCATGCTTCCTCGTCGCTCGGTCCCTCTTCGCTGTCGCTCTCATCTCTCTTACCCTTGCCCTCCCGCTGCCTTTCAGCCATCCACGCGTCCCACTTTCTCCAGGCCCTGTTCACACGCTCTGCCAGCGATCGGGATAAGACTGGGTTCTCGCGTGCCAACAGGACAACCCTCAAGAGGTGGGTATGCTCACGCCGCGCATGTGCGCTGTACACTTCCTGGACTTCACGAGGAGCGTACACGAACAAGCGGATTTTCTCGCAAAGGATGGGAGTGTCAATCTTGGCAGATACATGCTCAATATAGGTGTTCAAGGATTTGACCTCTTCATTAAGGGAGGAGGTGAACATGCTACGTGGTATTAACACGAAAATAGCGACGACAGCGGGGGAGAAGCGTACCGTTGAAGGAGACTACGACCTCCGAAGGGTTGGGCAAGAAAAATGTCGAGGACACTCCGTACCATTGCCACTGGGTTACTTATCTTGAGTGCTGCCTTGAGAAGGAAGTAAGGCATGAGCCCGTGTATGCGTTTCAAACTCGCAAATGTTTCTGAAGAGTTGTCGGAAGCGGCGAATGTCTGGAATATCGTTGAAGCTAATCTTTCGCGACAAAAGTAAGGCCAAGGAGGCGGTAGAGACAAAAGGGGGAGACCTACGAAATCCTCGCCCACTCCAGAACGGCCTGGTAATTATCAGGTAATTGTCTGACGTTCGGAGTGACCTTGATAATCGAGAACACATGGGTGAGACCATCTGTCCAGTCCTATATTAGTTGAAAAGAGAGGTGGGCGTCAGGGAGACATTACCTCTCCCAACGATCTCGCCCTTGACGGTCCGGACGGCTTCTCTGAGTTGATCGACCCTTACACTGATCTCGCTCGCAAATTTCTTTTTGCCTTGCTCCCTCACGCGATCGGCCTCTTCCCTACGTTGGACGTCCTCCTGTTCCTGAGGGGAAAGCGTAGTGGGTCCACTAAGCAGGAATGAACGGAGTACCGGTGAAGAGGCAAAGGAAGATGTTGCAAGCAGAGTATGGAGATAAGCTCGGAGGGTCAGACGATTCTTTTCTCTAGAGAGACGGGAAGGGGTGTATCCACCATTCGACTGGGAGGTGGCATAAAAGTTGCCAGGAACAGAGGGATCGCGTGCCAGGGAGTCTAACGAGGGGTTCTCGGACAGGTACGGAGCGTCCGTTGCAATGTGGGAGGAGGCAACGCCGACCGATGTACGGTCCTTTTGAGGTGGGGATGGCACGACGGAGTCGGGGTGCGCTTTACGGAGCTGAAAGGTGTGAGAGCGAGTAAGAAGCGGAGACTAGGGGACAGACCTCGTCTGCAAGCGTCCTGAAATCGCCGTAGCGACGGGAGACGCAGACATGACTATCGTGAGAGATTGTTGTGCGGATAATGAACTCCTAGGAGAGGGAGGCTCGAATGCTGGTAAGAAGGAGAAAGAGTACATACCTCGTGGACGCGGGATCTGACACGGCCCCTGTCAGTTACGGCACGAACGGTAACGATATTGACGCGAAAGTGGCCTGGGTTGGCGCGGTGCTTGGCGAAACGCCTGTTGACGGCACGCTCAAGGGACTGGAGATCGGTCTGGGAGAGGCGAAGGACGTCCTCTGACTCTACGAGCTTTACGGAGGATGTGAGGAACATGGCGAGGTTGCGCTCGAACTTTGTGACGAGCTTGCGGGGGGCCGGATCGTGTGGATCGGAGTCGTCGAGGAGTGCGGGCGGGGAGAGGTTGCGAGCAAAGACACTGTCGACGAAAGGCTGGAGCTTATCTGAATAAAAGTCGTCCGGTGCGGTGGCCATGAAGGGGAAGGAGAGGACATATTGGCGAAAGATGTACTTGAGAAAGGGAAGATCGAGGATGGGAAGATGTGATTTGGGAGGTGCAAAGGGGCGACCGAGGTATGCGAGTGTGGATGTATTGTCAGCTGGTGCGAGCGAGATATCTTCGAGTTCTCTGCGTATCTGAAGAGATATGAGGGACTTTTTGAGATAATGGGCGCGGAGTGGGGAGAGCGGGGTGTCAGGGAGTGGACGGGTTGGAGGAGGTGGTCTAGTCATGAGAAGGTATAGATTACGTGATATCTAGTGCTATTACCAGTGTAGTACTACTGTAATTGCTAGTATTAGCTGTTGGGAGTGTACACTTTTTGTCCCTTGTACGTTCTCCTGTTGGGCTCGTCGAGCAGCTTCTTGAGCTTGCTCGCGACCTCTTTCACTCCCTGTCGACATTCCTCCATTCCACGCCAGGTCGCCGCGACACTCCAACACTCGGAGCAGGCCTTCGATGCCTCGTTGACAGTGTCGAGTTCCAGCTCGCCTCGGTGGTGGAGGACGACGACGAGGTCGACCAGTCTGTTGATCCCCGTCTGCCAGCTCGCGATCCCACCCTCGGGATTGGTGGACGCGTCTGTGATGAGGTACGACGACGCAAGACCGATGGCACGTCGCAGCACGGCCTGGTCGATTGCGCCGGAGTCGCGGGTCATCTTGGCGAGCACATTGACCACGAACTGTCCATAATCGGTCGGGTGATTCTGACCCTGTAGCGGGTGTGAGTGTGCGCGTATACGACGAGGGTGTTAACACGTTCCTGCATCTGTATCTGGATGGGTGGAAACATGGCCTCGTTTATAAGAAAAGCTGATGGGTCCATGCTGATGATTAATTTGATGGAGAGGATGATACTTGCCTTTGTCTGATTCTTTGACTTGTTTGATGGTGGTTGTCGACGTACAACTTTAACTACGGCTTATTTCGTTCCAAGTCCCACAACTCGCTTCATGTCTCTACTCGCCTTCTTTACTCCTCCCCCTCCTCTCCTCCTAGACGACTACGACGGCATTCAGTTTCGCTGGCGTTTCCTCGTATTCAGACCTGCTCGTTCGTTCTTTTCCTTTTCCTTCCACTTGCTCTCATTTCCTTCCAGTTTTCGTTTCACAGGGTTGTCTTCTCTTCGGCGTGCTTGTCTACCTTGCCCTCGCTCTCTACGGCAAGCATCGCAATAAGCGCACCGCCGACGCCCTCTACAACGCCCTCTATCCTCTCCTCGACCGCAACTTTTCTGCCCCCGCTTCCTCCTCCGGTCTCATCTCAGATGGTCCCACCGACTTTTTCGTCTTTTCTACCGGCAGACGCGCCCTCGCCTCCCTCCATACCGTCCTTACCCTCGTACCTCGCCAGGACCCCCTTCAGTTGCTTTTCCAGTCTCTCTGGCAGCTCTATGACCTTCGCTACCAACCGCGTGACCGTCTCTCCCTCGACTTCCTCCTTGATACTAGCGCTACTGCCGCCCTCCCCGACTTTGTATGGGCAGTCGTAAGCAAATCCGAGCTCACCACCATCAAGGACAACCGCTGGGACCTCGTCCGTCCTTTTCTTTCTCGTCCCTCGTTCGTTCCCTGACGCTTTGCAGACCTTCACACGCACCACCGAACATCCCTCCATCCCTCCAGCCTTTTCCGTCATGTCCGAGTTTGCAGACGTCTCCGATGCGCTCTTCAAATTGAACGTCAGCTCCTCCGTCACGCTCTCCGCCCTCCTTGCGACCTCTCCTTTCCTTTCCTACCTCCGCTCCATCTCGGTGACCGACCAACCCCACGAAAGACCCCACACAGTGGCCTCCTACGTCACCCAAAAACAGACTGCCAAACGCGTCCTCCTCGAGATCAACCTTCCCGATTCCCAGCACGCACACGACATACTCCCTCTCGTCGATGCCGTCTTTGCTCTCGTCGATCTGTTTGCTGCTGGGAAGGTCGTCTTGCGCCCCGAGACAAGGACAAAGATCAGAAGGGTGAGGGAAGACGTCGAAAAGGAAGTCAAGGAGGATGAGACCAGGGAAAAGAGGGAAGAGGTTTGTTCTCCTTGTTCAATGACATTGTCTATCTTCCTCACCCTGCTCTAGGCTGCAGAGGACAAAAAGGCCGCCAAACGCAAGGCCGAGGAGGATAGGATTGCCAAACTCAGCGCCGCCGAGCAGAAAAAGGTCTTGCTTCTTTGCTCAGGTTTGCTATGCCTGTCTCATACTGTAATCTCTAGGTTCTCGAGCGCAATCACAAACGTGCTATGAGAAAATCTCAGGGCAAGGTCGTACGCAAGGCATAGTTTTTCCTTGTCCTGGATCTTATCCCCGGTTGGGAGCATAATCTTAGCTACATCTTAGTTTCAGCGTCTCAATCATATAGTACAACTTGTGTTGGTTTGAACTCCTGATTCAGGCATGATCTGTTCATGAGTGCATCGAATGGGTAATGACAGATCAAGGACCACCAGTTGGAACAGCACCAGGCGAGGGTTCTCTCGTATCTGGCACACTCGACACACTCGCGTCCGTCTCACCTTTTACGATCCCTAATCTTGCTCCCCAGCTCATAAACACCCGCAATAACCACATCGGACCCATGGCCTCACCCTCACCCTCTTCCATCCCATCTCCCAACACACCCTTCTTCTCGGCCCCGGATTCCCGCTCGCTCTCTGTCTCCTCTCCCCCCTCTGAACGTTCTCCGTCTGCAACAATCGCCCTCTCTTCTTCCGCCTCCGATTCTGTCCGCCCCAAAACATCTACGAGACGCTCCGTCCCATCAAGCCTCCACTGAGACGTCCATCGCCGTCGTCCCTTCCCTCTACCCATCTTTCGTCCCCTCGGACCCACCTCATTTCTGGTCGTGCCGAGTCCGGGCCCGCCAACACTCAGAACATTCTCCCGGCCGAACACGGCGCTCCGCAACTCCCATACCTTCTTCCTCGCCTCTCTTGCTGACGCCCACATGTCATCCACTCTGAGTTGCGCCGCTTCGTATTGCAGGGCTGGCACAGGCGGGAGTACCGGAAGCCCTTGGAGCGCAACCGCAACAGGCACGAGGCTCGGGGGAGAGTGGGTTTGGGCTGTGGCTGACGCCGATACGAGTAAAGTAGGCGAGACCGTACCGGGGTTACTCGGGCCAGCAGGATTGTGGGAGGTAAGTGCATCAATGATAGGCTTGTGTGCCGCGTGTGTGTTGCGAAGCGCACTCGAAGATTGGGCAAGGGTCGTCGTAAGATACTTGTTCGCAACGTCACACGCTAGTACCGAAAGAATGGAAACCAGGGCACGGACCTGGAGACACTTGACAACCCCTTCTAGATGCACCTCTCGCCGCCGCATCATAAGAACTTGTCCGCACAGTTCAACATCTATGCGCATCCAGTCCGTACGCAGTACACGGACGTGTTGCACGGATGAAAGGTCGTGGAATGTGTGTCTTTTGCCAATTGGTAGATAGAATTTCAGCGGTCAACCCGGTGAGCGCAGCCAAGTAGACACACCGTCTGGTCAGACGCAGATCCGCTCTGCGCCCCTTGTGTGCACTGTCCTCTGGAACCCGTGTTTTCCACCATGCCTCTCCACGTCCCCCTGCGACACGCTCCCATTCGTTCCAAGTCGAAAGCTTTGGTCCATTGTTGCCTCCCCCACTGTGCCTTCGCGATCCCAAAGAGTCACTGACTCGTTGCTCGTTCTCGGTGCCGGCGAGGTTGGCAGAACTGGCATCCGGAGAGGTACCGATGAGAAAGGGATTGTGCACTCGTGAAACAGCTAGAGAGGAAAGGATCCGCGTCCGGTAAATCGACAACTCTCGTGCAAAACTATCAAACGACATACATGCGGGTGACACCTGTCCACTGCTCAAGAGCTCATCCTCATCTCCATTATCACTGCGTATGGGAGCTTAGAATGAGTCGGAAATTTGGCGATGGCAGAAACATACTGTGATAACACGAGAGCAGGAACTCCCAGACCCCGGAGCTCTGCGGCTTGATACACGTGCCCTGAAGATGAGGACTGCGTGGATAGCGGAATGGCGACAGAAGACCTTCGTCCCCCTGGTTTGGCGGGAGACGGACGGTCGACCAGTCTCCTGGGGCGGCTGATCCTGCGCATGTGCATATCAAGACGACGTTCGAATCAATAACAATATTCCAAGACTCACCCGGCCCACATCTCTAGTCGTTTCTGCACCTTTCCCGACCACGCTCCTCCAAAAGCCAATTCGTCGTCATACAGGTTCTTTGTCACGGGATCGTCCAGATCACTTGATGTAAGCCTATCCTTGTCTTTCTCCCGGCTCCTATCATCCTTCTCGCGTTCCACTCCCCGATAAACTGGCACCCTCCCTTCCGCACGTTCCCGCATCCTTGCGAGGACCTCAAGCTTGCCAGTCCACAGTGCTTTCAAGCTACCCCCAACCCGTTCCTTGTCGTCCACGCGTTCTTTGGAGCTTTCCCCGTCCTTACCTAGTTTCTCCCAGTCTCGCTCCTTATCCATATCCTTCTCCTTTTCACATTCCTTGTCGCGGCTCCGTGGCTCGCGACCGCTGATGATCTCGCGAACGAACGTACCCAAGTCAGTGGTTGGTACGAGGACAGACCCAGGCCCACCTCCCGACCCATTCGCACCGACTCGTCCTACTAGTCCCATGACGCGCCCTCCAAGCCATTTCCTCTCGTCATCCGTTGCCTCGGAATCGGACGTCAAATCCAGTTTCGACAAGATAACACGGTGAACCTTCCGAGAATCCGAATGTCGGAGTTTGGTATCGTGTTGAGACAGCGATGACTTGTGCAACGCAAGGGTGAGGTAGGTAATAGTTGTATGCGCCGTTGTCAAAGCAGGGTTGAGGGTGTTATTCGAAATATGCGTCACAAAGGGGCTGCTCATCGAGGGAGAATTCATCGCTGGAGTGATTGGCTGGGGTATGACAGGTGACGTGCCCACCGATGCGTTCCCGCTTCCAGGGGATGCGATCGAGCTTGCGCTCCCTGATTGGACGGAGGTAATTACAGCGGGAAGCGTTTGTGTGCTGCCATTACTCGCCACAATCCGGGAGTGTACCCACGATGATAACACATATAAGAACTCGTGTGGATGAAGAAAGGGGTCCTTGGTGATGGCTGGTGCCCAAGTCGCAAGCTTGTTGCGCGTCGAGAGAACAAATGATAAAAGTGCGGCAACCACACTGGGATCTGCGATGCGTTCTGTCGACTGGACCCCATCTACTTTGGCACGATGCACACTAAGCCTACGCAGGTAGGAACTCACCTCAGAGCCAATCAAGCTATCGCCGATCTCGGCCCCCCATCTACGTAACCCATCAACGGTGACATCACACAGTAATCCGTCAAAGGTTGTTGCCGCGGTGTACTGAGGCGGCAAGGGGAACATGCCGCAAATCGCAAGTGCTGCCTGTAGGAGTCTGACCAATTCAAGCACATAAGTCGTAAAGTGTGGATGCCGCGAAGGTCCCTGTGTGATAGCGGCACCAGCCTGCGATACATTTGGATGGGTGAGGCCAACAGCATTCATAGGGTGAGATGGCGAAGAAGGGGGTGTTGAAGCTTCTGGGACAGCAGGCGAAAGCATGGTCATTGGTTGCGAATATGTTCGTGTGTGGGTGCGAGAGTGCGACTTGGATCGAAAGGCACCAGCGGGTGGTGGTGCATCAGAAAGGAGATAGGTTGATTTGAAACGATCCTTCGTTGTGTCGCTGTATAGAAGCTTTGGCCGAGCATATTCACGAAATAAGGACACACAGGTACCTTGGTTCTTCAAGGGTGACCGCACTTCGACCGCTACAGCCCATGCGAAGTAGACTGATATTCGAATAGAGCCTTTCTTGTGCAGCGAGGAAATCACCGCCAGGAATGTGCACGATAGTGTAGTCCGAGCGGAAGTGAGCGAGGGAAGTCACCATGAGCGTACCCTGTGGTGTCTATTCACGCATGAGCACGCGCGATACGGAAGGGTACCTGTGAAATTCTCACTTCTCTTGGTCGTGCACCGTTCTGTTTGCGAAGATGTTGTAAAGCCGCCTTGAACTCGACCTCGGCCTCTACAGATGTCATGCTTGAGACAGGACTGAGCGCGGTGACAACGATCTGGTGCAAGCGTTCGTCAAGCACGAGATGAACTGTGGTTAGTGCTGAGACGCGCCTTATGGGAGGGGTCGCCCGTGTATACTGTCAGTACGGTCACAGGTCGAGTACGCTCTACAATCCTGAGGCCAGGTGGACGACTAGTCATGTACACGAGTGCATACACTCACCACTTCTCAACGGCATACACCTGATAACCTACAAGTTCCATTCGCTCCGTGACGATCTCGAGCCTATATTTTCCCCCAATCCAGCGTTCTCCGTCCGCGACCTCCGCCTGTTCGGCATTCCATATCCCCGGTAAAGGTGCAGGTCCGGACTTGTCCACGGAAGCAGTTGTCGAGCCCGAGCGGGAACGGACACCAGATAATCGACCGGTGTTAGATTTCGCGCGGGGTGAGCGTGTCGGTGGGAGTGAAGGCAGCAGCGAAGGCAAGGGCGCTGTGTACGGTGTCGGTGACCGAACCGTTGGCATTAGCAGGCGCAGTGGGGAACCATGACCGACAGTCTGCCTCGCCATCGCAGTAGCCTGGGACAACGATCCCGATGGAATGGTTAACGTGACAAATGATGTGACTTAATCACGCCGAGTAGACAGCAACAAATACAAAAAAAAATTAAAAGAAAAAGAAAAGGGACAGATGATGTAGTGTGCAATGCCAGAAATGGAAATACAATTAGATCAGAGAGTTGATGACAGTGTAATAGACTAATTGTGTCCGCAGAAAGTAAGGGGCTATGGGTTGCACGGTCATAGCACGGTGCAGCCACTCGTGAACCACCTGAGGTGCGTTAATGGCATTCGCCAGGAAACAGTGCAAGAGAACTGACCAATTGCTATTCAGTTGCTCGATCCAGCCCACCACCATCCTCAACCTCAGACGCGCACTTTTCACGGGCAGAAGCTTTGCTTTCTCGTGTTCATCTATGGGGAGAACCATTGCCATCCAGAATGAAAACGCGGCAGGGTCGGTGTCGGGAGGCTGCGGTCCATAAGTGTAGTTTAGTCGTTGGACCACCCAAGGTGCGGTCCCCGCACGTAGCTGGCTCAAAAATGCGTGACATGTTTCCATCAGGGCTGCTGTAGACAGAAATTGGTGAGAATTTGAATCGCGAGGTAAAATGGGCGAGGGAAGAAGTGAAACGCGAGGCGCTATCCGAGTGAGTAAGGGTAGCGAAGGAGGTCGAATATCGACGGGTGCAGCATCGGAGGTTGAAGCGGTGCCCTCGTCATCTTGGGCTGCCCATTCCGCGAGATCGTCGTCGTAGTCGTCGATTCGCTCTACCCTGCCGATCATATAACCGTCAAGTGAGCCTTGCTCTAGTACCCGGAAACGATGTGTTCCCCACGTTTCTACCATACTACGGCCGTCTGCGCACATCTGAACGCTCCTGATTTCGAGCATGGTACCAAATTCTGAGCCTGCATTTGGACCATGACCGGCGATGGGGGCGGCGCGAGGGGGCACGATCATTCCAAAAGTAGGGGAGGGCTTCTCGAGACAACGGCGAAGCATCAAGCGGTAGCGGGGCTCGAAAAAGTGGAGGAGGGTTGGCATTCCAGGAAAAGAGAGTTGACAAACAAAAATGGGGGTGTCCAAGCGAGCATCACGTTGTTCACGCTCCATTGCCTCTCTGCGACTGGAATAAGCATCAGGAAAGGCTCTGAGGACTGAGGGATGAAGGTGAGCAAGGACGCAACAGCGATGTGAGAAGGAACTCACGGAGGGAAAGGACGATCTTGTTATGGGGATGCTCCTGAAAGTAGGCGAAACTAGGCAACTCTCGACGACAAACCGGACAGAGCATGCTGTGGTCGAGGGAACGTTGGAGACATTGGGAACAAAAAGTCTACAATGGGATGAGATCCGGGGTGAAGGAGGGGACTGGAAGACGCACATGCTGGCAGGGGGTAGTGACCGGCTGGTAGAGTAACATGAAGCAGATTTCACAGGCAAGTTCAGCGAAGAGGGATTTCTCGAAGTCGTAGAGGGGGGACGTGGCCGAATCTGGGTCGTCGGGGTGTGGGTTAGGATCGGACGTTCGGGGGAGGTAGTGGTCATCAGGATCAGAGTCGTCATCGGAGTTACCGAACGGGTCAGAAGAAGGAGCGGATGGTTCAGCACGGAGGAGGTCGATGATATTGTTTACCCTGACATCGGGAACGGGATTGGAGATGTCTGAGGGGAGGTCCTGAGTAGCGAGGGGTGCAGGAAAGAATGCGACGCGGGACGAGGGGGGTATGTTTGGGGTGAAGGACTGGTGCTGGGACGAGCAGGTAGGGATGGGGCAGAGGGTGGAACGGACATGGCTGGCGCATATGGTATGTCCACAGCGGAGGGTTGTGGGAGTGACGAGGATGGATGCGGGGGGACAAAGGGGACAGTGGAAGACGGGGATGAGGTCACAGGGGGAGGGGAACATGCGGGAGGGTGAGAAGGAAGGGAGAGGGGAAGGGGTATTAGTAGGATATGGGTACGACGGCGGGGATGAATCAGACACGCGCGCAGACAGCGAACGGGCGAGTACACGAACGCACACGCACGACGTCGGCGGGGGATACATCTTAGCGTCGCCAACAACGAGTAGCTCATCTCGATCTGTTCCCCCGATCGAACTAGTCCATCACGTGTCGTTTTCATTTCAAAAAGAAAGAAGGAAAAAAAAAAAATTATAATATATCATACACACGGCGAGCAGTAACATACTATCTACTACTAGTACCCTACAGGTTTGACACATTTGTGATCGGCCATGAGCTATTCATTGACATCATTGGCATCAGTATCGGCCCTCGCCACTGATTATGCAACTCACTACTCCGTCGTGGCCCGCTTGTACCCGTACCGCTCGATGAATTCATCTAGCTTCGCAGGCCCACGTGAGCCATATGGATAGGGCAGCGGCTGCGGCTGTTCACCATCCCGCCCCTCAATCCAATGCAAGATCGGTGTGAAGATCTGTCCCTCTTCGTCAACCCACAACCACACTTCACTTCCCACACCACACTCACCTTCCAGGCCACGTCCAGCTCGTCGTCTCTCACAAAGTTCGAGTGATCGCCCTTGAGTGCATCCAGAATAAGCGCCTCGTACGCCTCTGGAATCTTCGAGTCTGTGAACCGCCTCTTGTACGTCAAATCCATTTCCGTCGGTATCGCCCGGAACGAGTACCCAGGCGTCTTCGTGTTCAGCTTCAGGTAAACCGCCTCCGATGGCTGGATCCGTACCACCAACTCGTTCCGTGAAATGTCTGCAAAGATACCTTCTGTCACATCCTTAAACTGCACTCGGATCTCCACCTTGGCCTCGTTGAGTGCTGCATTCCCATACCAAGTCACTCATCGATAATATCCCTTGCGCAGTCCCACATACCTTTCCCTGCCTTCATGATGAACGGCACACCGTCCCACCTTGGGTTCTTGATCCAAAGCACCGTCGCCGCGAACGTAGGGCATACGGAGTTCTTCGGCACCGTGTCGTCATCCAGGTACCCCGGCTTCCCGTTTGCCGCAACATATTGCCCCAGAAGCGTGTCTTCGCGTTTGATAGGTGGGATCGCACGGAGCACCTTGACCTATCACACACGTGGGATCAGAACAGCCGGCCATGACGTGGGTGGCACAGCATACCTTTTCGTCCCGAATATCCTCCGCGCTGAATGACACCGGCCGCTCCATCGTCAAAATGCTCAGAACCTGCAACAAATCTGTGACACGCATGCGTCAGTGCGTGTACCCGAATCTCACACGTACACTCACGGTTCTGCTGGATGTCTCGAATGATTCCAAATTCGTCAAAGTACCCGCCACGACCTTCAGTACCAAACGGCTCCTTGAACGTGATCTGGACGTTGCTGATCGAGTTTCTGTCCCATGCAGCATTCATGGCAACGTTGCCAAACCGCAGGACAAGCAAGTTTTTGACCATCTCCTTGCCCAGATAGTGGTCAATTCGATAGGTTTCGTCCTCCTTCCACGACTGCTTGAGTGCACCGAGAAGGCTCCGACATGATTCGAGGTCCTTTCCAAATGGTTTCTCGACGATGATGCGGTTAATACCCTTTGCGGAGTAGCAGCAGTTTTTGATGTTCTTTGCGACAGGGATGAAGACAGAAGGGGGAAGCGCGAGATAGAAGACACGATTGACTTCGCGGGTTACGTACGATTTTTCGATTTCCTCAAGGTGCTTGGTCAGATTGACGAAGGACTCGGTGTCCTCGTAGCTGCCGGCGACATAGGTGGAGAGCTTCTTGAACTCGTCGAGCTTGGCTGCGATGGTGGGATCGTTATCCGGGACCTTGATGTAAGAGGTGATACGTTTTTTGTACTCCTCGGTGTCCATTTTTGTGCGAGCGTAGCCGACGATGTGGACATCCCTGGGGAGGTAGCCGATGCGATAAAGACCAAACAAGGCTGGATATGTCTACGAAGCACGTGAATAAGGCGAGAAGAAGAAGAGAAGGAGATAGCAAACCTTTTTCTTTGCCAAATCGCCGGATGCGCCGAAGACTTGAAAGGACGATGGAGATGAGAACGATGGTAATGTTCTAGATAAAGATAAGACAGGGGCATACCGACGATGACGGTGTTATCTCTGAGAGCGTCGCCGCTGGTCTCCATGGAGGGAATTGTGCCAGAGCGAGTGCGAGATTGTTGTGCAGACATTGTGAGGAGAAATGGTAACTAGCTAAGATGAGCGAGAGTGAGACGTTTTAATGGCCCCAGACGTGAGAGCGAGTGTGTGATCGTGTTGATTGATTCTCGGTCAGCAGCCAACTCTTTCCGGAAATAACTTAATAACCCCATCAGCCACTTCCATGTCCGCATCAGACCCAACTATAAGCCACTTTCAGGACCTCGTCTCTCCAGCCTACGCTAACGCAGATCCTACCTCCTTCCACATACGCGCCAGTTCACTCCTAGCCCGTCTCAAGGCCCTCAACAGATCCGCCAATGCAGCTACCCGCACCCACAAGCAGGCTACTGCAGATGCTAGGCAGGAAATGGATCAGACACACCTCGGTCTTCAGAACCTCCTCTATGAAAAACGCCATCTCGAGCGCGAGATAGACAAGTGTCGCCAGTTTGCGTATGTGCTTTCTTTCTCCGCCGGCTGCTAACAGCTCACTCGATTCATGTAGCTCCATTTACCAGGACGTTCCCTTTCACTCTCTCCCAGAGTTCCAGGAGCTCGCACCGCCGGAGGCCCGCACCCCGGATGTTTTTGAGAACCAACACCAGCTCATGCTCAACCGCCTCAGCTTCGAGCTTGCGGAACGACAGAGGTAACGACCCAGTCCGTTCGTTTGTGGAGCCTCTCGTCATCCTTTCGTCAGGCTCGATCTACGGCGCAAAGAACTTGTGGTCCGAAAAGAAGAACTTCTCAAGCAGAGCAAGATCAAGCTCGCGACCGTGGAAAGCGTCAAGCTACAGATAGACACGCTAATGAAGGCGCGTTCTTTCCCTTCTTTTTGTGTCCGTTCGTACTCATGGTTCCTTGACTTCTCAGGCTGCTGCAGATATTCAGAAAAAGGTCGATGAGCTGGTCCCACCGCTTGTATCACCATCCGTCTCCACGACTCCGGCGCCCAGCTAGGTCACCGTGTCAATGGATGCGTCAGCAATTTCTAGGCAATTTCGGCTGTCTTGTTGTCTACATACGTCTCGCACCCCCCCTTATAACCTCGGCTGTCGAACACAGACACCTCCGATCAAAACGACGTGGCAGGTACTGCTTGTCAAAAAAATTCCCTAGATAACGGTACAACGAAATACGAGGGTGCGATAGTTTCCGCGCGTATGTAATGTCACGGTGATATTACCAAGAAGCAGGCGAGATAAATGCATCCGAGCAAAGGGGTATCCTCCTGAACGCTCAAAGAAGCGTCACAGGATGTTTCTGAAAACGCGATAGCAGTGCACACAAGGTCAGATGAAACGAAACACGAGTCGTTTACAGTTGTGGTGTCTCAGGTGTATAAATGTGGACGGGATGGAATGTAGGTCATCAGGAGTCACCAGCTTGCTCTCCCTCGCTGATGCTGCCAACATCGCTCATTTCTTCGTCTTCATCCTCCTTGTTATCTGTCGCGTCAATTGCATCCTTGGTTGCGAACCGCTGTACATATTCTACGCGGGAAGACGAGACTAAGCACTGTAATTCACCTTTGGGCAACGCTGCTTACCTTTAACTTTAGCTTCGTACTCCTTCGGGTGTCGCATCATCAGTGCCGCTGCCTCCCCGTTAAGGGGATCATTAGGATTTGGGTAGCGGAGAAGCTGCGGCAAAAACACTTCAAAGATATTGATCATATCTTGACCACACTGAGTCACACGTCATATCAATAACCGCACACGTACCAAACATGGGCGACCAAGTTTGGTTGATGACGTCCAGACACACTGAGCCACTCCTGTTCACGTTTGGGTTGATCAGTACTGCCAATGACCCCACGGACGATTAGCTACTCACAGTTCATCGATGTTAGGGTGAAAGATCTTGTTCATAAATCCAATACTGGGTGATTTGTATGGATAATCGGCTTGTAGCTCGACGTGTATCTTCCATATTCCGCCAGCGAACGGTGCTGAAAGACGCGATAATGAGCATGAGTCGGTAGGACACGACGTGACCCACTTTCTGGTGGTCCATGGAAACGCACGTAGAACTCGCGCATGTTATCGTTTACGAGTGTGACCTCGTAATCCGACATCAATCTGCAGGAGAAGGGTGAACTGAGAGAACAGGGGATGGGAAGGGAGGAGCACTTGCAGCTTCATGACATCAGTTTCGATACGGCGCTTCGTCGAGTGTTTCAAAGGCATGTTAGTCCAGGCTTGTATATGAGTAAACGGGGGTGTACTTATCATATTAACTGGTTGGGTTGATGGATAACGTTCAAGTAGAGCTCTTAAAGATACTGAGTGACGACCTATCGGCTGACGAGATTCTCAGACGCGGCACTGCGCCGGAACGCTCCTTTTCCGGTTACGACCGACCGGAAATTTACCTGATTCTGAACAAACAACATCTATTTTTGTACTCAACAAGCGTCGACGATAAAGTACAGGATATATATACGCAAGAACAAGAAAATGAAAAGTATTTCATGAGCCCAACCAACCGAGGTGGACTATTTCGTTGGGGACAGCGTGAACAGTCAGGTCATCAATAGAAAGCCCATTCCTCCGAGACGCAGTATTCGTCATACGGGTTGCACGGGTAATCCCTGCGGTAGCCGGTCTTGGGGCGTCCATAGGCAGCAGCGTTGCGCTCAGCAACAGGCGCATTGTGCGTGGCAGGTGCTCGCCGGCCCCCGGCGCCGACCACGTTGCTCTCCGCAGTCCCACTACTCGCGGAGAAAAGGTGGCGAGGATGCGCCAAATCAACATCAATACTAGACTGATTGTATGCCCGCATAGCCAGAAGCAAGGCTTTTTAACCATCACTCCCATCAGATCATAAGAATGGGGAGTCGAGTAAACGGGCATACCGAGCCAGAATGCGCCAAACGCTGCGATTAGAACAAGGTGTTCCTGGTCCCGCGAGAGCACACGCCCTTCAGTGCGATGATGCTGTACCACCCTGTAACGTTCATTGGTCGTGCCATTCCTCTCGTAAACATCCGGGTATAACTCACAGGAATATGAGAGCCCCGATTGCTAGGACCGTCACCGATGTTTGCGTCAGGTGGACGACATCTGAAATACGAAAGCCTCGGTTGGGTGTTTCAACAAATTGGAAAATGGAAACTTGCGAATGGACTGAGGCAGCATTTTCATAATGAAATGTCCCATCACTAAGGCAAGGATCACTGGTCACGGTGTCCGGTGAGCGTCACTTGCATTGATCTTGCGACCAACGTACCTTTTATGACATGTCTGAACGGATGATCGGTGAACAGCGCCATCTTGTTCAAAGGTGGGGTTACAAGTACAACAAGGAACTGGATAAGGGATGGGTGGGAATTCAACGAGATTAATCCCAGCTCGTTTTCTGACCTCTGACACGAGGCATCCAAATATATTACAGTACTCGGCTGCGTCGAATGTAACTATAAACATCTATTGTATGTACTTATAGACCTGAATCAAGTGTTTCTCCACAGAATGGATCGTAACATGTCATTATCATCAAGCATCACTGTCAACCAAGCCCACTTTGATGGGTGAGACTGTATTTTGAAACTTGGGTATCTGTCATAGCGGCGTCCCGGTAGTTCGAGCAACGCGAACTGATCTAGGAAAGCGTTCAGACAGGCGATACCACGCCGGGAACTTGGGTGATCACGGGGCGTGCACCGTTAACACCTGGCTGGATGACAACCGAATGACCAGGCACCTGTTGCACATAGCTTCCACCGGCTGGATAGGGTACTCCATAGGGTTGCGGATAAGCATAAGGAGAACGAGGGTACACTGCTTCCGTTGGGTAAGCTGGCCATTCGCCAAACCAGCCGAGTTGTGAGATGTGTTCCTGCCACGCATAAACCCTATAACACAAATAGTTAGCTACCATAAGTTTAGCAACGAGATCGAAATAAAAATACCGGCCAAGAGCCACCGCACGCGTCGTAAGGGTGATCACGATTATAAAGAAGAGCGCAACTATGATGGTGTGCCGATTATCAGAATATGGTAGTCGAATCAACGGATACGTACACATCACGAAGATACACCATGAAAGTGCTTCAATCACCTTCATTTCATAGCAGTAGGTTTGCGCAGACACTGTTTTTCCATTGGATGAATTTCTGCGCATATCAACTAAAGCTTACTTGTTCCATTCTTCGTTGGTTGTTGTTGACCGGCTAACGAATAGCACTGGACATAACCGATAATGTCACTGTAATCTCTCCGTCAAGATGCTCATCGCCATCCATGGAGAGCAGACTCACGCGGACCAAGCACCCATAGCTTTTTGAGTCAAAGCGAACGCCCCGTGAGTTAAATTGAGCGAAAAAAAGCATAAAAATAATTGACTCACTCAACCATAGGACCCCTAGGCAAAAGTGTACAGGGACCTCGACGATGGGTTGCGCGAATTGTAACAGTAGAAGGAAAATAAATATTGTCGTTGATGGTGCGACAAGTGAGAAAATGGTGAAGTCATCTAGTGGAGCGAATGTGTTGGAAAAGGATCAAGGTAAACGGAGATGAGCCTACGGTTGATATTCGGCAAGAAATACTGTGCAAAATTGGCTGATAAGCCGAGCACAATTCCGGAGAGAGAGAACACGAAAACTGGCCGCGATGTAAAACCTCCAAACCGCACGATATTGCAATAAGGCACGTACTGTAGCTTATGAGCCTTAGATTGGCGAAAAGGAGAGTCATCTCGAAGAAACTTGTCAGAAATGTTCAAGACGTTCGTGTACAGTTGTTAGGATGGGGTGCTACAGTGGGAAACTACACAAGACACCTGGGAATTGTCGGAACTCAAGTACTCGTATTTGAGTTCGTGTCGAACCACATTTACTTCGACGTCCAATCACGGAGTTTGAACGGAACCACTGAATTGCCAAAGGGTTGCTTTCCCGGTCTTCCGTGAGTAGCAACACCCGCTTCTAGTCAGGTCAAAATTTCTACAACTACTTACATCTCCTCAACACGTCAACGTGAATTACCGTACATGCATACATACACAATTTCCTACCAGTCACTATCCTCGTTGAGCATAACAGTTCGAGTCTGGTCTAGCCAAAACAATTCTGGAAGATTCGAATATGAATATCAAGTTCATCTCCGTCACCCCCGGGGTGATGCACTCCGCTTGTAATTGTCCCTGGTGTGTGCTCGGACGGGAGCTGCATGCCAGTTAGGATAGCGTGAATCCTTCCGGCCTGATCCATCTTTCCACAGCTCAGGCTCGGTTTTCTCGCTAGCGTAGGCTCCGCCTCTCGAACGCGCGCTGATCGGTGCAGGAAGCTTGGACATCTTCGATCTTGGGCCGAACCAAGGATAGGTTGTGACCGGCACATACCACACATTACGGTTCACCCGATAGTAGTGCTTCAAGGCCATTCCGAGGAGGAAAAGAAGGAAACCCCAAACTGTTATTGCAAGGTTAGAAAAAGCAGAAAGTATACATGGACGACTTGCCAAGGATGACATTGAACAGCGAGAAAGCTTCCAGAACACGGTATTGTGCTTGATAGGCTTCCGTAGAGACTAACACGTCTGGTTAGTACGTGTATGGTATCCAAAAAAAAGGCAAGAACGTACATCCAGCTACATTGACTACCTCTGAGCCGTCTAGGGACGAATAGCACTCGACGTCCGCATTCTCCGAGTCAGAACTGGCAAGAAACGCGCCAAGAGCTATATATATGTGAGAACTCAATACAACATGATGAGGTTGAGACACACCAAGCCAGAAGGTTCCTAACAAACCTAGGCATCCTAGTTCTATTCTAGTGGAAATAGGGTTACGGTCACGAAGAGCACTGCAGATAAGACTATTGAAGGTGTAGGCCGGTCAGACCTAATGGTAGGCACAAGATCAATATTTGGAATTACTGACAGAACGAGGAGGACCAGTAAACTCGCAGCGCAGACGAATATTGCGAAGGGGACAAATCGGGCTGAATAGTAGATTAACAACGGCAAATATCGAACAAAACATACATACTGAGATCAGTAATGATAAGTAGACTCTGGAAGTGGGCTGCGATAGCTAGACAGATTATGGTCCAAGCCAAAACCACGGCTGATGGGGGTAGAGTTTGATCACAATAGCAGGTGTAAGTTTTGGGCAGAAATACCGTAGAGACTTGCTCGAATGATATTAAACTTGGAGGGCATTGCTGACCTTGTAAAGACGGATGAAATAGAGAGAATGGAGAGTCGTTTGCGGTGGGACGTCTGGCGTACCCGTAAAGACTGTTGACGAGAGGGACGAGACGGCTGATACTGGCAATGAAGGGGAGTGGAATGTGATGGCTTCATCCTGAAGCAGAAACTATTTCAAGCGGACAGCACGCGGCAAGGGGGTGTTGCAAAGATCTTGAAACGGCGTGGCGAGCAGCGTGTATGAGCGTTGGACAAGTGGATGACTACGAACGAGCGGGAACACGAGTTTCTGCCGTAGCCCCGCTCAAAAAGAGCGCACGCCGCACGGATCCAAGTGCTTGAAGCTGTGCTTGCCACTCCAGGAAATTTTCGAGCGTTTCATCGTGAAATTTTGGCGGTGTGCGGAGGTATCCGTTAATTTTGCCTCGAGGCGTTCATCCAGAACACGTGTCCTTTAACGTTATCCACCGCATCTTTAGCCGACCTTCCTAGTCCGGCATGCCAACCCCAAATCGGCGCTTTTGTTCTCTGAGAAAAGCAATCTTCGAGCATCAGGAATGGCGCAGCACATACGTAGAATGGACAAGAAGCCCGGAGCCGCGGGGATCGCGATTCCAATTGGAGTCTGGGAACAACGCAGCTTCTCTGAGTCACCGGGCAAGGACACGAGGAGGTCCGATCCCATAGAATGGAAAAACTCGACTTGCTGCTCTACGAAGCTGGCGTATCATATACATACATACATACTCATCACGTTCAATCAGTGAGGGGAAATAGGGTTTTTGGAATGCGGCTCGCGAGTCGGAAAGGCCAGCCGAGAAGGTAAGTTGAAAGGGGTCAGTGGGAGATCGCCACAAGACGTTTGAAGGTATACTCTGTACGTACTCATTTTTCTCAATGTCGTGCTCACCTCATTTCGTTGAAAGAATGGGCGCCGCGGCTACGATGTTGCCACGGTGAAAACGTCAACCACAAGGTTCTCCGTCGTGGACTTCAGAGACCGCTCTTCAAACTGCGCTATCACTACCTCAAAACTATCTGGTCAATGATTCCAGATAAGATCTTGTCTGGGAAGAGAAGAATGCCTTCGCGTTGTCCTCCTGGGCCACTCTGGGACCAGACAAAGATCGGATATCTCGAGGTGAGGTCAGCATCCAGAGTTAACCCTGACCTGGATGTTGCCCCCAGGCAACCTCCACAGCGTGCGCATCAACCCGGTTCTCAACAAATCTGTCCCTCCGGTTTCAACAAAGCCGGACCTCGATGTCGACAGGGTGTTGCCGGCCACGGTCTGAAGACGGACTCTCCCACATCCTTCCCCTTCCCTGCCCATCTGCAATAGGTGAATGGCCATTCATTTTTTCATTCTGCTTCCTTTGAATCCTTTCTCTCCACGCTTTCGGCCGCGGCCCGCACAACCGTCTTTACCGATCTTCACTGTATCTGCCGACTTGACTTTTGCTTTTTTTCTTTTTTTTAATCCGGTCCTTTATTCTCACTAGTCCCTACTGCATGTATTTGCGTGCCTGTTTATTCCGAATGCGCAGCATTTGTGATATTCCGGACCCTCCCTCAGACGGCTTTCGACCCCTTCGCATGGCGGTGCTACCAATTTATGTGCTTAATCTTCCCATCATCCGTACAGTACATACATGGCTGTCAGCCTGAGCGGGCTCGTTTTTGCGGTCATGTCATGTCCTGTTCTCGTTGACCATTCGTTGACCAGCCGTTACCCCTTTACTGTTTGGCCAGACAAAGACAAAGACAAACTTTGGTAATGCCACCGCTAGTACTGGCACCACTCTTTCCGTATGTCACGCGAGGAGGCTTAGCCCTAGGCTTCGTCGTGTCCTCTTCAGTAAGCGTCATTGTTTGGTCAACTCGCCACCGGTACTCAACGGCAACAGCAACCTACTAATGGTCAATCTACGACTGACACTCGACAACAGTCCGTGACACCCTTGTTTGGCCAGCCAGTGATGGAACCCAACCAGCGACTGGAACGTCGCTCGCAGTCTGGTGACCGCTCATTAGCGTCTCTGTTCGACCAAATTGCAACCGGCTCTCAGCAAAGCATGAGTGCGTTCGAGCAACCAACGACTAGAACGCAGCAGCAGTCCTCTCTCCCAGGGACGACGCAACTATCCCCAAATGCGCTTAGAACGCATTGTTTGACCCAGCCGAGTGCTACTGCGATGCAAACGATGAATCTTTTCGGTTTCGCCACTCAGACAACACAAGCACAAGTCTGTTTGGAATGCCAGCAACGAATTTTGGCGCTAACACAACCAGCACGTTGCTTGGTGTCCAATGACAACTATCATGAGGTTCAGCATTCAGACACTACGTTAGAACCTGACTAACGCTTCTTCTCGTCAGTGTACAGTATCATCCATTCAACCCATAGGGCGTGTTATGCCCTCAAAGACCACGGAATCTAACGATCCACCTCGGGAGATGAAAAAGACATTTGGGACTTGGAGTAAGTGATCGTCTATTGCACGATGGGACCTTCCCTTGTCTTTGAGGTCATGTGCAAATATGTAACAACCTGGAGCAACGAAAACTCGTCCAAGGATCTGCCAAGGACCAGAATGTCGTTCATAAGATGCACAAAGTGGGACTATTTCTTGTCATTCTGGTGGACGGACCTGACCGTGTTACCAGCGTTGTCACAACCGCACAACCCGATGCACTCTTCACAAAGGATCTCAAAGAGAAAACAGAACAAACCGACCGAGATATGATCGTCGCAACCCGTGTAGTCGATGGATTCAGAAACCCTCAGCAACACCGAATTCACCTCAAAATGACGCATCATTCCCACTAGAGTACGTTGTTGCGTACCGGAGTTCTCTGATGACTGTTGGACAGATTCTTTACGTGCATGACGAAAACCATGCCGGAAGCGGTTGCAATGGTATAAGAACACGATTAAGGTGTGTGCCCTTTCTACTCGCTAAACATTGGTCCAGAGTCGAGCACAAGTTATCCTCCGCTGCTGTGCGAGCTCAGCAAACTTGCAACTCCACACGGCAGTCCATACCGCTTTGACTCTGTACTTGTCGACTCCCTTCTCCATCTTACATACCCAGCATTCTACCCTCGTGTCTCGTGGCCAGGACGGCCGCCGTGGACACAGATTTATAAAAAAAATATCAAGACACTGTCTCATTTTTTGGAGTGAAAGACGGGAGTGTGAGATATCCTTCTAACGACCTCGATCGGGTGACTGGAGGTGAATTCGGAATGGAGTCATTGTACATGACATGAGATTCGCGCAACGGGATATTGGTTTCTGGTACTCCTGCTTATCACATAACCAGAGGCTCCGTGCAATAGAGTGACAAGGGGCGCAGCTCGCAATGTAAGCTGTATACCTCCGTGTTGCGTTAGCCCGGTCGACTTCCATATATGTGTATGACGTGTCCTCAGTGACAAAATCTTGAAAATAGAATAAAGGTTCATGGGTCCGCTGGCGCAGACAAATCATCGGGATTTGCCAGAATTGACAAAGGCGATTGGAAGGAGGTATTTAGGTTATAGGTTGATGGCATATTCTGAGTTTGTCACTAAATTTATGATCAGGTCGTGTACTCCAAGTTCATGTTCGAGCTAGCGTCAATGGTCAGCACATCATCACAGGGTATGGGTATGACGAACTTCAAACTTCATCTGTAGATCTTCTCTGGCTGCTGAGGAGTTGAATATAGCGTCAATCTCCTCTAGTGAGATATTTGCTGTCTCAGGCACAACACGGCTCGACCAAAGGAAACCTAGAAAGCATGCGCAAGCGAAGGTCATGAATGTAGTGCTAGACAGAGGTTAGATAGTGTTCATTAACATCGTGCAGAATATAGGACGAAGAAAAAGGACTGGAGACTTGCACTGAGGAGATATCTATCATCGCAGGTGTAATAAGACCAATGAAGACTAATACCAGATTGTCAGCATGATTGGACTAATTCAGTAGCATGAAAAAGAATCCGGACATACAGTTATTGATCCAGTTCGAAGCTGTTGACAAAGCGACACCTCTACTCCGCATTGACAATGGGAAGACCTCATTTGGAAGGACCCATCCAATTGGACCGAAGCTCATTCCATATGCCGCGGTGAAAGTGTAGATGCATCTATTCAATCCATCACAGCATGTCAGAGTGTTGCATTGTGATGTATGATACGTACGTTACCGCCAGCCATGCAGCACCAGGATGCGAAGGCCAATTATCTTCATAACAGAAAATCTTGTGATCTTCATTCAGTAATCGTTCAAGCAGTAGAGGTTTGGTTTGGTACCAATATGGCAATCAGACAGTGGGAGACGAACATGACGGCACTGCCCCCTGAAGAACAGCTTGTAAGGCGATTGAACTTGAGGGTGTGTATTTTGACTACCTTTCAAAAGAGGCTTCCGTCCTGCGAACGATAAGTCGAAAGCCAACTGGATAGTACGAGTAATTACTTACCCCATCGATCAAGATACAATATGACGGGTATAACAGCAATAGCCTGGACTATCCCAACCCCACCAGCGACAAGAAGGGTGACCTCCTCCCCGGTCATCCCAATATTCTTTACTAGAGTGGGACCATAATACAATAGAGCATTGATTCCACTCCACTCTGCCACCGTGTAAATATAACACTAAGGAAACGAGTTCTGACCACATACGCTGGAAGAACATCATCATTACGCCAATGAGTGTCCGAGCGAGAAACTTTGAATGAAATAACTCGCTCCAGCCACTCAAGACGCCATCATCCTTGGTACCTGCACCGCGTTGGGCGAGCGTGGCATTTACTCGCATTTCCAGTAATTCAAGCTAAAGGCCGACCATAAATTTAGCACTGTTCGTAAGAGTGTAAGATACCTGGATGAGAGGGTCGCGAGTAGCTTCCTCGGGGGTTCGAAGGCGGAGTTTTGCAAGCGAGTCCACAGCATCATCTAACCGTTCGTTCAAGACGAGGAAGCGTGGGGATGGTGGCAGAAGGAAGCATCCGAGACAAAGTAATACTCCAGGTACAAATTGAAGTGCAAGGGGAATCCGCCATGACGCGGAGCTTGGAACTGTCGCCAGATCAGATTGAGACACACAATACACCTGGCACTCACGGTTACGGGTAAGGAACCCAATCCAGAATCCAAAGACGACTCCGAGAACGATGGTAAGTTGCTCGATAGCTAGAAGTGACCCCCGGAGCTCTGGGGCGCTTATCTCAGCCATGTAAAGCGGGGATAGCATACTCCTTGGAGTCAGCATTTCTGGCGTTGAACAAAACTAGGAAGTCACCTTAGTGCCCCTACACCAAATCCACCGATGGCTCTTCCGATAATTAACTCATTAAGGTCTCGAGCACCAGATTGCAATCCGGAGCCAAGGCAAAATATAACTTATGGTGTTTGTGAAGGAGAAAGATCAAAACTGATTCTAGACTCACCCGAGGCTAAAAATATAGAATGTCGTCTAGAATACTTGTCTGCAAGAATACCGGCTGAAAGAGCACCGAATAGAGCACCAAGCTCCAATACGGCGGCTAGAATGAAGGTTCGAAGGGTGTACGCGCTTTGGAGTGAGTGGGAACATACTCATCAGTCCCTTTTCCCAAGGTCCCACTGGCCACCGAGCCAGGAAGTCTCTCATGACGAGAACATTAGCAATGACACCTTGATCATATCCAAATGACAGGCCGCCTATGGACGCGAATATTGCACACCCGGCAGCGTAGTGGTTTTGCAGAAGACCAGTAACCCCACCTGGTCCGTAAGAGTAAGAATACGAATCTCCATTTACATGAATGGACAAGGATCCGCCGTGTGGAGTGTTGAGCACCAATCCACGTCGCTGTTCCAGTAAGGATTCGAGTGTTGAACCTTCCTCCAGGTCCGTTTGTTCCCCTCCACTTGATGTGAGGGGTTCGTAGTTTCCAGTCAGCGTCTTTTGCACAACGCAGTAAGTAAGAGTTCATATATCGCAGATCGAGTCTTACCATGGACAAGTGTGGTCTAAGATCTAAGTACCAACCAGACGCTAGTACTGCTCCCCACGCCAGCCTACTGCGCCATTTAATTCCGACTCCGCCGGATCCAGACCATCGACTCAGTACCATTCTGTCACCCCTCGATTGAATCTCATACAGAACACTTCTGAGCCGGTATCGAAAATTTGACGGAGATGGTGGGAGCAAACTACATGGGCGGGAAAAGGTCCGAATCTCGTGCAACTGCCGTCTCACATATAAAATTCATTTACATGTTAGAAATAACGCGCGCGCAAAGTCTAAAGATGTCATTGGACGTGCACAGAGGCGTCACTTTGGGAGACAGCGGCTGGCGTCTGCTCTGCGCGTGATGCAAGACAGCCATGTTCAACATCGAAATGCACAGGGACTGTCATCCGTTCTACCGCAGATCACGCTTGCACATGCGCGACATGAAGAGGCCGCAGACTCAAGCACCACTTCTGTGAAGGGAGTTATCGGCAGGGATCGATTGTATGCGCCAACGTTACCGGGCGATGCAGCGCGACGCAAAAAGCCGTCTCAGGTTCTGGGTGCGCTTGATACTTTGGACCGTGTGTATGAATTCTTCTTTGTCTTCTGGACGTTAACATTATCGCGGAAAGATGTGTCTATGCGAGCCGCCATTGAAGGTATCCTTCAGAAACCCAATCTCGTCGCAATCGATCCTTCAATGCGCAAAGAAACCGCATACACGGAACGTGTGCAGACCCCCGTGGTAGTCAAACCGCAGACGAATGTCCATCTCGACGCTGCGGTACAATGCTTGAATGGCATCAATTGTAATAGCACTCATGTTCTAATCCACAGGACCCAGACACTCGGATTGAAGTACAAGCTTCGACGCGTGTCTTTGACCCTTACCCTGAAGTCTTCGAACACGAACACGCGGGCCTTTATGGAATCAACCCAAATCTGAGATGTGGACCCACAAAGAGCGATACCTTTTCACCGCCAAATTCATCGTCCGGAGACCCTGAAGTAACATCCTGGGATACTCGCCGCGATAGGTCCAACACATCTTCAAACGCGTTTGATCCACTTCCATGGTCCCGGTCATTTCCCTTGCCTCCCGGTTCACAGTCGTCAGATGACTCAATACTCAACCTCGACACCTCCCCGTGCGATGCCGCTCGATTCGGACGACTGGATGCCCATTCTTCAAGAGAAGATAGCCCTTATATGGATGCATCAGAGTCGTCTAGTTTCCTGCCAGCATTTCGTCGGTCATCTTGGAGCTTTTCTAGCCAAGAAGGCTCAGCTGTGCGTGAAAGGCAATGGACAACCTCACCATTCATTGACTCGCCTGAGGAGGAAACCGAAGTGGAGCGAGTTCACGATTTCCCATCGACCGAAAGCGGCGATCACCGACATACGTTTCCGGATGAATATGGATGCGATGGCATTCGGCTCTCGATAGGTCCAGAAGTGACCGAAGGGAACATGCCAAGCGGCATCTCGGTCGATTTCCTGTCTGACCCTCATCCCTGGGAAACGATTGGCAGAATCTTGAAGCTGGTGTCTATCGAACCATCGACAACGCGATCTGTCAAATTCGATTTCACGAAGGACAGAGAGGGCGTGGGCTATGTCTCCGGGGAGTTGCGCGCCTATGGTGGACTGCATTCCCATGCCAATTCATTTGAAACGGGTGTTGATGCCAAGCCGACGGTCGACATTCATGCTGTGTCCATACTTGAGAGCGTGGCCTTGGGAGTACCGCACACAGATGACCGTAGGGCGATCGGTACCACCGATTTCCCGTGTGCCAGCAACTCAACATCGTCGCTGTTTAATGGGGTTGTCCCTTCTGCTGCTGGCGAGGTCGACGATGTTAGTCGTGTCCAGGCGCGGCAAGAGGCTTCGCCGACCCCAGCAGTCCGCGACGATGCGCATATGCGACCTTTGTTCCCCGTCGCTATTGCAGTCGAAACAAGCTCGGTGGCACCGGTTATCGATTTGACGTTCGCTGGGCCATGTCTCTTTGGTGATTCTGACTTAGAGGAAGACGGGTAACGATGCGCTTTCGGTCGTGCTTATGTGAGTTACTCCATATCCGTTCTGTAAGGCCTTGGCTATGGAATCTTATGCGTTTCATTTCTGAATGATCGGAAGTGTCGCTGTTGATGAAGTCGACAATTGGCGGAGAATGTGAGTAAGTACGTTATACATACACGACTCCCGCTGTCGAACTCGATTGAGTTGACACATGCAGCGTAGCCTATTGACACTCAGGTGCGACATGGTACTTACTCGGTTCCTTAATTTCCGATTCCACGTCTGAAAGCACTTCAATCATGGATCATGGTTCCCGCTTAGCAGATAGGCCACAACCTTTTGGGACCGGTTTCGTCCATATGAAGCTTGCCTGCTTTCTCTTGACACTGTAAAACTAGGAAGAACTGCGTGTTGTACGTGTAGATCCCTCAGGCTCTTCAAGTCCTCTGAGAAGGGGGGCGGCCCAATCTTTGTGCCATCTTAACACTTGCCATTCGGACGGGGTACCAACCATGCAACTCCATTGACAGATCTTAGCAAACGGTTAAACGGACCACTGAAGCCTACTGATATGATGATCCCGACCACCTACGACGGTGACGACAGCCACGGCTCATTGCCCTTGTGGTGAGTTCATCTCCTGCCCTCTATCACACGGGACGACAGGGACACCGAAGGTCCATGGAATCTTCCCACTGTCCCTATCCCTGTCACCCAGCGCAATAGTAAGTACACGCGGATCGTCCTCTTCAGGTTTTATATGCATCTTTGTTCCCACTGTGACTACCTGGCTGGTCCAACAACATCCGGCTTGCTGCCACCAGCCGTGTGGAAGCAGACAGGGAGGAGCAGACAGGGATAGGCACCTATCGGGTAAGGTTGCATTACTCCATTCACATCACTGCGAGTGTGTTCCGCTGATTGATCTCAGAGGCGGCTTTCACACAGCCTACATGATGAAGTTCCGTCAACCCTTGCAAAGTTTACCTTTGGTGGATCACTGACACAGGAACATTGGCTTTATAAATAGGTCGACGGGCACCGATCCCCATTGCATTGGATAATTCGCTGCCAATGAGGAATAGTGATAACGCAAGTTATTAAGTCAAGTGTACTGCGGATCTCAACTTTCGAGCCGGGCTCTAACAGGCACCAAGATGACAAGCTTGTTTCACGTTCCCTCGACGAGATGAGTGACTCGAGATTTGTGTCAGATTGTTTATTTAAAGGGCAGGCAAATATATCAGATTCGCCAATATGTACGAGACTCGGCGAATTTTTGCAATACAAGAAAATGATGGAAGTTGGATGCATGTCATCCTTGTTTGACAAGTTTCCAGGGCCTGCCTATTCGTAGCACGTCCTAGGTAAGGGTTCATGCGTCGTACAAGGTAGAAGTTCTTCGGTCTGAGGCTGGTGTCACAGGACCCTAATGATATCATTCACGTCTTTGACATACATGTACCATTAGAGCTTAGAGTTCGATTTGTCCCTGGACGTCCAGAATGTGGGGCAATGTACACACAGTGTCAATGTCGTTCCTGCAGGGGTGTTTCGCCACTGATGTAGTTCCTCATTGGCATGTAACTGTGTTTCGACCAAAGTACTCTCGGACAAGGGACACGCCATATCTATTATCTGACATGTAGGAAGAGAATGACCAGTCAACAAGACAGTGGGCTGAAACATCCTGTGGAGGTACGCTTGGCGAACGGGAGATTTAACGTCTGATCACGAGCGGGTGATAGACATGGGAATTTGCAAATGTCTACGGGCGAACGTGTAAGAGAATGGATTGGCACCCACATGATAACCGATACATCCCCTGATACGGCGGCGCAGGCCCATGTTGGCGACACAGTAGATCTTCAGTAGTACACCAGTATACTGACCGTGAGGCGGGTCACACGTTGACAGCGGGGGAAGTGCGAAGGAGTCGGGTTCCGTGCGGAATGGGAGAGGCCGGGGGCGATGCAGGGCATTGCCGGCGGTGATGAACTGGTTTGGCTACAGCCATGGTACTCTAGAAGTGGAAAGTGGGGGGGGGATAAAAGGGCAGGAACGAAAAAAGTAAAGAAAAGAAAAAAGAAATATATAGAAAAAATATCGAGATAATTAGTCCGTTGCCTTGACCACCGACCGTGCTCTAGTCCCTGCGATCTCGTCAACGCATCCTTGCCAGAATCTCTCAGTGCAGTTGTCTCCTTTTTTTTTCTTTTCTTTTTTTTCTTTTTTTTTGTTTTGGTCTACGGTGTAGTCCCTCATCCCTCGCTCGTATCCCCCCTCCCCTTTCACCGGCTGGTCCGCCTCTTCGCTGCGTCGGTCTCGTCCCCAGCTCAACACTCTCTTTCTTTTTCTCCTCCTCATATGGCTGCCGTAAATCTTCAGACAATCTCTTCAAACATCCCCTTTGATTTCTTGCCTCCCACCCACCCTCCTTCCCGCGCAAACTCGATCTCCTCCTCCTCCACCCATTCTCCCAGCTCCCGTCCACATTCTTCCCAGGACATCCTCCCTCGCATGCAGGCAAACATCCACACTCCCCAAGACGACCCATATCGTCTCAACACCTCTTACCTCCCTTCCGATCAAGTACGCCACTCTTCCCTCTATCCCCTCCCTTCCGCAGACTTGTCCCCTGGCCAATCTCCACCAAACAGCAATCTGACTAATCCCGCGCTCAAGGGCCATATTCGCCCATCCCATCTCAGGGCCCGTGCTGCGGCTTCTCCTTACCCCCGCGACACTGAGAGCGTTCACTCTTCCTCCAGCGAAACGGACGATCTCTCAATGTTTCTCGCAACCGCCCCCGACTATTCTATGTATGGGCCCGCTCAGCCGTTGCCCTCTAATCATCAAGAACCTAGACACTCCCCAGGCGTTCTCAGCAGGATGTCCATCAGTCCCGATCATGCCCTCCAGAAGCTTGCCGCCAATGTACGCGTCGCAACGACGACCAGTGCCTCTGACCGAGCGAAGCAGATTTTCGTCCAGGCCTGGTCCGTTCCTGTGCTTCCATTCCTGTGTTCCGTTTCTCACATTTTCCCCATTCAGGCTAACCGCCAACTATGCTCCTTACCCCGACGGCAACGTTCCCCGTCAAGGCCTTTATTTTTCGTACCGCAGGGTTTGCGACCAGTACCAGATTCCCCATATTAATACCGCAACCCTCGGCAAGGCTATCAGGCTTTGTTTCCCCACCATCAAAACAAGGCGTTTGGGCGTACGCGGGAATAGCAAATATCATTGTTCGTGTCTTACTTTCTCTCATCAAATGATGATCGGAAAAATTTATTTTGATTGTGGCAGATTGTGGCATCCGTCCCGCGACTTCGGCGGAAGCCGAATTTTTACAAGATTACATCCGCAAGTCGAACAATAACGCAGGTCAGTCGTCCATCAACGCCGCCCGCGCCGCCCAGGAGTCCGGAGAGAGCGCCAACAAAGGCGAGGAACGATCGGACGAGGACGATGACGATGACTCCGAGGGGTCCAGCGCCTCCAAACGCAATTCTCTCGTGCTTTCGGGAGATCTCAAAGGCAGTGTCACGTTTGAAGATGTAAGCGATAAGACACCAACTGCAGGCAGTCTACTGTCGCAAGCCCAAACCCTCGCCAGGAGTAATTCTTATCCTAGCCACACGTCCATTCGTCGTCCACCGGAAGCTGCCATTTCAGCGCAGCCCACATTAACCCTCGGACCCAATACCGACGGTCAATATGTCCAACCACCACAACATATTTCGGTCCGCCATATGCCCCATTTCCCCTCCATCGAGGAAGCCATTGGCGCTAATTCCGCCACCGCTCAATGTATCGCAGGGAGAGAGGTGTGGGGCTGGTTCCAAGACCACTTGGATGCCGTCCTGGAAAGCGCCCGTGCATTCCGATTTGATCAGTTCGAGATGCATCTCAGAGGATTCTGGTCGACCTTGACAGGCACTCATCGTGAGGTTGTCCATGCACCCGCGATTGCGGGGCTGATGGCCAAAGCCGATGCGATTGTATATGATGTGAGTCTTATATATGCGGCCAAAGTCTGTACTGGCACTCATTCACGGATAGGAAATACTCGAGTTCCTCAGGTCCCAGATGCTCACACCTCTTCCCACTGCTTCTCTAAACAGCCTGCGTCAACTTGCTAGTCAGATGGAAAAAATTCTCCTCCTCGCTCTCGAAGGCTATGGCACTACGTTCGTTGAGCCTAAGGTTGAGCTGGGAGCACGCTTTGGGCATTTAGTCTGTATGTATCCGTTTGCACGTATGATGGGGCAGTGACTCGATTAACGTATTCCCGGGATAGTACGATTCGTCGACATATACCAAGTCACTCAAGCTTTAAACACCGTTCTCACAAATCAAAAGCAACTTGCGGAGATGCGGCGGTCATGGCAAAAGGTAGATTTCGAATCCGTTCGCAACCAATCAGCCTTGGTTTGCAACTGCCGACATGAAGATCTCGTTCAACTTCTCGAGGTGGAATTCGTTGCGATGATGGATAGTCTTTCGAAGACCAATGAGCCTGTCAGAGAAGTGATGGCGTGGGCCGATAAGTGCACCGAGAGACTCATGGAACAGCGCATTGGGGCTAGCGATGATAGAGGAACGATGAGTCCTCGTAGCGTCCTGATTCGCTGGGGGTACGTGACGAGCCAGGTTATGAGGGACCTCGTAAGTTTTGTGTCCGGAACATAACACATGTTTCTAACACTGCGTCAGACCATCAGGAGTGACCCTGCCTTTGGCGCTTTCCAAATAATGAAGTTGTTCCTTGAGTATGCTCGTTCATTCACCTCTGCTTTGCAACATTGCTCACGACCATACAGTGACTGGATCGCAGTAAACGTCCTGCGGAACGTTGCTTTGTCCACCAATTCGGTTGCTGCCTCCGTGGAACCTGTGATGCAGCAGCAATTCTTTTCCCTTTCACCCATGGCCGGGCAAGAGAGTTTCACCACTACTGAGGCTCGCCCCCAACACGCCATGAACCAAACCCCAACAACTTCCAGCATGTTGGCCGCATTGCAACAGGATCCATTCCCCGCTGGTGCGCTGGACGCCTCAGCTTCTGGCTTCAACTCTGATGCGTATGGGGGACTAAACTATATGGATACCTCAGTTACCCCTGGGGATTCGATACCTTCGGTCCATCAAACTGGTCTTGCGTTCTCCGAGTACGCAACAACGAATACGTTTGATGTCGCACCGTTTTCGACTCAAGATCTGAGTTTGCCTGGTAATACTAGCGACCCAGAGCGCGAAACCGAAACTATTAAAGCGGAGGCTGCGTCCTGAATCATATCAGCATCACAATCACACTTTCTGTCGTTCTCTGGGTTGTGCGGAAAACTTAATATAGTCTGCAAGTATATATGACCCGTTTCTCGGCACATCACTTATTCCTACCTTGCTCCTATTTGTATTGACCGTCTGCTTCTCAAAAAGTTGTTCTCACTATTGTATAGGCCGTGACCGGTGACCGTGAATAATACTAGCGTTCCTTTGCTTGCGACCAGACGAACAGCACTAATTCCGTGGTACAAGTAGCACTGAGATTCCAATAATATAAAAAATGGTGTCGTAGCATCTACCATTGCTCGTCAACCTCCCCGTTGCCAGCCACCTCCTCAACCGCGTTACTCTCTGCTGGGGTGGATGTGGTCTCCAGTGGCGTGTCTGCAATGCCATTTGATGCTTCTGGCTTGGCAGCACTCGTGAGGCGTTGTATCTGCTCTTCTGCTTTGGCGATATTTTCGGCCGTCACGCGCACCTGGTTGGCCGAGTACCACGCCTTCTTCGTCTTCAGGTCCTCGATGACACGTAGAACATCGCTCGCAGAAGTGGGAAGAGGAATCGCAAGCTTGGAAAGTGCGGTAATAGTGCCAAAAGGAAGAGTTTTGAGGGTATCCGTTTCAGTTACGACCTTGGTTGTCTTATCCTTCTTTCCACGTTTCTCCCTGCCCACAAAGTATGCCTCCTCCTCCTCTCCTTTCTTCTTGCGCAGCACAAGACCATCGTTGGAAGCTTCCACCTGCCTTAGCTCGAGCTTAGGTACGCCAGCCACTTGACCTTTGGCAGCTAGCGAGGAAGATAGGACGTCGGTCTCTGGACTCTTGCCCGAAAGAGCGTCGATCAAAGTTTGGCAGTCTTCAATCTCTGTCTGGTATGCCGGTAGGGATGCTTCCTCCCGTAGTCGTTGCGCGTGCTCCACCCTCTTTTGAGCTTCCTCAGCTGCACGCTGCGCACGAGCCTTTTCAACACGACGAGCACGATCTTCATTGACCTTGGCCCAGTAGCGGTCGTTTGCTTCTCGGAACTGCTGTGCAGAAGCTCTCTTCTCGTTATAGAGATCAGATATCCGAGCTTGTAGGTTATCTCGCTCTTCGAAGAGCTTGCTGCGACCAGCATATGCTTCGTCTGACTCCCTCTTGAGCTCATCAAGTTCTGCTTTGATCTTATCGTAGCGATCGGAGATAGCCTTGGACTCTGGGTCATCTAGCTGCTTGCGAAGCTCATCGGCGGTGGTTCGGTCTGAGTCGATTGACTCCTGAGAGGCCTGGAAACTTTCGACAATTTTCCGCGTTCGCCTGGCTTGTGATATTTCTTGGAGAGCACGCTTTTCGTCAGCAAGCTTCATACTTCCGGATTCTACCTGTTTTTCCAGGTTTCTGCAAGGAAGGATTAGAGACATCGGTCGGGAGCAGCTGTGGCAACGACGTACTTGATGTGAGCATCGACCTCGGCAACAGTCCGGAAGGGTGTCTTGCCCCGCGCGGCTTGTAAGTCCTTGGCCTGGGGTTTTTTGTTGGCGTTACGCTCACAGAGGTATTATGTGCGCGTGTCAGCGTACCTTTTTCTGTATGCCATCCTGCAAAGCCTTGAGTTTGTCGAGGACCTTGTCTCTGGACGACTTGTAAGAGGACTGTTGTTCGCGTATGCTATCCAATTCGGCACGGAGGACATTCCGTCTGTCGTTCCCAGAAGGTTTGGTGGCCGATGCTATCTTCTCTCGGACACCGCTCTGTGAGAACACGTTCGGTTAGTGTATGGTGACGACGGAGAACACCACACACCAGTTCGGTCTGGAGGACGTCGATCTCTGACTTGAGTCTATCCTGCTCCGCGTCATAGGCTGTTTTGTCGGGCCTCCCTGAGCTATTTTTCACTGTGTGGTCTGCGTCTAATGGTTTTAAGACTGGTGAGGGTGGGACGGTGCTGACGGGGGTTCCCTTGTTTGATCTTGGTGCGGACGTTGATCCATTCCCAGAAGCAGACTTGGTTTTCGAGGCGGGCATGACAGAGAAGAGAGAGACCGGAGACTTGCAAGGTGGAACGAAAGACGTGTAAACGTGTGAATCCCGCAAATGACACGTTAAGTACCACTGTAGTTACGGTTGCCCCGGTACAGCTTATAAGCATGTACAAAACTCCACGTAAGGTAGCATGGTAAACAGACAGGACACGTCGCGGAAATCAGAAAACGACTTTGGCATCAAGCTTTTCTACGTCACGACGACATTCCTCGTACAGTTCCCGGTAGTCGTCCTCACCCACCTCCTCACCATCTTTCTTCTGTACCTTGCGTTTCATGTTTGGACATATCATTACACAACTTGTCGGCCGTTTTGTTGAACTGGCGTGCCCAAGTTCTTCCTTGGATACCACAAAAACATATGGTATCTGTGCCTCCTCGGAGAGTACAGGGAGATGGGATATGATGTCGATCGGGTTGATGTCAGCAGCGAGGACAAGCAACCTGACCATGGAATGGAATCAGTGTTGAGCGATGTGAAACGAATGAACTTACCCTCGCTCTCCCTTGCGAATACCCTTGACGACCTCTTTTACGCCACGTTTAACCTGCCTAGCTTTCGACGCTAACGAAGCTTCCCGTAATCAACACAAGTGCGCGGACTCGGGCTCACCTTTCTTGATCGTTTTATGCAACTTTTTCACGAGTTTTTTCTGCGCAAGAGGTCGCGCAAGAGGAGAAAGGTCTTCAAGGGGAACAACGATTTCCTCCTTGTCCTTGTCTCTTTTCGATTTCTTAGAAGGCTGAACATGGAATAAGACCTTGACCACACGCTGCGATGAAGAGAAGACACACCGAGGCTGCCTCCTGCATTTCTACATCCTCTGTCTGCGGTGGGTTTTCTGTATCCTCTGCTTTTCTCTTTTTCTCTTTTTTCTCGCTCTTGTCCTTACCCATATTGCGACAACTAGACTGTTGTGAACAGGCAGATGTGACGTGACACGCGTGACAAATTCAATTTTCCTGAGGTACATCTTCGCCCGACCGAAACATATTCAACCACACCCAATTGATCCCTTGAAGCTCTGCATCATACCACCAATTTAACGCAATAGTAGTATCACCAGACTGTCTGACAAAGTGCCACCACCCTACAGGGAGGTACAGTGTGTCCCCTGCACCCAACGTAACGTGTATCGGGTGAGCTTCGGGAGGTAGCGCGTCCGGAAGGTCGGGGTTTGCGATCGAAGACCATCGCACAGGTGATGTTCCGAGAGATGGCGTAAGAGAGAGCTCTTGACTCGCATCGTCACGGGTATATACAGCATGAGGATATAATTTCTCTATTTCCATGAGCAACGCAACGATGATGATGGCTTGCGAGACACGAACCTTCCAAACACCATCCTTCGCTCGGTGGTAGCAACGTGAAATGTTTGCCACCACGAACGACAGTGTATATATTTTCATAAGGGTCTACACGATGTCGGTCAGCCGGAGAACGCTGGGAGATTACGAGGTTGCGCACCATTGTGTATACTTGTGACGCTGTCGCTACCTCCAATCCACAGATTTACGGCGTCGGGGGTCCGAGCTAATCTATCGTTCAGGACCGCTCGAAGCATCATTCGAGGACGAACCGAGTGCTTCACGAACAAAGTCGACTTCGGATGGAACGTCTGCTCGTAAGGTCTCGAACTCTGAAGTATCCTCTCCCTTAGAGAAAAAATCTTCTGAGTATAAGTTTCCGTTCTGTGACTGTAGATAATAGACATTTTTCTCATCTGGACCGTCGCAAGTCTGGACAGGTCAACTAGAATAAGGGGAATGAGTCACCTGAGCGCAGTTTCTCGAGAGGTCGGGAAGGGTCATGGATTCTATCAGCGGCTCGGTGAAATACATTTTTCCATCTCGTGAGCGGGCGACTGCGTCTGCTCGACTTGCCGTGTTTCAATCGCGCTTGTGAATAGCAGTCGTGGACGGTTGGATCGTACCCATTTGGAGTCACCGCAACTGAAATGCACCGATCTCCCATCCTTTGAACAAGATAGTCGTCCGTCCACTTCGTTAAAGCCGAAAACTCTACCCCTGAGTCGAAGCGGCGCGTCAGCGTCATCGATGCTTTTGATGCAGAATACATCATATCAAATACCCCTGATCACTACTGGTCTCGATAAATGGACGAGCTTAGCGAATTGTAGGGGCGATGGTGGGCGAT
Organism: Wakefieldia striispora; assembly: GCA_038090475.1. Taxonomy (NCBI): domain Eukaryota; kingdom Fungi; phylum Basidiomycota; class Agaricomycetes; order Agaricales; family Hymenogastraceae; genus Wakefieldia; species Wakefieldia striispora. Next base: position 428,167 of record JBBPMU010000001.1, read on the forward strand.
CGAGCACGCGGTATGATGAACCGTTCATATCTGGCCTTTGCAAGTGGGTTTAACCTGGCCACATGGAGAGAGCGACCTACCGAAATACTCCCTGGATATCCATCTCAGAAGATCCTTACTGATAGGTGGGCGCTGTTCAGTGTCATGATCGTCGGACATGAGTGAGTCGTCGGGTCACAAGACGCGTGTGACACATCACGCGACGCGCTCCTGACACCTACTCGGATTGGGCGCGTGGACACTTCGATTCCCGTAACTTCATACCCCGACTGCGGCTCGGACGGTGTTGATTACTATCCACAACCAACATGCCAGAAAAGCGGAGAACGAGGTCGACAGGGAGTCGAGCTAAGGTTCAACGGGTAGTCATTTCAGTTCACCTTTCTGTCGTATTGACTCACTCAGCCACCACTCGGTTCAGACGACGACCCAAACCACCCTGGAGTCTCTCTTTCAGAGGACAAACTCTGGGACCGGCTCTTCCGAAAACGTACAAGATTTGCCAGTCGAGCATACAGACCCGGCGGTCCCTCTTCACACGGAGGATCCGCCTTCCACATCACCATCTAGGCCTCCCAAGCCAAGTGCGTGAGTCCATCTGAATCTGCCTCGGCTTTCAACGATAATGCTATACATAGCCCATCTATATCCCATCTTCACCAAGGTGGCTTCCGTGCGGGAGAGACTGCGAAACCCCGTCATCAATGTGGATGAATGCGAGGTTATAGATATCACTGATATTTGCTCGGATACAGAGTCGCCAACTGACCCACCTTTATCACCTACGCACCAGTTATCTCCTCGCTCGGAATTTAGCCAAGCAACAACACGTTCACTGCCATCGCCTGCCATCGTTCTCGACGATGAATGCTGCGAGGATGACACGAGCCTGCCACATGCCGGCACACGCAACCACACGCAACCACACAACGCAAGCAAGAAACGGGAGGCTAATAAACGGTCTCTTGGGAGAGATACCGCACCTTTCCCGAGTTCATTTTCGCAGCATGTTCGGGGATTACAGCATTCTTATACTTGTGGTCCAGCACTTCTCAAGCGTAGTGTGTTCCCAAGTCCTCGTCCGTCAAATGACGGTCCACTGGGTTTCCTCACAAAATGCCGGGAGCTGGATGGTTCACCCTCGAATCCTCTAGACTGTATCCACTCGAATGTGGCACCCCAGCAACGTGAAGGGTATCTTCAATCTCTTAGCCGGGATTACGCCGAAGCCCACCCCGCTTTCGCACGAATATCTGTTCATGGGGAAAGCACGCAGGCCGAGATGTGGACGCGTCGTTTTCGCCCCAGGCGTGCGAACGAAGTACTGGGGAACGAGCGGCACGCTCTCTATCTACGAGATTGGCTTAGTGCACTCGAGCTACATTTGCAGGATCGCCTGCCAGAGGAGCCATCGCCGAGAGCCAGAGAAAATAAAGAAAAATATACATCAAAACGGGTCGAACCACGAGGCGTGAAGCGACCGCGCGTTATTCGGGCCGTGACCAAGAAACGGGGTAATAAAAAACGAAGGATAGATTCAGATGACGAGCTGGATGATTTTGTAGTCTTTAGCGACGAGGACGAAGAGGAAGCGAGCGACCCTCCCGAGGACGAAGAGGACGAACTCGCATTTTGTCAACGTACCCTTACTCGCCTTCATGGATGCGATGCAACTGATACCCACGAAGAATGCCCTGCTGTATTGGACACATCTGTCCACGCGCCGTCCCAGACGGAGCATCCTGCCCAAAATAACTTTGCTGACAACCTCACCAACACGCTTCTCATAACTGGTCCCCCTGGTTGTGGGAAGACTGCGGCGGTTTATGCATGTGCAGAGGAGTTGGGATGGGAGGTTTTTGAGGTGTATCCTGGTATTGGGAAACGTAACGGCGCAAACTTGGATCATCTTGTCGGTGATGTAGGGAGGAATCATATCGTCCAAACGGCTCGCAAACATGGACGGACGAAAAATGCTAAATTGGAAGGAAAGGAACGCACGGGACTCCGTGGCTATCTGGCGAGGAGTAAGACAGGAGGGGCTGAAGGACAGCCTATCAGCGTCGAAGGCCCGACGGATGAGCAGAGACCACTGCCACTGGACCGACGGGAGGGCTCGTCAGAAGCGGGTATCTCCAGGAAGCACCGTGCTGAATCTGACGGATCGAGACCGATCGTTCGGCAGTCTGTTGTGCTGCTAGAAGAAGTGGACATACTATTCAAGGAGGATGGGGGATTTTGGCCGGCTGTGGTCGATTTCATACGCAGTTGTCAAAGACCAGTCGTGATGACCTGCAATGGTAAGCCCTCGTTGTGTCAGGGAGGTTCAGGGAGCAGATTGACGAAAATTGAATAGATCTTGGCCTGGTCCCAGTTAGGGATCTACCGCTTCAGAAAGTCCTCATTTTTGAACCCTGTGCGACGACCGTGGCGGCCACCTTTCTTCAATGCCTGTCGGTGACGGAGGGCTGCCTTGTTCCTCGCGAAGACCTGATGGCTCTATATGAAAGCACGCTGGCCGTAGATGGATTAGAGGTACCGGAAGAGGCGGAGTACCCGAGAGCCGAGGCGGTGCCGTTGCCAGATCTGCGACGGTCCATCACGCAATTACAAATATTGTGCGCGGGCGCGAGGCATGGATCAACATCAGAGATGCACCAAGGAGACGAGGCTAGAGGACACGTTCGGCGATCAGCTCGGACAATTTCCGCTGCATGCAGGGTTGCGCCAATGGGATGCGGAGCGGAAAGGGAGTGGTGGCGGAAAATGATGGATCACAGTGAGCTGATGTCGCATGTCGACGCCCAGCTGCGTCGGTCGGCAAGGGGTAAACAGGAGGTAAGTGGGAAACGAGACTGAACGCGACGAATACTGACTGAAGTGGAGGAGGAGGAGAGCGTGAGACGGGAGAGAGAAGACGAAGAGACGGGATATGGGATGCTGAGCGGATTGAAGGAGGGAGTTGGTGATGAGCTCATTGCAGAAGAAGCCATTCGGCATTCACGTGGTGTACACGAGGAGGTTGCCACGGACCCGAATGAGGCGTCGATCAACCCCGCGGCAAGGTTAACGCGACAAGGCTTCCGTGCTCGCGTGGAGTATCAAACTCAGATGGTGGACGCGTTGCAGGACATCGTTGGACCACCAGCCGCCATGATGGGATGGAACGGCGTGTTCCTAGATTACATACCGTGGGTGCGAGAGATGGTTCTGGTAGACGACGATCTGGAGCGACGAGCGCTGGAGGAGATGGGAGGTGGACGAAGCACGCGCAACAGTCAACGTACGCGCCACGTACGGAATGTGGTCGGTTGCGAGGAGGGACTGGAAGCGTTGAGGAGGAGTCGATATGTCAGATAGGATTAATTTAACTAAAAAAGGGGAAGTTTGTTAACCACGTGTATGTCCCCGTTCGTCGGAGCTCCACGCTGCTCGTTTAGCGCTCGAATCGGGCAAGCCCCGTCGAGTTTGTAGGTGACTATAACGTCGACTTTCACAGCTCGTCTATTTCCAAAGTTTCCCCCTCTCATGCCGTCCTCCAAAGACGCTCCAAGACATTCGCCTCTCATATCCTTACCGCCTCTCGACTATCTGCGACAACACCGTAGAGGTTCTCTCACCGATCCCTCTCTCCACGCCTCCGTCTCTCGTATCCAAGATGGTGCGCTATCGAAAACATTCCCAGACCACGACTCACCCCTTCCCAGCTCCTCGTCCCGCCGCAAACTACGTCTTTGGTGACACAACTCCCTCTCCCTTCCATCCCGACCACTCTAGCAAGCAGATGCGCAAGATTCTCCGTTCGCCCTCCATGGATCGCGACCTCGATCTCCCCCCAAACGGTAAGCATGCCCTCCCCCCGCCCAGATCAAACGGCCCGTCCAGTGCGTCCTTCTCTCCTCTCTCTCTCCCACAATCCCCGCATCTCTCCACAGGAATCGACGGCCCCTCTAATCTCCCCCCCTCCCCCCGCACGACCCGCCACTACGACGACAGCGACGACAGCTCTCGTCGTCATTCCATCGCCGTAAGTATCCCCCACCTCCCCCCCGTGTCTCCTCCGACCCGTCGATCCCAGAACTCCTCCGACTCCCATCTGCCCCACGGTCTAAAACGAAAAATGTCATCCGACCAGGATGCTCTCACCGCCGACGATGTCGACTCTCGTCTCGTCGGTCCCGGCGTCCCAAGTCCGATGAACATAGATCCCGACGGTCGTGCACAGAAACGGCGAGGCTCGGCAGTAGAAACCCATAGGCTGGCTCATCTCAGCATATATGATCACCGTCGCCATTCAGTACACGCTGGCGCGATGATTTCCGGTCCAGGCATGTCAGGCCCACCGTTAGGCAACAACTCTCAGTGGTGGCTGCATGATAGACGCGACTCCTTGCCTGCAATCCTCCCAAACGGCTCCAGTGCCTATTCGGCATTCTCCGGTGACCAGCCACATGGGCGATCACCAGCACCTCCAACATCCGGTAGCATGGCGACTTTCGCGTGGTCTGCAGCACAACATCCGGATGGCCAGCAAGACCCTAATATACAGAGTTCCAACCGTCCTTTCGAGTCCCAACCTCTGTCTGCCTCCATGATTCCTCCCATGTCCTTCCCCTCGGACAGGCGAATGTCCGTCCCAGAAAACATTCCCTCCGCCGTCGGTCCAACCAGAAACGTACGCTCACGCTCACGTCCACCCTCGCGCCAGTTGCGCGATGCCGTTTCTTCTGCCCCCTCCATTCCCGGCTCCGCACCCCCTTCAGACGATCCGTCTGTCCCTGCCCAGTCGTCTGCTGCCACCGCCAAGCAGGCCAAGGAACCCGGCTCGACTCCCTACTCCCGGTCACCCGAGCTGAGGGTGTCGCACAAGCTTGCCGAGCGTAAGCGTCGGAAGGAAATGAAAGATTTGTTCGACGAGCTGCGTGATCAGCTCCCCGCGGACCGTGGCATGAAAGCGAGCAAATGGGAAATTCTCAGCAAAGGTTTGCCTCCCTCCTTCTTTCCTTTGGTCACGACTCAGCATGCCGCGCAGCCATCGATTTTGTAATCAACCTCAAGCAAAGTCATCAAGACATGGCTCGCGAAATTGACATGCTCAGACACGAGTTGGATAACCTGCGGCAAGGCATGCCCCCATTCGGACCGGGTGGTCCACCACACTCTATCGTGTACGGCCAAGGCCCAGTACCTTACCCACCGCCTCCCCCTGGCGCGATTTCGCATTCCTCTCAACCACACTCCCATCAACCACCGCAGTCACATCAACCGTCTTCACAATCACGGCCGTCTTCCTCGGAAAATGCCTACTCGTCGGCGGCAGGGCAGTCGTCCCACCAGCCTTCGTCAACCACGGTGACGAACGGCAGTATACCGACGACCAGGGTGGAAGCTCCCCCGACCTGAACGTTACTATGTTTCCTGTTTTGCGATGTTCAAGGGTTCGTGTGATAGTTGCCGTTTAACGCTGGGATTACTGCATCTCTACTTTTCTAACGGACGATTCCCTCGCAGTCGGGTTGGTTGCTGTACATAGCTTTTTCTTCGTCTGTCTCACCCATCCATCATGACTAGTAGCATCTGCCGTGTACTTAGCATGTATGACTACGATTACGTAACTCGGGCTTGCTTGGACCACCGACGCCAACAGCTGAATGTCCCCGAGTACGATCCTCCCATTACTACCATAATGCCTCCAAAGTCTGCCGAGTCCATTCTCTTTCACAAGAAGAAACCCGTCAGGAAAGACCCCTCGACCCCCCTTCCCAACCGCTCTCCCCCTTCCCCTCGCAAGTCCGCCACGCCACGCCAACAGCCCACCCCTCCAACCCAGGACGACACCGAGGACGGTTCCAAGCTCCCTGATGGCGACTTTTCCGAGTACAAGCTCATGTCTTCGGCGCTCAACGGATGGAAGTACGACGTGATGAAGTTCGACTCTCGGAAACCCGTAGACGTCTCCAGCTGGGAGGAACCGATCAAGCTCAACAGAAAGGACCTCAGGAGACAAGAATCTATATCCACTCAGCCAGTGGCCGTCGGCCCGATGCTCGCCCCTGACGGCAAACCGGTGGTTGGCTCGGATTGGAGGATAGTCATGATAGACGCAGACGGCAGGCCGATCGCAAATACTACGGTCGGCGAGGGTTCGTCAAAGGACAAGGACACCAAGGGAAAAGCTGCTGCAAACGGGAAAAAGAAAATGACCCGAAAGACACGACAGGTGTTCAAGGTTCCAGAGGAAGTCCGGCAACTTAGAAAGGAGGAGAGATACCCGTGGGTGATGGAGGATGCGAAGCAGAACGAGGTCTGGGTCGGGCAGCTGGAGGAGGTCTCCAGAGCAGAGACGCATGCGCTTTTCATGCCCGCTGCTCAAGAAGTGTTCAAGTTCGTGCCCGCGCACAGATGGTACAAGTTTCACAAGAAACCGAAACACCATATCCCCAACCTGGAAGAGGCCGAGTCATTGGTACGTAGTGCTTTCCCCTCTTCCGTCGCGGATGGTCTCATCCCCCGTCTTCAAGATGGCAAAGATTCAAAAGAACAAGGATCCAGAGCGCTGGCTGCTGCACCGCAGACATGGTCAGGGTCCCTCTGCGGCCACGTCCGCCATGTTCAAGGCAGACCCTGATGCAGCCGCCGTCGTTGGCGCGCCGCCACTGGTGCATAGTGCCAGTCAGAGCAGAGGACCGGGTGGACGGACGTTACGAGCCGTAAACAGAGGTTCGCAGGGAGCAGAGCAAGATGAGGACGGCGATATTCGGCCCAAACGAGAAGACGATGGCGAAGGCCACCTTGACGAGCAACTGTTTGAAGAGGAGGTTGCAGATGATGACGAGCACGAGGCTGCGGATATGGACGATGAGGAAGCCAAGGAACTCGAGGTTAGCTCTCACCCCACTTGCTCTCCACGTCCGATCACTAAACCTGTTCTTTCAGGAACGTCTCAAACGAGAGTACAAGCTGGCCAACAAACAGCGCGAAGGCTATATCGACGAATCTGACGAGGATGAGGACGAGTCTCAGTTGTCGAAACAAGGCCAATCCCTTAAGAAGCTCATGCGCAAATTGGAAAAGAATGCTGCGTATGAAAGCGACGAAGAGCGCAATCCGTATGCGAGCTCTGTGAGTCCAGTATTGTTCACGAGGCTGCCCTAGGTCTCACCACATATGGACAGGACGAAAATGAGGAGGAAGAACCGCCAGTCGTCTCGAATGAGCCTGTCATACAGCAGCAACCTCAGCAGGTGAAATCACGGTCGACTTCCCAGCAGCCAGTCGCAAAGCCTCCGACCACAGATGGTTCTCCGGCAGTTTCGCCTCCACCCGTACCCAGCCTGGGAGGGCACTCTGTTGTCGCTAAACGAGCGACAAGTCCAAAGGCACCGAAGCCCAAATCACCCAACGTCAGTAGAGGAAACAGTCCGCTCAGTGGAATGCCCGGGGGAGGCAGTCGGGCGACTAGTCCGGTGGCCGGTGGCAGCAAAGGCAATGCCGGCTCACCATCGAGTACAAGTCCGAAGCAAGCGAACAAACGCAAGGTTGACGAAGTTTCCGGGGCCGGTGCAACCAGTGGTGCAATTAACGGCACCAACGCTCCAAAGCCCAAGAAACGGAAACCGCTGCCGAGTGGCCCTCCGCCCGAAGGAGAGTTGGAAGAGAGGATGCTCATCGAGTGGCTGCAGAACACACCAAACGCGACGACGCGAGAGTGCATCCAACACTTTACACCATATCTGACGAGCGAGGCCAAGAAGGCGAGGTTCACGGCCATGGTAAAGGAGGTCGCGCAGTTGAAGTCGGGCATCTTGATTCTCAAGAGTGCACTCCGTGGGGAGTCTGCAGCCGCCTCCCCGGCACCGCCGACATAGTATGTGATTTTGGTCATGTCGTGTTTTTGCCACCCAATGTACCACGTCGGTTTCATGCGATGGAATCCAGTTGCGAGGTCAGATGCCATTGGATAGGTAAGTTTTTACATAAGGCTTCTAGTGGTGAGTATTGGTTTGGAACGTCGATCAAGCTTGATTTGGCAAGTTGCAGCCTGACATTCGGGATGCAATGTAGACTTTTGACCAATCTGGGACGCTTTACAATGGAATTCTCTGTCGCCGGTACCGCTCTCGGCGAGTGTTCCCAAACCAGGGCATCCGTGTATGATAACTAGAGTACCTTTCGCTGGAGGCTGACATCGCAGAATTCCTGTCCCATCGTATAAAAATGCGACCCGGGTACGACGCTCCCTTTACCCTCCTTCCTTCCCCCAACACACTTGCTATCCCTCCTCTCATTTGGGCATTCCTAGCCATGCCCGCACGATTTACCTCTGCCCTCCTTCTCGCCGCCACCATTGCTCACGCATCCGTCAACCCTGGACGTCCCTCCCGCACAGACAGTAATCGCTTGTCAAACAAGTGGTACCACGAGGAGGGCCATCCTATCTACAGCCTGTTCAGACGGGGGGGTGACGATGACAGTGTCGTCTATGCCGCTATAGGATCGCTCGGTATGTTTTTGCGTCGAACTCGTCTCGTTTTTCGATGTTGACGCGGACCGGGCAGAATGGGCTGCCAACTATCCCACTGGAACCGCCACGACTGACAACATGCCTCAAGCATGGGTCGACGCATTGAACAGTGCGGTCTCGGCTGGCAGCATACCTGACATCCCTATGTCCACGAGCGTCAATGGCGGGAACCCAACATATCCCTCGGGTAATGATCCCAATAGCGACGCTATCTGCTCTTCGACGTACAAGTGTATCGCGGCTGGCGATATTTGGGACGCTCCCGAAAACACGATTGGGATCAGCTTTGACGATGGCCCGCTCCCGGTTCGTTGCCTCTTTTATTCTCTCCACTCTGGGCGACGGATTGATTGATTTCATTTAGGCTTCGGACGCTCTTAACGATTTCCTCATATCGAACAACGAGCACGCTACCCACTTTTACATCGGATCGAATATCATTTCATACCCACAGACGTTCCAAACTGCGTTACTCAATGGAGACGATATCGCGATTCACACTTGGTCGCACCCTTACATGACCACGAAGTCTAATGTGGAAGTGGTGGCTGAGTTGGGCTGGGCCATGGAGATTGTTCACAACTCGTCTGGAGGACGCATCCCCAAGTACTGGCGGCCTCCTTATGGTGACTCCGACACGCGCGTCCGCGCTATTGCTAAGGAAGTCTTTGGGTTGACTACCGTTATTTGGAACCAGGAGTGAGTGGCTTTCTTTTGTCGCTTGCGCTGTCTGACTGTTTGCCCCCTCAGTACTAACGACTGGGCGTTGGACCAAAACCCGCCTGGCACGACGACGGACAACGTTGCTGGAATGATGCAGTCGTGGCTCACTGGTTGGTGGTCGTGGTTTCGTCTCTGTGTGGACGCTAGATGTGACGAACCCACCAGGTCCCAAGAACCCAGGTCTCATTATTCTGGAGCACGAATTGTCTGATTTGGCTGTGTCAACCTTTATGGACGCGTATCCTTTGATGGTTTCAAACGGGTGGAAGCGTGTGTCGCTCGCACAGATGGATGGTTTGGGATCGTATCAGAATGCATTCGACTCCAATTCGCCCGTCACTCCTGCAAGGGTTGGTGCCTCTGGTGTCAGATCTCCCAAGGCAAACTCGACTGTTTTGCACAAGACCGGGTAAGTCTTGCATGTTTTTTTTTTTGGCGCATTTGGCTAAGATTGCGGTAGGACACCATCTGCTTCTGGCTCAGCTGCTTCATCTCACGGTACCTCTGAATCAGGACCTCATGCGAATCAGAAGAGTGGAGCTGAACACTATAGTGTTGCGTCACTCGTCCTTTCGGGCGTTGCTACCATTATCGCCGCTGTGGCTGGCATTGCTCTTTTCTGACTTGGGACTTGGGGAAATCTCGTGCATGGGTACATTACTATCTAGAATATCGTCATCTTGGGTATGATTAGTCCATTTTACAATCTTTTTATATTACTGTTGTTATTGTCTTCATCTTGAAGTAATCACACTAGTCTGCACCGTCTGTTTCGGTCGGTTGTACTAGCAGGTGATTATGTGCTTGTAAATAACACGTCATTTTACCCTACCAAGAGACGTCGCAGTCGTGAAATACATGGATATCAATTCATCCCGAAACGTGCGCGCGATATCATGTCGTGAAAGTCCGGTGAAACCTACGCAACTGTCCGTAGCGACTGCGTCTTAATACAACATAGACCTGAGTAAATCACTGGGCCGAAATGAGGCGGTGGACGACTCGAAGTTGCCGTTTTATGATAGAATGCTAGGCCATTTGATACGCAGCCCTTCGAGCCACCGCATGTATAAAAGTTCGGCAATAGGAGATTTGCGTGCTTGGGCAGTGGGGTCATCTGGTTTGAGTGGGTGAGCCGGTGAGGGGGTACTCGACTCGACCGGAGGTGCTGTGATGTCCTCTTGAACTTCGGTGACAACCAAGCCCCTAGCGGTCATTTCGCTCTTTCGTATAATCCGTTTGTGGGGGAACAATCCACGAGCAGTCTGTACGTGTTGTCGGACGGCGGAGTTTCTGATACACAGATGTTGGTCAGCGTTTGCTACGTGCACAGATACACGTACTCGTTGATGCCGGAAAGAATGTCAAGAATGACATTATAAGAAAGGGTCGCGTTCGCGTCGCACAAGTCGGCAAAACCTCGAGTGATCATGCTCAGTGACTCGATTTCGCGAGCATCCATGTCATCGCGCATGGCCTTGTGACACAGTCAGCGGGACACGACACAAGACGACTAAATTGGCTTACGTTCTGGAGGACCGGGAGAACAACGTCATCGACCATAGCTCGCCCGGCTCGTTCTGATTCACTTGCTCTTCGCTTGAACGGTGAACGTTCCTTGGCAGATGAAGTGGGGGATTGGGGAACGTCATCTCTGTTACGTGTAGTCCCAACGTACTCCGCGGAAAGTCTGAGAGAACCGAGAGTGTCCACCTTCTTCACCGGTCTGATCGTGTCGACACCAGAACCTAAATCAGCCTCCCTCATAACCGTCCCAGCACCCGTCGTTCTGTGCCTAGCAGCATACGAAGAACGTCTCGTGGGCCGGACAGAACCGGTATAGGCAGGTGGTGCGTCTTGCGGTGTAGAAGGCACAGACGAAGCTCCCGAGTCACTTCGAGAGGCGTCGCCCTCGGCAAGGAGAGTAGACATGTCTTGTTCCTCAGATAGGGATTTGATCATGACCGTCGAATGTGATCCTTGGTAACTCGTTGCAATACCACTGGACACCAGCTGTTCGCTGCCCTTGACGCCGCCTTCTGTATCGAGAGAACGTTCTTCGTCATAAGCCGAAAGTTCTTCTTCGATGTCTTCGTCGTCCATGTCAGGGAGAAGGTCCCGTGCAGCACTGCTGAATGTCCCCATCACAGACGAAGATTTGATGGTTTCAAAATTCCAATCACTGCGTATCGTGGCGTTGCTCTCCCAATTGGTAGTTCCTTTGATAGAAGGAGGGTATGCTTGGGGAACCTTTGGGAAAGATCGTGTGCGAAGCTCCTGGTAGCGTTCAATCAGCTCTGTGAGGTATGACGCTTTCTTTGTATTCTTGATAAATCTGTGATTGAGAAGGTCTTTGGCAGTGGGTCGCTAGATATCACGTGAAAAAGAATATCAACAATTCATTGGGAATATCGTACCTTGGAGGGGTCCTTTGTGAGGCACAATGAGACGAATTCTTTGAAAGCAGGGCTAAAGTTGCCCTCCAGTGTTGGGGGTTTTGCCTTGGGAATGAGGAAGAGCACACGCATGGGGTGGTACTCCGCCAAGGGTGGCTCGCCCATGGCCATCTCAATCGCAGTTATGCCCAGACTCCACATGTCCGCTTTAGCATCGTATCCAGCTTGACGGATGACCTCAGGTGCCATCCAGAAAGGAGTGCCAACGAATGTATGTCTCAGAGTGCTCGTGAGTTGCGCGGCAACACCGAAGTCGGCGAGTTTGACTTTGCCTGAGGCGGAAAGGAGGACGTTTGCAGCTTTGATATCTCGGTGGATGGTACCTTCAGAATGGAGGTAATCAAGACCATAGAGTAACTCGCGACAGATGACCGCTATGTGCGCTTCCGAAAAGACGCCAGCCTTGAGCAAGTCGAGGCATGACCCTCCTGCAAGGTATTCCATGACTATCCACAACTTGTACGCCACCACGAAAGAGCCATAGTACCGGGTGACGTATTCAGAGTCACACCGAGCCAGGCTCGCTATTTCCTGTTGGATCTCCAATATATCATCGTCCGAGTCCTCCAAATCTGCGCGGGTATGAAAGGCGGCCCAGACAGGTATGGAGGACGAACGCACCGATTTGTTTGATCGCAACAATCTGCTTGGTCTCGTTATGGATAGCCTTGTAGACCGTACCAAAACTACCTGTACCGAGTTTGTCGAGGAGTGTGTACTGACTTGCAGGATTACTGCTGGGAACGGGGTATGGTTCTCTCGAGGGAGTGTTACTATCCTGGCTGTATCTTGGAGACATTTGAGACGGACGATAGTCAAAGTCAGAGTGACTTGGTTTCCTGAGACGGTTTCCGGGAGGAGACATGATGGTCAAAGCTAAAGCAGGGCAGACATATGGCGTTGACACATGCTGCCCGTCCAAGTGATACCGAACATGGTGGGCTCCTCTACACGTGTCCGAGTAAGAGCCTGTTATATTCCCACCTGATAGTGCAAAGTTCTGATTCGACGACAATGAACTTCGGACGCTCTAAGGATCATTGTACCAACACTGATCTCCAACGGTGGCTCAACACGAACAATAGACGGTGTCAAAGTCAATTTCATGGCAGCAGGCACGGCATGTCATTTGATCAGGGCCTAAGACATACAAATAAGATGCATGTAACGACGAGTGAGAGGAACAATCTGCGGTGGCAATCTCATGCCTTGACTGCGTATCTCCGCAGAGGGAAATGAATGTCTTTCTTGTGCTGCTTTTCTGTCTTCAGCGAGGCCTCGTGCTGCAGATCACAGTTTGTCTCAATGCCACGCGGAAACTGGGCACAGTGTGGTTCACCTTGGTCAATCGCCGCCTGATTGCACGAGTTTTCTTCGGCCGGAGGTCGAGTGGAAGGTATTTCTTGTTCTTGTAATATTCCCGGAGATTTTGACGCGACTTTTGGTTCATCACAGTTAAGACCCGTGCGATCGACTTGCGCACAACGTTACTGCGCAAGACACTGAGCGGCGCATCAAATACACAGTAATAAACGGAACGCACATCTTTGTTAGTTTTGAAGGAGCTCCCCCGGTGATCTTCTGCACTCGGAGGGTAAGCAGCTCGTTCTTGAGCTCGGAAAGCTGTTTTGTCAAGTCATTCTTGGACCTATGTCGGACGATTTAATCAGATTGCACGAGGCAGCTGGATGGTGAGGGCTCACTTGGACTGAAGCTCGTAGGCCTTGACTTTGCCGGGCATCTTGAATGTGCTGTTTGTGATCACTGACAGGACGGTGTCGAGCAAAGGAGTGTCGCTTACGCGAGCGAGAACTGTACAGTTTATCAGCCACGTTCTCACGACTACTCTACTCGTACAGTTCTTTGGTACACTACTACGCTCATCTCATTGCTTCAATGAGATCTTGAAAATTCACTAGTGTACCCCCGAAGATGTCGAGCGAGCTTGGCCGCGGTCAAACACACCTTCTTTCAGATCCAAACGAGAGACCTTACCTGCCATAAGTCAGATCAACTTTTCCACCCGAAAGCGAATCCACAAGAGCCAGATCCGACACATCTACGCATGATCAGAAATCTCTACACTTCGAACCAAAGGTCACTTTACGTTTCGCTCCTCCTGCATACGTGGTCGGTATTGTCACCCACTCGCCGAGCTCTAAGGTCACCATCAGTCCATGATATGCATATCGTCGTAGGTGGGACACTCGCTTCGCACAAGTTCTTCGTCGATTCCTTGGCACTGTCCCTCAACGTCAGCGGCGTGGATGAGAAATTCACTAGAGACCTTTGTCAGACACTTGCGTATAGCCAATGTCCTCTACTTGCCTACAATATTCTGACAGCATGTCGAGTGATTCTAAGAAATCCGTTTGTTGACCAGGACGTGGTGGACAATCCCTCTCACACACCTTTGCACACCTCCATATCTGTGATGTCTTGCCACTTGTTCATCGCGACGAACCACTTGTCCTCCCGACGACGACAGCTGTTCGTCGGGATGGTGAGCACCTTCCATAAGTTTCATGCATATAGAAGTCTGGCCGACCTCACATCCACGACGAGCATTTCCCTTCCGACGGCATCGGAGACGGCATCGAGTCTCTCTCGGGAGAATTTGGTACCGGGAAAGAGATACGATGTAACAATGACCTGAGTAGATTGAGAGGGGAGTCACATCATTGCTCTGTGCCCACCTTACTAGCACCAGCATCTATCCATTCTCGTGCATTCGCCACCGTTATTCCGCCGCCTATCTGTAAACCACCTAAAACATACCATTGAGATGAATTGTCTGCTGGAGGGTTGAGGTTGGGACACACCTAGCCACGTCTCCAGTGTCTCTCTCGCGGCGTCATCGTTACCGGGTCCAAGCTTGATGACATGCCCGCCCTGCAAGTCGTGCTCTTTGTACAGACGTGCAAAATGTGCCGCGGGTTGACTGGGAATGATGGTTGGCGCCATTCATGCCGAGTGGTCAACACACTCACCTCGCGACAAAGTTCGTCTTGAGTGCTCCCGGGTGGTCGTCCGACAAGGTCCCGCCAACGATCTGTTTCACTTTTCCATCGTGAAGATCAATGCATGGTCTGAACCGGCTTCGCCGTTTGCGGTCGGCCATCATCCAGATTGCACGTCTGGTATTGTGCTGAAATCCAAATCAAGAACTAGTTCATGTTACACGCAAACAGCACAGTAATACACAACGTGTCAGTACTCCAAAGACGCTTCCATGATCCGTGTGAGATGTTCCCTCCCGTCTTCTCCGACGACATTACCGATATTCGGTGCAAGGTCCAGTACACGACGCTGAGGGATCGTGCCCTCGACAAGCGCTGGAACATCGTCTTTCGTGTAGCCCACTGCCTTCAAGCCACGGGGCACTCCAACTCCATCGAGGAAGCGAGCGATCGACTCATACAAGTAGGATCCAAGCTCGCAATCTGGAATGCTAGTTATGGAGGGATCTGTCACCGTCGTGTTGTTGAAGATCGCTAATGCTTCCCGGTGGCGGTCCGGTGATGATGGCGCGGTGAATTGGAAGACTAGTGGGGAGTGAGGGTCGTTACATCAAAAATAGCACGAAACACACCTGCAGGACCTGTGAGTGCGACACTAATGTATGGGTTGTAAGCGATTATAGACAAGCACAGCTGCCCGGCATACCTGACACCGTGGGGGATGATAGGGTAGTCGACCTGGTATCCTGGGTGCTTATACTTCGGACCTTTCTTATTCAATCCAGAAATCTGGATGACGTTCGGAAGGAAGTCAGATCAAATTTCGGTCCTTGGAACTCACCGGATAGCTCATCCCATGGCACAAATGCACACCGGCGTTTCCGAACCCGATACCAGCAAAGGAAGCAGCGAGTCTACAACGGTGATGTGAGCTTTGACGCGGGGGATTGTCGGAAGAATACATACAGCATTTGACTCCTTGCTTCGTGGTCGGTGCTATCTTTAGCAATTCGAGGGAGATACTTCACCGTGGTCCTGAGGGCCCACATGGAGAAGATGTCAGCGACTGGGTTACTCCCTTGATATGCTGGGCGCAAGATTGGGTTGGCCGGACGGGGTGTACGTTCTGTATAACTGTAATGGACGATGAGAGCAAGTTTAGACACCCAAGCATCGTTCTCACGGGATTGCGGTGTAACTCTCCAGACTGTGGAATAGGACGTCGAGGCCTGCGCTGATGTGTAGTTCTGTTGGGCAGCTTTCGGTGTTTGCGGTATCCACCACACCCAATACCGGCTTGAGGGCACGATTCGCAATACCGGTCTTGAACGCGCGTGAAGTAACATCAAAAATCGCAGCCCCGGTGGTCTCAGACCCCGTTCCAGCAGTAGTAGGAACTAAATATAGGTTGGATCATCTCCGGAAAATCTAGAGTAGAACCTGCCTGCAATGAGAGGTCGTAGGCTCTGGGAGATGGGAAGACCCTTTCCCACTGGAGCGTTGACGAAGTCCATGAGGTCGTTGTCCTTGTAAACGGTAAACCTAACAGAGGTGAGGCCATGGCGCTTGGCAAATGAGAAGGCACGAACAAGTTTGCAGTTTTCGCAGTATCGATGACACTTCCACCTCCAATACTTTGTGGTATGAAATCGGGAGTTAGCACATTCGAAGGGTTGTACACGATACTCACGCGAGGAAATGACTAAAGTCGTGCTGCCTTGCCCAATCGATGGCATTTCTCCAGCTCTCTTCAGTGGGCTCAGCAACCACTTGGTCGTAGACTTCGAAAGGAAGATCCTGCTGGGATTGCAAGGACTCGAGAGCCTATGGAAAGGGTGACTACTCCGACAGAGGGTGTTGGCAGGAGAATACTTACGACAGCCATTGGTTTGAGCTTGCCGACGATGGGATCGGTAAAGACTCCGACCTGGAAGAGCGGAAATGCAAGGATGGAAAGGATGAGTGACCATGAAGATTACCTTGCGTGCTTTCATGTTCTTGAGATCCATGCCGACCTCACGGGTGACGCCTTCTCCAAACCTGAGGTTGGATGCGGCGACCTTTCAAAGGGAGAGTTACGAAGAGCAAGGGAGGTGCGTTGGGGACACACCTCGAAAGCATACTCTTTCTGGACGGTGTGAACAGGTGTTGCGAATTGTCTGAACTGGTTTAGAGTTGCAGCGCCATGAGCATGGGTATGAGGAACAGAAGAACAGCGATGGCAAGGACAAGCTGAATGTTGAGCGGTGAGGTTGATCAGGCGCAAGATAGAGTTCCTCGTCGTGGCTGTCATGGGGGTACGACCTGAACGGAATCGGAATCGGGAATCGGAAAGTTCAATGTAACAGTCTGTCTGGTCACGTGGTTATTTGCTACTTTGTCGTCGTTCTTTTCTTAGTCGTCGTCGTCGTCATCGTCTTGGTCAATGGCCATCACAATACCCTTCCAACGAGCGCACAGACCAGCTTTGCAGCGCAGAGGTGGTTCAGCTGTGCTTTCATTCTCTCCTTCATCAGACAACACGCTCGCAGCGTCAACTTCGTCTTCCAACAATACACTCTCGCTTAGGTATTATACTACATCGAAGTTGACCCCCTCCATTGACCCCATACTTTATCGACATCCCCAGTGACGCACATGACTTGGTTTATATGACCAACGTGAGTGTTTCTCTGTCTCGCGGCAGTCGTCCTTGTCTCAGTCGCGTCACAGATTACCATTGGAGGCGTCCGTGAGCCTTTACACCACGCGATCAATGTGAACCCGAAACTCATATATACTCCAGCGTTTCCCGTGCAGATCGATACAGGCTCATCTGGTAGGTTGTCCGTCCGACGTCCTCCTTGACCATTCAATTCTCGATTCCTAGATCTCTGGGTAATCCCTACCAAGGGATCGCTGCCCGATGCAGAGACTAGCGTCAGTACTGCAGTTTCGCCCCCTCACTCTTACACTGATGCCCTACTAAGTCAATTACCCTAAACCTCACCGTAAGCATCAATAACGGCGTCCCTTGTCGCAGCTGACACCATATAGTATGGCATTGGCTGGGCATATGGTCAAGTGGCATATGCTTTGACAGATTTTGCAGGGTATTCTTACTGTCTCTCTCTCGAATGTACACAGCTCATTTTCGGGGGACAGTATCACCGTGCCCAAGCAAGCTTACTTGAATGTTTCATCTTCTCAGAACCCTGCATTGTCAAGTGGAGCAGCAGGCATCCTGGGTCTTGGCTTCGATTCTCTCTCCAGTATCGATCTAGCCGTTAACCACACCGGATCTTCCTCTGGACGGACTCTGCTTTACAACCTCTTTTACGATAACCCGAGTGAACCTAATTTCATTGCATTCTCACTTCAAAGCACTTCAGACGATGACGGCGTCCAAGGATCTTTTTCCGTTGGCGAAGTGGATCCTCTATATGCCAATGTGACAAGCACAAATAAGATCCCGACATGGCCGATCAATTCTCCATCACGTTGGAACGTTCTTCTAGACTCGTTTATTGTTGGGACTCAAACAAACGCCGTCTCGACCACGGTCGCCGCGGCGCCGCAGAACAAAGCTGTGATCTGTCTCGACACTGGGTCGTCATTCACGTAAGCAGCTCGTTATTAATTGTCTTAGCATTGCTCGCAAAGATGTGACGGACATATTCTGCAAGGTACGCGCCTACCGAGGTTTGCACAGCTATTTATGGTGGCGTTTCGGGGGCTCAGTATGATTCTGCTCTCGGGCAATGGATTGTTCCGTGTGATGCCGAAATTGACATGGCCCTTCAAATCGAGTATGTTTCCCCCTTTGTTTCTTGATGCGAGACTTGTTGACAGGTTGTCAAAGCAACCAGATCTTTCCCATCCACCCACTTGACGTTACGCCTACATCTACGGGTGACTCAAGCACTTGCGTGGGTTCCTTCATTCCACAGAGCGTGTCTGTTGGATCTGGCCAATTGTTCGTTCTTCGGACCTGTGTATGTCGTGATCTGTCTGACTCCTCTTCCAGTGACTGGTTGATCGGTGATAATGTCCTCCGCTCGATCTATGCACTTTACGATTATGGCGACTTCAGCACTTCTGGGGACATGGGTAATCCATATGTTCAGATGCTTGCCCTCGTTGATCCAAATGAAGCTTCGGTCGAATTTCATGATGTTCGAGGGGGTACACCGAACTCGAATATCACCTACAATGCCTCAAGCGATGGGTCTGGATCCACCACAGTTTCGCTGTCGACGGACGTGGCCACTGCCTTAGAAAACCTATCCAAATTTCTGCCTGCGATTCTCGGTATCATGGCGTTGAATGCTCTGGTGCTGGTAGCACTGGTCGTTGTGGGGATCGTCTTCCTCTGCAGACGCCGCGGAAAGAATGCACGAGCCCGGAAGATACCTGGAAGATCCACACCCATGCCAATGGAGGACCCCTCCGGATTTAGGGCCTCCCAACCACCTGGGGCAGTTCCGCACGCGTACCAGCCGGTCTCAATGGCCTTAACGGAAGATACGCTTTTCGCTCCTCCATCGCCTGGCTTCAAGAATGATGCTTCAAGATTTGGGAGCCGTCCCAATTCGATTGCTTAACTTACTGTACATAACCCAATCACCTGCGCTTAACTATCACTTGCTTCAGTTTTGGACTTTGAACCATTACTAGTCTTTTTTGGAGTTTGACGTGATTCATGCGGTAATTGTGCTAAAACCTAAGTGGAACGTACTGCCGTAGATTTTACATACTGCGAGGCCTACTACTCCTTGCAACAAGGTCGAATGAGACTGCGTTGTCCTCTCGCATTAGCATATTCTGGTTGCCTAGCGCAGACTTGCCAGGTTTTAGGACATAGCCGAAAGTCTCAGCTATATCCTGAGCGCGAGCTTCGAGCGAGACAAACCACTCCCGACGATCCTTGGTTCTCGGATCATCCAACAGTCGGTTGATGACACTCACCAGCGCCCGTGCAAACGATGCGCGATAATATAGTTCGGCGACCTCATCTTGCAGAAGGCTGTCGATGCCGATATACTCGGCGAGCCAGAGTGCCTGTGAGCACTTGGTGCTGTCTTTGGTCTGGAGTGCGGTACGCATGATGAAGGACATCGTCTCCACGTTTGGCGCGAGACTCCTGCCTTTGGGTCGTTCCTGTACCCTAGGAGGTGTCTTACCCTCGGATTCATGGAATGAATCTACCTGGATACCCGTCATGAGCTGGAATGCCTTGAGGGCACCTTCCCAATCGCCCGTGCGGAGGCAAACCATGAGCACAAGGTGATAGGTCCGCATGTTAGGGCGTAAATCAGGGATGTCATATATAGTGTCGTTCTTCAGGCACCATTCGAGGGCGTCGACAGCTTGGGAGGACTCATGAGGGGAGGCAAACATGGCGAGGGACGCGTGAGCGCGTAGAAGCTTTTGAATGTGACAGTTCGTCACGCGTAAGCGCATGCCAGGCTGATCGAAATCAAGATTGTCCATAACGAGACGGATGAAATGGACGCAGAGCCTGAATCTCTGCATTGCAAGGCAAACTTGAAGGGCGGCATCAAGAGTCCAGTAGTTGAGGTAAGGGGAGAATTGGAAAGCGTCTGGGTGACCGGGTCTCGTGAGGCCGAGATGTTGGGTGATAATATCTAGTGCAAGATTCTGGTCGGTAGGACGACCATGGGTGAGCGCTTGTATGGCTGCTGCAATGAGGCGAGAATCAAGCTCGAAATCTGGACGCTTCTGCATGGCCTTTTCGACCTGTAGCCAGATATATTTTGCATTTGACGTAGCCGTATCACGGTCAGACGGGACACCTGCGCGCTCCTTGCGGTCGCGGGAGATGGCAATGGCACGAAACATGGCTGTGAATACGAATCTGTCTGGGGTGTGGGAGCCACCTTGGTCTATAGCAAAATAGACATCGAATATCTTCTGGATGTCACCTGCAGCACCAAGGATCCTTATATAGATGACGAGAGGGGAGAGGGACAGTTGCTCGGTGTTGTCGGGATCGTGATGTCTGATGGACTCTGTGTAGTCAAGGTAGTAACGATAAAGAGCATGCGCGTTAGCGAGCTGTTTAGAATGGTTTGGCCAGTCAGAGACCTGGGAAAGACCCTTGAACATGGTCACGAATGTGGTGATGTTCGGGGAGAAACCGCGTCGCTTCATCTGCATGGTGCAAGGGGTAAGAAAGACCGTCAAAAGAAAAGGAAAAAAGAGTGAGAGGAACTGACGTCGACGAACAGTGTATAGGCGAGTTGGTACTTTTTGTGAACCATGCAGATAGAAAGCATGGTATTCCAAGTGGGGACATTTTGAGCGTCTCCGGGCACGGAGCGGAGGCGTTGGACAGCGGCGGTAACATTTCCATCTGCAGAGAGCTGTTTAAGTTGCAAAGCAAGGTTATATGGACGTAGAAGTTTTGGTGGATGATGGGGAGACGTTTGACTTGCAAAGGTGCGCACAGAACGACATAGGCTCGGAACACATCTGGTCAACATCAAAGGTGTGAGATCCCGGTGACAGCATTACTCATCCATTGGTGACTATGACATCTCTAACCTACTCAATGTAACTATCGTATCGACCTGCTACCTTACACGGTCATGCTTTGTGCAGTCTCAAATCAACCCGCCTAGCCGCTAATCCAATCACAAATAGCGACATGAACGCAACTCCAACCGCGATCGGCTTCTTCAAGTGCGCTGACAACGGCAGCTTGTATGAAACCTGCACTTCGTTAGACCATGCATGTCAAAACACAACGCCGCCCCACGCACATAGATCGTGGCAGTGTGCCTGTCAGTCAAGTCCTTGTATGACAACGTGACAGCCGGACGCCCGGTCGTGTCAAGGTAGCTCACATGCGTCGAGATCGTACTCGACAATGCAGGGAAAGGTGTCGATACGTCAATGTCTCTGTGATTCTTCCTTTGAGCATCCTATTGTTGAGTCATCCAGGCTGAAACTTACGTCGCGCCTTCGGGCAGAATAACTTTAATCTCCGCCTCGTCCACCACCGATCCGGGGACGTATGTCATGACAGGAACACCAACGATGTACCTCCCATTCGCTGCGTCCCAGCTCGCGGAGTCTTGTAGTGGCGTGTCGAACCCCAGAGTAAACGAGTAATTCCATCCACCTAAAAGTGGATACCTTGGCCGCATTTCCAGGATACTGTATTGAACGGCCTTGCTACCCTTGGGGACGGACGGGGCACGGCGCAGATGGGAAGTGGATACATTTCCGTTCAAGTCATAGAAGTACGCGTCAGTCACGCCAGGTGGGAGGTGTAGGGTCAAACCACTGAGTATGTGCGGAGAAACGCGTCCAAAATAGTTTTGGCTCTGATACTCGAGACGGGAGAATTGCCCTTTGAGGCTGAGCATGCACCACAACAGTCAGTGACCAGCAAATGACAGGAAATGCATACTACATACACAGGTCCAGCATTATGGAGGTCAATCTTGTCCTCGACGTTAAGATTGGATCCCCAGTGGCTGATTTCAGCCGCACGCCAAAGTTTCGTGATCTCCAGGGCGGGGTACCCGTAGTTGTAGTGCACTAAGACGGACTGTTGATACTTGGAGAGGAAGTCTGTCGTCGTCGAGGGTCCCACATTGTGGTAAGGTCCGTAAGTGATGGTAGCTCCAGACTTGGTCACTGACGCTTCCCCAATGAATTCGTCTACTCCATCTGGAATAGAGTGAGAAGGGACGTCAGGGGAGGGGGACCTGTATACGACTTAATTCTGCACGGTGAACAGCTAAATGGTACGCACTTGACTTTAGTACGCTGAACGAGGGTGGTGTAAGGGCTGAGGACGAATAAGGCGGTGTCATACTTCAAAAGTTGAGGGTCTGTCTGCGCAGCATATGCCGGGTAAGGATGTGTTGCGTGAGTCTGGGTCGTTTCGAGCACAAGGTTGAGGGTTCCATTAACGGCGAGCTTCTTCGGCAACGTCACGGAAAACTCATGCACATCGCTTGAAAAAGTCTGCGGTGAACCTCTATTAGACACGCATACAGACGTCGACGTACCGTGTCTCATGTTCGCCCAAGTCAGTGATTTCCAGCGGCCTCGTTTGGCCTTTGACTTTGACCTCTATCCAGCTCGTTTTTTCTCTCTCGTCCTTTCCGAGGGCGATGTGGTATATAGTTTGACCTGGCTCGAGCGCCTTGACGGCGTAAGTGGTAGTGACGTGTACGAGAGAACCGCCAAGTTCAATGGTGCGCACTATGGCTGTATTTTCGAACGCTGGACCGGCCAAAGTAAAGGAAGAAAGTAATGAGCCTGCAAGGAGCAGTGAAACTATTTGCCAGCCCCGTAGCATCGTTTCGTGTAATCGTGTTCTGCCCAAGAGCGACGTGTTAACTTTGTTTATCTTGTGGCTGTGCCAATAACACACATACCAATACTATATCTAAAGTATGTGTACTAGTAGTAGTCTACCATTGCCACATCGATGCAGGGTTCCGGAGGGGAACGTCCTCGCGAACGATGCCAGCTGACACTATCCTCTTCAGTCGCATCTTACGCTTCTCTTCTTGAACCTGTTCAAAAGTCTTGCCCGGTCGCAGTATCACGTTCAGCCGTGAGTCTGGATGCACGCGTATGCCAAACTTGCCGCGTCCACGGGGTTCAAGACGCTTGAGCTGCTTCGGCCCTTTGGTCACCCAAGCCTCGGCTATGCGAACCGGTGTGTTAATAAATGCACGATTCATAAATGGTGACATTCATATGACGATATTGAGGGGATGTACTCACAGACAATCAATTTCGAAGAATCCATCTTCTTGTACACGCTAGCGTGGAGCTTCGCAGTAGCCAGCATACTTTTAATGCGGCCGCTGGCCCGCTTCTCACTAAACTGCATCTGCATGATAGCATGATCAATGGGTTTCCCAGATATTTGCCTTCCGAGCATGTTCAATTTTCTATGTGAAATCTTGAAATTCGCCGTGGAATATTTGTGCTAGTATTCAAATGAAGGAACATGTCATCATGTACCATTCACGCATGTAAAGTGAAACGTACTTCGTGCGCAGGCTGTTTAGCCCGTTTGAATACTTCCTTTTCCTGCATTTTCCTGGAAATGGACTGTTTTGCCTTTGCGTCGGCCGTAGGCGCGACCTGGAATACATCCTCTTGAACAGCGGTCGCATCTGGTCCATCCTGATGTTTAACCACCCGTTCGGACGCTTTCTTCGGTGCTGGGGCGAATTTCTCTTGAATCCATTGCATTGGATTCCAATAGCTGGTGATAACACGATCAGGCCACGAGACAGCGGTCCTCGGACACAACGACCTACGTTCGGCGACTTTGCCAAGTCATACAGGAGGTTTCGAGGTGGGAACGAGGTAACAGACTGGGGTTTACATGAGTATCTGCGAGGCAAATGAGCTCGGAACGTTCGGAAGTATTCTCCGCACCCACTGTGTCTGATACTTCTCGTGATTGCATGCATGCTTGCCAGCCCGAGTACGCAAAAGACCGAAAAACCGCGTGACACTTCTAGCTATGTCACGCACTTTGTCACGGACGCGTTGTACGTCACGTTTCTGACCAGACCACCACCGGTCGTCCAACACTCGCAGTTTCTCGACGCCGAGCCCGACAATGCTCACCATTGGAACTATTCTATATGTTTCTCTCCTCTTGATAAATGCCGTGGCAGTCCTCAGTGAGGACCGGTTCCTTGCGCGAAGTGCGTCCTACTTCTCTTCTCCCTTCCGCTCAACTTAGGACGTCCCGTCGTACAGTCGGTTGGAGCTCAACGCAACCTCAGAATCCCAACGCTGGGTTCCACCAGACGTACGACCAGTCCGGCTACGGTTACGCACAGCAGGATGTCGGGGTTAAAGTCCGCATAATAAACCTCATCAGTGCCGTGCGCACGCTCATGCGCAGTAAGCATGTTCAGCATGCATGGAAAATCACTCCGAATACTCATGCATACAAGTTCCTCTGATAGGACTAAACCTAGTAGTCATCGTGTATGAACTAATTCTTGGTGGCTAATCGTGCACATGGTGATTCGCCATGCCGCCCCATCGTGGACATCTCACTTCGCTTAACAAGTAACGATCAGATCAGAGTGCATGCCCCCGACTGGTCACGTCGAATTTAAGTATGTTTCATACCTGCGCCCCCTAATCGTCACTATTCAGACGGTCGTATTCCTCGTTGATTTGCCTGATGAAGTCGGCAGCCGCGTGTCCTCCCTTACGTCTGTTATGAAGATTAACTCCGTTGGCAATCCTGTACTCACGCACCTCGCATTCGTACCAAGTGCCGTCACGAATACAAACTTGCCGGCCGTTTATGATGATCGTGCAGCTCTTCCTACGCCATAAAGCATCAGATTTCGTTACTAAACCTGTGACATTAATGCTTACTCGATGCCCAGTCGAATGCTGTTTTGCACACTTTCTTGTAACAGTTTGGTACCTTCTTCCCCCTGTCCGTCATCGCCGGCACATATTCTCGCTTTATCAGTCTCCCACTCTAACCCGGCTGTCTTGGCACATTTGGCCGCTGTTTCAGGGAGTCCGATTTCATTGGGGCCTTGATAATTCTGGCATTGGAGGAAGGGCCACCACTCTGAAGAAGGATGGTACTTGGCGGCGCATAATTCATACACATTTCCGGCACACTCCTCCAGTCCGTGCTTGCACGTTACCCCATAAGTGGGGTCTGATGCATTTGGCCTTTCGTGGAATTAGTATGAAAAGTCCTCGTGAGTGAAAGAACGCGGACATGCTTTGCTATGAAAGACAAAGATATGTCCACTTTGTCGCCGACTCTCTGAAGCACGTTATCCCAAACCGCTTCACACAACATGGCGTCCGGGCAGCGAGACATTACGCCCAGGACCACTGGAACCTTTACATCCTCGGTGACGATGATTTGTGAGCTGTCCTGCACAGTCAACGGGGGATACACAGCTGCACGTGTCGAAAGACAGAGACTGAGGAGTACAGAGATAGCTAACATGGTGGTGGTATCAATTCAAGGTGTCTTTTGCCTCGATCGGGTATTGAATTTGTCCAATGGCGTCATGATGACATAAGGAGGTCATTTATTGTCCAACTGGACCAGCAAAATTGGATGCAAGTCTCTGAGATCTACTTAGCGAAAAGGATGCGTATGCGGGTCTGACAATGCGCATGCGAATGATGGAAGCGCTGGCCTGGAATGAAAACAACGAGGAGAGAGGCACTACGGTGCTTCTTGTGACTGAGCACTGTCCCACCACTCCTTAGCCTCAAGATCGTTCATCGGGGGCGTGAAGTATCGGCATCGAGATTGAAAGGCTGTAACAAGCATGTCAGTAACAGAGGTGTAGGGTCAGGGGTGCAACTGACCCTCGAGGGACCGCTTTCGTATTATCTTTTCAATCGACAATTCATTGTGCACCTGATTTCTCTGGACGCCAGGCTGTCAGCGGCAGTTATTGACGGTAATGAAAATTCCTTGCTTCTAACCTTCACCTCGTCGGCAAACAGCTCGGCTTGTGTCTTCCTCCTAGCCTTGGCATCGCCCTCAAGTCCGTCGAGTAGCTTGTGCTTCTCGCTCATAGATTGATCCACAACCTTCACGCAATAGTCCACAATTTCCGTTCTCCGCTTCCAATTCTCTGAGACGATCGCGAGTTGAGTCAATTGCACAGTCTGTGACGCAGAGAAACGAATTCGAGCAGCTTACCCAGGAGTTCCCTCCATACGTACGCACAGGCCTGGTCCTGTATACTGCCTCTTCCACCAGTGCCCTGGCGATCTCGATCACGGAACTGCGCATTTGAGCGATTCAACCCCATCGTGATGGTGTCATCGAGTCTGCGGTACTCCCTGAGAAGGTCTTCGGGGAATGAGTGCTGGGCCACATCCAACAGGGCAGCGTGCGACACTCGCCTTTGAAGAGACTGAGGTTATGACATGTCGCCGCAGAAACATGCACCAGTTGTGGTGTCAGTGACGGCGCCTGGATTGCGAGGCTCCCGAGGGGTGGCGAAGATTTTGAGGAGGGCATTCTTCGGGTCTGCCGGCATGCCGAACAGCTGCCAATCGTAGAACGCTGGCATGGCAGTGTCGTTACCCCAAAAAGGAAGGTCCGGTGGTTCACCATCAAGTTCTGCCCATATGGCTTGGCTCACCGGGTGACCGGCTACCGAGCTAAGGACAAGGGCCGCACCACGCTCAGGTCAGTGTTGATCCGGGTTCATTCGCAACATTGTGTCCATCGCGCGGAGACGAGACAATGCCAACGCGAACAGAACTCGAATAATAATAATTATGTACTATGCGGTACAAAAAAGACCCTTCTCTTCTTGACAGCTCATTTCGGGAATGCTCGGGCATCGCAACTGATAGTCTGAACTCTGATACAATGTGGTCCTGCCGTCGGCTGGCACTGGGAACAAGGGTTGGCAATGATCCAGCTCATTGTAGAAAATATTTCCCGCCGGCTAGTAGCACCATCCTTCATTCAGATCACCTTCTTTCCTTGACGTTTGATCGCCATGTGTCAGAGAGTTTCCGAGAGACGCGCGTAGCGACGCGGAGAGTCACGCTGGCCGCATCTGTTTCATCGTCAACGACGAGAGAGTACTCCGATTCTTGTCATCGCGACGCCCGATCAGTGTGATTTATGTGCACATTCGCCAGCTTTGCGGACCCTTTGTGAGGCGTCAGCGGGTGTCAACAATACTCTCACGCCGATCACCTGTGCTCTCACGTCCAGCATAATGAATCTAGTATACCTCCGGTTGGATCCTAGTGCTGCGGCATATTGCGCCCTGCTTTAATCTCCCAAAAAGCTACAAGGGGTGTATATTGAAATTCTAGTAATAATACGAGCATGTTTGGAGAAGATATCCTATACATAATTATACGCTGTAATAGCAGCGCAGCGTGTTAACCAAGATTTAAAGATACATATCGATCTGTGACAACACATATAATATTTTCACCCATTCGGTGAATGAACCATGGTCCGAAGTCGAACGATCTACTCGTCCGAGCCACTCATAAACGTGAATGGACGTACAGGATCAGGAACGATGGCCTCTTGAGGAGACGGGCCTGCCTTGTGTTTCTTTTTGGACTGCCTTGGAACGTACCCGTGCTCCTCGACCATATGTCGATGTCTTCGAGCGGGATCTTTGAAGGCCATTCCGCATCCATAGCGACAGACATGGGGAGTGGAGCCAGTGCTGGAAAGGCTGGCGTGTAAGTTCGATCAATCTACTAATGGACCAATACGCACTGGCCATGCATATGGGTATCCAGAGAAGTCTTCTGTGGGAAACCTTTCTTACACACTTCACAAATAAAGGGCCTGAAAAAAATGAGAAATGACTTGTGGCAAACGGCATTACACACTTACTTGTACCGTAAGTGTGTGGTCTCGACGTGACGTTTGACAAGTTGCTTTTTCGAGGTATACTCGCATGTGGGCTTTTTGCGGTCCTCGGGCGTCGGCCAGGTGCATTGCCATTTTCTGGTAGTGCCATCGGGTGATAACGTCGGCTTTGCATGTCGCTCCCACGCATCTGCATCGGTGCGGGGCGATGGTCGCCGCACAGCAGGTCGGGTTACCACCTCCCCTTCGCTGGCCTCGCTAATCTGAGGGCTTCCTTCGCGCGACGTCCTTAGCTGGTCGTCTTCAGAAGATGTGAGGGAGTGGTTCACGGACACCCCGCGCGCCAATGTAGATGTGGCGGGTCGACTAGGCTGAAGAGGGGGGTGCCTGTCAGGTTTCCAGGAGCTGTGCGCGGACTGGAAACGGTGATCTCTGTCTGATAGCTGTGCTCGACTGGGAAAGAACTTAGCGGGTCAACGTGACTGGCATAATAGATCTACCTCATCGACTCCATTATGTTTCGGGAAGATGCGCTTCTGACAGACGATGTACTATGGGAGGGGTACATGATGAGAGGCTCGAATCGTTCGGAAACCTCGAGACCAACATACCAACCCTCGGGTGATGTGCTACGCCGCTTCTTGGGGAGCATATTGGTGGCAGAGCGATCAAAATGCGTTAATGCCGGTGAACTGATGGAGATCGATGAACAATCTCGCTGGCGACAGCAGCGAAGAACGTACGAAACGACAGGCGAGTCATGTACGCTCACCGCAGAGCTGGTTGACGCTGACCGCATGGGGTCTCTAACGTCGTAGTTGACGTAAATGATGGGAGGGTGGCTCATTTGTGACGCAGCCTGGAAACCCGGCCACATGTAGGTCGCAGTAGGTGAATTAAAGACCGAAAGCGAAACAGGTCGTTGCAGCGTCTCATTATTAGTCCGTGGCTCTGTGGTGGACGGTGAGGCGATGCGACTTCTTGTACCCATGTACAAGTGAGTTAGGGTCGATTACATGTGAACAGGGAATTACCTAGAGATTAGTCTGTCTCTGGGGATCGTATGTTCCGTCGCGTTCCAGGATCGTGGAGGGGGTAATCGACGGTCGTGATCGAAATTGAATCCCTCACGAGAGAAAGGTGGCAAGACATGTTGTGGCCTGGCGTTCGCAGCGAACATATTACAGTCATATGCCGATCAACAATTGAACGCATAGAAGGGAGTGACGAACAAAGACGAACTTTGGTGGCGCCTTAAGAATGCATTCCGGAAGTGGGGGCTGTAGCTTTGTCGCTAATTGGGGAGATCGGAACTGGTCAGGCGTGGTTGAATGGCTCGAGTGCATTCTGGTGTTCTCTGGGGACGGAGACTTGGGGTTGGGTCCTTTGCGCTCGTCCGGTCGATCTGTTTGGTTCTCTTCATGTGCTGGGGATTCAGAAGCCCTGAGGGGACATCGGAGTATGAGTCAGGCAGTAGCGACGACGTGTGGCGTCAGCATAAGCGCAATGTAGGCGATAAGCGAAAGAGGGAGGCGCCGCGGAAACGAACGCGACAGAGTTACAGCTTTAATGCAGAAGACGCATTGTTCAACGTCGCGCACACGATTTACGAACGCAGCATCACACCAAGAGAAAGGGAAAGTGGTATTACTTGCCATAGGTGCTTTTTAGCCTTGTCGAAGCGTTCCTCGGTTCCGGAAGGTGGAAGTGAGGATGGAGAGGCCATGGGGGATAGCGGGGAGGACAGGGGAAGGTGAAACGACGCTCAGATGTCGTTTGAACGGGGGGAAGGGATTTAAAGGAACACAAAGGAGATATTTTCCGGTGGAGATTGTGCACATAGATATACTACGCGATCAGCCTAAATCGAGTTTTCCCAATGAACGAAACATGTATCTGGTCGGAGATCTGAAATTGGATGCATCGGGTGTGTGGTCTCGACGCTCGCGGGATATAGCGCAAACGAAGCCCTTAACCAGAGACGGGATGTGGGAAAGTGGAGGAGGCAAGCGTGTCAGAGTAAATGCGATAGGTAGGTGGGTCCGAGGGCCAATCGATTAATGACAACCGAAATATCTTACGTACGCAAAGCCGACCACTATCCACAAGGCACCTGTCAGAACAACGTGAGGTAGGACTGATGGCATTCAGGTAACGGAGCCAGTTGGCGCACTTTGCATTTTTGACCACTTTGTCAGCTCCGCAAAGGCATGAGTTTGCGGCCGGGTCTCAGGGGCACACGATGGACGAGACACAACGGTGACAGCTGCACGTCGATTTTAAGAAAGCAACGAGAGACAGCACATGTATACACAAAGTGGCGAGGACTACAACCCAGCAACACAAAAGATAAAGTTGCCGATTTCGAGACAGAGCACTGGATCAAAAATGGAAGGCTGTTCTGGCAGGGGCGTTTGAGGGACTTACCTAAAAGAATTAGCATCCGCATCAATCACGGTTGTTCATTGTCAAAGACCGACGCGCGCGAAAGGAGCTGTGTGGAGTGCATGCTGGTCGAGTCTTCTTCGCATTGATGCGAGTTCATTTCCGTGTCAGAACGAAACAAGGCGCGGGATGGTGGAAGAGGTGATAACTCCCCGATCCGTCTAGATCGCCGTAGGGGTTTCATAAGCCTATCCACCACCATGTCATCATCACTCAGTTCCGCCGCCGAATGGCCTCGATCTGGAGATGGGGAGATCGACCGCTGGTCATCGAAATCATCATGAGAATCGGGGTGGGAATGTTTACGCTTAGAAGGGGAAGGAAGGGGAGAATAGATGCCAGAGGAAGAGTTGAAAATTTGGCGATTGCTTTCACGCGCGGAAAGTGGGTAACCAGCAGCGGTTGCGGTTAGAGCGACAGGTGCCTGTTTCAAGGGTAAGGAAGGGGATGAACTCAGATATCCTTCAGTGACGGCTACAAGACACGTTGAAAGGTCATGAGCGGCGTTGGGGGTGGGGAATGAGTGGAGACACGAACGGACACTTTCTGATGCGCATAGAGGCAGCACGAATGGAGGCGGCAAGATCACCTGCACATGTACTACGAACAGAATGAATGAATTTTTTTTTTTAATATGACAGTGGAACGAAAAAAAAAAAAAAAAAAAAAAAACATGGCACTCACGCGTCGGTAGACTGAAACTGAGTTGCTGCGTATCTTTGTTCGTCTGTGAGTATCCGTTTCATTGACAGAATATTACAGTATAGTCGAAAGACAACCTGCTAAAAAAAAATTATAGTCACGTGACATTTGTAAACCCGTCGGGCAAAAACAAACAAAACGACTTGCCGTTAACCGGCATCAAATCTCCGCCCGGATGAATTTCTGAATTTGGAGATCAGCGAGGGAACTACCCGTCGTCGTCGTCGTCGTCGCACTCACTCCTCTCTTCGCACGAGTCCGCTCTCCAAGAGCGCTAGCGACTCGTCGCCATGCGTCTCCCCTTCCTCCCCTTCCTTCTCCTCCTCCTCACTCTCCCCGTCCACTCTCAAGTTCTCTCTACCAGCACTCCCGTTCCCCCTCTCCAATGGCTCAATATCACTGGCCTTCTACAAGGCACTCCTGCTCCACCACTCAAGTATCCTTCCATCGGTTACGACGACTCCTCACGCAATCTCGTCCTCTTTGGCGGTGAATCGTCCAGCGGAATCCCCACGTCACAAACCTACCTGTCTGTCTCTGAGACTCTTTCTCTCTCCTTTCCCACCAGCTGATACACACTCTCCCAGCATCGATTTCAACTCAAATAAGTGGTCCCTTCCCAATCCCCAGGCCGATCTCCCCGCCACTCCCCCTCCTGCCAGGTATATGGCTATCGGTGGCGATGACTTCTCCTCTAGCTAGTTCGTCTCCTTCTCCCCTCTCCTTTCTTTCCCTCCTCATCGCTCTTTCAGTCGTCAAGCTCATCTTATCCTTGGCGGAAGGGGCAGCAATGGCTCTGCCTTGGACGACGCCTGGGTTCGTCCTTATCCTCTTATTTTTCACTTTCTGCTCACCTTCCCTCTAGGAGTACGACTACGTCAACCAGTTCTGGTCCCAGGTCACGATTTCCCCTGGCAAACCTCCCGCCAGATGGAGCGCGTCAGGTGGCCGAGATTATCGCACCGCTGCCGACAGCGCTTCCACGAACACCACCTTTTACATGGCCGGTGGCACTGACGGTGACTCCCTGTTCCTTCTCAACGACGTTTGGGAGTTCAAAATCACCGGTTTTCTCTCCTCCAACCTCGCGACAAACAACACCTTTGGCAGCTGGTCTAGTCAAACCGTTGGTACTAAATCTGGCGTCGGCGTCAAACAAGCTTCCACCGTCCTTGATACTACCATTGTTTCCGTCAGCGGATGCAATACCACCGCCGACTCTACCGACATTTGTGCCGATACCAACTCCTACCTTGTCGATCCAAGTTCTTTGACCCCGGAAACGACACCGCCTTCCTGTCCCGTCCCCAGATATGGTGGTACAATGGTCTTCAATCCTTCCTCAGCATCTTCTTCTTTTAATTCCCAGGTTTTCCTGATCCTCGGCACTTTCAACTCTTCCTACTGGGACGACCAGGGTGGGCTTCAGCGTGGAGAAGTTGCAGTTTTGGATACCACAACTGGCACTTGGAGCAGAGTACTCCCCGCAGGCGATCCCGGAACATCTGGCGTACCGACTTTCCCCACTCCTCGCGAAGGCGCGGTTGCTTATTCGTTCAGCGAAGCACTCGTCGGCAATAATCGGCAAGGAGCCGCGGATACTATCGTTTTTGGCGGTCAAGATGAGCAGGGCACTTACCTTAATGAAGTCTGGATCCTCAGAGCTTACAATGGTGTCATCACTGCCTCTAATTCCTCCTGGGGAGGACCCTCTGGCCAACTGCAAACTGGCCTCAATGCTAGTGGCACAGGGGTCACTGTACAATACATGACGCAGTGCGCATCCCAACTTATACCGGTTCCAACCTCGACATCCTCGCCTGGCGCTCCCTCTTCCACCGCTACATCCGGCTCCGCCCACTTGTTTGAACCGTACGATGTTTCCCTTGTACACAAACTTGCCGCCCCTCTCTCCATCGCCCTTCTTCTTCCTGCGATCCTCGTCGCACGACTAGCACTTCCGCCAGCATATGTTACGCACCGAACTAACCGTAGAAACCCTGTTCTTTATCTGGCGTCCGTGATTGCTACTTTGGCATACGGTTTGGGAGTCGCAGGTCTTGTTACATCATTCACTTCCATCAGATCCAACACGAGCGTGACAAAACGCAGTGCTACGAGTCCCATTCTGCGGACATCGCACGGTATAGTAGGACTGATTTTAGTCATTGCACTATATCTCGTCGTACCTCTCCTCGTTCTTTTGCGGTTTTTTCGTTCAGCACGACGCCTCCCTGAAAAAGAAGTCGGACGGTCCGAGGTTGCTGCAGATCGCCCTAATTCGGCGGACACAGCAGAGAAGCTGGGATCAAATCCTACTCCTACCCCACGGCAGACGCAGTACCCGCCTTCCCCTCCTGCCTCACCGCGAGCACGTTTGCATTCTTGGGGTGGCTCTAGTTTCTGGCTTGGTCGTCGGAGCCGGGAAGGAAGGGCTTCTACTGACAGTGAATCACTGCACTCCTCTGGACCACAGCGAGCCTTCGAGGTAGTAAACCGCCCCACACGTGTCCGTAGGGCTAGCATCAACGGCCTCGCATATCCAAATATCGAGATTTATCAGCGTGTACCAGTAGTGCCTCGTAGCTTGGGTGATGTCGATTGGCTCGATCGGCGGCGCAGTTTGAATGCGGTGGTAAGCATAATCTCCCGGGTCGCTGGAGCCCTGACGATGCTGACTTGATACTTTCTATAACTTATCTGATGTCGTATGAACGACGGTCGTCGAACTAACAGAATGAGCTCGATTACCTCGCCAACCACGGTAGAACGCACGGCCACTCGAATGTCTCGACTCCCAATACAGCAGAGATGCTTAGTACGCGCGCATTGATGCCAGCGGCTGAGTTTCCCCGTGCCATGTTTGAGATCCCGTCGCCTTTCGAGCTCTCGCTCCGCATTTTCTTCCACATGCTTGTTCTTGCACTCTGCGTCCTATCCCTCGTTGCTCTCTGGTATCGTGCTCCCATGTCCCTGTTTGCTGTGTTCCTCCTTTGGGCTGTCATCTTTTACATATGTCTCTTTACGCTTGCTTGGTATGGACGTCCTGGAAAATCTCTTCTGTCCACCTTGGCCGCGCGCATACGTGGCCCGCTCCCTCCGCTCGCCACTTCCCCTGGCACACCAACCTCCCGTCCACTCTCCATGACAGGTACAGATCAATATCCGTTCCCTATGGACACTCGCGGACCATACCTGCACCAACCTCCCTACCGCGCGGCAGGGCATGATGATGTCTCCACGAGCCAGGGCCCTCGTTCTGTCGAAACAGATGAGGACGAGGATGATATTGACGAAGACACCAGACAACGACGAATGGAGGAGGAAATGGGAAGACGAGAGGTCTCGATTGTCACTGTTCCGAAACGCAGATTGTGGATTACGAACCCGTCATGATTACTCTCCGACCCCCTCTCGTCCCTTTACTCATTATATACTCAATACTGACTACAATCAAGATGAGACCGAAAGTTTACATTTCTTTCCCTTCCGTGAACGTTTTGCTACCGAATCGCGTTTCGTCGTTCGCAAGCCCATCCCAGATCACCTCCATCCTCGTCCCATCCGCGCATCGTATTATAATCCTGCAGCAACTTGATAATCACCTTCATTCATGGATCCACACGTCGCATTGTTTCACGGTATATTTCGAGTAGATCTACCCGGACATTTTTATCTCGAATACCGATGTATTTTGTGTATGCAACGGACATTAAAGGAGTGACTTATTTCTAATCTTCTTTTGCCATTGGCGTCAGGAAAAATCAAGCCAAGTGTCTGTGAAATAGGTGAGTATTGGAGTGAATGGTTAAAAGGGAAGAAAGGGAACGTGAAGGGTAGCAATGTGGATAAATAGTTCAAAGGTGAACAAGAGTCCAGTTCTCAAAACTTCGAAAGCCGCTCACACGGTAGAATTCTACTGTTCGCCCTCAACAGCAACATCGTGACGCCATCTGTCCACGCGCCCGTACTTTGCGGGGTCGTGTACTGGAGGCGGAGAAGGTGGCATAGGCATGCCCATGAAAGGAGGGACGGCCATGCCCATATTCATGGGCGGTGCGAAAAATCCGGAGCTCAACATCGCGGAGGAACCAAAGTAGATGCTGTTTTGCATCTGTGCCTGCATCATCATTTGCTGTTGCTGCTGCTGCTGCTGCAACTGGGCAAGCATCTGATACTGCGTTTTGCGTTGCTGCTCGGGGTGCAACGCAAGTGGCTTGTCATCATCTTCGTCTCCGCCATCCCCGTCGTCACCCATGAGTGGAAGAGAGGCGTGAGAAGTCATGGCAGGCAGACGGGAAGCACGGAGACCAAGTGGCTGCTCGTCGTCGTCGTCGTCGTCGTCGCCGTTCGTCGATGGACGTTCGCCAGAAAGATTGTCAAAGCTAAGGTTTGGTAGGGATAGCTTGGAACGACTGAATGAGAGCTTCGATTCACTGAGCACCGCAGCGAGTGGCTTATCCTCGTCCTCGTCATCATCCAAGAGTCTCGGAGGTGGAAACTGTGTCGCCCGCTTGACAATGCGCTCGGCGGCCGCGGTCAAGGGAAGATCCTCCTCACTGTCCTCGTCCTCCACCGCATGTGACAATGGCGCCGATAGTCGACTGGAAGACCTGACATAACGAGGTCCAGTACCAGTTGTACGTCGTGGGCCTTCATCCTCAGATGACTCTGCTACCCAGTTATCAGCCGCTTTGTCGGCGATGCGACCGAGAGACTGCACCAGTGGAAGGTCGTCGTCGTCGTCATCATCACTTTCGCTTGGCGCGTCATCATCCGCTGGCGTTGCACGCTTAAGAATGGGTTTCTGGATGGCCGGAAGAATAGGAGGAACGGATGACATGCGGGATCCAGGGACCTCCTGGGCGGGGCTCTCGTCGGCTAGTGATGGTGTAGATTCCGTTTCCTGTAATTTCGACTTGCCTTTCTTCTTTTTCCGTTGACGTCGCTCTGCACGCTCTTGTTCGCGTCTCAAACGTTCCTCGGCCTCGACTCGTTCTTGCGCTTCAATCACTTTCAGTTTTTGCAGCTCACGATCCCATAACGTGTCGACACCAAAAACAGAACGGCTCTGTGGAAGATCCCCAGCAGAAGCCGAAGCTCTGATGTTAGGTGGTTGTTCGCCGTTCAGATCTACTAGCGTTTTGGCAGTGGAACTTCGTCTCATGAATGTTGAGGCTCTGTTATCGGGGTTCTGCGAATTTGGTGCGGGGCCAAGCGAATCTGGATCAATTAGAGTGCTTGAGCGTCTCATCTGTCCGCGGACCATCATAGAAGGTCGGTTATCACCCTGGAATGTACTATGATGAAGAAGTCAGCTTCAGAAACCGCTGCTCAAAATATCGGACATACCGTGCCCTCGACTTCATCTCCAGTTTCCGGTGTTCAAGATTGTCAATCAAACTTCGACCATACAATTTACCAGCAGGACGTTTGATCTCCGATTCCACTGGTGGCATGAGAGGTAAAGGAAGGGTGGAGAGCACCGGCGACCCTTCCTCTTCCTCCTCGAACTGAGCTTGCTCTCCATCTCTGAGGGCACGGGGGAAATGACGATCTATATCCGAGTACGTAATATCCCTCTGCCCGCCGACGACCAGAGTGTTTCGGAACGCAAGCTGGGATAATGAGAGGCTGGCACGAGGATTCGGGGTAAAAGAGTTGGAAGCAACGGGTGCAGGCAGGTGGGAAGGTCGGGCAGTCGGTGAAAGAGAACCAGACACCTGCACACCGCTTTGTGGTCTTGTTGCAGGCTGAGGCGGTGGAGCAGGAACGGTACTTTGCAAGGGGCTTGGCATCACAAGAATCTTCGGCCGGAGTAATTCTAGAGTTGACATCGGTCGATCACGGCGAGATTCGGCATCACCATCGTTTTCAAGCAGCATACGTGTGCCCATCGAATTAACAGAGAGGGTCCGACCGTGCGTCTTTGGATCAAAGCGCGAGGAACGGGAGGGAGAAGGGGGACGGACAGAGAAGACATTGTCATCTGCCAGCACATTCTTTGACGCCATGGTGCCCACAGATCCATCTGACATCGTCCGACCTCGATTCGCCTTCGGGTCAAAGCGAGAAGCGCGATCCGGGGAGGGGGGTTGAACAGAGAATGGATTGGCGTTCTCGTCGTTGGAGACATCGTTCAGCAAAACTTTTGAACCCAAACTCGCATTGGATTGTGTGCGTGCGTGAGCGGTCCGCAGATCTAACCGTGATGAACGCGAGCCTGGCCTTAAAATCTCCTCTGGACCCGGGGATGACCGCCCTGAAACGGAGACAGAGGGAAAGGGGACGGAATGGAGAGGAGGTTGGACAGGGAGGGTCTCGATGAGCACATGAGCGGAAGCACGACGACGCTGGAGCGGTGGTTGTGGTGACTGTCCGGATCCATTCTCGGCATCCAAAAACACACCACCTACGCCAAACTCGTTCAAGGCCCCGAGACTCATAGACCGCATATTCCTGTAGGGTGTGTCGCCCGCAACACTGTGCGCAGTACGCACTGGGGCCACGACGTATGGATTGGGAAGTATCTCTGATTTGGCCCTCCCTTTACCTTTATTCTTTGCCTTGTCCTTGTCTATGAAGGCGTCAAGCCCCCACGAGGTGAGGTCAACATCGACCTCACCCCCATTCACCGAGTCATCCTCATCGTCGGCGTTTCCGAAAGGGTTTCGGAGGGCATCAATTGAACCCCTTGATTTTCTGTTCGGTGGGTCGCTTCCGACCTCGCTCGGGACTTGAACGCCGAGATAGTCGGTGCTCCTGCGAGACTTGTTCAAGGGATTGTGACGACGGAGGTGAGCAAAGATGGCG
This sequence comes from Wakefieldia striispora, assembly GCA_038090475.1. Classification (NCBI taxonomy): domain Eukaryota; kingdom Fungi; phylum Basidiomycota; class Agaricomycetes; order Agaricales; family Hymenogastraceae; genus Wakefieldia; species Wakefieldia striispora. The sequence continues at coordinate 466,138 of JBBPMU010000001.1, forward strand.
CTCTCGTGCGCAGAACGGTAGGGAGTGTCGGGGTCGTCTGGATCATTGTCGTATTCTGAACGGACGATGGCGGAATGAACGGACTGCTGTCGTTGTAAGACAAGCCTGGGAACTCACCAAGCAAGGCTGCGGCGAGCTGGAGACGGGAGAACGCAGCAGGCTTGGCGGATGTCATTGTAAGCCTGAGTTGGTGAGAGAAGGGGAGTGGTCGAGTCTAAGCTGCGGTAGTGACGCACTGCCTGGCGAAGTGAAACGGTGTGAATGTGCCGTCTCCGGGCTCACTAGTACGACTAGTTCAATCAAGATTTCAACTAGAACCATTCCAACTTGAATATGTCCAAGTACATCATTACAGTTCATCATGCGAGACGACTACGTTCCCTTCTTCGTCAATCTCTTCCACAGCCTCCACTATGAACCCTGGGTCATCATTTACAAACTGATCCCATGTCTCCGCATCTTCTTGGTGTCTCAGCACTTCCTCAGAAATCGACGGATCAACGGGCGGAGCAGGCTTCACAGTGCTGTCAGTTGGTGCGGTCTCCGACACACCCAATGACCGCCTCAATACACGATCTACGCGAGTCAGGAACCTGAAGCATCATTTTGTCAGTCAGCTGTAAGTATGTGATCTGTCAAATACCCACAGGTTGGAGTCGGCTACATCAAAACCGGAGCGGACCAGTGCACCATCGATAAGTATCGCAGCGACCTCCTCAAGTTCGGCCGCGAGTTCCTCGTCTCTCTCCGTGCCATCTTCCTCGCCCTCCAATTGCTCGACGCGGCGGAGCAGCCCTTCAATCAGAGGTGACCGAGGGTTGATCTCCAGCACTTTCTGCTTTTTCATCATCTCGTGCATTGCCTCGTTCTTGGCGCCTTTGTTCGTAGCACTCATCAACTTTTGGACATTGGCCGTCAAGCCAAAGCTATCCGCTACGATGGCACATGGGCTGGTCACAAGCCTATCAGAGACCACAACTATCCCGGTGTCAGTTTGAAATTTTTTTGTGCAAGAATTCAAGATATTCACCGTCTCTCGCATTCTCTCCGATCTGGACCTTCAACCAGTTGAGTAAGGGCGCAAACTTCTCTGACAGAGTCTCCATGGCTTCCACTTCTTCCTCCGAGTCTGCAGCCGAGTAAGTGTCAACCATTGCTGATTCATTTATTAAATGAGCAACTTACCATCCCCAAACTTGAGACCAGCCTTCGCAACGTCTTGGAACTGGATACCCCTGTAAATGTTCAGCGTCCAGTCTGCGGTGGAGCACGTAGCATGACTCACTTCCAGCTCTGCACGCTATGTACCAAGATCTCATCGAGAGGCTCGCTTAACAGCAAGACCTCGTAACCTCTCGCATGGAGTTTCTCCACGAAAACACTACCCGCGAGATGCTCGACAGGTTTACCCATGTCAGCGATGTAGAAGATCTGCTTCTGGCCATGTTTTTTGTTATTGACATACTTGAAGCGATGAGTCAGCCCTGCAGTCTCTATCTCTCACTGAAATTCGCGTACATCATCGAAGGAGGTATCGTTCCTTTGGTTGGTTGTATACCGCGTCAGAGCTGCGATTTTCTCGCGGTTCTTGCTATCCTCCGCTGCACCGAGCTTGAGAGCGGTATTATATACTTTAGTAATCTCATGGAACTTCTCTGGATCCTCCTCCACGATCTTCGCGAAGAGTTGAAGGAGGCGGCGGATAATGAGATTTTTAATCTGTTTGAGGAATGAGCTCGATTGCAGTGTCTCTCGAGACACGTTTAGAGGGAGATCCTCAGCTAGAAACCAGACGATGCGTTCAACGGACTGTTCATGAGTTAGTCGCGAGTGCATACCATCAATGATGACCTTGACCCAGCTAGCCCACTTGGGCAGAGCGTATTCGCCGAGATCGGAAGTGATAAAAACGTGTTTCACGAATAACATGACATCTTTGGTAGATGCATCGAGTGCTTGACTGAAGAACTCGTTCGGTCTAAGGTGTCGGTGTCTCGGTGATCAAGCCTCCTGTAAGCAGGCCATTGACTCACAGGCGTGAAGGAATATAAATGAGCGCGCGGAATGAGACCCCATCCCCCGAATCCCCAGAGAAGTGTGTCCATGCCAGAGGTTTTTGGAAATCCTTGAATGTGGCCTGATACAACAGGCCATACTCCTCGTCCGTGACAGTTTTGGGATCACTGATATCCGTCAACTTGATTTCGTACTCTGAATGGCACGGACGTACCGCATCCAAAGAGGAGGTTGAGAGTTCATGTGTTCCCATACACCGACCATGACCTTCTTTGTCTTGAGTGTAACAGGCTCAGCCGGTTTTTCCTCCTCAACCACGGCCTCTTCTCCCTCATCTGTTGTCTCAGGATCGTCCTGCGGTGTCACTTCCTGTTCTTCTATGGGAACTTCCTCCTCGACTTCGTTCCAAAGATAGATGGGGAAGGAGGTAGAGAAAGCAGAATGTTGGTTACTTCCACAGTTTTCAGTATAATAGCGCATGGAACTCCGGGGGATTTACATACATGAGCTTCATGAGGTTCGAAGCCACCAAATAATGTTTCGCGTCAGATTTCAGTTCGAGAATGATTTCAGTACCGTGGTCTAGGGTATTTCCGCGAGGGTCAGGGTATACTTCGAAACTACCTTCATCGGCGGAGGAACTAAAGACGTTCTGCGAAGGCTCGGGATGTTTGGAGGACTTCGGAGGAATGGATGCAACGGTGACTTTATCCGCGACAAGGAAACTAAACGCGGCGATCAGCATTCTCGGTCTTCGAACATTGCGCGAGAGTAAGCAGTAGAGTAATAGATACCTGCTGTAAAATCCAAGACCGAAAGCACCTATCAGATTACCAGAGTTGGTGGTGTCCAAACTGTCCGTTTTAGCGAGAAACTCAGAGGTCCCTGATTTCGCGAGCGTTCCCTGAACACAGCATGAGCCCACTATCCAGGAACGACGTGATCAGCATACCAGGTTGTTCGTCAACTCTTCCGCACTCATTCCAATACCGGTATCTGGCATCTATTAACTTCACCTCAAAGCACGATACGATAGATCCGTACCAGTTATAACGATGCGACCACCCATCCCATCTTCGTTCTTCTCGGCCTTGATAGTAACGTTCAAGGGAGAAACGCCGTCGTAGATGTCCTTCTCCGTCAGAGCGGTCAGGCGGAATTTCTCGAGGGCATCATTGGCATTGGAAATCAGCTCGCGGAGGAAGACATCCCTAGAATTATTACATTAGACCCGGGAGAAAGCGAGAACACGGTCCAATACCTATTCGAGTACAGACTGAATAGCGTGTCAGAGTCCCATATAGCGAAAGGGTAGTGGGATGCTCACCTGTTGATGACTATCTTGCGAAGACGCGCTACATCGCTCTGCATATAGATTTAGAATAACAGTGAGGAACAGAATGTCGCGAGACACGCTACCTGGTAGTCGTGTCTGACTCTTGGGGTGTCGGTTGCTTCCTGAGCTAACGCATTGAAAGTGAGGAGGGAGAAGGCCAAAAGCAACGAGCGGAGGAGACGCATCGTTGAGAGAGGAACGTTTGACCTTCACACTTGGAACTGAAGCGGCTTTATAGACTCTGAGTAGAACAGCTTCCTTCTTGATCGGACCTCAGACGAGTATACTGACGTGTCATATGTCACGTGACTGATTTTCACCGTCACATGATAGACGCGTTCTCATACGTATATTCACACATGCCTGTCCATATACAGTGTTGCCATATTCAGACGTGAACAGATAACTTCGGCGCCGACAGACCAGCAAGGTAGTCCTGTGGCATATTTTGTGAGAATGGAAACGAAACACGATGAAGACGGGAAAAAAACACACTCGAATCCATCTCTCCCTTTGGTCGGGGACATGTTCAAACGTAATATACCTCTTGTCGTTCTTGAGATGATTGATCCGTAAGTTATAGGGAATTCGAAATCTTCCCAACAAAGTCTCTCTCACCTTCAATACTTTCACGATGTCCTCTAAATCGACATTTTTGGCCAGAACTTTCATGTCAACTTTTCCGCCGAAACCCTCCCCCTCGTCTTCTCCCAAGTCATCGGCAGCAACTCCCCCGTCGACGCCTTCACCGTCCATCTTCCCAAGCCTTCCCCAGAATTCAACGAACGCATTCTCGGTCAACATCTCGTCAAATGCCTTTCTTGCATCGAAGGTCCTTTCCCTCTGCCATTTCTCAAACTCATTCTGCAGCTCCCGGGAATCAAACCCCAGTTTGGTAGCAGGTAAGGATTTCTCAATAGACTCAACAGGAAGCCGTGACAAGGAAGACGCGAGAGAGGGCGTGTGCGCGCCGAATAACGCGTGCAGGCTATCCAAATGTTTTGAGCGGAGTTGGTGCATATGAGAATGGAACAGGTGCAGTTGCTGGTCTCTTGGTAGGGGTGAATTGGCGAAGCGAGGATCCGTGTTTAATTGCGGAAGTACGGCGTCCCAGGAGAGCTAACTGGATGGTCAGCGTCTGTTCCTGGAAACGTTGATATCGTACCTGGGGATCTCGAATTGCGTCTGTCAAGAGCGTACTGCATCAAAGGAACGATTGCTGAGTGCCACAGGACAATAGCTTTTAAGGAGAAGAACTTCTGTTGGCTCACCGGAATATCCGTTCACCTTCTTCCTTAGACAGTCCCAACCTGGACCTCCCAATCTCTGCTTCCGTGCGACCTCGTTGAGCCCTCACATGTTCTTCACGCTCTTTCAAAGCGCGTTCCTTTCTTTCTTGGAGTCTACGTGCAGCCTCTGTTTCATTTATTGGTGCACTGGATTGCGATTCGTCGGCCCTGTCTTGATGACCCTTGTTATCAGACGACCCACGGGCTCTCAGGAACGCATTGAAAAGTTCCTCTCGAAGACTTGATGAGCCAACGGCATCATACCGTGGATCATCAGACAAATTTCGTTTGATCTTCGAAATGAATACATCAATGCTCGAAGAAAGGGGACATAACGAGAGGACGACTAACATCTTTCCAATTCGAGTCTGACTTTACTACATCACTTCCCTGGAGCAGGGCAAAGAAATCTGCTTCCGCCTTCTCAGCGGCAGCACGTTTTTCTAGTCGCTTATTAGTTTCCGTCGTTATTGAGAACAGCCAGAAGAAGCTCACTCTCTCCAAGTTCTTTCAAATACTCCTTGAAACGTTTTTCACGCTCACGCTCATCCCTGCCCCAGCCATAGAAACGCCGATCTTTCTTCCACGTTCGACGAAAATCGGACCATATAGTGCGCGTGCTCTTCACTTCGTCGCGGAGTAAGGAATCGAATTCTTCTTTGGGATTTGCTTGTGATTTTTCCTTCTTGATGCCTTCTTGACGCAGCTCACGAGCACGATCTCGACAGTACTCGTCGAAAGCATCTCGGCGTGCTGAGACAGACGGGAGGAGAACATATCGAGGATCCGAGATAAACAGCGGTAGCGATGTATCCCAAGGATGTAATGGATTTACATCCTTCTCCCGCAATAGCGTCTGCAATGTCTGTAAACATCAGAGTAATCGGTTCGTGTAAACTACACACTTTGAAAAGTGCCTTTGCCTCGTCAAGAGAAAGGTCGACACGGTCGGGCATGCTGAGCTGCTGTTTTTCCTGTGCCTTCTTCGTCTCTGCCTCCGCCTCCTCTCTTATTTTCTTCGCCTCTTCTTCACGCCTCCTCTCCTCCTCTGCCTCTGCAGCTAGTTGAGCCACAGCTTCCTTCTGCCAATCTTCCTCTGGCTCGCTCTCTTCGTTGTCGTCCTCTTCTTTTTCCTCGTCGTCTCCATCTTCATCCTCACTGCCCTCCTCCACGCGTGCCTTCTTGGTTATGATAACCTCATTCAATGGCTCCAGTTCACCCCGCTTCCTCCGCTTCACGAGCCCCTGTACCTCAGCCTTGACCCTCTCCATTTCCTCATCCCGCTCCCTTTCCGTCCTCATCCCCTCGTTCTCCTGCTCCTGTTGCTCCCGCCCAGTCTGCTCCGCCTCTTCAGCTTCCACGCGTTCGAGCTCCAAAAGCGCGTCTTTGATCTCGTCCGGAGCTACCCAGACACTCTCTTTCCTCCCCTTGTGTGTGTAGAATGTATTCCCTTCGGTGGTCGTCACTCGCAGCCATTCAGTGCCTGGTATCGGCTTCTTGACCAGGGGTTTTTCTTTCTTTTTCTTGGGTGGTTCGGGGGCTGCAGGTGGTACGACAGGAAACGCAGGGAGGGGTCGAACATAGGTTGACTGTTGACTTGCAGCATGGTAATAGTAGGGTTGACCTCCCGGTCCTGTGAGCAGATTGAGCTAACCATAGACACTATTCTGGGTCTCGTTGTACGTTACCGACGTGCTCTGTCCAACCGGGTGGTAGTGGTGGAGGACCTAACGCGGACATGGGGAACTTCTTACAGGACGAGAACTGACAGGAAGTGGAAAGTTTCAAAAGAACCTTGTTACCAACGTCGAGGCAACCGTATTAAAGTCATTATTTATAAATTCATGAAGAAAATACATGACAGCTCGTGAGGACATATGCAAAAAATGAAAGAAAAAAATACAGAATGCGGTTGGTTAAGACTAAAGTACTACCGTTACATGCTGGGCAAAGTGTGAGGACGACATGTAATACTGAATGCCGGCGATTTAAAGGGAAGCAAGAACAAGTGTCAATCGGAGTAAGTAATGCGACATGAATCTCGGGGAAAGATCACGCATAAAACCTTGCATCTATGCGTCAACCCGCGAAAACCAAAAAAAGAGGGCACATTCACTTACTTCTTGTTGATTTGATACAAAAGAAGGTTGATATTAAGTTTGACCAGTCCGCCGAAAAGCGAGAGTGAAGCCTGGTTCTCGAATTGTGCCTGAAGTAGGTCCTCCATACGGAGATCCGTGATACCGATTCGGTTCGTAATACCGAGGGCGTTGTTAAGAATCTCGATGTTAAAGACGCCTGCTTTCTCCGACGAGATGATGACATCAATCTTGTCAAATTGGCGAGGGGAGAACTTGTCGACGGATAAGAGGATGCCCTTCTCGTATAGGTCCTTGGCGCTGTATCTGAACGAACCAAATTGAGGACTCTTGCCAGATTTCTGCAGGTCACGGAGGTGGAAGTACTGCTTCGTGAACGGAATGACAAAACGTTTTTTCCTTAAAACAAAGATAATATCAGTCCTCCAACGGCAAAGCGCAGGGTTTCTTACCCTTTACCTCGCTGCATGGTGGCCATCGCAGCTTCGACATAGTTGTGGTAACTGTCTATTTGCTCCTCAAAGTACTTCTTGCGTTCGTTGAGATATTTGAGGGCATCCGTCATACTGTCCATTTCTTGCTGTCGTTGCAGTCGTTTGCGGTGCTTGCTACGAACATCGCTTGCAATAGCATTGAGAATTCCTTGGAACCCATCGCCTCGTGTAATCTTCCCCAGCTTCTCCAGCTCAAGAAGGTAAAATATAGCGTGTGCCTTCACTTCCTTGAATTGAAGTCTTCAAACATATGTCAGCGTCATACTCTCATGCAGAGAACTCATACGCACGATCGTATGTCTTCAAGCCTGTACCCCGATTCAGCACCAGTAGTCGATGGCATACGCCTGTTGGCAGGTTCATTGTCCATTTCAGACACGATCGTCTCCCAGCGCGTCTCATCGTCTTCGGTGACTGTGCGCATCAGAGACTCGACAAGACCTTGCGCTGGTTGAACCCGGAGGATCGCTAGAACACCTCGTTTAGCTTGGACCCACAATGCTTTCTCATCCGCTTGAGGATCTTGCAATAATGTGAGAGTGAAGCTTTCGAGGATTCGGAGGGAACTAACCTCGCACACGCGCAAACCTGTTTGTAAGCTCTAGCGTGATAGCATTGTCTCGGGCGTCTTTCAGCTCGTCGTTATCGAGATGAGGAACGCCGTCTAATTCGTGCAATATGACACGCAGCGCATCTTCACGAGAAGGCGACTGAAGAAACAAGTCAACGCAACTAATCGTGGAAAGATAAATATTCTCACCAATTTGTCCTGGTATTTTACAAGTAAAGCGTGCATTCCATATACCTCGTTGGGTGAAATATAAATGGGCTTCGGTTGGACAGCAACATCCAAGAATTCATGCGCATGATAATGACTCTCTGCATCTGGGACATCTGCAACTGTTAAAACGAGGTAAGACAACGTCGACGAGCCCTTGGCAAGGAGGGTAATACTTTGGAGCATCCAGACTGTCATTTCCGCGACGGTCTTGCATACCATTTCATTGATGGGTACAAATTGGGGACTCTCGTCTGAGAACTCGGAACCCGAAGCAATTTGCGTCAGCACTTGAGATATCTGCGCTAGATTCCTCCGCGAAACAGCGTCAACTGTAGTGGAGACCATGTCAAAAGTCTCCGGTGCACTAAGTCGAGAGTCAAAAAGAATCTACTTGTATGGTGGACGACGAACAGGATGGCAGGGTTCAGGTATCTGTAGAAAACCAGTCTTGCGATACACGCAGCGTAGGCCCTGTCCGGTGCATCAGGGAATTTGTCCTAGGACAATGTGAGCAATACAATACCGAAAGATTGCACCTGACTCACACGTAATGAATGCAATGTCTCACGCGCTATGAATCGCATGCTGTATGGCATCTTTCTAGTCGATTGGGTGATAGCCACCATAAAAGCTTCACTCCACCACTGCAACTTCTGCAAATCTGAGCATCTCGTGAGTGGGTACGATAGGACTTGCGTGGCTGAGCCTACGTCTAATATACTCAGCTCTGGTGTCCGGATCCTTTAGAGCATCGTAGAAAGGAAGGTCTTTGGGCTTTGTACTGGTCCTACCGGACCGCATTTCTTCAACATCAATCCTTTCCCGATGGATCTGACATTCGATTGATGATTCACCACCAAGGGGGAAAAAGGATGCGATACGTACTACCGACGGATCCGACCCAAGATCAAGGTCTGCAGCTTCAACGAGTTCTCGGACGATGGCTTGGAGTGTTTCCCGGACGTATGTAACCTGTTTGGGTCGGAGGTATTGCACTGCGATATTGATGTACATTGGATGACTACGAATGACGTCCTCAATTGTTCTGGCACTGGCAACTTCCTGTCGAATGGACAGCTGTGGATAGACAAATGAATAACCACGCGTTCGTGACAATTCTGTGCCGGTGGAGCTAACCTGGAATAGCTTCAGCAGAAGATAATCTTCCCGCCTATCTTGTCCGTAGCCAAACAACGTCAAGACGACGCGTTCTACAAGCGTTCTCTGCTTTTCCGAGTCATCGTCAGTCAACACGGCGAAGAGATGACGTAGATAATCTCCCTGTGTCTGGAGTAGGTAGAATAATTGCTGGTACAATTCGAGTTTCCTCTTGGCCGCATGGTCCAAGGTGTAAGGCCCGGCGAAAGCGTCGCCGTGAGCAGCAAGAATGGAAGATCGTGCAGCGTGCACTGCGGCACTGTCCGCACCGTACATTCGCCGCACCTTGACAAGCTCCTCAAACGACTTGACGTTTTGCACTACCAGTGCAATCTTGACGTCTAGATCATTCACATCATTCTCGAGGGCTTGATTCTCTCTGATGTTCTCGACGACCCTCTTCCTCAACCTCTCCACCTTAATCTCATCTTGGAAGTCAGCCTCCGAATCATCCAGGAGATGGACAAAGTTCTTAATGGTGCCAACAGTGACGTTCTTGCCCAGAGTAAGCTGGCGATATTGTTCACGTGTTTCCTTTGCACGAAAAAGGGACTGAATCTTGACAACCTTATGCAAATTGTCCCGGTAGTACTGCATCTTTGCGCGGAACTTGCATCGTTGGAGAACCCCGCGTAGAAGTGCCTGTAGCATTGTCGCGACGGGCTGGCTGTACCACAAATGATCACGCCATGCAATGTAGGCCTTGCGAACCAAATAACCTCTTGCAACGGCTTGCAAACCTGTCACGTTGGGTGCTACAAAGTCGAGTTTCTTCTGTTGTTCTCGATGTCGGTTACGAGTAAGTGCCGCACGGGCAAACGCTTGGAAACCTCCTACGGAAGAGATTACTTCAATCTCCGAGAGAGCTTTATTGATGTTCCGGTGCTGCTGACGGGCAAGACTGGCACGAGCACGAGCTTGGAGACCTATCAACACTGGGGTGACTCGACGAAGGCCACGAATAAGGTTGAGTAGGCGTTTGCGAGCAATATATGTCCGAGCTGCGGCTTGAATTCGGATGACAGTGGACGACACGTCATCCAATTTTGCGAGCTGGGATCGGATCCGTCTGCGAACAAGCACACCCTGACACTGGGCCTGTAAGGCTGCGATACTATCCTCCGCTCCATCGAGCTTCCTCAGCTGTGCGGATATCGCAGATCTCTTCAAGTATCCACGTGTGGCCGCCTGAATGGACACGACGGACGTGGAAATTTCGACTTTGGCGAATATCTTGGATACCTCGTTGACGTTTTGCCTCACAATCTTGGCTCGCGCGGAGGATTGCATCTTCACAAAGAGAACCCGACTGCTCTGTAATGCGGCCTTGAGTCGAGAGAATCGCCGCCGCTGGAGCACGCCCCTGATCTGTGCTTGTATCTTAGCAACATACTTGGCGGACGCCGAAATACGCTGAAGGTGAGCAAGCCACCGTCGACGTTTCAGAACTGTGCGGGCAGCGCTCTGAAGGCGAGTCGCCCAAGGGGTGAGATCGACAATTTCTTTGAGGAAATCGGAGACAAGACGTCGTGCCATGGCACCGCGACATAAAGCTTGTATCTTGGGTACATATTGTTCCGCAAAACGGAGGCGGGTGTATTGGGTAGTCTGCGCTTTTCGCACTAAGAAACCGCGCGCCAAACATTGAACGGCACGGATAGAGGGCCCGTTTTCCAACAACAAGCGGTCTCGCCCTAGACGTACCCATGATGAGGCAAGGAATGGCGCGATATGATAACGCTCACGCTCGTCCTCAGTCTCTATCTCGATTTCTGGTTCTTCGTTGATCTCTTTGGCAAGTTCACGACCGACGTTGCCGAAGTTGGGCATTGGAACGCCAGCATCATTGAGCCCTTTCTGTGTCTTCTGCAGCTGATCGTCGGAAAACTGCAATTGGCCAACCAAGTTTCCTATGCGCTGTGCAAGTCCTCTCCTAGCGAGGAGATGACTACACGGGATGAGTTATCGACGATTGCGAAACCCGCAACAACATACCTTAGAGCGTGGATGCAATAAATGACTTTTGGGAGATTTTTCTTCTCGTACAAGTCCGTGAGCTCGAAAATAAAGCACTAGAACGTAAAATGACGGAAGATGTCGACAGTGAACAAGGGAAGAGCTTACTTCGGGAAGACCAACTTGCCGAACAAAGACGAAGAAATAATTGATGTTGTCGGAGTGTCGAAAGTCGAGCTTAGAAGACTTTGACTGGGAAAGTAGTCAGGAAGAGACATGTCGAAGAGGTGACAAGCTTACCTCGTAAATGCGGCGAACGACGTGTTCGCCTTGGAACGCTCTGACCAGCTTAGCGAGGACGACACCGTTCCTCAGTCCTTCTTCCATCTCCACGACACCAAAGCCAAGCTCCTCGCCGAGACAACCCTCTATCCACTGCTGGGCTTCACCGACGTGACACAAATACTCGTAGGCCTGGAGCAAGTGCCTCTGTGTATCAGCCCAGAGACCCTTCGTCAAACGTGAGGATGGTAAGGGAGCAGCATGAGCAGCCCTGGGAGTCTTGTCCCGGGACAAACGAAGGCGACCGGGGACGCCGGTAACGTCATCGGAATCAGTAAGGCCGGACAGAACTCGCTCGCTCGAACCGGGGGAAAGGGGAGGATCAATACGAGTACGGACACGGGATTGGGGTTTTTCCTTTTGTGGCGCGGTCTGGTGTACTGGTGGAGGCGAATGGATGTGCTCCTGCAGAGCGTCATCGCCGTCTCCACTGGCTATTCGTGGGAGATGGTGACCAAGCTTGCGGGCACCAATGTGACCGTACGTCGAAGCCTTTCTGGTGGCCATGTAAGAACTCCTGTACGGTGTGGGGGCCATGACGGACGAGGGGACGGGGGAAGGGGAGGGAGAATATGAGGGGCGTGACACAGGGCGTTCTGGAGAAGGAGGAAGTGAATCTGGAAGATCGGGGGTGGAAAGTCGATTGTGAGACTTGTCCGGAGGTGTCGGAACGGAGTGGAGGGAAGTTGCATAGACGGAGGTAGGGCGACGATGGAGAGTGGAGGCGGAGGTATTTGGGATGAACAAGGGTCTAGAGATGGGGGACGAGGGGGTTGGGGGAGAATCGGAAACCCTGTTTAGTGCCTGACGAGCTGCAACATAATTGACAGCGGAGCTATCGAGGGTATTTGAGCGACGCGAGCGGGGAGAGGGGGTACTGTATGAGCGCTCCGGGGTGTGTGGAGACGAGTCGGGCAGAGACGGCTGAACGGAGATGGCGGAAGGTAAGCGAATGCGATGTGGGGTGGGGGGGGGAGAGGAACCCGGATTCTCGACGGTAAGACCAGTCGAATTTGGAGAGAGAGGGGAAGCGACGATGTGGGCAGGAAGGGTATGACGCTTGAGGCTGGGTGATGATTCGTCTGTGTGGCTATCGGGGCTGGGAGAGTCAGCGCGGGCGCGTTCTTCCCACTTTCCTCTGATGGCATCGAGACTGGCTGCGACGCGGTGAGAGGGCGCCCAGCGCTGTGACCGCGGCTCGTCGCGTCTTGAAGAGGAGCGCTCGAGGAGACGAGCCTGGTACGCGAACGAGCGATCCATGCCAAGATGTCGAAAGGGTCCGACTCGGAGTCGAGAGAAAGAGTGGGTCCACGTGACCTAGAACAGAACGTCCATATCATGATGTCGTCCTCCCTAGACGGACTCGTCGTCGCAATCGTGCCTGCTGCGAGAGACAACAGACAGATCAGAGACGACCTCGTCGCCCACGCTGGAGACATCCTCGCAAGGTCTGTTCGGAGACCTGAGCTTTTCTGATCTCACACAACGGGATGACAGCCACATCGGACACTCGTACGAGACAGACACCACTCACCTCGCCGGTCTCATCAAGCGACATCGTTAGTCTCGCATGCTCCTTGCTTCGCGTCCGTTCACTCCTCTGCAGTACTCCCGCAGCCATCTGTCTCTCTCCGCTTCACGAATCTTCTCTCCCGTCTCCTCGATCAAGTCCGTCTCTTCCTTTCCCTTCCCTTCCCTTTCTTTTCCTTTAACCTCTCCATCTACAGCCCGTCCTTTCCCGCAAACACGAGGCACTCCTCTTCCTATACACCCTCGCATCCGCACCACGCACGCTTCCTACCCACCTCCCGTCCCTCCTCCCCACTCTCCATCCCCCGTCCACGCGCCCATCTCCTTCCTCCGCACCTAGCCCAATCGACCGTACACCAAAACAAAAGTCGAAGGCCCTCATCCTGCGCGAGTATCGCGCCAAAACAGGTACTCTTTCCCTCTCTTTGTTCTGTCCGCTCTCACTCACCCGACGAGCTCGAGCATACCTCCCAGAACACCTTCTCTTGCGCGACACCCTCTATCTCCTTCAAGGCATATCCGGGAAATATGTCCAGCTAGCCTTTTCCGATCAAGACGACCTCAACAAACTCGTCTTCCTCGATGACTTGGTAATCCGTTTCCCTCTCTTTCGCTTCTCTCCCTGATCCCCATGCCAGTCCTATACCATCCCTTTCCCTATAAGGTCTCTCATACACAGACTCGCTGAGGTCGGCCATCTCTATTCTAGAGTCGACTTCTTCGTCAAAGACCGCCAGAGACGTTCCTCCGTCGGCATGATCGAACAGAGTCTCTGCCATCACCTCCAGGCGCAACTCACCGAGTACTACCGTCTCGTCGCCGTCCTCGAGTCTCAGATGGCCATCGCTTCCCCCTCGCTTCCAGATCCAGTCCATGACACAGACAAGGAGACCGCCCTCACTTTGAAGCGTTTAGACGTCTGGGTGAACGACTGGAGGCTCAGAATGCGCATGATGAGTGTATGCGTCGAAGGCGCCAGAGGTATCACCTTTCTTTTCACCCTTATCCGCTCCTTGAACCATCCACACCAGACGCCCAAGGTGGTGCTTTAGTCAACCTCATCCACAGCTACACCGACAACGGCGATCCTTTCGTTCGCAGGTTCACCGACCAATTACTCGAAGAGGTTTGTTCCCTCGCACTGAGATCGTAAATTCACCTCAACTTCAAACAGGTCTCGAAACCTTTCTTCTCCACCCTGCACAAATGGCTGTTTTCAGGCGAACTCTATGATCCCTACAACGAATTCTTTGTTTCCGTCGACCCAGACCTTGCCCACGTACAAGACCTATTACACCCTTCTTTACTCACAGGCGGTGGCGATGGCGTGTTTGGCGCGCTCGCAGGCGATGCAGAAGACATGTCTACCGAACGCGAGAGTGGTCTTCGGCTCTGGGAGGCAAAATACCGTTTCAGAAAGGACATGCTTCCCATGTTCGTCGGAGAAGCCTTTGGAAAAAAGGTAAGCAAGCTTACTGAACGGGTAGTCAACCGATCAAGACCAGCTTCCTGCAGATCTTTTCTACTGGAAAAAGTCTGAACTTCATCCGATACAGTTGCCACGACAGCGATTGGGTCGCCACCCGAGAAAAGATGAGCAATACGGGCGGCAGTGAGTCGCTCCGTCCACATTTGATCAAGCTCCGTGTCTCATCCTTATCAGTCCTCAAGTACAGTGACATTGCAGGCCTCGAGCGATCTATAGACTCTGCATACTCGACGGCCAGCCAGCGGCTCTTTGAAGAATTCATTGAAAAGTTCAGATTGATGGACCATCTTCATGCTCTCAGACATTACTTGCTACTTGGTTACGGTGACTTTGCGGAGCAACTCATGGAAGCTTTAGGGTAAACTGACGTTGCACTGGGTTCTTACGTTCGTTTAATCGTTTTCGCAGACCAAGTCTCACCCGTCCCGCAAATACACTCTATAGACACAACCTGACCGCCACTCTCGAAACTGCCGTCCGCAGCTCTAATGCACAAAACGACTCCCCTGATGTCCTCCGAAGGCTTGATGCACGCATGCTTGAGTATTCCCACGGCGAAATCGGCTGGGATGTCTTTACATTGGAATATAAAGTAGACGCACCAATCGACACGATACTTGATCCCGATTCGATGGTCAAATATTTAAAATTGTTCAATCATCTGTGGAAGTTGAAGAGGATAGAAAGCACGCTGAGCCAGGGTTGGATGAGAGTTGCAGGTGCTTCGAGGACATTCCTGAGGTTACCTGGTACGATTTTCCATCCATCAGTTCCCTTCTGCTTACGATGGGCACCATAGATCTCGAATATGATTGGCATCAGATCCGCATCGTCATGGCTGAAATGATCCATTTCATTCGTCAGATGCAGGCCTATTGTCAATCGGAGGTGATAGCGTGCTCGTGGAAGATCCTCACCGAGTTCTTCCAGAAACGCGAAGGCGATCTTGACGCCATGATCGAGGCACATCGATCGTACCTCGATAGGATGGTCAAAAAGGTCTTTTTGCTTTCCCCAAAGGTCGGAAAGGAGGTTTGGGAGTCTGTCCCTCGAGTTTGAAAAATCTACTTACAGCGTTCTTCCATCCTTAGGAAAACCTGCTCACTCAACTCCGGGATGTCTTTCAGACAATTCTGCAGTTCCGCGAGGCTACCGTGAGTCTTGATCTCCAGAGTCCTAGTCGCTTGTTGTGAGTACGTCTATAGGAAAACTTTTATCATCACTGCTTGGCGGAATCAGCAAGACGAGATCAGGCAAAAGACGTGGATAGGGTATGCTTCCCTTGATTCACTGCCCACACCGCCTCATGTACCGTTAGGGAATCTGCACTGCACCGGCATCGGAACGTACGGGGCACCACTCTCTCTCGAAAATCCGTGCGCTGGTGAAGGAGTACAGCACGTCCTTTAGCGACTCCGCCCAATCAATCGTCCATGCGCTTCAATCACACCCTGATCTCGACTGCCGGTTCCTGGGCATCCGGCTGTCGTTCTCGGACTTTTATCGCACGAAGAAGGAACACCAGCTGTTGTCACAACAAAAAGCATCCTGACCTGCTCTATACAGGCCATATTGACGTGTATCAAGTGATAAGCTCCAGATAAGTTGGAATACAGATGCAGCTACACTAGATTATGCATTACTTTGGGAAAGATACATTTCGAAAATAAAGCATAGAATCATTGCCTTCCGGTTTAGAGTTTGGGTTCCTTGTATAACTTGAGTAACAGCGAAGAGGAGACGACAGATACAGACCTGGGTCAATAGGTTAGCGCCCCAAATACGTGCAGTATTATTCACGCGGACTTACGACAAAGCCATTGCTAATGATGCCCACACGGGTGCAAGACGAGCGTGACCGGCGGGGTAGATCACACCTGCGGCTATCGGTACCGCGATGACGTTGTAAACGAGCGCCCAAGCCTGTGGGAACAAGTCAGCGATCGTCACTAAAAGCCAAACATCGGGGTCTCACGAAATTTTGCTTGACACGGTTGAAGACCTTTCGAGCTAGGTCGCACAATATGAGGAGAGCCTTGAGATTCGAAGATACAAGAATGAACGAAGCGCTAGAGATGGCGACGTCGCTGCCAGATCCAATGGCAACTCCAATGTCACTCGCTGCGAGGGCCTTTTTTTGAATGCATCAGGACGACCCCGGACGTGATGGGTACAACGAGATCGACTTACGGGTGCGTCATTGATTCCATCACCAACCATTGCCACAATGCACCGTTCGTTTGCCCTCTTTCCGAACAACTTCTGCCATCTCGAGTCGGGACGCTTGACCCCGTTTGTTTGCAGCCACTCAATCTTCTCTGCTTTCTGGTGGGGGAGTACTCCTGCCAAGACGTTCATCTCTGGAATACCGACCATCTTCGAGACAGCCTTGGCCGTCCGCTCGTTATCCCCAGATATCATCCAAGTTCCGATTCCCTTTTCGTGTAAGTGTCGAATGACGCCGGGAGCTTCGGGCCGTAATGGATCGGTCACGGAAAAGAGGGCCACGATAGAAAAGGTGCTGGCATCGCCATTATTTATTGCCAAAACAACGACACTCTTGCCCTCATCTGACCACCTGGCCAACGTTGATTTTATTTGACTGTCGAGGACGACCCCATGGTCTGCCATCCACGCTCCATTCCCAATGATAGCCGTACAATTCAACGAGTCAAAGTGGGCCTTCACGCCTCGTCCGGCAACCTCGTCGAAACCGGTTCCGTTCAACTGTGATACCCTAAATTTGCTTGCATATTGTTTGATAGCGGCTCCCAATGGGTGCGATGACGCAGATTCCAGCTCCGCTGCGATTCCGAGGACGGTCTGGCTAGCCCAGGTTGACCCGGAACTCACCACCTCAAAGTCAGAGACCTGAGGTTGTCCTCCCTCGGTCAGCGTGCCGGTCTTGTCGAATACAACAACGTCCACGTTCGCCATGTCTTGGAATGCTTCACCTCCGCCACGTGCGAGGATGCCATACTTGGCTGCGAGACCAGAACCAACAAGGAGAGCAGTTGGAGCTGCAAGGCCGATACCACACGGGCAGGCAACTACAAACACAGCAATTGCAAACTCCAGAGACCACACAGCTAGGCGGCGTGAATCAGCTGAAAGGGTGGGAAATCAATAAAACAGCACATACTCCATCCCCCGGCTTGAATGTCCAGGTAATCACGAGGAATTCCTCCTCCTAATCCGAGAGCGAGCCAGACAACCCAAGTGATGATGGCGAGCAGAGTGACGATCGGAACAAATACACTCGTGACCGTGCCTGCAATCCTCTCGATGGGAGCACGACGAACTTGACCTTCGCGAACAATGCGGACAATGTTGTCCAACCTGCGAAGGTGATGAGATGGTAACCAGCGGAGTTAGGTCGACACTCACATTGTCACGCCTCCAATGGCGTCCACTCGTATCTCCACTACTCTTGCTTTGTTGATGGTACCGAGGAAAACCTGATCTCCGACCTTCTTTTTGATAGGCCGAGCCTCACCTGTGAGAGAGCTTTCGTCGAAGGAAGTCTCAGCACCAGCAACAATAGTGCCGTCAGAGGGTGGAGTTGCTCCGTTCAAAACACGAACAATGTCCCCAACCTCGAGGAGATCGACAGATACTTTCTCGGCTTTAAGGCCAGGGGCAATGTCAAGGTTTTGCGTCTCGCAAATGAGATCACCTTTCTCGACATCTACATTACTAGACGAATCTGGAACCGCATCGGACAAAGGACGGGGAATCACTAAAAGGGCCTCCGCTGGACGAAGGGAACTCAAAGCGGTAATCGCGTCGGCAGTTCGCGCTTTGCTATACGCCTCGAGGTATCGCCCTGAAGTAGCTTGGGGTGAATTCAGCGGAAAGAAAACGGCCGCCGCCACTTACCACACAACAAGAATAAGGTGAGGAAGACGACAGAATCGAAATAAGTAGTAGTGTCAGCGAGTCCGTTTGAAGCAGGCGGCTGGGAGGCCGCAAGTGCGAGGAGAGCGATGGAGGCAAAGTATGCCACGGACACGCCAGTGGAGACCTAGAAACAAAGATGAGTAACTAAGTCAGCTGAAGAAGAGTATTGAAGCTTATTACCAAAAGGTTCATGCTCCCAAATTTGGTGAAGCGCGTGATGATCGGCGTGGAGCTTCCTCTTCGCCACATACCAACGACCTCTTTGATGGACCGCCGATGGAATAGCGCTGCACTGTAAAACATGACGGGGGTTGCCAGGAAGAACATGGACCATTGTATGCGAGAGGCATTTCCGTTCCACATAGGCTGCATAAGATACTGCTTCGACGGGTTGCCGGAGGGGACGAGGCTCATGCAGACAACACCGATGATGAATGTAGGGACGGCGACAACCAAGGTGAAGAGAAGGCGATTGAGGAGAGTGGTCTGCTCGCGACGTTGGATTGCGCGGGCGCGCTGCTCGAGAGTGGGTGGGTGATGTATAGAGGCAGAGAAAGTGGGATTTGCGGAGACGATGCGAGAGATGATAGTGCGGACGGTGAAATTTGGAGGAGAGGGTTCGTAGGATATCTCGATAAGAGGATCTGTATGGTCGGTGAGTGGTTTGGTGATGGCGATTCTGGGGAATAGATCCTGCAGTGCGCCCATGATTTTCGCGGGACAATGGCTGGGGAAATGTGTGAGATTGCGCGAGAAGAATTTATAAGGACTTACTGGCAATACATGCCGTCCACGCGAAGAGTGACGGTCCGGGGGCCAGCGGTGCTAGATGGGGTCGGGTGGGAGATAGGCTCTGCACTGATGAGCTCTACCTCGAAGCCACAGTCATCGATTGTCTCGGTGACAGAGAGGGCAAGGGTCTTGTCCTCGACACGGACGGTAGCGGAGTTGCTGAGGAGACTGACGACGACGTCCGAGACGCCGGGGAGATGGGAGAGCATGTCGGTGATGGTTGCGACACACGATGCACAGGTCATGCCACCGACGGAGAGGGTGAGCTTATGGGGCTCCGAGTCGGGCCTGGGGCCCTTGCCAGTGCCCTGAAGACAGAGAGCGCATTCGGGTTGGTGGGGGACCACGCAGGGACGGTTGTCTATGCGAGCGGGTGTTAGAGGGGTCATTTTTGGGTCGATACATGATAAGGAGTGCTACTTATATATATGCCTCTCTTCAACCTTGCTTACTGTGCGATGTCGTTCATTAAATGGCTCATACTACTACCATAGCTAAGCACTTTAAGCACAATTGCCTCACTCACCCGGTGGCTGTGTTTGATAATCATTTCTTTGTAATGACACGCATTTCGGCATTCAATCGAGTCGACCAATCTTCACCCCGTCCAAGCTCAATCATAACCAGATCCTCCTCCCGCTCCTCCATCGCATCTCATTCAGACGTATTCCAACAGCATGACCCACCAAGACCGCCAGTCATCCTCGGCATTTGCGCTATGGACATCAAGGCACGCTCAAAGCCGATGCGTGAGATCCTCACACGTCTCGTAGAATGGTCCCGCGGCGCAATAGAGGTAAAGGTCTTCGGTGACAAGGTCATCCTGGACGAAGGTTCGTTAATCCGCTCTTTTTTCTTCATGTCGTCCTTACTCACGCGTCTTCTCAGACGTCGAAAATTGGCCTCGTTGCGACGTTCTCATCTCTTTCTTCTCCACCGATTTCCCCCTTGACAAAGCGATATCCTACGTTAGATTGCGCAATCCCTTTTGCATCAACGACCTTCCTCCCCAGGCTCTTCTATGGGACCGTCGTCTCGTCGGTGCCGTCTTGGATCATCTCCATGTCCCCACCCCAAGACGTCTAGAGGTTTCCAGAGATGGCGGCCCTCGGATCGACCCAGAGCTCAAGCAGCTTATAATCGATAAACTTGGTATCCATCTAGGCGATTTTCGTCTCACTCCCGAGGTTACCATGCGAGACGATGGGAACGCCATCATCATTGATGGCCAGGTCATGGAAAAACCCTTTGTAGAGAAACCTGTGAGCGGCGAGGACCATAACGTGTACATCTACTTTCGTGGGGGCGGTGGTCGTCGCTTGTTCAGGAAGGTTTGGCTGTTTATCCTTCCCCACGCATATTCCCCTTTAACTCCGTCCTAGGTTGGCAACAAGTCTAGCGACCTTGATCCGAGCCTTAATTGCCCCCGAACAGATGGTTCCTACATCTATGAAGAGTTTATCGATGTCGACAACTCCGAGGACATCAAGGTCTACACCGTTGGCACCGACTATTTCCATGCGGAGACACGCAAGTCTCCCGTCGTAGACGGTGTCGTCCGCCGAAACACCGAAGGCAAGGAAATACGGTGCGTCGGTACTTATTTACATTTCCTAACGTGTCTCACTCCCCTTAGCTTCATCACCCATCTCAGCGATCGAGAGAAATCGTATGCCGCTAAAATCTGCCAAGCATTCGGTCAGAATGTCTGTGGCTTCGACATGTTGAGGTGTCAGGGTGGCAAAAACAGCCAGGTAATTGATGTAAATGGTTGGAGCTTTGTCAAAGGAAACGAGTCATACTATGGTCAGCAATCTCACCATCCACCTCATTCCAGACATACTCAGGCATTATCATCCTTACCAGACAAAGCAGCAGAGATTCTTGCCTCCCTCTGCATGCGTGTTTCGTCTTCCATAGACCGTCCTTTACCTCCAGCCGACGCCGTGTCCCAGTCCGCAAGCTGGCGCCTCAAGGCCAATGTGACGGTTTTCCGTCACGCCGATCGCACACCAAAACAGAAATTAAAGTTCAACTTTCCGGTCGGTGATGTTTGGACGCAACCCTTCGTCCGCCTACTAAATGGCGAAAAAGAAGAGATTATTCTCCGGGAGAAGAAGCAACTGAACCTTGTTGCGAAAGCGGTGGAAGAGGCAAAGTTGCTTGGCGCTGACGGCGATTATCTTGCAAAGCTTACACAGTTGAATAACGCTCTGTTCAGCAAGATCGATCTTCCTGGGACGAAGACACAGCTCAAACCCGTGTATTCTAAGCGGCAGGCCGGTCAGCCACGAAGATTGACTAAGTTAACTTTGGTGTTTAAATGGGGTGGCGAGGTGAGTTATCCGTTCTATCATAGTATTTCACCACAAAATCATGATTTGCAGTTCACACATTCTGCGAGATACCAGTCTAGAGATTTGGGCGAGAACATGAAGAAAGACCTTTCCATCATGAGTAAGTTGTCCGCCTACCTTCCTCGGGTTGGATAACTTGTGTTCCCGTATAGACAGAGATGCACTCCAGAACGTCACAGTAAGCCTCGAACAGGTGATTTTCACAACTCAATGTCAATAGTCCACCTTAGATTTACACCTCCTCGGAACGACGTGTTATTGCCTCTGCGGAAATATTTGCAGTAGCTATGGTCGACCATCAGTCAAACTATCCCCCCTCTTCCTCTGCGAGTTCGATTTCCTCTCACTCTTCTCTAGATGACAGCTCGAGTAACACAATACCATACAAGAATGGCTTAACTTCACATGGAGAACCCCCTGCTCTTATCATCCGCAAGGATCTTTTAGACGACTCGAACGCTGCTAAGGATCTTATGGATGATGTCAAGAAGCGACTCAAGATACTGCTTAGACCCGGTGAGCCTGAGAAACGACCGGAACTCACGTGGCCAAAGAGCATGAAGAAGGAACCAGTCGAAGTTGTCAAAGTAAGCAGGTAATAAGTATCGACATCTACCCCTCTCATCTAGTGATTAGGAAGTAATTGAGCTCCTGAGCTCCTTCCGCGCTATTATGCGCAAGAACTTTGAAACTCTAGACGTTGACAAAATTCAAGAGCGCTGGTATGTCTTTGGCGATGTAACCAATTTGACCTAGGACAGACATCGCTTAGGTGCTGCGGTGATGAACCATGGCTTTTCCGTGAACGCTGGGAAAAGCTGTTTGAAGACTTTTGTGACGTAGAACAAAAAAAGTTTGATCCGTCCCGTGTAAGTCGCATGAGGCCATACCATATTCTGCTTATTATAATTTCCGCAGGTTTCTGAACTGTACGACACCATCAAATACTGCGCCCTCCATCACCGGCAATTTCTGTTTGCCATTTTCGATGAGCATGCAGGACAAGGTACAGACTTGAACGAAACGCAAGACCGCAAGCTTCACGAACTATATGGTCGTGCAAAGGCACTTTTTGACTTGGTCGCACCTCAGGAGTATGGTATTGATCCCGATGAAAAGTACGCTCACGCACCTTCGTTAATCCCTATATATATATTTGACCTGGGATATAGAGAAGAAATAGGAGTCTTGACCTCCCTTCCTCTACTTCGCAAGGTTGTTGAAGACCTCGAGGCTGCTCGTAATAACGGGAGAAGTTCTGTCACGCTATACTTCACAAAGGAGAGCCACATACACACGCTAGTCAATCTCGTTTTACTCTCCGGTTTGCCCATAGCAAACCGACGGATCCCAGAACTGGATTACTGTGTGCGTTATCTTTAATTCTCCGCGTGGTGCGCAGCAATACTTACAAACACCGCAGTCTCACATTACGTCCGTCGTCAAGCTCTTATACTGGTATCTCCAAAGTTTCGTTGACTATTTTTGTTGTAGATTCGAGCTCTATGAAAGGAATTTTGGCCGTGGAAACTCTGACAAAGAGTACTCTATCAAGCTGTCTGTGAGCGAGGGTGCTCACTCCTCCAATGTGCTTGATTCCACTTTGGACGCTCGGCATTCACTCAATGTTCAATCCCGACGGTAACTAATTCACTATCAGTTTTGCGAACAATCGGCAGCTCACATAACGATAGAAAACTGACTCAGCACTTGCCATACAGTCTGGTGATTGAGAAGCTCTCCAAACATTTCGGAAGGGTCAAAGAGGTACGCAAACGATGCTTACACTATTGATCATCGTGCCAACGGCTCGAGAGCAGGATGACGACACGGGGACAGACACTCCCTATATTGAAACGGTGCACCGCTCGAATGACAGGCCCTTTAGTGCCAATGGCAACAGCAGTAGTGATGATCCAGGCTACGAGTTTTTGGGAACGCATTCGGAGGCGTGATCGTATTTTGGCTTAGAAGATTTTGAATCCCCAGAACCTCGACAAATTGTAGACCTACCTACTCCAGCTAGTCCAATTTACCTGATCAGGGGTTCCTATTGCCCGTGGTATACCTGGCAAGTATGAACCACGTTGTATATGATAAATGTTGGGGAAAAATTGAGCATCAAAACATTCTCGGGTGTATGCATTCACTGATCATACATGATGCTCTCAATATCTGGCGCCCTCGCAATGAACAATCCAATTGAGCATTTTAGGTGAAGACGTGTCTATCGTACAAGGTAAATGTAGCAGCCTGAGGTTGGTCTGAATATGTGTCATGTTCCACCCCTCGTAAAGAATGCCGCAGTGTATCATTGTGTATCCCCCTCAGATGTGGTAATAACTTGGTTCTTGATGTATTTGACCTAACAGGAACGGAATGTTTGCAACGGCAAGGCGAATGGTAGGCTTCTATCGCAGGAGCAGAACACTGGATTAGACGGCAGAACACCGAACGAGACGGCTGCTCGATGGTTCCCCGGAAATGAACTAAACCAAACTTCAGTGACGCCATTCAAACTGTTGCTTCATCAAGACAAGACGAAATCCTTACGAGGAGATCATTTTGTCCCATGATTGGAATGTGCCGGAGCAATTTGTGTCGAAAGAGTCTCAAGGACCCTGCTGGCTTGCTCCGGCGTTGTTGGAGCGAATCGGAAGGAATACGCTTTTCTTGCACTTGGAACGTCATACAACGCGCTCGGCGACTGCGACAATTGCGAGGATTGCTGGGCAAGGGCCGCGAAAGAAGTCTTGTCCTCCGTGTATCTACGAGAACGGTGAGGAAGAAACGAGAGGACTAGCTTTGCGCAAGACTGGCTCACAGTCTGATCATGCATGTCAGCTACACGCAGCAGGAAGGCATGTCCAAAAACACGTACTTGAAAGCCTCCTTGTTCGCGACATCCATCTCGTTCACCTTTTCGAGCGCGCTGTCCTTGAACGCAGTTTTGACGAAGAACAAGATGTCGTGGACATGATGTTCCTTTGGCCTGTCGCGTGCCAATACGTCCCTGACCCGTTGTCGGTATCGAAGACCTAACAACTCACCTCCAGGGTCGGAATCGCGCTGTCAGATTGAACATCCCCGTCTGTGTTGCAACAAGCGGGTGGAATACGTCCGTCACGAAGCGTACCGTGGGGGGCCAGTCAGGATAGTTGTCGGGAAACGTCATGACGAACTTGAGAACGGAGCCTGCATAATGGCCTAGAGAGTACGCGAGAGTTAGTTCGATATTACGGTCTCGTCGAGTTCGAACGACGATTATCACTCACCTTTATGCACGAAAAGAACGGCATCCCAGACAAGTATGCACTCTGCAGATGGGGTGACATACATGCCTGTTGGACAATGTCTGTCATGCCGCAGGGATGCGTACTCGATGGAGATGGCAGCGCGGGTGACGGGATTGATGGAAGCCAACGCTGGTGCGGTCGCATCTACCGCGACTGTGGGTGCGGACTTAGAGCCTGATGCAATCCTCGATCGCCCACCAAGGTCAAGCGTCGGAGAAGGCATCAACCCGCTCAACATCGCGATCCGTGACAAGCTTGCTTAGGTAGTAAGTAGAGACAGACAATCTGAGTATATGTTGTATGTAGTAGTGAAACGCGGGTCAACGTTTCAACTAGCGAGCAAGTTGCAAGCAAGCCACTCGGTCTCAAGCTGGGAATGCAACTAGATACCAAACGGCTGGCTTGCAACCTCACCGCCCGAGTTCAAACTGCATTTTCAAGTCCACATTGTCATCTATCGTAACCACCTCTGTAGCGTGGGCCGTGCCCTCGTCTTGACCCTCCATGCCCAGGTTCGTCCCTCGCCGATCGATCTTGACCTCGTTTACGATCAGTCTTCTGCAGGTTTGCATACCTACCATCCCGATTTCTATGATCGAATGCAGCTCCCCGGATCCGGAGGGTATTCTCGGACTGATGGGATGGTTTGCGTCGATCGTAACCAGGATCACCTTTTCCCCGACAATTCCCTCCGGGGATATCACTAAGCCGCGCGAGCAAGCTCGATCCACCGCTAGTCTGTAGCGAAGGTGTAGGAGAGGAACGTTCATAGCCTCCATCCCCGAGAGACCCGAACCTGATTTTCTTTCCATGTGGGACCTGTGGTTGGGTTTGTTGAACCATTCCTCTCCTCACGTCCCGCATATCATTGAACCAATCCTCAGCTTCATCCTCCTGCTCCCTGAATCGCTTCTCTAGCCTTTCTTTATCCTTGTTTTTCCCTCGCTTGCCCACGTCTACAGGAGCGCCTGCGTCCCAATTGTCCGGTAAAGGAGGCTCATCAGCTTGCCTCGGGCCGCGTTTGACAGAAACTGGCTCGGTGGCAGGATCATAAAATGGACCCATAATAACGTTGTGAGAGCTGAAAGCAGAATATTCCGCAGGAAACTGCGATGGATGCGGGAGTTCATCACAGTCCTAAGGAAGCCTGACATCGAGCAAGACCAGCAATATGGTGAGTTTCACTCACGTCTCCTAAATGGCCTGTGTTCGCGCAATTATAACACCACACCTCTAGGCCAATGTACCCTTCGCCTCCTTCGCCAATCGCAGATGGTTTCCTTTCTTCCCGACTCTGCATAATCATAGCACGTTCCTCATCAGTCACATATCGATATATGCGCCAGAGAGTCGGACATTCCTAGGGTGACATGTCAAGATGGTTCCATATCAACATCTTCTGGGCAATAACATACATTCTTCTTGTGTTCCATGGATCCACAGCGCTCGCAATCACCCAGTGTATGCAAATCAGATGACCCTACATGGGCCGAAAAGCGATTGGGACACGTCTAGGACAACGTTATCACATGGAACGACACAATAGGCATGGTACTCCTACTTTATTTATGTGCCCTTTCATGCCGCAAGTGTAGCATGTCTTGCTAATCGGGCAGCTTCGTGTAGAGTGCTCGTCACGAGCACCACAAGTTAGGCACTGTGGAACAAGACTTATGTGAGTAATCATGCACATTTATAGTGGGACGACTCACTATCTGGATGGGACAGTCATAAGTCTTATGATCACCCTCCGCACCGCAATTCTTGCATTTAAATATCGAAGGTTTTGGTTGGTTCGACTCCTCTCCTTCGACTTCGAAATACCTAGCCATCCCGGGGGCCTTGAAACAGGACTTATAATATGCACAGTACAACAAGCGCAATGGAACAGACCTTGCGATCCTCGTAATCGAGATACTCTATATATTCATCGTCACCCGAGCCCAATTTTGGGGGTGGTATCACCTCGACGGCAATGGGACCATCATCGTAAAAGATTTCAACATGAGACGGTAGTAATAATTTGGTGCCATCGCTGTTGGACTTCAAGGGTTGCGGACTGGGGGGATCATCCGCAGTTGCGAGAGTGGGTGTGTCATCGAAAAAGAAAAGACCAGTTTCGTCTGTGACGGACGAGGGATTCTGCGGAGGACGAGGTGCGGATTCATCGGGTCCGCTGAGCCTTGGGACAATCTCCTGCGACCGAGCTCTTGAGGGATGAGCCAAATTCCCAGTACCATCTGCAGGCCTCAGGCCAATTGATTGTTTTCCCTTCGTTTTCTTCCGCTTCCCGTTTTCATGTGTTCGATTATTGTAAGTGTGCTCTGGATCAGACGAGATATCGATGATCTCTGGTCCAGGAGACAGCGTAAGGTCAATGATTTCTGCCATCTGGCAAGTCGCTTGAGCTGCAAGTTATGAGTATATGAAGTGGAGGTTTGGTCCAGCTCGTACTGCGTGACACGGCACTAACCGTGCGACATGCTGAGCCCTTTACATGTTTTATTATGTAAGGTGGCCTAGATGACCGTATGCTCCCTTCCACGACGTCATGATAGTAGGGCAACATATATGTTAGACGGCCCGTCAAAGGTCCAGTCGAAGGGGATGCGTCGCGTAACAATCTGCGTTAGTATGGATCGCTTTGACCTTAAGACGCATGTTTACCCAAGCGTTCGTTGCCAGAATCTTCGTCATTAAGAACTTGTTCTGGTTCCAATTCCGTTCTGAGTCTCGGCGAGTATTGAATAGATGCGCATTATGTCTTGTAAACAACCGCCGAAACTCGGCCATATGTCTAGTTTACGACTTGAACGAGCACACCCTCAAGCCTTGACGGGTATGATACTCTCAACACCTAGCGCTCAGCATGTACTATGGCATGCACCATATTGCAGACGCATGCTATCCTTCCGCGCAATTTGAGGTCACTTGTCTATTCAATGTTCAACACTAATTTATACAAGAGAGATACAGTACAGGTTCTTCTTCCAGAATTACAGGTTCGCGTGTATGCCACTGCCAAGTTGATCATCGCAGAGCCTGTATACAAAACACCTCCCGCCCTTGTCTTCATTCCAACACGCATTGAACCAAGTGATAATTTAAAAGGCATGGGAAGAGATAGTGAACCTCTTGAATGTATATCTAAGCATTGATGTTAGCTGAGTCCATCTTGAGAATTTGTCAACGCACCCAAGGAAGGCAAGGTCCTTCTGCGCCTCACTCCCCCCGGCGGTGGGTGCTTCTGCAGGAGTTTGATCAATCTCGTCCGTAGGGAAATAAGAAGTGTCCGTTATCGAGCGTAGATTGGGTATGAAGGGGGCATCGATGCGGCGAATGGTGTCCCAATCAACTCCATAGAAAAATGGGTGATTTTTGATCTGATCTGCATTCAAACGACGGTCTGGAGATGTCATGAGCCTGGTATATTGTCAGCACAATACCCAAGGGAAAAGAAGGTGTGTCTATAACCTGCGGATCAAGTCCTCAGCTTCGTGGCTCAAGTGAACATCATCCGGGAACGCTAAGTAGTGTTGCCATTGCATAATTTTCTGATAGGTCTCGTGTGTCGACTCCGAGCAGAATGGTGGGTATCCAACCAGGCACTCGAACATGATCGCTCCAAGCGACCACCAGTCACACTCGTTTCCATAACCTTTTTGCTGGAATATCTCTGGTGCGATGTAGTCAGGTGTTCCAACAGTGGAATATGCCTTGTAAATTATATCACACCACAGCAAGCAGTACACCGATGAAAGCTACTCACTAGCTTGCGCCGGTTCGCTTTCCAGGTGGCAATTTGGTCCTTACTGGACATAGTCAAATGAATGGCATTCACCATGACGCTGTTCCGTGCAGCGGCGGCAGGTGGCTGCGGATTGTTGGCTGAGTCCAGTAGCCTCTGATAGTAACTGGAGTCGTGTTGTTTGTGGAATCCCGTTGAAAGACCGAAATCCGACAGCTTGATGTGTCCATCTTTATCTATCAATATATTATCTGGCTTAATATCCCTGCAAACATCCATAAACGAGTGAATTGAACAAGAGAGCCGATATTTCTTCACCTATGGATGAATCCCAGTTTGTGGACAGCCTCGATGGCGAGGGTGCACTCTGCGATATAGAAACGAGTGACGTCTTCCGAGAAAGTGTCGTATTTGATGAGCATCGTCATGAGATCTCCACCAGGAAGAAATTCCATGATCAAGTACAAGGTCTGAGCATCCTGGAAAGAATAAAAGAGCTGCACGACCCAAGGAGAATTAGATTCGGCAAGGACATCGCGTTCAGCGCGGACATGCGCTAGCTGAACAAACACACAAAGGCTTAGGTGATGGCCAGCTACAAGTGAAGGGTGGCACACACTTGGTCTTTTTTCAGCATCTCCTCTTTCTTGAGGGTCTTCATCGCATAGATCTTGCCCGTATCAAGCTTCTGAACGAGGCGAACCTGCATTACATACGAAATCGAAATCAGGCGACAGGAAAATAGCATACGGGATCGGAACTGACTTCACCGAACGCACCCTTTCCAATCACTTTGACCGTCCTAAAATCGTCCAGACCTAACCGTGTTCGCCTGAGGCGAAGGAAGGTTGACTCTTTCTTCCCTAGTTGTTGTAGATGACGGATTTTCCTCTCGTCAGATATCATGATATCTGCCTGCAGCTTTCTCTCGAGCTCCACGCGCCTGCAAGTAGGAGTCCGATGTCAACATCTTGCCCATATTGATCTTTACATGGCCACTAGTGCATACCTAGCGTTCCTTTCGATCGCAGCATCTACAGCAACTTTATAGAAGTGCTCGAGCTTCAGTTGCGCAGCCTTGGCCCGGGGAGTAGCATCATCGGAGAAACCAGTGGAACTGCGTTCAAAGTATACGTAATCTGCCGGTTTATCTGGGCTAGTGGCCGTTGACGTCGAGGACCGCGTGCTGGTGCTTGAGCGCTGCATGGCGACAAGTAAAATGATGATGATCACAGTTGGACGTTGCCGCTCGAGGGTCAACGTTTCAACACCAGTAGGTAAGAAGTGAGAATGGCGTGCCTGATGAGTGGGTTTACCGATTTATGTAGTCGCGATGGGAACCACATCAAAAGTTTGCACTTATCATATCTTCAAAATTCTAGGCACATCGCGTTGGCCTGTTGCCACTGAAGCTTGAATCCAATCCCACGGGAAATCACATACGCGTGGAATTGGGTGCGGAGTGAGGAGCGTGTTGCGGCAATGCGGGATATACTTGCATGACAACTAAAGTAGGATAAAAAATCGAACGTATCATACTTGGAAGAGATCAAAGTGCGAAACGTCACGTAACAGTCTAGACGGAACACTAAACCAAGCCAACCTTGCAGGTTATCCTTCTGTGGAGATGCATGCAAGTCGACAGGAAATTGGACACGACAATCAAGTCTCATAATGTGCACCACATGAGCCGTTCCTTACACGCCCTCGAGTCTCGATACGGCTTCAGAGACTTTGGACTTGTCCTTGGGTTCACTGTCCGCTTCATCACCAGGACTGAGCTCCGAAGCACACCGAGAGCAACTGCAAGTAAATCCCCAGCCTCGGGCCAGTTCCATGCGTCTCAGACGACGGCAATCCTGTAGGCTCTGGCCATCATGTTGAAGGACATCAACATACGCGACGGTGACTTCGTCGCCTGCCTTGAGAGCGCGAGTGGCGATAAGATGCAGCTCCGATGTGCCATTGAAAAGCGGTCGAGCGGACGGGTCGCATGAATGGGAGAGCTATATGTGACAAGTAAGACGTCGACATCAACTTAACATGGGGGATACGGTAACACTCACGTAGGATGACACGAAGTAAAATCCAGCTCCAACCTGCTTTTGGGTACCATATGGCGTCCGTGTCTTCTCCACATCCTCCGGCCTCGCTGCTGGTGTGGGCTACGTGATTCATCGTAAACACGTATTCACAACTGACGAGCATGTTTGCTGTACCTTATCGTCCCTTCCACCGTCAAAGCAGACACCAAATGCGTTGTACGTCATCATGCCGAGATAAACTGAGAGCCGTTCCTCAGTCGCGAGGTGCTCTAACCCTGGTATCGCAAGCTGCAGTACGGTTTTGAATAGTTTGCCACCCTCCTCAGAGGCAGCCACATCAAGGTAACGCAGTCGTTCCAGGTGGTCGTTAAACGTATAGTCACCACCATCCGTCAATACTACGCTGGAATTGGTGGATGGTGAGTGTCCCATGGAAGTGATCATCTGTGCCGTTTCGATGGAGACTTGGCGTGCAATGACACGTGCCATCAGCTCGGGTGCAGCTTTGCCACTCTTTTTGATGTATTCCGCAAACGTAGCTTGGGCAAGGTCTCTCTCATCCGTAGAAAGACTAGAGGACTCCGGAATTAGGTGTTCAGGTAGAGGAGGCTCGAGCGTGAACAGAATGCCTTGCGAGTAGGTCTTGGCCTTGACATGACAATCCTTTGAACAGTAGACCGAGTCAAAACGGTCGAAGTCAGGACGAACGACCGCTTCTCCTTCGAGAGGACGCAAGCAGTGACTGCAGTAAGTACCTTTGCCTTGAAGATCCACGTCGAGTGCAGTGGCGATGGCTTCCTCCTTTAGTTTTTACGAGTGAAATGCATCAGGGCTGGTCATCGCTGTAGGGAGCCAATACTGACCTTGTAAATAAGATCGCCCGGGTCGAAATCCCTTGCGCAAACCACGACTTTCTTGCGTATAGTTGTACCGGCGGGCTGTCCATCATCTAATTGAGGAACGTCGACATTCTTAATGGCAACATTCATCTCTTTGCGGGGAAAACAGTTGTAGTAACCTATTTTTCACTATTCAGCTCAAACGCCCTTTCTTCTCAATCGTGAAGGCATACCTTCGGCACGAGTCTTCACCTGTAGACACGATCGTTTCGAGCAGAGGGTGACAGTTCAAACCACCCAAATAGCAGCAACACCGAAAACAAAACATTCATATCAGATCATTGCACCGACAACGGGTAGGAGGGGTAAGGAGAGATATAGGGGGATGACGAGGTCGGGGGTACATGAACGAAGGCGACTACACAGCGTACAGCAGCGTGCATTGCACGTTCAAGGTCGTGTGTAAAATGACTCATAGTCATAGTGCGGACGTTTGGGAGCCTGCGTCTGTGACCTTGTCCCACTCCTGCGAGGACGCTTCCGAAGGTGGGCCAGAGGGACTCAATTCGTCATCTTCATCAGGAACGGAACCCAGTCCCATCCCCTGAGACGAAGAAGGTGAACTTACGTCCAAGTTGACGAGTTGCATGACAAGCTGTGGTACCGATGATTAACGCATGGATGCACCCAACAAGACGAGGACGGACCTGAAACACTGGTGGAGAAAGACTCTTTTCGTAAACCATGATCAACTCGAGTGGGGAAGGATACACCCGAATTGCGCGGTAGAAGCACAACGCCGCGGGCATGTAAAAAGCGGGACCTGCAGACGCGTAAGTGAT
This sequence comes from Wakefieldia striispora, assembly GCA_038090475.1. NCBI lineage: Eukaryota > Fungi > Basidiomycota > Agaricomycetes > Agaricales > Hymenogastraceae > Wakefieldia > Wakefieldia striispora. The sequence continues at coordinate 498,447 of JBBPMU010000001.1, forward strand.
CATTACCCTGAGGAGACGGGTGGACCTGACACACCTTTCACACTCATCGTTTCACCTATGTTAACCTGAGTCATGAAATACTGGTGCCTCTCGTCATGATCAGTGGGGATTTGTTCGTTACGGATTCCCTCCAAAGCGCTGACAAGCTCGTTTGGATCGACGCCGCCAGTGCTCGCTGATGCTTCCGAAGGTGTCTGGCTTTTCTCGGCACGCTTCTTTTCCTTACCTGAAGACAAGCACTCAGTACCATGCGAGCACTGAACAAGAACAAGCGTACGAAGGCGTCTACGGAAGTTGGCGTCCGTTCTCCGCTTGTAATCGAAGTAGACAGCATAGGCAACGAGACCTCCGACGGCAATACCGGCGACGGTGAGCATCGTCGCTGACCGAGTCATGGCGATTTTAGACGGAGGGGTATCGACGAAGGAGGAGAGAAACAAGCAACTTTGTAAAAAATACATAAACGTCACCAAGTAATAATAAAAAAATGACATTTCGTGACTATTATGTAATCAATGACAAGTCCTTCCCATAGGCTAACGCTGGTACCAGCGTAATTGGTAAATGCAAGCGGTCCTTTACGATGAGATCCGTCCTGTGAAAAACGGTGGAACCGACGTGTTGCATGGTGTACGCAGTTGTAACTGCTGAGACGGATCCAACCGGCGTTGGTGAGGGAGTCTAGATGAATGTTCTCACGGGTCGTTTGAAAGGACCAAGACGACCTTGGACTAGAACTGCCTCATAAGCAGCTGTCGCGGATTCTGCAGGTGGGATCTCGTGGTTGAAAAGTACACGGAAAGCGTCGTCTCGGTTGTCATGAGCGGCGTGGACACCGCGTCATCGCCTTCTCTTACGTCCCGTCACGACTCCGAACCCGACATCCTTGACCATGACCTCTTATCACCCTCCCAACACTCTGTCTTACCCACCCATGACCATCACGTCGCCCTCGAACTAGAGCTCGCTTGTCTTGCGCAGTCTGACACCGCTTTGGATGACCCTGCTGCCCATATGGCACTCCAACGCTCTCGCGACAATATCTTTGGTGACATCGAGCACGTTCCGGACCGTCTCAAGGATGACCACATCACAATGGTCGAGGCCGTGGACCCAGCCGTCACCCAGCAAGACACCCAGCAGCACTCGCCTGAGTCTTCATTAGAGCTAAAACGTGTCAAGGTGGGCTTCTTTTCCCCTTCCCGTCTCATTCCTGGCGTTATGCCCGTATCGGCCCCCGTTCTCCCATCATATCCGTGACGGCAGAGTCGTCATGCTTGCAACGTGTTTAGCTCCCCGAGAAACCCTCCCATTTTATTCGAATTCCCGACGCGTCTCTCCTCTTCATTTGCTTCCTCGCCATTTGCATGGCCTCATCAAGAGCCCGTGCTGACCGACACTTGTCATCTTCTTCAAAGGTTTACGAACTCATTGGCTCTCGATGGGTCGATCAAGGCACCGCGTACTGCGCCGGCCAGCTGGACGACGCCAACCAGGCATATCTTGTTGCCCGTTCTGAGCAGGACTTTAACAAAATCATCCTCTCAACTGCTATCCGCTCCAATGACGTATACCAGAGGCAACAAGGTATGTATGCCTCTCCATCCATCAATCCGGGTGTTTTCGACCTAATGTTTACATCCTTTGGCGCTATAGAGAGTCTGATAGTGTGGACGGAACCCAATGGAGCCGACTACGCATTGAGTTTCCAGGACGCGGAGGGATGCGCGGAGGTGTGGAACTTCATTATAGAGGTCCAACGTCACTTGAATTCTGGAGGTCAGCAGTGTTCGCCCTTAGCCCACGTTTCCTTTCTCATCACTCTGAACAACGCATATCTCATCCAATTTCACCCAGAAGATCAGGGAATCGGTTCTTCATCTCCGGGCGCCGACCACTCTGCAACTACCGTTAGTATCATCCGTACCGGTCATCTACCCACTCCTCAACTCGGGAATATTCAAGATATCGAGGGTGCGATCAAAACCCTTTCGAGAGGTCAAGCAGTCAAGGAAAAAATATGTGAATACATACAACGTGAGGTAAGTCGTGCCATACAGGCTTTAATGTTTCTCGCCCTCCGGCCATCATTTTGACGAGAACGAAACAGCATTATATCAAGGCCCTAATTGATGTCCTGAATATGGCAGAAGACCTGGAGAGCATAGACAATCTCCATGCCCTGTGTAGTCTGATGCAGACCATTTGTAAGTGCGATATTTCGTTACGCCCGCGTCATTAATGCTATTGTAGTGATGATGAACGATCATGGTATTTACGAGCATATACTCGAGGACGACATCTTTTTTGGAGTGGTCGGGATGCTTGAGTGTACGCCGCGTTCTCCTTATACCTTTTGTGATGCCGACTCTGCGACATAGATGACCCAGAGTTTCCCACACATAAGGCCAACTACCGTGAATTTCTCCACGTAAACGCACAGTTCCACCAACCTATTCCAATACGAGATGACCTTATCCGGAAGAAGGTCCATCATACCTATCGCCTTCAGTTCCTCAAGGATGTTGTACTTGCACGCGCTCTTGACGATTCGACGTTCAATGTACTGAACTCTTGCATCATCTTCAACCAAATTGATATCATCAACCACATTCAAAATGATCCAGTCTTCCTCCATGACATAGTCAGGCTATATGTCAGCGAAGAGGTGCTTGCCGGTCCTAAGACAGGTTCAGAGGACGAAGAGGATGAAGAAACGGGATCAAGGGGCCCGGGGAAGAAACTCCACGAGAAGATTCGAAATCAAGACGGGACGCGGATGACCATGCAGTTTTCATTTGGCCCCCCAGGCGATCTTACCACAAGTGACATCGCATTCCGTCGCGAGGTTGTCGTGCTCATTCAGCAACTCTGCGCAATGGGGAAGAATGTCCAGCTTCCTGCACGATTGGCACTCTTTCGAACACTGGTCGATCGAGGAATTTTGTTCGCTGTCCAATGGGCATTTTCGTTACCGGAAAAAGAAGAAGCATCGAAGGGCGTGGTTAGCGCTGCAGGCGAGATCATGTCTATCTTGCTTGATCACGACCTACACGGCGTTCGTGGACATGTGTGCAAACAGGCCACCGCTCTTGAGCGGGAGAAAGAGGCCGGTCGGCTGGGAGCAGACAAGGCGGAGACACTGTTGAAACTAATGTGCCGTGTCATGGTTCAGAGTCGAGACGTTGCCATACAGTGTCAGATTGGTGACGCGTTGAAGGCCCTGTTGGACGTTTCACAGAACATTGGTGGTCCCGGTGCTACACCTGTATGTGCCCACTTGAGGTTCACCAACTTGTCACTAACCATTGGAGCCAGGCCGCAATCAACGCGAAAATCTTGGCACGCCCAAAAGACGATCCAGGGACAGAGAGGTTTCTAGACTACTTCTACAAGAATTGCCTAGAGCTCCTATTCAGGCCATATAGTGATATCCCAGATTTCAGGAAGCAAACAGGTACGCAATCGACATATTGGACATCAGGTACATGAATTAGGGTAATTATTGTAGATTCGACTTTGAAGCTCTCGCGAGAGAAGACTAATCTTTTCCTATACTTGTCCGACTTACTTTGCAATTTCGCCCAGCAACATGCCTTTCGAAGTCACTTCTACATGCTTTCTTCGAATATATCTGCTCGGGTCGCTACATTACTTGGTGCTCGAGATAAACACCTTCGACTAGGTTTGTGTTTGTCTATGAAGTTTACACGACCTAATCTCTCGATCATAGCTACATTCCGATTCTTTCGAATATGCCTTAAAATCAACAACAAAAATTTCCTTGCTCACCTTATGAAGCTCGATGTTTTCAAGCCCATCCTGGAACTTACGCTACAAGAGTCGCATCGAGATAGCTTGCTGAGTGCATCGTGTCAAGAATTCTTTGAACACATGCGACGGGTACGCCAGGTATCTCCACCGATTTAATCCGGCTGACTCCAAACCTGTAGGAGAACATAAAAGACCTGATTACCCACTGTATGACAGTGCATGGAGACATCATCCGTAAGCTCAGTGAAATGAGGCTGGGTGGACCACGCTTTTCTGCGTTCATCCGTCGTTGGGAAATCAATATTGAGCCACCACCCAAGGAGGAGGCTAAAGACAATCAGTAAGTCCCTAGTATGTTGTAGAAAACGGATTTGCTAATTCGTTACAGGAATCCCACCGGTTCACGTCGTGCAGACCGTAATATTGATGCCGAGGAAGAAGAATATTTCAATGGTGACGACGACGAAGGTGACGCGGCACCTCCGTTCATCAGTACTGCGGTCGTTGCGAGCCGCACTGCCTCGCCACTAGAAACTATAAAACGTAGACCGCGCCTCGCTGTCGCTCCGTCCAAACTCCCACGACCACAAGGCCTTGTCCTACCTCGTACCCCTCCTCTGCCATCTCTCCTAGATTATGGGGATGAGGATGAGGAAATCGAACCTTCGTCTCCTCTGGAAACATCCACCCGCCTTACCAAGAAAGGCTCGTCCATGCCACTTTCCCCTTCCTCGGATGTTCCGCCTAGCCCACGACTAGCACATCGCCAGATCTCTCGACCGTCCTCAATTCCCCGGCGGCGCACCCACGAAGACGACGACAACGTTCTAGAATCGCTCTTGCGCCAGAAAGGCAGCACCTGTTCACCCAGGCCAAACCCCAAATCCCAATTACCACCCATACGGTTATCCGAGAAGCGGAGAAGGGACAATGATGACGACGACGAACAGCTAGAACGTCTCGCCAACAAACCCAAGCGGGCCGATCTCGGTAGCCAAAGAAGGGAGGGATCAGTCGGTGGTCGTGCTGCAATGAAACCGGGCGATGACCCACCCAAACGGATGAAGGTGATGTTTCGCCCGTTAGGTGCGACTGCTGTCGCACAATCGATGTTGCCTGTTCCCCCAGATCCCGGAGCGAAAGATGGGGATACAGGGTAAATAAGACATTGCCTCCGATGTATATCTTTGCGTGTCCACTCAATAGAACACCGTTGGGCCGCCATGTATCAATTTCGATTGTGGTACTACCGTGCTACAGTGCACACATGTTGGAGATTGAAACTGATGAATGTCCAATAAAGGAACGGATCCCCGCCGATTATCAGGTGTCATGTGGACAACCGGTAATGGATCTTAAAATCGACAAAGATGAAACGAGAAAAAAAAGGTGGACTGCCCCAGTGAGGCTCGAACTCACGACCTTCCGATGGTTATTACATAACAGTCGGACGCTGTAACCAACTCAGCCATGGGGCACACGTCAGCACAACACATTTACTATAGTTACTTGTGCCTCATGTAGCGGAACAAATTATCTATTCAAGCTCCCGTTCGTTTGATTTGATCTTACAGCCTGAGGTAGTCAAGTGCTCTAAAGTCTTAATCGCACCGCCCTTCGCTTCACTCTTGTGATGTATCACATCCCCATCTTGTCGACGAGTCAATGCCACCCTCGCGGTCATTGTCCACAGTCCCTTCCTTCAAACGTCCCTTCGAGTCTGCTTGCTGGTCCTGCTGTTCACCTTGGAACTTCCTTTTGGGTATAACAGCCCAGAACGCTTCTTCCCAATTCCGTGTGTCAATCCATTTCAGTAAGATTTCAAAGACCTGTAGAAACATCATATAAGCTCGGTGTCAGAAGAACCGCAGCAGCGTGGAAAAGGAGACAAAGGATGGGGAGCGAACGCTAAGTTACGAACTGACACATCTTTCCATAGGTCAAACTGAATTGGGAAACGAACCTGATTGACGGTGAGCACCTTGCGCGTGGCAAGTGATATATAACGGCCAATTGGAAGGCGAGCATGACGCATTTGCGAACCGCTAGCCTTGTTCAAGCACAGATTCTAGGATTATCCTCCGGTTGAGCCCTCATATGCGGTCGATACATATGAAGCATTTTTTGCACACTGACCTTGTAACGATTGTGGTCGCATATCCCGCCGATGATATAAGTTTCTCCCTCCTTGAGTTCAAGCAACTCCTCCGAAGAATCAGCAGTTAGATAAATGATGCTCTTGCAATCGACTTGAGATGGTGGTGTTGAGCTACCTTGGGTATTGGCATCTTTACTGGGTGACTGAGCAGGTACCGTCCACAATCGGTCATAACCCTCCTCCCACCACTCCGTTCTCGACCACCGTCTGTAGCCAGCATCATTCATAGCGTCTAACCTCCGCTTAGTTCTGCCATTAAGCGAGGTGAATATTAACACCGAGAATGCGAGCGCGGCATGTCTGTTTGCACTGTACGCATATGCCAATTGAGAAGTGAGTGAATTAATCTCCTATCCATGGCGGATCACAAACGGAGAAGGGCGGAAGAAGTGAAACACGCACCTTGTCCGACATCTTGTCATCGAAACCCAGATCAACCACAACTCTGGCATTGAATATCTCTGCTTCATTTCCATCATTTATTTTCCGTCTTTTCCGAGAGATATTTTCGTCGATTTCGCCCTTCGCAATCGCCTGCGCTCTTTCACGTCGCTTGTTCTTCTTCACCTCCTTTTCGCGAGCGCGTCGTTCAAGCTTAAGTTCTTGGAGCCTTGCGGCTCTTGCTGCGCGTTTTTGTGCCTTCTTGGAGGGACCCTGCGGGTTTGATGGCTCCGTTTCCTGTTCTGCGTTTGGCTGACTGGTAGCACTGTCTAGCAGGGATGTGTCCATGGATGCAGATACAGTGGCGATCTTGCACCTTGGGCCTTGGCAAGTAAAGATAGCCGGCGGTCCGGTTTGTGCCGAGAGATCCTCGTCGTCGATGGGAGGGTTGCCTGTCCTTGGCCCTTTCCGTGCTCAGGGTATCCTTTATTGTGGTATTTCTTGTCATCTTTTTGTCGTTCCCCCCACTCGTCTCCTGGCAGCCTGAATTCACTTCCCCCGAACTAGTACATGGCGACTAGAGTCATTCCTTCTACCAGGGGACCTTACGAGGTCGTGAAGCCTTCCGTAAATCACACTGCAACAGTCATATTTTTGCATGTATGCTTTTTTCGTCGTCAGCTTCGGTTTTCCGCTGTCCCTGTGACTTATTCCTTAACCAATGCTGGCAGGGCCTTGGTGATAGCGGCAGTGGTTGGCTCCAGATCGTCGGAATGATCAAGGACGAGTTGCCCCATGTCAAATGGTTGCTCCCTAATGCTCCAAGCCGAAGTATTACCGCCAACCGTGGGTTTGTGATGCCTGGTTGGTTCGATCTCCTTTCATGGGATTTGGGGGACAAGCATGAAGATCGTGACGGGATGCTCGATTCCGCTCGCCTGATCGACCAGTACATCCAGGACGAAATCAATGCTGGTATACCGGCTGAACGCATCGTCGTTGGCGGATTCAGTCAGGGTGGGTCCATGTCGCTTCTAGCAGGGTTGACGGCCCGAAGGGAGGACGGGTTATTTGGAGGGAAATATGGCTGGAAGCTTGGTGGAGTGGCCGTACTGAGTGGCTGGATGCCACTGCAGGACGTGTTTCCAAAAGTACCCTTTCCTCTTTCCAAACTGGAATCATACTGATGAAGTTTCAGATGGCTTCCCCCCACTTGGCCGCCACGCCAATACTCATGTGTCATGGGACTGCTGACACCGTGGTGCCCTACAGCTTGAGCCAGAAAGCGAGCAGAATACTTACCGATGACCTGGATCTACCCGCTCTTGAGAATTTGACACTCTCGATGTTAGTTCCTCCGAGTGGCTACTCGCCAGGGGAAGGCAAACTGGGTGTAGTAGGGTTGAGTTTCAGGTCCTACAGATCAGCTGGGCACGAGGCATGCGAACGAGCGCTCGAGGACCTCAAACAATTTTTGAAGCATGTGCTCTTAAAGTGACTAACGTCCAAAATTTTTTTCTTCCTGGCAGGTGAGCCAAATTACGCAAATATTGACCGTATTACCGAAAATCCATTACTGGTTAGACAGGCGCGTTTCTTGTTGTATGCTGGTCGTAACCAGTGTACAACTGTCACGGTGGCTAATGGCTAATGGTCTATTTTTATCCTCACGTCCTCGGAGCGTCTCAACTTCCTAGTACTTACCTCCTACGGCCTGCAGGGCATGGATTTAATCATCCTGGGGTGTTGTGTGAATACGATGAGCGAGGGTATTTTGTGGAGGATAAACTTCATCTAGGGACATCATGGGATTCCGCAGGGTCTTGGCTGTTGCACTTTGGTCGATATATAGTACACTAGTTCTAGCGACTACGATTAGCCGTGAGTTTGTCCTTCATATACTTTAGCTAGTAGTTTAAACTTCAGTCATATGACTGTGAGCAACTCCTGACCTAAAGGACGTCCTTGAGGCTGGTCTGTGCAGAACCACGTTCCATAGGTTGGCGTTGGGTTGGTGAAGGTTTCCATCCGATCTCAGTGATGAAAGCATAAGTAAGGGTCGGGGAAAATGGTTGGATGCATACCATGTATATGATTTGAAATGTTGCCGGAATGCACCCATCACTGCCGTGTAGTTCTGCACGTGAAGGAATGAATGCACGCAAGGCAATTCAAGAGAAGGTTTGGCATTACCTTGGTAGATAGCAGAGGCTGCAGCCAACGTGTCCCGATGTAGGAAGTGTCGCCTGATTAATTGTCTTCAGAATGATGAAGGTTCACAAAATGAAGCTAGGCGGAAACCTTCCAAAGATGGCATTGCCTTCGCCCATATCCTTTAGGTCCTCGAGAAGCTCCCACATCGATGGGTAACCAACGCGTACTTCATCTGTGTCAACTGTGAGAAGTGTAAACCCGGCACGACTGAGAAGGTTGGAAATATCCTTGGTATCTGAATACGTGGGTCATCACCGTAAATCGTAAGCATTGCAATACTCGGACCTGTCATAGGTGATACGTGTGGAGATATTCCCCCCTCACGGTCGACTTCAGCAAGCTGAAGGGCCGATCTGAGCTCAAAGAGCGTGTCTCCTCCAAACATTGAACCTAAAAACAAGCCATCGGGCTTTAATGCTTCTTTTATCTGCACAAGGGTGCCTAGAAACAAGAGGAAATGAAGAGATGATCGGAGCGACACTCGGTACGAACCAGGCAGATCATTGACCCAGTGGAGACTCAGACAAGAAACAATTGCTTCATGAGAATTCCGGGGTAATATTTCAAGTAAATTCTCCTCGTCTCCTTGGATCCGCTCTATCTGAACTGAACTTGAGGGGTAGTGAATCCAGGGGGAGACAACGCTACAACATACCTTCAAACTCATCGACAGGGTCCCTCCTGAGGGTCTGTCCTGTGGGATCGCAAAGTTGACGGTATATCAAACGGTAGCATCGGCACGAACCACTTGAATCCATCATGATAACCTTGCGAGCCTTGTTGGGTTCCAACAATTTGGAGAAATGCCCAGGCCCAGAGCCAAGGTCAACTACAGTGTCAAACTTGGTTTTGATATCCTATTTTCAACTACGTAGTCAGCCTCCCTTTGTACGATCCGGGGTATATAAACGAATCACCAGTAAGCGCTCCATCATTCTCTCTGCAACTTCGTCTCGGACATAATCTACAGTCTTACTGCGTGCTCCGCCACCTCTGCCAGCCGCACGATCCTTTTGCCTTTGCTTCGTTATGCGGTCAAACACGCGGTACGCCGATGAGGTGTGCGTTGCAGACAACGCCTCTGAAGCAAATGCACGGCAGCAGGCTGGTGGACGAAGCACCACGCGAAGAAGAGACATGGATCCGTGAGAATATGTGACAGACGCGGATGCGTGACATAGTGAATGAATGAAGAATCACGCGTCACGTTTATTTAGCATGACGATATACGCCAGAACTTACCGTTGTCCACGATTACCTTGACATCCACCGTCATGGACGATGGTACGACCTCCCCAGCCACCAACCAAGTTCCCAAGGAAGTGTCACTCACAGTTGCTGCATCTTCAATGATCGATGCCGCAGATAGGATTAACCTGGAGGCATACCAAGCAAACCTCAGGCGCATTCATGATGTGAAAGAAATGGTCCAGAGGCTTGAAACGAACAACGAAACCGCACACAAGAACTATCTCATCGATCAACTTGAGAAACGCGCAAAGGAGGGACGCGAGGCAGAGTAAGTCGTCTATCCCCTTTCCACTCCTGGTTAAATTGCGCTGCCCTCGAACGCTCAGAGATATGTTGGCACGCTTGAAAAGTCGACCAGGACTGTACGTCTCTCTTTTTCCAGACTCGAGTAATCCTCATCTTTTCATAGTTCCGAAACAGTCCGGATCACCAACAGCGTTCCAAGCGAAAATTCGGAGGTCGTGTTACCTACAACCGCGACCCTCGTGGAGGTACCCGAATCACATTCCCCTCCTTCAGTAATGTTATTTTATTGGCCTCACTCTTTGTTCACTCACGCTGCCACCCCCCGTCTAGCATCCTACATTGATCCCTACGACCACTTTACCCCCACCTGCTACACAACAAAGCCACCTTGCTACACACCAATGGCGCCATCCCGAGCCATCCCGATCATATAACGTAGACAATTTTCGGTATTACGGACCTCCGCCCACTGCGGCCCCACCTTTCCAAGCCCCTGTTAATCCTGGACAAACGGGTTGGTATCGCGCTACGCAGAATGTGCTTCCACAATCTGGGGTACACAACCCACTTGTTCGTCAAATAAGCTTCCAGCCAGCACAGGTTCAGCAGTCTTCGCAGTCTCGGAATAGTTTTCCGCCTCAAGTTGTTACTCTGCCGACTGCGGGGCCCGTGTCGGGTCTGTCAGACTCCGAATGTCTCAAGTGCTGGTTGTTAACAATGTGTTGCAGGCCCGGTATATAACTCTTCAGCTACGTGGGCGAGGACAGCCCCTGCTCGCGGTGGCCTAGGCTCAGACTCCTCTAATCTGACGTACCACGGACAAGGCATCCCAGCGTCATCCGCCACTTCCCAAACTCCAGTTGCTACCTATATCGTACCACAGAACCTGCCGACACTCATTCCTACCTCTCAGCTGCAAGTTCCACTGCAGGGTACACCCGGAGTCCCGGTGATGCCTCCCGGCCGTCCCCCTCTTATTCAACCCCACCCAGAACGAATTGCGTTTCAGTCACCACCAGTCTCACAAACAACGACCGTTCCTGGGCTCCAACAGTCTCAGTCTGAGCGACATTCGCACCTTCCACCCCAGTCTCGGGTGTACTCTCACCTGCCACAGGCTCAACCCCAGTCCCATACACTTCCACGACCTCCTTTACAGCCTGAACAGGGTCCTCAGCAACCTCATGTCCAGCTTCCGTCTCGGCGCCCTTCCCACTCGTCTCTAACGCAGCAAGTTCCTCCGCAATCGGCCGATCGTGCACATTCCAATGGTACCTCTCAACCACAAAGTCATCCCTCTCAGGTCCGTGATATATGCATGTTGACGCCTTGCCTTGAAACCATACCATCTCTTCAGCCGACCAATGCGCAAGAGCAAGCACCACGGCACGGCTCCCAATTCCCCATGGATCAAGCGATGTTCAATAAATACTTCCAGGGCGCCGTTGAGGTCTGTATTTCGTTCTATAACCGGTACTCTTTTCATATCCTATGTACAGCGCGGAGGAGCGTACTTGAAGTCCTTTTGGTTTCATGCGAAGGCGTCTGGCATCAGAGACGAATGGCTCAAAGCAGCTACCGCTTCAGTTCCTCGGAATGTGTGGGAAACCGTCATGGCACAAATCAATCAGCCTGGACCGACTTCGAATACCATGCGGGTGGCAAATGCACCACAGCAACAATTGTCCACTACTGCTGGGACAAACGTACCATCGTTTCCCGAACCACCTTCGACTGCGGCCCCTGCCATTCAGACGGTGCCTATCACTCAGGAAGCTGGTAAACCTGGTAATTCCGCAGAAGCGGTAGCCTCACACCCTGCTGCAAGGCAAACTTCTGGACCGTATGTAACGCAATTACAATATTACGCAAATCAAGCTACAAGATCAGCCCTTCTCCAAGCGGTAAACATTCCAACCCGGCTCCCAGAGAATGTCACCTCGACACCGACAGCCCTCGCAATATCTCAACGGGACACACCACAAGCCCAAGCTAGCGTGAGGACACCAAAAGACGCGAATAAGTCGACATTGGCGAGAGATATTCTGCGATCACTTGGGAAGACAGCTCCTGAAAATCGTCAGGAAACGGGAGGTGAGCCAGTAGAAAAAGCTAACGACTATGGGGGTGACCAGCTGCCTGAGATCACCCCCTCACAACTAGTCACAGCTGCGGCTTCTCTAAAACCCCCAGCGATTCCACTAGCAACTGGCTTTGATGTAGCCAGCTCTCCCTCAATGCTCGCTGCGAATGGGACTATAGAGGAAGAACCACGACGTGTCGCATCCTCTGGCCTGTCGGGAGCGAGGTCAGGAATGAAAGAGGAAGATGGAGGGAATAGTGTCATTAACGGGCCAATCATGATTGACCTTACGTTGGAAGATTCGGACAAATCCGACGATGGAAAAACACAAGAGCCCGCCTTCCAAATGCAGACATGCAGTGGCGTGGTAGACACACCACCGCGTCCAGCTTCTCCTACCGATACCACCAACCATACTCCCCTGCTGGAGAATCTCACCTTGGAAGAAGGGCCCGTGGGCGTTGTATGTGACACCGACAACGCGGACGTGGGTATGCCCAGCCTCCCCTCTTCACCCCCCGCCGAAGAAAACATGGAACCCGAGCTTGTGTATCCCCCTGCCGACGGTGTAGTGCCAGTATCCCCAAGTTTCGAGCCGATCCCACGTGAAACAAGCGCGTGTCCGTCAGATGGCCAGCTCCCACTCTTCTTGCCTTCTCCACCAGTTTCGCCAGTGCACACCGAGCCACGTGAAACAGACCTGGAGATCATCGATAACAGAGAGGGCGGACCTTCCCGCAAGCGACGCTCTATCGATGCCGTAGAGATCAAACTCGACACAGGATTGATGACACCCCTACGTAACAGAAAACGACGGAAGCGACAAGTATATGTGCTAGTTCCACCGGCACCGCTCTATGTCAAAAGGGCGAGAATGAGAGGACGTGCCGTGGTTATGGATATGGAATCGGACTTGGAAGGTGTGGGGCAAGATGAAGAGCGTATGAAAGCATTCTTCACATCCATTGGTCTATAGCTCATTTTATTACAGCTCAATATAGTCATCTTGAGCAGCTGTTGATTGAAGAATCCAAGTCCCGGTTATTAGAGCGGCGTTGTCGGTGGTTAAATTGTGATGCCCTCTTGAATTGTGCATCTAATCTGCTCGCGCATTTAAAAAAGCACGCTCGAGAAGAGGACCTGCAGGTATGGGTGTGTATCCTCGAGTGGACGGGAACGGTGGCTAATTCATCGTATGAGGATCCGTTCTCTTGTCGCTGGGCGAACTGCCGACGACACTTCGATAACGAGCAGGAGCGCGACGTTCACCTTGAAAGACATACGATAAGACCTCTACCATGTCCCCTTGCAGGTGAGGGGACTTTTTTAAGGGTACGATGGTGTTCAGTAATCTCAGTTCCTAGGCTGTGGCAAGCAGTTTGACAAACCTGTTGAGGTGATGCAGCACGAGGTACAACACCAGAGAGCGGATTACAGGGAATCCCTGATGCTCAAACCAACGTGCCAGCCGATCGTACCTGCCATTCCAGCTCGATTGGGGTCACCACCACACCAGCTCCCGTCTCATCGTGTGATACCAAGACGCGTCGTGAAATGCCGGATATCTGCCGATAGACACGCTACGTTGGGGCCTTGGGTATGGATCGCTCTACAGGAAACATGTGTTTCGGAAACTGAAGCATTGTGATTTTAGATCCTCTGGAACATATTTAGTCCAGTTGACCTCAATGTGAGGAAGCAAAATGCATCGATGCGCAGCCGATCGCCACGCCAAGCCGCCGATCGCGACGTTGTCAACCCGGATCGACGTGACGATTATGACTTTTTGCTGGCACTTTCGTCCTATCCTGTGAAGCACCCACCACTGGAAGACCTAGATTCTACCCTGATTACGGCAAGTGCCGCGCGGGGTCTAACACTTTGGGGTTCTGGAGCTACTACTTTCGATAGCGAAGCAGGACCTGGTGCTCCAGAATTGGACACACACGGGCCACCGGCTTCGTTGGCTGTAGAAGGAGAGTGGAGTAAAAGAGAGGCTGAACGCGACGTAGAAGGGCGTACTCAGGCTGGCCAGACGATGGCTAGTATGGGCGAGGAGGATGCTGTGGAAAGGATGTTAACGGATCGTATGATGGTCATGTGATTTGTATGTACAGTACAAGTCACGGGCGTGACGCGGCGGGACTCGCTTAAGATAGTCACTGGATAGTAACTCTATTTCGAATTCTGTTCCGGTGTCCTCCACTACGACTCCTCGTTCAGCCCTACCCAACGCTCGGTCCAATGCCCGGCTCGTTCATTGAGCTCGACGGCAAGCGCTCTGTCGACGACGTCCAACTCTCGCCATGCTATATCTCTCCCCGTTCTGCAGACGTTATCCTCTCCGACGTCCGTCCAACCAAGCTCTCCGACGACGCCCTTAACTCCATAAATGCCTTCCTGGACGAGTTACTCTATACAATTCTCACTGCCGCTCGCGCACTCACCACGGCACAACTCAGAGCTGGCCTGAACAGGGTGTTGCCTACCACCTTGGGCAAGGAGGCCGTATTGGAGGCAGAGTTGGAGCTCAGGGCGTACTGGGAGCGTACAGGCGGTGTACCAGGGTCAGCCTCGTCTCACTTGCTCTCTGAGGATAGTGCGTTCAACCTCCAGTGGACCTTCGAGGTACGTGTGCATTCTGTTTTATCCGTGTCCCTACTTGGTAGTTCGCGTTCATTCAACATCCGTCTGTTGTAGCTCCTTCGCCTCAAATGTGAAGCATATTCGACCCTGAGCGATACCGATGAGAACTCGGATGCTGAAACTCGCTTGTTTCAGCGCATGAACGCCGAAGGTGTCCCTCCCCCCAAGCAGACCCTTCTCGCCCCCGCCTCCCTGTATTTAACTGCAATTATAGAGTGAGCATGTCCAGTTGCAGATTTTTAGTTATCCAATTTTTCTGATGCGCCGCGTCACGCGAATGTCATGGTCGTAACCAGGTCGATCTGCGAGTGAGTGGACCTCAGTCGGCTCTACCACTATGCTAGTCCTGATCCTTTCCTCAACAGACACATTGTGTCGAACGTCGGTCGCGTCGCAGCTCGGGACAGTAGTCGAGCGATTGCGAACGGGCAGGATTTATTTATTGCATTGTGTGAGGATAGTTCCATTTACGGACTTTTCAAAAACATGGCTGGTGAGTGGGCTTGTCCGAATTTGCTAATCATTCCTGGATTGACGTTGTCATTTATGTCATGTTCAAAGTTTATGCTCAAATCGAGGCCCTTTCGAGAACGCCTAGGTCCAGGCAGAGCATGAGCATCTCCGTCGCACTCGAGAGCGATGGCACCCCTTTTATTGTCGGTAGTGCCTCTCTTCGCAATGGATCCATCCACCAACCCCGTACTCGCCTGTCGTCCGAGTCCGTCCCCAACCCCCCCTCGACTGCAAATTCATCTCGGCCCTCCGTCGACAAATCACGAGCTGTCAAAAGGTTATATAACAAAGTTTCCCAGGATTTCATCAATGGAAGCGAGCCCGGACATCGGAAAGTGGATTCCTTCGCGAGTGCCAACACAAAACAGTCCCTCGCAAGCAAGGGTGACAGGTCCCCTATATCCCCCACCTTCAGTGTATGCCATCTTCTTTCCGTTCCTTCCCGCCTCCCTTCCCTGATCCTCTTTCTCCCTCAAGGAGGACACACGTTCACAAGAGTTTGACGACATGATGAGATCAGGGTCGACCATGAAGGTTTCATTGACCCCAGACAGATTGCGTACGATGGAGGTACTTACACCGTATCCATCTCACTATATTACTTTGCGATGACACCGCCGACTCATTAGGTGTTGAACAAAGAGAAGGCCCGCACCAGCGGGCGGCAAAAAACGCCTCTAAAGACTGAAAAGTCTAATGGCCTTGACGCACCTCCATCCCACTCCTCACCAGAGCCAGTCAAGCGGACACCGACTGTCCGTCGTGTAGGCTCCAATCTCGACATCCAAGATGATCATCTGACGCAGAAACCACCGCCTACATCACGACCTCGCCAGTTGAGTGCCGCAACAGCCTCAGGCTATACCATTTCCTCTCTTAGCCGAGTCCGAGCATCCTCGACGACAACGGACCCATCCGCAGCATTGTCCAGCGCGTTGTTAAATAAACACGTGCTATCAGAATCAAATTCTGTCCTTTCTGATTACCGCTCGACCTCTGGCTCCATACCCAAGAGAAAGGCACCTCCTCAGGAACTGGATCTCAATGCTTCCCGACCACCACGCACACGAAGTATTGCTCGCAGTCGGGATTCAGTCGACGTGGAGGATAGCGTGGCAGGTTCGGATGATGATGGCATGGGAGAGTTGACGCCTTTTGCTTCCCCCAAGCAACGTGACCGGCAGCGGGGGTTCTCGTCCAGCACCAGGGAGTTGATTGCCTTCCTCGCCGAGGGTCCTCCGGGGTCAACTCCAGGCGAGAATTCGCTTTCTCCACTTTCCCCAACCCCCAAAAAGTCTGGCCGGCTACAGAAGATGATATCCAGAATTACCTTGGCCAGCGACACGGTCAAACCCCCTCGCAAGATGACTGTTGGCTCTGGAGACGCCTCAAGCAGGTCCATGACGAACCTTTCTCCCCTTGCTAATCGCCCTGTTCCACCCCGTTATCCTACATCCACTCAATCCTCTGTAGTACAATCAGAGCCTGGCGTCGCAGATCAAGCAGGAGTCCAACCCCGTCAGCGAGCTCAATCTTATACTCAGAAGCCACTTCCTACTTGGGATGGCAAGTCTATTGAAGTGGAGACACCTTCGCCTTCCGCCACTTCTCGCATCCCTGAAATGGATGATGTTCCTCTCGGGACCACTCCTGTCACTCCGGCATTGCCTCAGAAGCTTGTGGAGGTTGATGTATTGCAGCACGTTAAACCTGCCAAGCCCTCGCCTTCTCCGACTTTGCTATCGCCTCCAGCTGCCTCCGTAACCATACCTGTACGTGTTGCAGCCGCAGACCCAAATCCAACGCTTGTGGTACAACCCACGCCTCCGTCGCCACCTCCGATAGCACCCCAACGCGTGTCATCTAAAACAGCCTCCCCTCTGCGCCCGAAAATCACACCGCCTCCAGCTCCGGAAACGTTGTCACCAGCTCCATCTGTAATTGAACATGCTCGCGAACTGCGGACTATGCTCGAGCAAGCCACGAGTGTTGCCGAATGTCGTATTCTTGTAGACATGTTCTTGGCCCGTAGTAAGCTCGCTACGGACCTGGCTGATTTGCGAACCTCAGTTACTCCGCCACTTCCACGAGACATTGGTGCCGGTCCCAATGGGTTGGAAGGAGCTGTTGTCGAAATGTTCCTTGGTGATGGCGAGGACGTGGAGAACAAACTACCATTTAATGCATGCTGCGAAGAACCAGTCGAAACCCAGTTTAAAGCCGCGGATGCTACTTGTCCCCTCTTACCGGCCAGCAGACCAGCGGAGACCAGCGAACCCCGCTGAGATACCCGGTTTCGTACACATCTCTGGATTATCAAGTTGGTGATTTTGTCTCTTACTATATATATGATTGTTCATATTACTACTTCTATTCATTATTTCGTCAAGCTTGCTGTCACATTCGTATTTTTTTCCTTACCGCTGTGCGCTGTTTGGTTAACGTATACTGGAATCCCATCGACGATGATTTGATATTAATAGTATGGTGCTACGTGGAGCAGGGAACAAGGAATCCCGTGAGCCCCCATGGTTACCGAATTTCTAGCGCGACTGCAATACCCATGGCTGCCAATTCGGCACATAAGTAGCGAAATACGTACGGGACCGCCACTACATCCATATCGCCCCCTTTCCTAAAAGAACCAAGCACGTATGTGGCAGGTATCGCCACAGCAACCTCGGGACCAGGTACTCTTCCCGGACCTTGACCTGCAGCCAACGCTCTCCGCGCCCGCTCCGCCTCTTCCTCAGAAGTAGCACGGCATACTCTACAATATTCGCCACTAGGACCTGCTGCCTTCAGGGTGCCAGTCGTTGATACCTCTCCAAGACTGATGTCGTCGTAACCCAACGAGATGATACTACCGCATGTACGGCACACCCACGCAGTAGAGTAGTCGGAGCAGTTCATGAGACGGTCTTGCAAGAGGAATGACGTGCCATGCGCGATTAGCGCATCACGTTCCATCTCTCCAAAGCGAATACCGCCTGCACGTTTACGACCCTATTGGACCCGCAACGTACGTGGTCAGTTCATGCCTACCATGACGCAGGAAACGTGCCTTGACGGGTTGACGGGTGAGGGGATCCACGGGGCCAGTTGTTCGCACCTGAAACTTGTCGAGGACCATGTGACGCAGACGTTGGTAATACACAACGCCGATGTAGATGTCCGCCGCGAATTCCTCGCCGGTGATACCAGAGTACATTGGTTCGTTGCCATAATAGTTGTATCCTGCTGCAAGCAGTTGTTCGCCAAAATAATCAATCGCCCTGTCTTCTTCCGAGAACCTACACCAATCATGTCAGTGGGAAACTGGTGGTCATGAAAAACAAAGCGCCCGGACTCGAATGGTGTTGCATCTTGCGCTAGGCCGTGCATAGCACCGGCTTTTCCAGCCAAACTTTCGACCAGCATTCCGATCGTCATTCGACTCGGGAACGCGTGTGGATTAATGATCACATCGGGTTGCAGCCCGCTTTCCGTGAAGGGCATATCGATTGCTGGCCATTTTTGTGAGCAGACGCCTTTTTGGCCGTGTCGGGAGGAAAATTTGTCGCCGATCACCGGCGAGCGAGTGATGCGAAGAGTGATGTGTACTTTTTGGAGTTCGACGTCGCCAGTGTCAGAGCCTCCAGTGAGCGTCAGTACAGCAGAAAGCGTGAATCTAGAAAGTGGTTCGCCTACCGAGTAACCGGACTTGATCTACGATGGCTTGCTCATCGCCCTTGTACTTCACGAACTTGGTGCGACCGGTCGTGTCATCTACGTATGCTGCAATCGGGTCTCCCGCATCCAACTTGGTACCGATGTAAGGCAACCCGTCCCGGTCCAAGAATTGCATACACGTATGTTGTCGATCCCCTTCTTCTGTCCTGATATCATGGCCCAGACCAAAATGGAGCGTAGCAGCAGAATTTGACTTGGATGCACCGCGCACGTCCTTGAGATCGATTGTCTGTGACTTGTAGACGGTTCCGTAGGCGAAACCACGTTCGTGAGCGGATTTGTTAAGGATCATGGCATCTTCCATATCATAGCCCGTGTAAGAAATCACTGCGACGACGGCGTTGGTGCCATTAGGGAAGGCATCCATTGCATAGGTATTGTGTAGATGGGGTCGGACGACAGGAGTCTGACCCGTCTGGAGGCGGTAAAGTTTGTTGTCCGTTCGATGTTGGAGAGTGGTAGATGGGGTGCCCATAGTTTGTTTGGCCATCTACACCTCGATCAGAATTATCCAGCAGCATCTGTTAGACCACACGTACCTGACATTGATAGATATTGCGGGGACTCTAAGACACGTGTGGGTGAATGGGGATTCGTAATGGTCTTCAAACTTACCTGGTTAAAATCGGAAAATGGCGTCAAATTCGCGAGGATGGAAAGGAAACTGGTTGGTGCATGTTCCACATGCGTCGTAACGCTGGGCTCTATCTCGCCCGACTTCACCGCAATATTCATATACACCTGTTCGAATGATCCAACCTGATCGTCTTTGCCATTGGCTAGGAACTTGACAGGCCGCATCATCCGCGCCATCGAAGAAAACAAAAACAAACCAGGATATTGTCCACCTTTCGACTCAGGAACGAATCCGATTTCAAGATCGAGTGGGATTTTATGGATTCCTTCTGTTTTCCATATTCTTAGATTTTCTGCTAGTTGTTTCGCAATGCCTGGCCGAGCCCAACCGACAACACGGCCATCGAGTTGAACGCATAGATTCTTTCGACCGTCCACCGAGGGTGAGAAAGGCTGGGTCATGCCATGAGCGACAAGGAGCCTAGGAATGTGAATAACAGCCAGAGGGGAAGTGACAATGCGACAAGTTCGAGAGAGATGGTTTAGGAGGCCACATGGGGAACCATCGGGTGTATGAACGGGACAAAGAAAGCCTAGTAAAGATGATTATCTGTGTGCAAACGTATCTGAATGTAACTTACCCCATGCTTCCGGAAGAAGCTTTCGCACAGTAGTCGTCTTCAGTTCTGCAAAGAACGCACCACGATGTATGCATCTGAAATGGCTAATATAACGTGACCAGTTCAGTTTTTCCGCTACGATTGTAAAGCCCGATGCTTGTTGTAGATCAAGACCCGAGGGAGAAATCAAATTTCCGGTTGCCAGGAAATTGGACATCCTTGAGCCAATGTCCCAATTGACCTTCTGAATGACTTTTGTGATGTATCGCTCTGCACTGACCATGAAGAGTGGACAATGAAATGTAAAATGGAACCTACTATCCAGGAAGTCGGGTGGAGGTTCGGCTCCTTGGTCATCAGGGGCGAGCTGATTACGAACCTGATTGAGAGCTTCCTCGAGGCGTTCTTTCATGATCATCCCATACAAGTACCCGGGCAGGAGGACCTCCTGATGTTGTGGCGAATCAGGGTTGTCTGCAGAGCATGACCCGGACACTAATGCGTACAGCTTTCGTAGCATGTAGCTAGGCGTCGTGTCAGCAACTATCGGTGTCAATACGAAATGACTCACACCAGCATCCGGAATTTATCGCGAGGCTCTTCGAGGTGGACCAAAACCATTTTTTGGATCAACCATGCACCGAGTATTCGGTTGTTCCAGTCCTCTGGCATGCCCAACACAACACGAAACTTGTCTCCTAAATATTCGAGACACTGATCCCCAGTATACAGACTATACATTTTGAAGCTACGCAGGAGCAGCTCCACACGATCAGTCAAGAAAGTGTTCTCATAGTCCTGCATCATGACGTGTTCGAATATCTCTCGGTCGGAGGAACCGACGAGTGCTTTGAGAATCAGCATGATGGGGATGACGTATTCCTGTTTCCGCCAGCTGAAACGGAGCATAGCACTCCCGTTGGAAAGGTAATGGAGGGTATTGGTGACACTGGTCTGGTCTGGTCTGGCGCAACGAATTTGAACGGCATATTGAGTGTAAGATGGTCCACGATTAGTAAAGGAGGGGCGAAGGAGGGATATGACATGGTTACGACGGGGAAGAATTAGGTATCGGATAAGCCTCTCATTCCCGTTGATGATAAAGTAACCACCAAATTCTTCTGGCTCTTCGTGTCGCCGAACGAGTTCTGAAGATGGAAGGCCACGCAAGTTGCATCGAATCGACTAGGACGGATAGATAAACCAATACGTATTGATGAAATCATAATCCTTACTCGGACCATAATCGGCACAAGACCACAATCTCGCATAACACATTGATCTGGGTGTGGCTCCCCGTTTATTGTCCAACAAACCTTGGCCTGCATGCGACCCCTATAGGATGTGAGCCGTTCACGGGCCTGGCGCGATGACCCAAATAAGAAGACAACGTGAGACAGAAATGAGTGTCAATATACCTCTGACGGGTAAACCCTCCGTTCCGTACTCCAAGTATCACGATCCGGAACTCTGGGAGGCGCGATTGACACCTCCTCGATCCAAACTAACGACATGGTAAAACAAATCCATGGGTAGAAGTGTTCAACTCACTGCTCAGGCGATTCCCCCATCCTGCCTGACCGCTTTCGGTGCCAACTTGTCCGGTCCCATCAAACACAACACGATCTCCAATATCCTTAAGGGCTATGGAAAGTAACCCCTTTCCGTTGCCATCGCCCTTCGGTAGCCCAGAATCGTCGAATAGAGCATTGAAAGACTCGATATGGGGTGTGACGAATTCATTCAGAATCGGGTACGTGGATGCATTTCTTGGGGGATTTTTGAAAGATTCCTCGCGGTTCACTGTGTTAAACGTCGGTCTTCGTTTCTGAACGTCAGTCTTGCCTGGCATTACGACGTCCACAACCCTTTGCTCGCCGTCCCAACATGAAGATCCAAAAAAATTTTGGGTGTACCATGTCGTGTGAACTATATACCAGAAACGGAACTTAAAATATTTAATCTCCGCGCCTAGGGTCCCGCGCAACATTTGGGGACGCCAGCGACGAGGAGGAGCCCATATTGTATTCTGTCTCATCGCAATGTTTGGATCGAACACGGTGCAATCCTCCTGGGCCAATCCCCAGCAGAACCAGCAGCAGCCCCAAGGTTCCACTTTTGGTCAACCAGGCGCTTTCGGAAGCGGAGGTAGGACAAGTCATTTACAACCTTGTTCTTTTCACACCTTTAGACTACCAGGTACAGCATTTGGGTCAACCAACGCCTTTGGTCAACAACAGCAGCCAGCAGCGAACCCGATGTTTGGAAACCTTGGAACGAGCAACACAGGCACTTCGACCTTTGGTGCGTCTACATCGTATATCCTTGTGCGTTTATGGATTCTGGTGCTAAATGACAAACTATCAGGTGCATTCGGTCAAAACACGGCCGCTTCAACGGGCACTTCTGCTTTCGGCGCGCCTAAGCCAGCCACTGGATTTGGTGCGTTCAGTGGAGGTACTTCTGCTTTTGGTGGGGGTGGGAGTGCATTTGGTAGCACTCCCGCTGCTGGAACATCCGGAACCAACGTTTTCGGATCCACCACCCCGAGCACGGGGAGTACATTTGGTTCTGGCAGTTCTCTTTTTGGGCAACCAAAGCCCACGACGAACTTTGGAGCCACTCCTACAGGTACGCTTAATGCATCTACGAGTCTTTATACTCGCCTACGTTTTGAATGACAGGTACAGATACCAATCCGCCACCCGTAACGACTGGCACATCTACGCCGGTTTATTCTGTCTTCAGCGAAAAGGATCCTTCAAATCCGAACAGCATCCTCCAATACCAGTCCATTACAGCTACGCCAGCCTACAGGGGCACATCTTTAGAGGTAGGCCCATCCCAGTCTGATATTCTAGTTCTATCTGGCCCGCAGTTGTTCAGCGTCACGAATTAGGAACTACACCTGCAAGACTATCAACAAAACCGCAAGACAGCTGGTGCTTTTGGCCAAACGTCATTTGGGGCTCCTACTGGACAAACAACCAGTCTTTTTGGGGCGCCAGCCACGACTCAGCAGCCTGCTACCGGTTCAATATTTGGGGGTGGCACTACAGGTGCATTTGGAGCAACTACGACCCAACCCTCCAATGGCGCGTTTGGGACTTTTGGACAACAACAGCCTACCGCGGGTACCGGTACGGGCACAAGCATCTTTGGTGGCGGTTCCGCGTTCGGACAACAGCAACAGCAACAACCTGCGTTTACTCCTTTTGGTCAATCTCAACAGCAACCCGCTTCAGGGACTGGTACCAGTGTCTTCGGTGGTACGAGTACATTTGGACAACCAAAACCCGCTACAGGATTTGGTGGCCCTTTCGGCCAGCAAGGTATGTGCCTGGTTGTCATTGTCTTACTTCGGTCTGATGTGTCTCAGCGAACGGGAATGCGTTTGGCGGCACGGGCACTACAGGTACTTTTGGCCAATCCGCAGCTCAGTCCACCACTGGTTCAAGTATCTTCGGCCAGCCTCAACAGCAACAACCTGCAACCGCTTTTGGTACTATCGACTATTCGATTGCAGAGACCACTCACTAAGATTAACCTGTAGGTTCAACGACTACTGCGAAGCCCTCGATATTTGGTCAGCCCAGTCAGCCGAGTGGATCAACCACCAGTTTTGGTACCGGCCCGTTCGGTGGTCAGCAACAAGCTCAGTCGACGCAACCTGCAGCAGGTCTTTTTGGAACAACTCCGGGTACAGGTGCTGGTCTATTTGGTCAACAACAGCAACAACAGCAACAACAGCAAACGGGTGGGTGTACGTGTTACAGACTTGCAGCCTTAGTTTTGTTTAGTTTTGCTGACCACGTTCTGACAGTGTTCGGCAGCACTGCCACGCAGCCGTCGGGCGGATTATTCGGTGGGGCGACAGCTGGTGGTTTATTCAGCGGCGCGACTCAAACACAGCAACCTGGACAGACGAGCCTATTCGGTGTGCCGAAACCTTCAGCAGCTGGGACGGGCCTCTTTGGTGGGACTACCTTTGGGCAGCCGAGCACAACCGCTGGCGCTAGTACTCAATCCACTTTGTTCGGGCAACCATCAGGTCAGCAACCGACCGTCCAACCAACGACAGGGACTGGCACTGGCGCCTTTGGAGGTTCGTTATTCAGCCAACAAAAACCTGTTGCCCCTGCAATCGGCGCCACACCTTCCACGGGAGCATTGGGTCCCTCGTTATTTAGTACCAGCATTCCCGGCTCATCAACAGCAGCACCAGGCGGTCCAGGTACGCTCACTGCCTCCATAGCAGAGCCTATATCCAGCAATTTGCCCATCTTCTCGATGCTTCCGCCTGGCCCGCGAGCTGTTCCCATTGATCAGCCACAAAAGAAGAAGCCAGGGTTTTTCGCTGATGCCCCTACCCGCTCGCTTACATCGCGCCTCCCAATCAACTACACTCCGGCCAGCTCGAAACTCCGAGGATTCGGGGCGTCGGCATCCTCTTCCGTGCTTGGTGTTCCTGGGCAGAACCTGTCGCTCAGCAATGGAAAGGCTGGTACTCTTTACTCCGGTCGCGCAGAAACTCCGGAGAACTCCCTAGGACGCAGTGCGAGTCCCGCATTGGGTAGTGGAGGAAGGCAAAGTGTAAAAAAACTGGTCCTGGACAAGAAAGTCGAAGCCTCGGACTTGTTCAGCAGGGCTGGTTCACCAGGTTTGCGTGGAGGTCCCCCCAAAGTAACCTTCAGCCCTGCACTAAGCCAAGCTGCGAGGGAAAAGGACGTGGCAAGAGAAAAAGAGGCAGTCACTCAATCTCCTGAGAAGGCAATACAGTCTACTCAGCTAGCGCCACGCCACGTCCCAAGTCGATTCACAGCACAGAGTTCGCTTACTCTTGGTCAACCGTTGTCGCCGAGCAAAACCGCGAATGGTACCGAAGGTCTCCCGACAACTCCGCCCCTCCAACACGGCGACTATTGGGTGAAACCCGACTTGGCCAAGCTGAAGACGTATGGCTATGAACAGTTGTCGTCTTTCAACGATTTGCTTGTGGGCCGTGTCGGATACGGGGAGATTCATTTCCTTGAACCTGTGGACCTCACTGGCCTCCCCAAACTTGGTGCGCTACTTGGAGAGCTTGTCCGTTTCGACGACAAGGAGTGTAGTGTGTATCCCGATGGGGATGAGGCAGACAAACCGGTACCTGGAACAGGTTTGAATGTCAAAGCCAGGATCGTACTACTGCGATGTTGGGCCACAGACAAGGCGACAAGGGAACCCATCAAAGATGAACATGCACCTACAGCGACCAAGCACCTCAAGCGGCTGAAGGCGATGAAGGAGACTCATTTCGAGAGTTTTGACGTGGAAGAGGGGAAATGGACGTTCACAGTGGATCATTTTTAAGAAATAGTGACTTTGGTTGTCTAACTGGTAGCATCATGATAGTTACGAAGCGAGCCATTAGCATTTTGTCTACTTATGTAATGAGATGATTAGCTCAGTTCGGAAGTGGAACTTGAATGCGTCAGATGCGTGTCAAGAACCATGAAGGTGGGCAAGAGGCTTGTTCCCTCGACAATGGTAACCGATGCTTCATAGACTAATCTATTCCAGGACGATCAGAGGCAGCGCCGCGCGGTGACCATTCGCGGAGCACTTGAAGGAGGGCTCATAGGGGCCGGAATCGCCTTCCCTGCCTCGTACCTCTTAAACAGGCGATCCGGCTTCTATCGTTCTCTTCCGTCCCCAATCAAGTTGCTCGGTGGGGCTATCGTCGTCGCCCCTCTTATTGTCATCCTGGGTGAGAAAAGGAGTCTAGAGTTTGAGCGTCAGCATTGGTGAGTCCGGATCAATCTCCTGTAATGACAAATCCGAGGTACCTCTGATCCAGGAGCGCGCTCGGCAAAAGTCAGTTCGAAAAACGCGAACACGAAGAACGCGAAAGGTGGGCCGCTTTGAGTCGAAAGGATAAGGTCGCAGAGTGGGCAGCGAAGCATCAATTGAGTGTTATTATGGGGAGCTGGGCAACAACGCTAGCGGTTGCCGGAAGCATTATCATGCGCGACCAGTACGTTTCTGAAACAAGGCTAGATGTCAAGTATCCAGCATTGTTGACGTGCTTTCTATGCGGGACTTTAGTCTGTTAACCATACCTCAGAAGGTAATGGTCGACGGTGGGATGTGAGATAAAATCTGTTGTTAATGGATTCCAGGTCGTACAAGTTCGCCTATGGGCCCAAGGTCTTACCATTGGGGTCATCATTGCTGCAGCTGTACTCACCCACGCTCATCGTGCCAGGGCGCTCGAGACAAGGCAGGTGAGATATGCTATCTTGATCGAGTCAAAACATCAGCTTAATGCTGTGGATTCGTCTAGCATAGCGATCATTCTTGGCAGGAGACGGTCCGTTAGTCAATCAGCAGTTACATCAATTTCTGACAATGAGCTTTGACAGCTCGAGGACCAACGCCTTGAAAAGGATCCGCAGAAGACTCAAACGTAGTGCGCGACCAGTATGTACGACTTAGTGGTATCACTGAATGCTTAACCAAATGCTTGTGTGAACTGCAATGCCGTCATTTGTTAACCGTTGTCAAGTTTCAGAAAGTGTACTCTCGCGAATGCTCCGACAGATACGTTCGGAGAATGTAACACAATGCCGCCGAGCTTTGAATTTGTGTAAAGATGAAACTTTATATCTAGCGTAGTTGAGGACACGCGCACCAGTGGCTACAATACGAAATGGGCGGTGTCGAGTCAATACCTGCGGTGGAAGAAGAAAAACAAGTATCCCCTCATACATAGAGGCGCCAGGCAAAGTAGGCACCGAGTAGAGTGAGGGGGATGAAGTACATCAAGCTAAAAAAATGAACGGACGCATCAATGAGGATATGGCTAACTCACTTTGAGCCCTTCTCGACGGCGGTGTGGACAGCGGGGTTTGACGAGGCCTTTTTCGACTTGGAGGGAATCTGAGGGAGTTCGCAAGTTTAGCACAGGCTGGATGGTAAAGTACCGTACTTACACTGCTTTGTTCAAGTTCACCAACTAAAAGGCCAGGCAGGAGAGCACGGGCTTCGTCAGAGTGACCGACATCCTCGAAAGCTTCAGTTGCGTCTTTGCCTGCGGTGGTTATATTAAAGGGTAGGTCAGGTCCAAAAAAAATTGGAGCACGCGCCTCCCTCGCTGATAATAACTTCGTCACCGCCAGGATGCTGGTGTCAGACTTGTGAGTACAACGACAACACGTCACTAAGTGGAAAAGGATACCTCGTCGATGAACTTGGTTACATTATACACTAGTTGACAGTGAACATGAAACCCCTACGTGAAATAATGGACACCTTTACGCACCCTTGCCGTGGATAGAGACCCAAAGATCCTGCTTCGTGTTCTTTTCCTGAAGCTCAGAGAACAAGATGACCTTGGACATGTCTGCGGCGGGGTTTAAGAGGTAGGGAAACGGTGACAAGTGTGGATGGCGGAGAAGAAAAGATGGGAATATAGCAAATGAACGGGTATTTGAGGTTGGTAATAAGAACCGAACCAGGTCAGCAAGTTCCCACACCAATCAGAACACCGTAAAATAATGGATATTCGTCAAGTAATTGAGCTACAGTACCGAGCAGTACAAAATCTTGTCTGCCAGGTTTAGTACTCGAATGTCCACAAGTATGTACTCATTGTACAGGTAAACATTCAAGCGTGGACCATGCAAATCCATCTGCCACTTCACCAGTAAGAAACGAAAGCACTGCGAGCTGTGTCCCTAGGCATGGGAAGTGGGGTCGGTAAACTTCAAGCTTCAGGGCATGTCCCCTGAGTTAGGTATAGCAGCGTACATTGGATATTGAAACATTGATCATCATCGATAGAGGGTGTTCGGCAGGAGGGCGAAAATGGATACTAAACATACCTCGGAGTTTTAAGAGTAGTGTTTGCCAAGAAACCTCCGATTAAATATTTCATTCCCCGCGGGGGCCGTGCCGACGAGGTTGACTATTAGCCATAAGCAGAACCTTTCTCTTGACTGCATCCAAGCCCCAGCCATACCGACACCACTAAGCATGGCGTTGCGCGACGAGCAGGCCGACATCCTCGGCGGACCAATACTTCAAAGACCAGAATCCAGCTTGTTCGCCTCATTCGGTCGGTATCACTTCGTTTTCAAGTCGGTTTCGCTCTTGGGCCTTGGTTTGTTGGTATGGATCGTGTGTGTGCACGGCCTCGAACACCTCAGGAAACATCGCGAGTTGAGGTACAGGAAGTATGTTCTCTATCCTGCCGCATTTCGGCCATTTTGACATCTTTCTTTAGAGCGATGCGTAGGAAGCACGGCATCCCCGACTCAGACTGTCGTCCCTTTGCTGTAGCGTATGCCGCAGCCAAGCGTGCGCACCTGGAACGCGAGGCCCAGGACCGGAAGAAGATGGCGACCAATTATGTGTCAGACCATCATTCACCGGCTGTTGATCAACGGACCGATGCACAGAAAGACGCGCGTGGCCTAAGGAAACGGGTTCCCGAAACCAGTGAGTCAATCTAACCGTCTCAGAATGAATGTGGCTTATCTCATTGCTTCATCACGAACCTGCATGTATCACGCTTGCACCGCGTGTAGCTGTCTGTCTTCATGATTATCGACCGCCCACAAAACATGCCGTTGTGTACGATAACAGGCATCCAGATGTCTATCCCCTCAATTTTGCAGACCGGTACAATCCTAATTCGCGTCGTAACGTGGCCATCCCAGAGCCATTGCCTACCGAAAGAGCACTCGTTTGTCGCACAAGGAGAAAGGATTTCGTTCTCGATTGTGGCGAGAATCAAGAATCAAGAAAACGCTCTCTCGAGGACGAAAGCGATGTCGAACATGAAATCATCAAAAAATCTCGTATTGATGGGGAAGAACTCATGGACGGAAATGAAGAAGCAGACTGGTACGCTCAGTACTCTGACGTACCACTTCGACAAACATCCAGGGAATCTCTTCACCGTCGACTTGAGGCTGATTATGTACATACGAATGGTCAAGGGAGATCCCAACACATTAATGACCTTCATGACGAAGACCACGGGCCCGTTGACGAAGCAATGGAAGCTGCTGGCGAAGATGAGGTGACGGAACTCAAGGCTGTGGTGCGTGGCAAAAAACGTGATCGGACGGAGGCAGGGTCATCTTTCGGAGGCGATGAAGATGAAGATGTTCGGAATGGAAGGGCATCGCATCATCGCAAACGTCGAACCGTTTCACAAAGGAGGATAGAAGTGCTTGCACGAGGGAAGAAGCGCGACCGCGAGGCTGAATCACCTGAGAGTGAAGGCGAGAGAGGTGGCCCCGAGGCTTTACAGGAGCGTACCCGGCAAAGCTCCAAAAAGAAAAGGGGCAAGAAAGTTGTGTCTGGCGACCTCGAAAAGGTGTCGGTGGAGGATCCTTGTGTATCCAGGGACACCCTCTGTGGTGGCCGTAGGATCGGTGAGGAGTGGGAGGCCGAGGGTGTTCAGTACAAGGTTAGCGATAAGGGTGAGCGATTACGCCTCACCTTGGTCAAGAAGGCCAGGAATAAATATCATATGGTAAGTCTCATGAGCTTGGATCTTCACCTTTCTCACACCCACCCTCCAGCCCGAAGATTCCCAACACCCAGATCGATCAGCTGCGCTAGAGATCTATGTGGAGACGTGGATGACCGACGAGCAGTACAATCAAGCAGAAGGGAGACAGGAGTTAGCGTGGCAAGAAGCACCAAAGGAGTCCAAGGCTCCCGAAGTTCTCGATTCTCCTACGAAAACTGGCAAGAATATCCTGTGGGACTCCGTCACCGGCAGTCCTGCTCGTCGTCCCATCCGTCACCTCGTCCCCGCTGGTACTTCGACTCGTATCAACCCTTTCGAGCACTGGCAACTTCAGCCCACTCTTCAAGGGCGTCGTGTGGCCTCGTCCAGTGCTATTATTTCTCCTATACTCCCAGGAGTTGCGGATAGCCCCACTCGCCCTGGTTTCCGCATGTTCTCCAAATGGGAGAAACAGGATCGGGAGGCAGACGCGATGGCTAGAATACGAGCGAAAATCGAGGAGCAAAAGAAAGCGCAAGCGTCCCCCCAGAAACCAGCAGAAATGTCCACGAGTGTAACAGCCCCTGAACTTGGCTCTAAGCCTTTGTCTGTTCCTACAATCACGCTCACCCCCGCGCCTCCTGTGGCTGCGGAAGTAGTGTCGGCTGATCTCACTGGCCAGGGCAAACCGAACACTTTGATTTCCTTCCCGTCTCTTCCCAGTACTAATGATTCCACCAAGAGTACTCCAATTGCTGCATCGAGTGTCACTCCGATTTACTCGCTGCCTTCTGTCTCTACTCCTACTTCCACGCCATCCACGCTCTTTCCGAGCACTTCAGTTCCTAGTGTGACCTCCTCCCCAGCTCCCCTTCTACAATTTTCGTTCTCGAAATCATCGCAGGTTCCACCTTCCACCTCTATAACGACGTCGCCATCTACGATGCCAACCTTCCCCGGGAAAGGGACGGGTCTAACCACGGCATCCGCATCCACTCCGTTGTCGTCTGTTTTAGGCGCAACGGCCCATCGACCATCGACCGAAAGTGCGCATGAACCAGCACCCTTCTCTTTTGCAAAGCCGGAGCTCTCTACTTCGTCCACCACTTCGTCCCTTGCTGTTGTTGCGCCTCCTACAACGAAGCCACCAGTGCCAATCTTTGGTGCTACTTCGACTTCGTCCCCGTCTCCAGTGAACTTTGGTTCTACAAGGGCAGAGGCTTCAGCTCCTCCACCTGTCTCGACCTCTACCATCAGGTCGGAAAGTTCAAAACCAGCAACCCCCCATTTCTCATTTTCCAGCACACCCTCGTCTTCATCCACTACTACGATCCCTGCGCTATCTGTACCATCGGCACCCAAGTTTTCATTCGCGCAGTCGTCCACGACACCGGCATTTACTCCTAATCCCAATGTCACTCTTGGTGCCGCTTCCCAGCCCAAGCCGACCTTCAAGTTCGGCTTGGCACCGACAAGTGCAACGGATGGTGGTTCCACATCCTCGATTCCAGCTACTCCTATGTCAGTCTTCGGCCCCGCAGCTTCTCCTAACGAATCCATTAAGCCATCGGGAGCGACATCTGCAGGAAACGCGTCACTTTGCTCAGCCTCGACTTCAGTAACCAGCTCTCTGGGGAAACCAATTGCCTCCGCCGGTGGTACGCCACCCAAGCCAACACCGGCATCGGCAGGCTTCACGAACACGTTTCTCTCGACACCCGCTGGGATTCCTACACAAGTTTTCTCGTTTGGTGGGACTAGTTCTGGCTCCAGAGCTGGTGATAAGCCCGCGTCCTTATTTGGAGGTCCTGTGGGAAGCTCCAATTCTGTGCCTATATTCGGTGGAAGCTCTACGGAAGGCAAACCAACATTTACATTTGGTGCCTCTGGGGAAGGCTTCAGACCCTCTTCTGCATCTAGTGGCAATGCAGCAAGTTCCAGGCCCCCGTCCGTCTTCGGTGGCTCAGCTGAAGGCTCAAAACCTGTGTTTGCACTTGGTGGCCCTGCGGACACTGTCAAACCTATCTCGGTGTTTGGTGGCGGTGCGGAAGGATCAAAGTCAACATTTGCATTCAATGGCACTGCCGAAAATACTTTCAAGTCCAGTCTTCCCACAGAAGGCTCAAAGTCCTCTAGCATCACAGACGTATCCAAATCTGGTACAGCTTCTGAAAACGCTGCTTCCACTAGCCCATCCACCTTGGTGGGTGCGCGGACAACGCCTGTAACATCCTTCGCATTTGGAGCTCCCTCAAGTGCGACCAGCTCGATATTTGGACAGCCCCCTGCCTTTACGACAAACAGTGATCCGAGTCAATCAGTATTTGGCAAGCCCGTGAATACTACGCTCAGTGCCTTCGGGTTTGGTGGGACTGGGGGCTCGGGTTCGTCAGGTACGTTCACATTCGGCAAACCAGCAGCGCAGAATCAAAAGCAGGAACAGTGAATGGTTGGAGCCTTATGCAGGCGTCGCTGGGATATACCTGATGTTTTTGAAAGGGATTTCGGATCCTGCGGATGAGCTGTTTCATACCTACCCGCCACTGTTTTGCGAGTGAAGAGATAAACGTTCAATGTTCAATGATGTACACTACACACTCCTAACTGCGCTTTTTTGCATTCGGTATTTATTCCCTCGAAACCTTGTGGGCGACATTCTCCCATGTGTGCCAGCTGCGAAACATCCAGAAAGGGACAGTCAAGAATTAATGTATGACACTTTTTTCCGACTGAGGGCCGGCTAGCTCAGTTGGTTAGCTCAGTTGGTTAGAGCGTCGTGCTAATACATCTGGGAACAACCAATGTACGCGAAGGTCCTGGGTTCGACCCCCGTGCTGGCCATGTTGCTTTTTGACACTGCCTTGAAGTATTTAATTACTGGCTTTCCTTGAAAAATGAACATCAACCTTCACTCTAGGACTGCTGTCTTCAAGTTTTGATACGAAAAGCCTTGGCTACCGCAGGGCCTGAACCTGCAATTGACACTGGACCCAAATCTGGCTACCAAAGTGACGCTAGCTCTCACCACGCGATCATCGTATTTATCTGGTTGCGTCTCGCAACATGAAGACCGAAGCTACACGAGTCACAGAGCATGGGTTTGTGGGAGATAGGCTCTGAGTGGTTAGTGATCGAGAAATGTCATGGGTATACTGTCGGGGTACCGGATCAGCATCAAGTGAACTCCAGGATGTACTTCCAAGAATATTTTGTTATCCAGGAAGCGAGTGAAACTACATTAATGGGAGAGTATCTTGGTCTTCCAACCCCCTGGGCCGCGAAATCCTAGCGCGAGGAAACCATGCCCTGTTGTTGAACTTCGCCGATCGCAGTTTGAGGGAACAATCGGTGCCAGTGGTTGCAATTTGGTTGCATTGGTCGATCATCGACGTGTGAGCAGTTCACTGACTTGAAGTTGGAAAGTGAATGAACCAAATCTCGAAAGGCCGTAGAGTAGCCTGGGTTTCTATGTATCCGAGTTGCCGATCCGAGTCTCTGCATCGGATTCGGAAAAAAACACTACCGTGGGAGTCGGAGGACTCAAGCTTCGTGCAACACCACCATGTCTGTCTTGTTCGAGACATCTCTCGGAGATATTGTTATTGATCTAGAAGTTGATTTATGCCCAAAGAGCGCCGAAAATTTCCTAAAACTCTGCAAGATATACTACTATAACCTGAATGCATTTTTCAATGGTGAGCCCTTCTGCACGTAGTTCGCCGTCCATTGATAACGCGTGGTTTTAGTGTCGAAGGACTTTCTTGCTCAGGCCGGGGATCCAACCGCTACTGGCACCGGTGGGGAATCAGTTTGGTCATATATAGCATCTGGAGAAGGAAATAAATCAGTCCCGCGATATTTTGTTCCGGAATTCGTGCCTAAACTCAAGCATATACACAAGGGGACTATCTCGATGGCTGTAGCTCCCTCCATTAGTGGCGACCAGGGGGGTTGCGGGAGCCAATTCTTCATTACCCTCGCTGACAATATCGAGTATCTGGATGGAAAGCATGCCGTCTTCGGCCACGTAGTGGAAGGCTTGGACACCCTGGATAAGATCAATGACGTTTTCACCGACCAGGCAGGACGTCCCTTCAAGGACATCCGGATTCGTCGTGTTGTCATCCTTGGTATGGGATAGAGGACATACAGCGTCATGGGCTGATCCTTAAACCCGTAGATGACCCATTCCCAGACCCGGTAGGCCTTGTTAAGCCACCATCTTCGCCTATCCGACCTCCGGATAACTCCACAAGGATTTCTGAAGACGAGGATGCTCTTGCCACTTTACCCGAGGAAGAGGAAGAGCGTGAACGTCGGAAAAAAGCAGCGGCAGCCTCTGCGCTGACACTCGAAATGGTTGGCGATTTGCCTTTTGCAAACGTTCGACCTCCAGAAAATATCTTGTTTGTGTGCAAGCTGAATCCAGTCACCCGGGACGAGGACCTCGAACTTATTTTTTCGCGGTTCGGGACTATAATGAGTTGCCAAGTAATCCGTGACAAAAGAACGGGAGATTCACTGCAATATGCGTTTATAGAGTTTGATAAACGAGAGGACGCTGAGCAGGTTTGGGTTCACCAATTTCTGTTAGGGCCACGGGCTTACAATCAATCCAGGCGTACTTCAAGATGCAGAATGTTTTGGTCGACGATCGTCGCATATGGGTTGACTTGTAAGCATTCATGACGTAATGGCTACACTTGCTAATTTGGGTGCACCTCAGCTCCCAGTCTGTGGCCCGTCTCAACACCTCATGGTCCGATAACCCCAAATTAGGCCCACGCCGGAGAGAGAAGGGAGGCTTCGCAGGCCGGGACGATTTAGAGGAGACACGCAGATATCGAGGCGTCCCAAAGGGAAACGAAAGTGGTAACTATGGAATGGTGTTTGAAGTCTCAGATGGTGGATCATCGCACCGTCGAAAGCGAGATCGCAATAGACATCCGGACCGCTCTCCGGACCGCCGAGGACGTTCTCGTTCACCACTGCCTCGTCAACGTCGCCATAGTAGGGATCGGCTGCCATCACATGAGCGCCGCCCGCGTCGCGAATCATAATTTGCGAGGCTGTTCGTCTGTTTACACTTGTTTGTAAGGCAATGAAACACTTCACCCCTGTCTCGCAATTTGGACTGTTCGGCGCAGTCTCCCGAGTATGTAAGTGTCGAGTCTTCTCCCAGGAATCTCCACGTTTCCGCTTCGAGTGCTGCGCTCCAGCTTGACTCGTGTCGAACCTATAAATCACCTACGCTTGACACTCGACCTTCCACTTTCATCATGACGGTCCTCGTTCGCGACTCATACGCAGAGGACACTGACGTCGCTCTCGAGTCCGCAGATGGCGTCAAGTTTTGTGTCCACCGCTGCATCCTAGCCACTGCCTCTCCTTTCTTCGAACATATGTTTGCTCTTCCTCAGCCACCTCCAGACGGCAAGGAGTCTCGTCCGGTGATTCCCGTGTCGGAGCATAGCTCAACGCTGAGCTCCTTGCTTCAACTCATCTACCCGGAACCAGATCCAGCTGTCGCGTCGTTGGACGAACTCGTCGTTCTTCTCACCGCGTCCGTCAAGTACGACTTTCTGGGTCCTACAGCCGCTCTGCGCAAAGAACTCGTGTCCCCTCGTTTCCTCGATGAAAGCCCCATTCGCGTCTACGCCATCGCTAGTCGGTTCGACTTCGAGTACGAGGCACAGGTTGCTTCGCAGCACACACTCTCATGCAATATTCTCGACTGCCCTCTATCCGATGACCTCAAGTTCATCTCTGCACATGCCTATCATCGGCTTCTGGTACTCCATAGGACGCGCTCGGAAGCTGCACGAGCTTTGTTGAAGATACCACAAGACGTCAAATGCATGCAGTGCTCCGGGCCGTTTTACGGTGCCTTTGTTCCGCCGAAGTGGTGGAAAGAGTTTGAGAGGTTGGCGAAGGAGAAACTCTCTGTGCGGCCAACGACCGATGTCATCTTCAGCATGCCATTCCTAGCACAGGTTGCGCAGGGATCCGGATGTATCCGGTGTGCTGGGAGCATTCTTGACGCATATGCATTCTTGGCGGGTCTGAAGAAGCAGATTGATGACCTTCCCTCTACGATATGAGCCGGACACCCTCGAGTTTTTAGGATCTTTCTTTTTCTCTGTCTCCATTTTGTCTTATTTTTTTTCAACTCGCTCGTAAAGCTACACCACGACCTCACGACGAACTCTAACCTAATGTATGCATTGTATGTAGCATATCCATTCGACTGCTTACGTAGATACGACCTTCGTTGTGCCGAGCGGTTATCTTATCCAGTTTTAGTAACCGTTCGCATGAGATCCAGTGATCGAGCGTCGTCGAGTGATCACGTTGGAAGAGTAACTTCAGCTGAGAACCATGACTACACCGCAGCTTGCCTTGTTCAAAGCGCCCGTTGTCGACAATGAGCTGATGGTAAGCGTCCAGCGTCGTTCGGGTTGGCTATCAAGCGCTCATAGATAGATTCAGAGGAGTTATTCCGTGGGTTCGCCGGAACGAAGAGGCCTTGAGGCAGTTTTAAAGCAGATGGAACAAGAGCTGCCTTTCGAGGTACCTTGTATCGTCAATGGAAAAGAGGTTTGATACAATTGCTGGATCATGGCCATAGCTCTCTGCTGAACGTGTCCGATTTTCCAGATTAGAACTGGAAGACTAGCGAAGCAGTTCATACCGTCGGATCATGCCAGGCATCTCTGCGCCTACCATGAGGCAGACGAGGCCACCGTCGCGAGCGCGATCGACGGAGCTCTCGCCGCGAAGGCAGGATGGGAAGCCATGCCGTGGAATGACCGGGCGGCCATATTCCTCCGCGCTGCAGAGCTTGTCAGTGGCAAGTACCGCTACAAACTCATGGCAGCCACCATGCTCGGTCAGGGCAAGAATGCATGGCAAGCTGAGATTGATGCTGCCGCCGAGGTGCGGTCGGCTTTCAGGTCGCCGCTGTGACAGCTGTCTGACTGGTTTTGTGCAATAGCTGTCCGATTTCTTCCGTTTTGGTGTCAAGTATGTCGAAGAACTCTATGGCCAACAGCCACCCAAAAACGCACAAGGGTCCTGGAAGTGAGTCGGTGTACGTTTGCTACCCGATCTGCCCCTGATTCGCTCATAGCCGTGTTGAGTACCGAGCCCTGGAAGGTTTCGTACTAGCCGTCTCTCCATTCAACTTTACCGCCATTGGCGGAAACCTTCCTGGAGGTTTGTCTTATCTGACTCTCAATTAATCCCAATTGGAGCCTTGTTTCATCCAGCACCCGCACTGCTCGGGAATGTTGTGGTTTGGAAGCCTTCACCTGCAGCCACCTTCTCAAACTATCTTGTACATCAAATTCTCGCGGAAGCCGGTGTCCCCCCTGGCGTCATCCAGTTTGTACCCGGGCCACCGCCGGAGGTCGTAGGGCAAGCCATCGAACATTCCGGTTTTGCAGCGTTGCATTTCACCGGAAGCACCTTTGTCTTCAAGAAACTTTGGAAGGACATTGCAGCGAATCTCGACAAATACAGAGGTTACCCTAGGATTGTTGGCGAAACTGGCGGGAAGAACTTTCATATCATCCACAAGTCCGCCGAACGTCGTAATGCGGTGCTTCAGAGTGTCAGGGCAGGTTTTGAATACCAAGGTAACTCAAATGTTCACCCTGGCGTTGACCCGAAAGACCTGATTATATACATAGGACAAAAGTGCTCCGCGCTTTCTAGGTTGTATGTCTCTTCGTCGCTCTGGGACTGTGGATTTAAAGACGAGTTCTTGACTGAAATCGCGAAGATCAAAGTTGGACCAGTTCAAGACTTTGGTCATTTTATGGGTCCTGTCATGTAACGTTTCATTCCTTTCACACGTGATCCGCGCTTAAGGATATGTTACAGTGGCCGGTCAGCCTACGATAAGATTTTAAGTTATATTCGAAATGCAAAGGCTGCCGGCGGTGAAATTCTCATCGGAGGAAATGGTAAGTTGATGCATACGCATTCCGGCACCGGGCTGAACACCGGACCCTCGGCGTCTCTGCAGGGGATGATTCCAAGGGCTTCTTCATCCAGCCGACGGTCATCTTGACGAAGGACCCTCATTCAATAACCATGACAGAGGAAATCTTTGGTCCGGTGGTGACGGTAATTATTTGATCCGAGTCTGAGTTTGGTAGAACCGCTGGAACTAAGCCATACAGGTCTACCTATATGACGATATGGACTTCGAGAAGACTCTAGAACTGATTGACAACACCTCGGGCTACGCGCTGACCGGTTCTATGTGAGTCAGCCAGGTAGATCCGAGAATTAAATGTTCAATCTACCTGTAGCTTCGCAGCTGACCGGAAGGCACTCCTCACCGCCACCAACAAGTTGCGCAATGCAGCTGGTAATGTGTACTACAACGAGAAGTGTACGGGTGCTGTCGTTGGCCAGCAACCTTTCGGCGGCGCGCGCGCAAGCGGAACGAACGACAAAGCCGGGAGCATCAGTATTTTCTATCGCTTTGTGTCAGCCAGGAGCATCAAGGAGAACTTCGTGGGTCTGGAGGACTTCCAGTACCCATCTAACCTTGTTTAAGTAGTGGAGATGAAGAGGTACACGTACGCGGTTTGAAACAAACCACATAGTGTACAACTAGTACTATCAAGTCTCTGAGTCGGATCTAGCCTCAGTATATTTGATGACTAATCGCTGTAGCCAGTGAATGTATATTGTCCCAGCCAATATTATATCCGAGTCCATGATGAGTAGATCATCGCTGCGGTCGAGCCTGGTTAGGTCGGCGGCGACGCGTCATCTCAATGCACTGCCATGTCTTCTCTATCATCCCGCGTTTCGTTCTATGCACAGTTCCGCTGCTGGTCTTGTACCTGTAAACCAAAGTGCCAGCGAAAAGCTCTTTGCAGATGCTGCTCAAGAGGAGGTCAACGAAGGCAACGAATCCATTCCCGCAGATTGCAATACCAGCAAACCCAGCAAAGTGGTACAGCTGGAGAATCAACACCGAAACTGGGCAGGCGAGGAATCAATGCAAGATGCGGTCCTGCGGATGCTGGTCGACAAGTACAAGCCCCTTCGATCTGGGCCTATCCGAACTGCCGACCAAAAGCTTAAGGATTCTCCGCCGCAAGTCCGGCAATCCACTGCCTGCGAGTCTGTACGGCCGGAACCTGTTCCTGCTCGCTCGAGGGGAGAGATTGCAAACGTGCCATTGCTTCCGAGCACAGAAGGTCACAGACCCTGGCACACCACCTTCAAAGCCCCGTCGCATGCGGCTGCATCGATAAAGCTGGGCAACTTTACACTGACCTCTGCTCGCCCATCGGCTAGGCCTGACGACAGCCACGAATGCAAAAGACGAACTGAGAAGGAGTTGGGGAAGAACCGAGAGCGGGCTCGCCGGTTATCGCATGCACGCGAGTCAACGTTGGACTACCGGCTAGGCTTGAAAGACAGAGCATGGCATACACGAACAAACCCTGTTGCAATGAAGGGATGGAACAGCCTCATAGAAGACCGTATAGAGGTATGAATGGCATCTTGCGCACTTCCGATTGATTGATTAGTTCAGAAAGCGCGGCTTTCTGGTCATTTCGACAAGGTGAAAGGCAGAGGTCAGCCAATTGTGCGGTTGAGTGAGGAACGCAACCCGTTCATCGCCAGGGAGGAGTTTCCCATGAACCGGATAGTGCAGCGCAACGGTGCTGCTCCTCCTTGGGTCGAAGTTCAAATGGGTCAGTTGTGTATGATCCTGCATCAATAGTTGCAAGCTGAATGTAGGGGTGTAGAGCTCGAAGGTGCAGTCACTGCCTTTCGTGAGACTCTAAGAACGTCTTGGACGAGGCGGGCAATCCAGACACTGACCATGTCTCACCCTGCACCTTTCTCGCCGACGTTCACGTCGAGCACAGTCAGGTCTCTGCGTGACCGTGAATGGGAGATGCAAGAGCGCTCCTACCATGACACTGCCATCGCCAACTTAAACTCACTTGTGCGTAAATACAATGCAATGGCACCGTACGCAGTCCGTCGACCATACTATACGCGGGAAGCCGAGCTAGAAAGGGCTTATCACGACTGTGGGGAGGAGATTCGACGTGGGATAGAAGAAAGAAGCCATACTGCCATACGTTTCGAGACGAAACGGACTTCCGTAGGCGATAGTGGCACGCCTTTTGGCCTATGGAATCTCATCCTGCAGTGGTTGCGAGCGCTGGGCAGGCGGTTCACTAAGGCCGGTTGAACAATCTGTTATACTGTAATCATCATCTCAATGCTCACCAGTGACAGATCCTAGGTCGAGGACATGTGTAACCACTATGTTTTAGTGTGATTTCACGTCTTGGCAACGCAGCCGAATTTATCCATTTTAATCGTGTTGCCGCAAGGCTAGGTTGGGTTTCAGGAACGTAACGCGGGTCCGTTTTCCTATGGAAGGAGGAGTCCGTGTACCAAAAACAAACGGACTTGTATGTGAACTTAAAGGTACAGTACTAGTAATAGAACAATGGGACGGAAGAATATTTACATACGTATCCGGCAGGGAACAACAATTGGCGGAGGAGTGTTTGACCGACAAACGATTTCCACGACAATATGCGCCTCGTGGCTTGCCTCGCCTTTTGAGGAATCTAATCTATAAAAACCCAACTTCCCGCCTTTTTTTCTCCCATCATTTCTACCCTTTTTATTTCCTCACCCTCTTCTTCCCTCTTTCTAACCAACAACACCATCCTCACTCCAAATGGCTACCTACGAGAGATTCGAGGAGTTCAGATCCGTCCCTGTCACTAGCGAGATTACCGTCAGTACTCTCATTTTCTTCGACCATGGCCCGTCTGCTTAGCTGCACGTTTCTTTAGCCTGGTGACATCGTCGCTGTCAACCATGACCGCTATGGTCGTAAAGAGGGCCTCGTCGTCGGCTCCTTCACCGACGGCCTTGTACGTCGAATATTCCCCCCTCATCGTTAATTGCTCAACGTCGATAACAGGGCCGTCAAATCCTTGAAGTTCAACTTGAGGCGAATGAAATTTACCAGGCATGGTAATTGCACAGCCTCTCTCTGGTGTGGAGCATCTCGTTCAACTTTTTTTTTTCTCTTTAGGTACCCCACCGTCACCCGTGTGAGGCGCACCGTGTCCTACTCCAAACCTGCTCCAGTCGTCAAGCAGCGCACTGTTGAACGTCGCGTTTACTGGTAGTTACCTTATCCGTCGTCGTTCTCGACCACCTCGTTCTCCTCGGATTGTCGATTGTTTTGTATTGTTATGTATCCATCGCCCTCCATCTGGGATACGCCACTCACGGTCATGATACTCGAAGCTCCGTCAGGGAGTGGAATGTTTTCACTCGTATGATAGCTTACTCGGCGTCTTTTCACACCATGGACTACGATGCTGGGCATTGGCAGAGTTCTTTAAAACTAGGTTGGCGTATGTTTCGTAGAGGGTCAGTAGGTAGTCTCTGTAGCTTCGTTTTGCCGCCAATGATTCGGATAATGATACAATGCAATACACCGTTTTCTTTCTGATACAGATGGTGAATATGCAAGTCTATGTATATTGCACGAATGAGGGTCAATCACGGTGTCGCGGAATAAGGGTCAATAAGATACATGGGTGTGCAATAGAGGGAGAGCATGTAATGTTGGACGCAACGGTGAGATATAATTTGAGTTACGTTTGAAGATCCGCCATGGGTGAATGCAGGGGTTGAGTAGGTGCACGACGGAGTGAGGGGGTCAAAGGAACTTGCGATATGGAAGTGGAAATTTGATGACTACGCAGGTCAGGAGCGGATGCAGATAGATTCGAGGGATTCAGCAACCCTCTAGAAAGGCCAGCTCCATGAATTCGCGTATTGTTCGGCCTCAGAGTGACTGACGAGCGACTGGCATTCCCGTTTGGGAGGATCAGAGATGCGGCGGATCCATCCCCGCTCGATGGCGAGTCTTTGTTTGAGCCTCGTTCCGAAGGCGCCACCGATGCACTCCTCCCTCTCCCCGCGGCCACACTCCGCACAATACGGGCACCATACACGGACCTCTCCATCTCGTCTCTCGAGGCTAACGACGTCGTGGATGCGTTGATACCGTTGACCAAGTGGTTCGGCTTGACGGTCTCCTCTGAGCTTCGTGGTGAGCCAAGAAGCGGGTAGATACCAGGGTGTGACTGTACCACACGTTCGTAATAGAGCATGAATGCTCCCGAACCTTCCTGTAGTACAGTTTCGATACCGCATTCTTTAACGGAGTCGTCACTGATGCGAAGCCAACCCCGACCGGACCGGTACATTGAATCAACTAGGTCATCGTCATCTCTCGTGCTTCCGTATCGCAGGCACTTTTCACACTCGCATCCCAGAGGGTGAACCAAGCGCGGGGGAGCAAAGCGGGCCGCCCCGTATGATGGAGGTCGAGGTTTTCTTCTAAAACAGATATAGTGTCCAAAGGAATGTTGGCCATAATGGCAGACGACGGCAGCTAGACGATAAATGGTTCTGGGTCCCGAGTACATTGCTTGGGTGGGTGTGGTAGAACGAGGTACGCTGGGTGGAGGCATGGAGATTGGTACCGAGGGAACAGTGGAGAGGCTGCCCGAAGTCATGAATGGAGTGAGGTCTAGAATTTCAGGAAAAATAATGCGTATTGAGTTCTTCATGGCAAACTGACCATAGCTCAGCGAACGGTTGAGATGGAGTGCAAGCACTGATGGAGGCTTGGCTAACGTCAGACGACACAACGAAAAAAGAAAGGAAACATACCCGTGCAACCATTGCTTGCTTCGTGGAGGCCCTGCTGAACACCTTGTCTAATCGCACTCCTTTCACGTCCTCTTCCAGCCGATCATGCTCCAATAGCACTCTGAGTTTCAGCTCTAGTTTCCTCGCTTCCTTCGCCTTCCGCGAGGCGTGCGCATCCGAACTGGCAAGCCTTTCCAGACGTTCTGCTTCCGATGCAAGGCGTTCGTGAGTTGTAATCATCGAGCATTTGCGACAAATGCAATCGTTCAGCATCTCAAGTTTGGTGTATTCGGCGAGACAGTCTTCCAATCGACAACTTGGCTAACCCATAGTAAGCACAGCGCCAAGTTTCATCAAAAGGATACCTCACGACAAATCTCGGGACTGCCAGTTGCCAACTATCAAAGGCAAAGTGCATTACGGCTTCTGTGTACCCGCATTCAACACAACTTCTCCTGTTGGCAGTTAACCCATCGAATACCGTGGTCAGAAATATATCCCTGCTGGCTCCACCCTCAAACCGTGATAGCCCTCCGAGGCCGCGATCTCGTTGGCGTTCTCTGTTGATAGTAGCAATCTCCTTCTTAATGCACTCTGAGAGAAGTTGAAACAGTTCCTGGGCATCTTGATGTTCCCTGGAAGAAAATAGGGAGTTGTGCTTGCCAGGTGAATGATTTACTAGCGCCTCTATGATTTCGAGTGGCCGAATTGAACGATAGGAACTCCGAGGTGTATTTAACTCTGAAAGCGTGTATTCAGCGGGAGGCGCGCATGCACACCTTCCAAGGACACTGCACAGACCTTGAAGCAAGTCGAGAAGGGCATCAATGACTGGTGATGCAACATCTAACTGTACCGCCTTGTCGTGAGCAGCTGCAAGGAAAGGCTGCAGGTATGATAAAGAAGCCATAGCCTGCAACGCAGAGTGAGAAATAGTATGGACCTAGGCTACTGGCGTTGAATTGACCTGGATTGTGGAGTTCATAAAGCAGTATGTGCCTGAGATGTTGACGAGGCCGGGATAATAGCCTTCGACCTGTTCCTGTCTAGTGTCTGCGGTAGGACCGTTAGGCACTACTATCTGAATATGAAGACACTGCACACCTGGTCTTGCATATCCATTCATCTCGAGCTGCTCACTGCGAGTACGAACATGCTTCTTCTTTAGCTTTTTTATCTCATGCAATGATACGGCATTCGACTGGCTGCCTCCCCAGTTCCAAGGAAAGAACGAACCGAGATTTTCGAGGACCATGATGGACGACACGGTCTTGAACGAAAACCTCTTTATAGTTTGGGTGGAGACAAGCGCAATGAAGGGAAAGAAGAGGAGTACAATGAAAGGCGCAATTTGAGAGATGAGTGGATGTTGGAGTAGGTTTGTAAACCAGACACTGAACTCTTCTGGGAGGTTCATGGAGGTAAATCGACTTCACTCCGTCAACGACATGGGCACCGTCGGCAGTCAAACTCCTAGTTAAGGTGAACTTCCTCAACGTGCTTGCACGCGTCAATGACATCTCATTGCCCATAATATATCTACGCTCCTCGTCAGATACAATGGCTACCTAGCGCAATGGTAGCGCGTTTGGCTTCGATTGCCCAACGGTACCAAAAGGTTGCAGGTTCGAGTCCTGCGGTGGTCACTTTTTTATTTAGGTCCATAGATTTCTGTACACGTGACACTGGCGACGCGCGTCACGGTCAGGTAAGGGAAGGTCTTTGTTTGCCTGGCCATCTGTTTTATCACGATTCCTGCCAGCTCATTTTCTTTTCCACCTAACCCGGATCACCTGATG
Organism: Wakefieldia striispora; assembly: GCA_038090475.1. Taxonomy (NCBI): domain Eukaryota; kingdom Fungi; phylum Basidiomycota; class Agaricomycetes; order Agaricales; family Hymenogastraceae; genus Wakefieldia; species Wakefieldia striispora. The sequence goes on from JBBPMU010000001.1 coordinate 542,680, forward strand.
ACCTCCATGCTACTTTCCCAGCATTCTTCCAACCCCCTGGAGGTTGGTTCCTCAGATCCACGGAACAGAGCATACCACAGAGAGTATTTGTCTGCACAGAGAGTGAACCCCTCTCGAAATCTGACTTCTGAGGATGGCGGTAGTAGTTGTGGTCGTCGAGAAATCGAAGACTATCATAATCACCTCGCTCAGTTGTACGACCGGCCACTATCCGCTACAAGGCCAAGGCCAAACGCAGATGAACTACCCGTTATGGTCGATCTTGACGAAAGCGACGACGAGCCAAACTCCATGGATTGCCCGCAGGACATGTGTGACCTGGAGGGTTATGAAGATGACGTTCCGGGGGAAACGGATGAAGAGATGACAATACAACTCAAGTCGGCAGGAGAGCGGAAGGAGATCCAACTGGAGATCGCCAGTTTACTGGCAGCCGTACCTCAACTATCTCGCGACTATAGACTGGTGGATCGCCTAGGCACGGGGACTTTCTCATCTGTGTACAAGGCCATCGACCTGTGGTATCATACCAAATGGGATAATACGCCATGGCATGGCCACCATACTCCAGCATCATCAGCATACTATCAAACTGTGCCATACCCAAGGGGGAGTAAAGTGTTCGTTGCCATCAAACGCATCTATGTCACGAGCAATCCCGAACGTATACGGAACGAAATATCTATTATGGAAGATTGCCGAGGGACCCGGCATACATGCCAGCTGATAACAGCCTTCCGCAATCGAGACCAAGTGGTCGCGATCATGCCCTACAACCGCAACGAAGATTTTCGCGTGAGTGGATGGATTACCCCTTCATCACGTCGTTTCCAACTCCACTTAGGATTTTTTCATGGACCTCTCAATGGCAGGCGTAAAAACATACTTCCGTTGTATGTTTCGGGCCCTACGTGATGTTCATGCTCGCGGCGTTATCCATCGCGATGTCAAGCCTGCCAACTTTCTTTTTGACCCTCAGACCGGCATCGGTACCCTATGTGACTTTGGTCTAGCTAGTGTATATATCTAACAATTCCATGGCCGAACTATGCTCATCGTTAGGTTTTAGCGAATGGACGCCTCAACGCCAACGCATGGTGCATGCCTCCATACCCCGGCGTCACGGGAATCTCCACATGGCAAGATCAAGTCTCGAGAAGAGTATGACGTAGAACACCTCAAAAAGGTGCAAAAGGAAGCTCGACAAAAAAGCTCGTGGTCGAGCGACAAAGTTGGATACCCCGAGAAAGATACTCGGTTCGTTATCAGCATTTTGTCTACATGTTTAGCTCGTCTTAGTGATCTGGTAGTCCGCATTCAAAGGCTAATCGAGCGGGTACACGAGGGTTTCGAGCTCCAGAGGTTCTATTCAAGTGCGGTTCACAGACGGGAGGTGAGCTTGGTTACGTTTTTCATCAAGCACGGGTCTTGACTTGCCGAAAAGCAATTGATGTCTGGTCAGCCGGGACGATCTTGCTTTTCTTTTTGACAAGAAAATTCCCTCTGTTTCAATCTAGCGATGACATCGAGGCCTTAATGGAGATTGCTACCATCATTGGTCGGCAAAAAATGGAGAAGGCCGCTATCCTGCACAGTTCGTGTATCTACATTTCGTATGATCTCCCATGACCCTGTACTTCAGGTCGTACGTTCGCGACGAATGTGCCATCCTTAACACTCGAGGGTGTCAGTTGGCGAGAATTCGTTGAGAAACAAAATCCTGAATTGATGCGAGTCCCGCGCACTGACCCTCGTTACTATCCCTACAATATGCACCAGCCACCAACCACACCTGATCATCCCCCTCCATTGTCGTCATCAGTACACTCATCGTTTACCCACAGATGTGATGGCAATCCCCCATCTTCGTGTCCTCCCACACCAACACGCACGACCCCACCATATCCTACAGATGAATCACACCGAGCAGACGTAGAAAGTGCCCTTTCGCTACTCAAGCAATTAATGGAACCCGAATCTCACCGCCGAATTACCCCACGTGGCGCGTTATATCACCCATTTCTCGCAGACCCTTCGGAACCCGAGGACGATGGACTCTTTCCGCATCCCTTTGGGGAAGGGGTTTGTGGAAAATGCCATTTCAAGGACCCGGTAACGGAGGAGCATTGTGTACTGCTCGGCAATGATGGTCAAGAGAAGGTCAGAAGGCTAGTAGCGGGTGAGGGAATGGCTATTGGGAGCACACCCTGCGAGTTTCATAGAGAAGAATTCGGATCGGAGGGCTGACGCCAGTGGAATGTAGGGTTCCACTCTGTTGGGTGACATCCTTGTGCAAACGCAACAAAAAGTGACCACCGCAGGACTCGAACCTGCAACCTTTTGGTACCGTTGGGCAATCGAAGCCAAACGCGCTACCATTGCGCTAGGTAGCCCTTGGTATGGGTCCCATACAGTGAAAACCAACACTTCTAAGTTACATAAGTTATCCCTGAGGGGACATGCCCGATCGGTACACGTCTGACCTGTGACTTTGATTTCATGGCATTCAACTGGGTGACGATTGTTGATGCAAGACCTCTGCTCCTGCAGGGAGAAAGCGTTATCGAGACCACCGAAAACGTCAAATGCAATCTCACCGTCCCAGCTGCACTGTCAACCCCTGACTCGCTGAGGAAATTCGAAGCAGTCGGGACGGTGGCCCTCACAGATCAACGGGTGAGCGCTCCCATACTAGTGAAGATCACCTTGACGATCACCCTGTTGGAGAACAGCTCATCTGGACCAACCCCGACGCCAGCTCGTCCTTCAAGTCATTGACGATCCCCCTACCTTCGATTCTCTCCTCCAAGTTCGAGCAGCCTATCTTCGGGGCGAACTACCTCGTGATCGGTGTGAAACCCACCCCTGGAGGTAATCTGACGGACGGGACCACGCTCGAAATCAGGCTTGTGAACGGGGCGATGTTCAGGTTTGTGGGCATTCTGGAGAAGACGCGCGAGAGGGCGATCTTTATGAGGAGGCAGTCGGTGGAGGACGAGGAACATTTACGTGAGTTGGTCTTCATGCTTATGGTTGTGTCTGTCGATGAACCGACATACCCCTCGTAGCCGAGTACACATCGCCTAGTACATCTTCGGTGGGTAGGCCAGCACTCTACCCAGATCTCCCCCCAGGCTACGACGGATGAGCAAGGTCTTCGTGGAGTTGGAGACGGGCTGCAGGGCCAACCATTCGTTGTGCGATGTATCATTTATGAGTATTCATGTATAGTGGACACTGAGTCGGTCGGCTCATCTTCCTTGGAAAGAAGACTCGTGGTGCAACTTACTCTCCAGGTTGTTTCTAAGGTGAGGATGGAATTCCTTGAGCCGCCCAGCGAACAACTTCGCTATTCATGCCGGTGTGAGACTCAGAATCGGGACTCCCGTACGTCGAATCGAACGTATCGGACCCGGACGTGGAGTTGAGAGTGGTACTTGTTCGCACGTCAGATAATCCTCAATCGCAGGTGAGCGCTTGAGCTCCAAATCCAAAGCAGACCACCAACAAGTCAGTCAGAAGTACTTCATACTTCAGCACATGTTTATAATGTATCTAACCAATAATGATACAAATGAATAGTGTTCAACGAGAGTGTAGTAATCGAGTGTCAATATATAATTTATGCTTATGAGCCCAGAAAGATGCAATATGATTTCCTCAAAGATGTCCCATCCCCCGCCTCTGAGGTAAGCTAGCGCCGAAGGCCTCCTCCCCTGGAGCTGGACCCCAAACGTCACATTTAGAAAAAGTCGGGTGTCGAAAATGAAGGGGTCGTGATGTTCAAGCTACCAGGGAAGCAGAAGGGTAAGAATCAGATGTCCCAGGAACAGAGTCAGCTGTTGGTGGTACAGTAGTAGAAACATGAGCAACCCCGGAGATCGTGTGCGATGCGACCTGTTTGAAATTTTGTACTGTCCGACTCAGTGTTCGTAGTACCGACGTACGTTCCAACCAAGGTCCGACTAGATCAGCAGGATGGGTGACACCCTCATCCTTGCCCACACGTTGGCTCATGAACGTTGAGTGGATGGAAGTATCTGAGAGACCACGTCGGTGGACGGTACGCTCAACTAGAGGACCAGGTATGTCGTCTGCCTCCGAATCTCGTATACTCCGGGTGGAAACAGAGGGTACGTCAAGGATTGCCTCCATGTCTCGTGATAACGGAGGACATTTTCGTACTGCAGATCTGCCTATGGTAGCTGTACGATTTTCTGTACTTTCCGCCACTAGGGATGTAGACTGGACACGACGAGGGGCGCGGGGCAGGACAACCCAAGGTTCTGACGTGTCATCCGGGTGTGGCGCGCCCGCGAAGATGCCCATTACGCTACAAACGTTGGTTGTTGTCTGGGGCGGTTGGAGGACAGTATGTAGACTCGAAAGATGACCATGACCACGGGTTCCCTCGTTATCCGGATGCGCCGAAAATACGCTAGTCACCGATTTACCAGCGCCAATTCCAGAAAATTCGACGTTGACCGTAGTAACAGAAGCTGCAAGCGCGGGGCCGATTTTCGGCACCGGGCGTGAAATGCGAGTGTTTCCATTGCTGCCGTTTATTGGTCGTGGTAGTGTTCGCGTGGTAGAATGCAGTGAGCCCGCGTCGTACGCTGAAGAACCGAAAAGCTTCGAGAACGGGGCCATCCAGCTTGCACCAATACCGATGCCGTTCGCCTTCGTCTCTTTATCCATCGCATCCGCCTTGACGGGATCAAGAGCCATTTCGCTGACTTTTCCTGCAATATTCGGCTCGAGTATGACATCATTAAGAGTGACACGCATTTGACCCATTTCTTCGAGGACTTCCCTGAATAGTTTGAAAAGACCCCGAAGATCTTTCCGTGTGCACAACGTGGTTATCTTGTCGTCTTCTAGCCACACACGGTACCGCGCTCGGAGATGCGAGACGTCTGATAGAATGCTACTGACAGTGGTCCGGGAAAGGTGTTTGACGTCTGCACCACGCAGGTGTTGGCGTTTAAGACGATTTGTGAGCGTAAGGGCGTCAGCCTGTATCATGCGATGAAGAAGGGAATGCATGCGCTCCAAAATGCTCGACATTGGCGAACCAAAACCATCAAGCAACGACGAGGAGTCTGAATGCCCATCATGAGGGGATATCGACGATTGATCGATGGAAGATGCTGCCACGTGACAGACGCCGTGCAATCCAAGGTATCTATCTGTTTGTACGGCTTTCGTTGCTTGATCCGGGTGCAGTAGCCCCTGATCGAAATCTGGTTCGTTATCCGTGTCAAGACTGACGTGGGATGTTGGGTATCGGGTGTGATGATGGACGGAATGAACGTATTTTGTTGCAGAAGCCAACGAGGATTCTGCTGGAGAGAGCGGTCTATGACTAGTCTCGGGAGTCAATGGTTCCTAGCAACATGTGTGAATTAGACTAACTTGGAATGGAAATCACTTACGAATACTCTGCGGGACCGCGACTCGACACTCGATGGACGCTTTGCGGAGCCAAGAAGCTGCAACTCCTGTCAGAGAGTGCGATAGACCAGAATTCCGTTTCTTACCGAATCTTTGACAAAGGAAGATGGCCCGTTCGACGCTTGGGAGTGTTGCGATGGAGTTTCGACTAGTCAATCGGTTAATCTCTACCACTCCAATGATATCCCAATGATGTATGACAGGAAATTCACCTCGTACGGGTGGCGCGATGTTCTGTTCTTCCACTTCAATCTGGATTGCCTGCAGATCTTCACGCGATTCTGTCAAAAGTTTCTGCAACTCCATGTTGTCCGCTTTCAGCATTTCATTGTCTGCTACCAGGGACTCGATGACTTTGATGACTTCCGGGTCGTCTTCCGCAACGGTTTTGGCGACGTGCTAAAAGCCGGATATGAGTCACTGGGTGCATGGTCGACTGCAGGAAGACAAACGGAAATTTGAAGTCCTTGAAGCCTGGAACGTACGTCATGTAGGAGCGAGTCTGAAGACTCTATACGTTGCAACCGCCCGATCTCGAGGGCATCCTGCAAGCGGCGGACTTCGACCTGTAATTTGTCTAGGTGGAACCGTGAGTTGGTGTTCCTCTCAATTTCAGTTGGGATGCCAGTGATTCACCTGTACGGTCCTTGAGGGCAGCCAGACGCGCCTCTGCGAGCTTTGCCCGCTGAGCCTGGCTGTCACGTTCTTGCCGAATGTCGTCACTCTCTTGAAGGACGGCAGAGAGTCTAGTGTCCAACACCACAGTACGCGCATGATGAACGTTCAATCTTGAGACCGTGCTGCGTGCTTCCTCCAGTTCACGTAGCATGGTCTTATTCGACGCCTCGGCAACCTCGTTGTTTAAAAGTGCATGCGTGAGTCGCTGCACGACGCCTGTCAGGAAGGTCTCATAGTGAATTTCGAAAGGCTAACCTTTTCCATTGCGGCATTCTCTTTCAACAGCTCAACCACTCGCGCATCTACCTCAGCTTGGACTGTTTCTGCATCTCCAAGGCTGTCTAGTGTGGTTCTCCGCAGCGTACAACCGTTCGGCTGTGCTGTGGGTGAGGGTGTGATGTCATGGAAGATGCATGTGAGACAGACCTCGTGCCTGCGTACATATGCCTCATGGCGCTGGAGCAACGCAGACCCAACCTCTGCGACGGGAATTGGTATGCTGGTACGTTCCTTGACATTCGGACTCACCTGCACTAAGAACGAGCCTGCTCTCAAGTTTCGATTTGAGAGTAAGCCAAGCCTTTGTAGCTTCACAGTCCTCGCTTCCACAACAACAACATATTTGCTGAGGCTCGGGGGAGGGAACCCTGGAGAAGTTAGTCAGAGCAAGCGTGAGGTCGTCGATCGTGTTGGTAACATGGTCAAGACTGGTGGCAAAGGAAGAGTCCGGGGTAGCGGGACAGTAGCGGGGTGAGTCGACTTGCATCTGGTATGGGACGAAGAATGTTTGTGCCGGCAATCCGGGGTAAGTCAAGTCATGAATGCGTTCGTGAGAATTACCGCATATGGCAGTCAATTAGGCGACCGAACTCGGATTAGCAACTCGAACGTTACGTAGTATGTACCGGTGCAATAAACAAGGGGATAGTGTACATGCCAGATGAAAACCCTACTCCAATCCAACAATTTTGAGTACCAGCTCTGAAATCCACGCCGAGATCCTACTCCAATGACTTCTGTTCGGTGCGAGAAATTGGAAACTCGTTGCAAGTCCTTCCATATTTAGTTCCTCCAGCCGCTTCTTCAACTCCTGTGCACCACTCCCTTCATCCACGGTACTCAGCGTCGACATCGATCCCCCTTGCACCGTCAGGGCGCGTAAAGGATCTTGAGAAAGGCGGAAGATGTTCGACACTACCCTGATGATCGACGCGTTGCCCGAGACAGCAAACGTTTCCTTGATCCTGTCCTGTAGTGTGTCGTAGCTGACGTACGGAATAACCGAGTCAGACGAGATCAAACTTAATGGAAAAATGGTCCTACATCATAGGCAACAGCTCCGGATAGGCAATGCTGACATCCAGAATCACGTTATACAGCATCTCCGTTTCCGCGTCGTCACCTTGTGCCGTCGCAAGCATAGTGATGGCGAAGGAAACGACAAGCAGTGCTGCTGTGCTGTCTGTGATCGGAAGCATATCCACCTCCACACGCGGGACGAATTCGTTGTCGTGCGACGGTCTTGTGGCCGGAGTGAACTCTTCTGCGCGGCAATCTTGTAAAAGTCTGATGTAAGACTCGCGAGTGGTGGAGAACGGGATTAGCGCAACGAAGTAACCCAGAGCGTCAGGGGACAATACATATCGTGCGCCTTCCGGGGGTTGCTCGCCGCAGCGCACAGCAACAGAGAGCAGACTTCTTATAACAGTCTCAGCAGATGATTTGAGTTGACTGTGACGAACGCCCTTGAAGATAATGGAAGCCAAGGAAAAGGAGAAACTGGACTCAAAGGACAGGCATAATAAGCGGTCCAGTTGACACATCGTGTCCTCGAGCTGTGTGCGGCCATCCAAGAGCACGAAGGGAATGGTGTTCCCGTGAAACGCACCGTGCATTTCAAGTGTTTCGGTTGTTGCGCGTAAAAGGTCTGCGGCTTCGGCGTAAATGGAAGTGTAACTGGACTGAAGTAAGGCAACTGCAAGCCAAAACACCTGGCAGAGGTATCGCGATCCTAATGGCAACGAAGGAACCACCTTGCAGATGCATCGCAGCATACAAACCACGGCTACCGTGTCTGTCTCCGTGGATTGACTCAAGGCGGTCTTAAACGCTACGAGCATTTGATACACGAGATCGTCATCCACGTCTGAGGTTGCCAGAGTGCCTAAGACAAGGAACGCCCGTGCTTGTATTGCAGCAGGCAGTTGAAAGGCCGTCGATGTGGCCAAACTCATCCATCGAGCCCGCCAAACATTCAAGACTCCTAAATGTAGATGAGTGTCACAAAAGGTGTATAATCCCAACAATCCTTACCTTTTGAGCCAGCCGCAACTTCGATGACCCTAACAAGCAATCGCGTCAATGCCTCTTGAGAATCGATCATTGCCTTGTCGCTTGGTGGGTCGTAGTTGCAGTATTCGCTCGTGCTGGACTGCCGGCTCAGACCGAATAACTGGAGGCTCTCAATAGTGATGAGCTCGTCCATCAGTGCGCGTAGATCAGGCGCACATGGATCCTCCGCTCTGGCGAGGTAATGTGACTGGAGGAAGTTCATGATAATGCCGTAAACGGACTTCCGCACGAGCGTTTGCCCAGTCCCAGAAACGAGGGTGACAATATGGCAGATATCGGGGATGTACAGCTGATCAAAGGTTGCCTGCTTCGAGTGATTGCTAGCAATAAGGGCAAATCGGGTCAGTATTGCGATTTCGTTCCAGTGGACGTTCTCTGGTAAGGTTCTCGAAGGCTTGAGGGACGTCTTCCCTAGAACTCTACGCAACTTGGAAAAGAGCTTCCCTCGCACATTAACGGAGGCGAGTGCGGCTGCGGTACGGGTAATTGTTTCAGACCTACGGGAGCCGATGCCTCCATCTGCTGCGGCGCGGATCAACTCATCCAAGACTACGGTCACGATTATCGCATCGAGCTTCCCAATCTCGACCCAAATATGCTTGTGGATCATGGAAGAAATCTGGTAGAATGTGTCACAATCATAAACAACAGCAGTACAACAGGCAGTACACACCTCCACGTCTGCGATTGTCAAATCTATCAACGCACGAATGCAGTCGCGCAGTCGCGCGCCTGAGTGCTCGTACAGGGGGGACGAAGGGTTGCAGAAATGAGCGAGGTTCCTAACCCAGGGACTCATGTATTGAAGGCAGTTGATACGCTGCGCGACATCAGCCTTGTCCATTCCGGTCGAGATCACAGACAAGAAATCCAGCGTGAACTTCGGCGCGAATCCTGCAAGTCGATCGCTGAGGCTGGTAACAAAAGTAGATAGGTCTCCAGGAATAATGCCAGCTAAAGAGGTATGAGAATCAATATAGGTCTGTTGAGACTACATGACTAACGAACCTTTGGACGCGATGATAGGGTTCTTGTCGTAATCAAGATAGGAACAGATGGCGCCCAGGAGGTCGTATGCGGCACTACGAAGCTCCTCCCGGTCCGAGTTGATATTGATCATACCCACGTGCAGAAGAGTGGTAGAGATATTAGAGAATCTCGGGAATCTCTCAGTACGTAGGACTTGACTATCACGAAGTTGGCTCTTTGCAGACCTGATTGCCTGTAGTAGAGTAATGAGCGCAAGGAGATTGAGTGTCGCACACACTGTACCTTGACAATGATGTCACGATGTGGTGAAGAGAAATAGGATGTTACTGCCTGTCTGCTTAGCCTTATGATGAATTCGTGCGGATCGAGACCAGTCGAGACGTTGTATGCGTCGCTGATGTCAGCTAGAGATATGATCTCGGTTGATTTACATGACAGGGTGGGCGAAATGACCGCCGCCCGTATCTATCCCGAGGGTCAGGGTAGCGGTAATCTTTGAGTTAACATCACGGACCGAAGTTATACGGATGTGGGTGATCCCAACATCTAGATTGACTGGCATTCGAATATCGTGGGCCTGTCTCATTGTTACCTCGCTCAGAGATGTCTTGGTTTCGTGCTCCAAAGACACTATGTTGCGAGTTACAGCAGGGACCTCGGTTGATAATCTGGCACGTACTGGGGTGCTCTAGGGCAGGGATGCATGACTGAGGGACGTGCTGCAAAAGCTCAGCGACTGAGGAGCAAGCCTTGATGCCGTTTGAGAGGATCGTGCCTGTCAAGGAATTTGGCGCATGTCAACAATTACATGCAGGGAAGAACCGTGGGCAGTCCAAACCTGCAGAAATGTTGTACATCCGTCTCAAATAACGTTGCGTCAAAGAATTGGCGTTCAAAAAATAACCATTGATGAACCGCTGGCGGACATCCATAGGTATGAGTTGCGAGCATGTCTTCAGCCATTGAACGGGAATCTCGGACGTAGACGTGAACGAAGTGCAGTCCAGGATAATCTCGTAATGTCTTTTCCCGTACTCGGGGCTTGTCAATGTCTAAGTTGAACAAGGTTGAACAATTATCCAAGATGAAGTCAATATACGCCTTTACCTTGAGAATGTGATACATCAACAATTCAATGTCGAGAGCTTCTACGTCTATTTTGCAGACACGCAAGACGAAAACGGCAGATACATCCTAGGATAAGCATTAGTGGTGAGTTCATTGTGACGTCCAACAATTACCTCCGCAACATCCGCGGACACGAATATATCTCGGACAGGTTCGATACTACGATGGGAGCAGCGATTCATCAGATCAATGAATTCTCGATGCTCAGAACTTTGAAGAAGAGAAAATCGCGGGACTTCAGGCGCTTCCTGAAGTTCCACGAGAAGGTTACATAGTTGGTCCCAGGCAAGCCTGGCACCCATCGTTACCGAATCATCCTCATTGTTGGGTTTCACGTAGCTGAGCAACTCTTTTCCGATCTTGTCTGCATGCTTGTCGAGGAAACGATGCAGCACAATCGTGTCCGTGTCGTCTGCGGTGGTTCCCAACCATTCACCCCCATCTTCATCGGCAGCCGTTGCTGAGTATTTCTGCACACATAAGGATAAGGATAGTCTCGCTAAAAAGTTCGTTGGAATCGCTCACATTGACTTCGCTGAGGAATCGGGTGACGTTGGTGATGTTTGCTTTCAAAAACTCGTTCAAACAAACCATATGTGCCTCCTTCGCAAAGAAAATGTTGTTGGCCAAATTCTGCATGACTTTAGCGATGATCATAAGTCCTCGACGAATAACCGCGTCGTCTTTGGGAACCTCTACGTCCACCACTTCGGGAGCAACAATGGCAGGAGAAATAAAACTAGAGGGGAAGTTGAAGACAATCAGTTTCCGTGATGTAGGAAGTAGATTATGCTTACCGAAGGAATATGAAAGCACCAAGGGCAGCGAATTTTGATTCGGGCCAGACTTGATAACTATCAAGTGTGAGGTGACATGACGTTGGATGGATACGAACTCTTACACTGCTTTCGCCAAGTGAGCACACACTTCACGGAACATCCTTCGAGGGAGGAAGGGGATAAGTGATCAAGATTTAGAGAATCATGGAAGCACTTACGGTGGGAGGGCAGGCACCGAAGAACCGATGATCTCAAGGAAGGAAGACGCAATGAATTCAACGTCTCGTTGATTTTGTTCCAGCTTGTGTTTGGGGGTTTTTGCTGGGTCGAGATCGTAGGCATGACCCGAAGGCATTGATGTCATGGTCTTGATTAACGGTAGAATGAGACTACGGAGATAATTATAACCGTGTATCCTGGCGAAAGCGGACAAAAATCTTGTACAGGTCGAATTGCTTCGGAACAAGTCCGCGTCGCTGGCTATACATGGCGTTGGTTTACGCAAATCCGCAGAAGTGAGACATTACCAGTATGTGCTACTTCTCGATCTATCATCGTCTTGAGTAGCGCCACCAGCGAAGCACGGGTGTCGAAGATATTCATGAGCACCGAGATCATTATGTCAACCTCGTTGGCGGGGCAACATTCACATATCACCATAGCAAGGACCATCTACGCTCTATTAAGCATGATGCATTAGCGCCGCAAAGACAATGCCTACATCAGAGCCTTTGACGAGCTAGAAAGAGGATGTCAAGTCGAGGCTGGGCACCGTAATCAATTACCATACCTCCCGCAGTTGGTTTCGACGTGCTTGCAGTTCTGGATTACGCTGAGGCTCGAATTTTGTGCCCTTACCCAGAACACGAGCAAAGACATGAACAAATATCGTCCGCTTTCTGAGATCTGGATCATAAGCCAGGGCAATACAATGCTTTACACCATTCTCAGAGTTGGCTATCACAAGATGTGAGAGTCCGGTGATGACTAGTTCTCGTACGTCTGCCTCTTTCTGGGATGTGATTGTTTTCTGAGCGATGGTGAATTGGATATCAAACAACGTAAGATACGGTGTTACCTTCTGCACCGAAGGAACGTCAGAGGTTGAGTCGGAAGCCTAGGACATAATAAGAAGTGGCTCGAACGAAGAAGGCGAACATACAGGTTGTTCCGATTGGCATATATCAAGTGCTCTGAGAAGGACGTGAGAGTATCTGATAAACAAACGCGAAACCGCATGGCCTAAGTCGTCGCCGTCATGAGGTACACTGGTGTCGATCGACTGTAACTTGAGACGATCAAGAAGCCGGACAGCCGTCCGCAAGACAAACATATTGATATCGTACTGAAGTTGAATGGCATCGGCTTCTACATTCTGAAATCGGAGCTGTGTCAAGCAAAGCCCTACTAGCATACACGACAAACCCACCAGGAGTGGGTCTTGGAACCATTCCATGATCGTGTCCAAAATTCGGTTGCGCGACAGATCATCCTTACGAAGTGTTAACGCATCCGTCCGCTCACAGACGCTGCAAACCAAACTACAGAACTTGATGCGAATACGGTATGAACCCGGATCATTGAACCTGGAAATAAACCCAACAAGGACATGAAGCAATGAGCCAAGATCAATGCTCAGGGCTTCGTCAGGTGACATCTGTGCATTGTCAACGAGGGATTTCAACACCGATATGAGCTTCGCAAGTGATCAGAATTGAGCGACAAGCTGAAACAAGGAAATTCGTGACTAACTTGGTCAAGGAATAGACCGTATTCATCTTTAAATTCTGAACCGGCATGTTCGGTTATGTTTCGAGTAATTCTGGTGGAAAACTGCTCAGGCTAAGTAGTAATGAAGCCAAAATGACTGACTCGTCAAGGTGCTTGAACAATCTGGCAAAGAGGCGAGGGCTAAGTTCTGAACCCAGTGCTTCCCTCGCTACTTCGCGTACACGGATGGTATCGTCGACAAGTGCGGCGGTCAGGAATTCGATGAAAATGTTGACGAGTTCTCCCGGGTCTCTGAGAACTCGCATCTCATCGGGAAGGAACTCCGGCGGGATAACGGCGGTTAATGCACCAGGCTCGTGCTCATCTTGAACTGTGGCGCCACCAAAGGCAGCGAGAAAGAGCGTAAGATTTCGCCACTGAAAGAATTTCTCCTGCGTTGGACATTAGTATCAACTATGTCGAACTAAAACAACGCTCCGCACTTCAAGCAATAAATTCTGCTCTTGCTTGCTCAAGTATATCTCATCGAAAGCGGCAAGAGAAGCAAGAGGATTTGGAACGACAAATTCCGAAAGCGCACTCCATCTCCAGAAGCACTCTTCCCACACAGCGATGTTGATTGGGGAAGTGTAAGCCACCAAGCGCAGTAGCTTTCTCACGCGTTTCTGTTCTCGAACACGACCTGTCCTAATATTGAGCCCTAGCTGCGTCACGATCGAGCATAGACTCACCGACGACAATAACACTTGGATCACCCAATTGTTCATAAATTGGATTTCGCTTTGATCGTTCTTCCTCTGTTAGGCCCATGTTTACTGGGGCATCAGGGTGACGTTCAGCTTGTGCGATCAAGCGAAGGCCCTGAGCTGCGAGCTGCGAGACCTCACTGTTCACGGAAGTAAGTGATACAAGGAAGGATATTTCACTCAAAGCGAAGGCCGGAACACGGTCAGGATTGAACTGTAGTCGTTTTGCATGATCGCCCTATAGCTTGTGTGAGCAGTCCACACTCGGGCCAATTAAGGAGTATACCTGGCTTTTCCTATGATAAGTCTCCATAACTTGATGGCATACGGACATCCACAGCCTTTGGCTATCGGGTTCGAGTCTGGTCATGAGGAGCTTCTTTGACTGACACAAGAGTGCGGTAGCCCTGTGGGAGATGGAGTTTGGAGTGTGGTGGAGGCTTGACACGCTACTTACAGACTTTGTTTTAATCGGTCCTCGAAGTAAGCATAATCGGGATCCCCAGGGGACATTCGGAAAAACATATCCACAAGGCATTGGAAAGTCGTTGCCGCAGAGATTTTGACTGAAGTATCTGCTTCAGAATCCCAGATTCGCGTAAAATTAATGCTCCATTGTAGCGAATCCTCTTGATCTACGGGAAGCATCGAGTAGCTGGGATCAGCCCGCCAAAGTGCCAAAATTGCTAGAAGCAAGAGGTCCTTATCCGTCAGAGTCTCCGACGTGAAACGCTTAGCTTTGGGCCGCGTCGCTGCTCTTCTGACGTTGCCGTCCACATCGATTTCGCTGCGGCGTATCGAAGCGGTCTGGCGAATACGTGAGCAGTGACGATACGAAGAAGTTGCATTGATAGTACCTCGTAGATTCTTCTGGATCTCAGTGCCATGATGCGTCGGAGATTCTCCATCGAAGGCTGCCACGGAAGCCGGGCCGCCTAAAACACTAATGAGGGTCAATCTGTATACAATTACCATCAAGAAATACCTCTGATGCAAGAATCGATGTAGCCTTGATAGTAGAAATCTTGACAGCGTCCGCCCGTTCAGGTTCCAAACATGCGGCGAAAAGTCGAAGCGATTCATCTTCTGGGAGGAAGCGGAATACTGCCACCAATGCTTCGGCGTACGTTCCAATGTCAATCTCGTCAAATGAATCCCAGAACGGTTTTTGTTTCACCCCGGCCAATATAGCAATCTAGTAGGTCAATGAGTCCCCCATATACTATGCTTCTATGGCGTCCTCATACCTTGATCTCATGTGCGATATCCGTAGCGAGGTGCCTCAACGGTAGCTCACCATCGGGCGAGATTCTGAAACCCGCGCGACACATGTCAATAGCACAGACAAAGGCCACATCCGATAACTTTGAATGCGTATTCACGTGACGGACAAGGTCTTCCACAAAACGAACATCTTGCTGCGCTGGTTGAGCAGGAGACGTAGAATCCCATAAACGAAGATACTTACTTTTCGATGGGAAGAAGACTTCTGAAGCTGCATAAAGTTTACAGTGCGAGAATGCGTGTCGATTTGATAATCGGTACTCAGTCGATCAGTCCACAATGAAGAAAGGATGGTCAGCGTGGGCCACAGGGCTCGCTCTCGACCTGGTTCGTTGGCTAAGTAAAGGAGGTCGAAGACACGTTCGGCAGATCCTTCGAGTTTGCCCCGTGTACGGACAGCTTCATTGTATTCTTGAGGATAAAGTTCGACCCAGTTCCACAAAGCCATACGAAGGGGGATTGCGACCGCTGCCTGCGCCTGTTTTTTCATGTTTACGAGAAGGGACGATAGCTCATGAAGAACCTGTACAAGACGCGACCTGTCCATGGCACTGTGAGTCATAAGCAACAGATCAACCGTGTCCGGGTTGTCCTCGGCCGTGTTCGCGAGGTAATGAATCTTCGTGCGTATGCGGTGGAAGACTACCATCCAATTCGAAGCAGACAGGTAATACACAATACGCCCAGCGAACTTGCTGATGAGAATGTTGAGGGCCATCGCTGACCTGACAAGTGCCATGTGGGTGCGCTCGAAATGAAATGCGCGGCTGAACTGGCTGGAAGCCGCGCCAGAAGATTGGAAAGAAGTAGCAGATGGCCTCAACCTGAGGAGAGGCTTTGAGGCTTGGGAAATATGAGGTGGCAAAGGTGGGCCATCATATGTGTAGTCGTCCGGGGTTGTGATAGGTATGTCAACGGACTCAAAATCGTGGATGGAGGCGTCAGGAGCGAGGTTGGAGGATGACATTAAACGAGACTCTGGAGAGGCTGTTTGTCGAAGATAGAGTACCATGACACTTAAGATATAGCGTGCACAATTGTCGTCGAGCGGATCTATCTCTACCCAAGGAAGAGGTGGCGTTGAAGAAGAGAATTCTGAGGATGGTTTGTGGGCGCTCCTGGAATGCCATGTACCGGACGAAGCAGTAGAGGTGTTGACACTTTCGGGTGTGTGTCCTGTGATTGAGCTTGGTTTACTCATTCGTGAACTGGCTCGAGGTTGCTCTTCTTGGCGAGAGCTCCATCTGGAAGACATGGACACGGACAGGATCTTGAGAATAAATAGTTGAGATTGGAGAGCTTCTGTAGTCATGGCTCCAGTGGAGTCGATTTGCTATTGCAGCGCGTAAAATGAGGAATGGATGGAGTGAGGAGCGGAAGAGGTACGACGGACCTTTGCGAGTCGTTCGAGCAGCTCGCTGAGAGACCACGCAATGATATCGAGAGAATCATTGGCAAGCTCGACAAGTGCATCAACTGCACCCTGGGTGGCTAGATCGCCCTCGACCACATCCAAGGCAAGGCCGGAATTGACGGGTAGCTAAGGGAGAGAGCTGCCGGGAGGGAGGAAACAGGATATGAGGTGACGGACCTTGTTCTTTATTCTGTTAATGAGTGCCTGCACGTTTTTCTGCTGGGGGGTTGCTGAGGGCGCTGAATAGGCAATGGACGGGGGCTGGATGAGACCATTTCCGAGACCGTGATGAGAATCGTTGCTTCTGTGAGCTTTGGATGAGGACTGTGCAGATGGATGGTGTCCAGCTGATGCAGACGCTCTGCGAATTGGCATGGCTGCAGAGTGCTGACGACCAGAGGACAGGTCGACGTGTTTGTTTGCGGGCTACACTTTCGTGCGTGCGTGCGAGAATCCGAAACTTAGAGACTGGGCGTCAGTTGCTTATGTAACAACATCGCTGAAGCTCAACTGGCACAGATCAGCCTCAGACGTAGTCATGTCAGACATCGAACAAATACTTACTATTGCGGAGGTGAACGCAACTCCAATGAGGAGGATTGAGGAGACTGGGCTGGACTTTTTTTTTGAAACAGGCTGTCGACAATGCGACGAAGGTGTCAGCGCCGCGGTGGGGAATCACACAGCCACGGTGGGATCCATACGGACCCACAAAAGGCAAGGGCTCAGATCAAGCTTAGACCGGCTAGGTAAGTGCGTAGATCTCAGACCGGATGCAACGGCTGTAATGTTTGCCATTCCGGTAGAAAAGTAGTGCGTATCTTTGGCTATTGTACTCTGGATCGAGGTAACTCTCGGCGTCGTCGATTCAGATATCCATACAGTGTCGACGCCGCACCAGTTGCATGACCTCCGAGTCTGCCGATGCCAGCTCAGCCGTATGCTGGACGTTGAGAGACATACGACTTGTCAGACAAAAGCCTGCGGTTGTTTCCCAACTCCGACGACCGCAGAACTCTCCGCGAGGGACGTATATTGTCTCTGATCGATTTATTTTTCGTTTCAGGCCCCCTCTTCTCTCCCATTCCCTACTCAAGCGGCCTCCTCTTATCTTAGCCCCCGACTAAACACGCATATCTCTCCCATTTGCTCGCATCGCATCGCATTGCTGTCGCCATTTCCTGGTTTTCTCCTCTTCTTCATATTCGCTTTCGTGCAGTAGTTACTCGTTGTTCTTTTGACGTTTCCTTCTTGATTTTGAAAGAACACCCCCAACTCTCTGAATTGATTCTTTCATCTCTCATGTCTCGCCCAGACCAACATGATCCCTCTCATCCGCCTGGCCTCGCAAGTCCTCGTTCCCCCACGGACGTTGATCAGATCATTCTTCCTAGCTATCTGGCTTCCACATCTCCCAGCTACAAAGCATCGCTAGACCGTCGCTTCTCGCACACTTTCGCCGTATATCCGGCCACCTCGGCAACTTCCCGCTACGGAATGCACGCACAGGACAAGGAATTCAGCTCTTCCCTCACCCAGGTTGACGGTTGGTCCGCCTTATCCAACAGGCACACGCCTTCTTTCTCCACTCCCCATCTCTCTTCCTCCAACCACCATCCTTCCCCTTCCGTGCCCACTCCTCCCGCCATCCTTCCCGCCAGCCCTCCCCGTCACAGCACACCCTCAGAGGTAGAGCAACGCGATTCGCTACTCCAACGCTCATCCGTTCACACCTCTCGTGATCACCAGTCCGTGGTCTCAGGCACGCCTTCCCCGCCCGGAAACACTAACTCTGTATTGCTCCTTTCCACTCTCTGGTGGAGTGACCTCGAGCCCTGGATGGACGAAGAATATGCAAAGCAAGTTTGTACCCTGATGGGTTGGGACCCCGTCAGCATTAGGGTACCCAACGGTTCCTCCGATGCTTCCGGTCAGCCAGCCAACAATCCGGGATACTGCTTCTTGACCTTCCCGTCTCCTTCTGTCGCCGCATCGGTACTTGGCCAGGTCAATGGTAACGGTGGCGCGGTGCCCGCCACAATGCCCAACTCGAACAAACCATTCGCGCTCAATTGGGCAACCTCGATGCCTAACGCCATCACATCTACTCTTTCTGCTCCTGGTGGCATTGTATCGCCTGTACAACAACAATACCCGAAGGAGTATAGTATTTTTGTCGGTGACCTTGCGCCCGAGACATCCAACTCCGACCTAGTTGCGGTATTTCGGAACCCAGTCCTTGGTTTGCGGAACGATCGCGAACCCAAATTTATCCGTCCTTTCCTGAGCTGTAAGAGTGCGAAGATCATGCTCGATCCAGTCACTGGTGTATCTAGGGGATATGGTTTTGTCAGGTGAGGGGAAATCTCTACGTACTATGACTGCCTGTCACTCAAGATATGTTCCATAGATTCACCGATGAGGCCGATCAGCAGCGCGCCCTTATTGAGATGCATGGCCTATACTGCCTTTCTCGTCCAAGTGTGTTTTCCCCCCCTGATTGCTGATCCTGACTTCTAATCGTCCGTTCTCAGTGCGTATATCTCCTGCGACGGCAAAATTTAAACCACACCAGGTTGCTTTGGATCTTCCATTAGTCCAGTTTCCTGTAAATCACCGTGCAACTGATTCAAGAAGGAGCAATTTGACAGCATCGATACCCTTATCCAATGGTAGCCAAGTGAGGAGTGTCTCGTCCCCGATCGCCTCTTCGAGAAGCGCAGGACCCGCCTCGACGACACCGGTTGAATCTTCTGGTTCTGGATCATCTCTCACTACAAGTGGCTCGGGATCCGTTCCCTCGCTTGGTTCTGGATCGAGCACTAGCGTTTCATCCGGTGCACTCACCCCTGCATCTTCGGACGACATGGTCAATCTCACTCCAACCTCACTGGCCCAAGCCACACAACAGTATGGATCCGCAATCAAGGGAAATAACGCTACCAATATTTCCTCGACTACCTCGGGTGTTGCGCAGGACTCTCACGACGTTGCATTGCCACGCTACATGATCTCAGAAGAATCGTGGAAGCACCACGCTCAAGCACGCGCTATTCTTGGGAACCTGATCGGACCGAATGGCGAACAGCTCACTTCCACCGATCCGTATAATACGACCGTATTTGTTGGGGGTTTGTCTCCTCTGATCTCTGAGGAGACTCTGCGAACATTTTTTGCGCCATTTGGAGAGATTCATTATGTGGGGGTGATCCACTCTTGTATCTCTTGTTCGTCTACTCACGTGATTTCTCACAGGTAAAAGTCCCCGTCGGAAAACACTGTGGGTTCGTACAGTTTGTTCGCAAGGCAGACGCGGAGAGAGCTATCGAAAAGATGCAAGGCTTTCCTATCGGTGGAAGCAGAATTCGTTTAAGTTGGGGAAGAAGTCAATGTGTGTTTCCATCCCTTGCTTGCTGTCATTGTCACTGATGATCCTTCTAGATAAAGCTGCCCAGGCGGCAGCACAGGCGGCACAGACGGCCGCCTTTCAGGCACAGTTTCAGGCGCAGTTGCGAGCTCAACTTGCTTCAGCCCAAGCGCCTTTATCGCCCGAACAAGCCCTTCAACTCTTACAGAAGTTCAGCGTTAATGGGGATGGAGTAGGTGGGCCAGATACGCTTCTGACCGCCGAGTCCGCCTTCGGAGGGGGCGCGGTACCTGACGAAAGGATTCGGGCACCCCTGACGAATCAAACCCGCGAGGCCACGAACGCATACACGTTGTATGATACTTATACGTCGGATCAGCACCACATCAAGTCACAGCTCCACTCGTCTTTCTCTCCTTTCTCACCAGATCCTAATGCCTATGCACTCGATGATCGCAAAAGGGGCTCGGGTGGCTTGGTAGCCGCAGATTTCTTGCCACAGTCTTCGAACCCTTTCCCTTCCAGGTTTGACTCGGGTGTGTTGGATGGAAATATGATTGCTGACCGTCCTATCGGACCGTTCCGGGTTTCCGGCGGCCCTCATCAACTTAGCACCTACTTCGGCGACTCAAGTCGGTTTGATGAAGCCAGCCGTTCCGGTTCCCGCCAAGAGCTAGTCTCTCGACCGACATCTGGTCAGACCTCTTCTCATGGACACTCTAGTCGTCACGAGGCCCGTGAGGAGCAAGACCCTATCCATGATCTCAATGGTACCCTGGCAAGTCTTGACTTGGACTCCAGGAGCCCGTGGAGACCCACGGCCCCACCTACCGAGCGTAACACTTCATGCTGAACACCCATACTAGTCACTACTCCACTCGATTCTCTTTCGTTTCCTTTTTCTTTCTCTCTTTCTTTCTTACTTGCCGTGTTCCGTATTCCACTTCGCTTTATGATTACTGTCCTGTTTCCTTGAGGTGCTAACTTCATCTCCCAACCCACCCCCAACTTCCTCGTAGGTCCTACAAACTAATTGTTATCACATTGGATTATCTATTGGGCTTTGCTCTTGTTACCCCCGATCGCTCTCGACATGCGCACTCGTATATAACGTTTTGTCTTGTCTCTGTCGTCAGCTTATTTTGTTGTTCTTGTTTTGTGTTCCTGCAGGACCGCTTGTTCTCTAATGAGCGAGGCGGAGGAAGCATGTGACTTGGGGTTTCTTAGACGACTGTATCCTGCATCCCTTCTCGCATGCCTGTTCCAACCTCTTTACAATCTTCCGAGATGTCATGACCCAAATCGTTATCCTGTGGTATATGTAAAGTACAAAGGAAGTTCGATAACGGCGCGACCTGCGACTATGGATGACATGTCAAGAGTACAACCTAAGTGGTCAGATCAATCAGAAGAAAATGGCCGGAAGGAGGCGACCAGCAGAGAGAGAAACAGGAAGGGGCATGGTGGTAGCCTTATTGGTGAGTGCCAATGTGCAACAAATACAAGAAACATAGAATCGAGGGGCTACACAGCCTACACGCTTGAAGCGCTGTTCAGAAGAGCAGCACGACCAGCCGCGCCAAGACCCTCATTTGCCTCGTCTCCTAAGAGGACACCCGCCCGGGTAGCAACTTGGTTACCGCCTGTCAACTGGCCAGCAATGTCACTTTGAAGCTGCATGGGCACAAAAACGACCTTGCTATTCGCAGACCGAGCCATCTGTTGCAATGCCTCGAGTTGTCGGATCTGCATAGCTGCAGGGGAAGCCAAGATATCGGCAGCCTGACGCATAAGTCGAGCGGCATCAACCTCTGCACGTGCAGCGATGACTTTAGATTCTCCGATCCGCTTTTGCTGAGCGGCAGAAGAGAGAGATGCCGAGACCTCAGGGCTGAAGATGATGTCTTTTATGAGGATGCCCTCGATGGCGACACCCCATTTGTCAGCAACGTCTCCGACAATCTCAGCGATTTCAAAGGCGATCGCTTCGCGCTCTGTGACGACACTCTGGACTGCGCGGGCACCGACGACATGACGCAAAGTCGTCTGTGCACGCTCGACGAGCGCCTGGCGGAGGTCACTGATACCAAAAGCTGCACGATAAGGATTCGTGATCTGGAAGTAAATCACAGAGTCACTGTTTCCAGAATTAGGAACGGTATACACGAAAGGGCCATCAGTATGAGGCGGAAGACGCACATCTCGACGTTGACGTTGTCACGTGTGATGACAGTCTGCCTTCCGATGGGACTAATTTGTATCTTGACATCCACGATTCGCAGAGATTCCGTGCAAACGTTTACCTGTACGAGACCGGGATCCACAGACTTGTAAAATTGGCCGAAGCGTGTGACCAAACCGACAGAACCTTGGAGTGGGTCTGAGAACAAAATGGGGCCGTGAGTGAAATGATGACCCTTACCCTGCTGAACGTTACGGAATGGGTTCGGGCACGGGCAGCATGGGATAGCACCAAAGAGTCCAACGACAGTCCCAAGGCCCTGAAGGAAAGAGCCATAGATACCATGGGTCACCTAGATTGACAGCTGCACGTAGGCACAATATAAAACGAGAAGGCGGCAGGAGCGTACCTCGCCAGTTCCCAAATCTTGAGCGTAGGATGGCTAGTACCACACTGTCAGGGCAAGAGTCTAACGTTCCATACAATGCGATAGTCTTACCTGCATTTCGCTGCGTTTGAGGGGCTGCACGTTGATCATATGCGTCTTCCCATCCATAACATCGGGACGTTTTGAAAGGTTGTGATCCTCGGTAACTGCAGATATTGAGGGCTGCACCGTTGGAGAATGAGAAGAGCACATACCATCAGGGGCGTCATGGTCGACGACGTTCCCATGTGACGAGCTGGGGGAAGGAGCACGGTCCTTGCGGTCGATGATGTCCAGTCCGTTGGCGTTCGACATTTTAGAGCTCGTAGAGATTGACGTTGAAACCTTTGGACGAGGGGAACCAGCTTATAAACGGGTGGTGGGTTCGCCTAGCGCCTGAGTCCGATTCACAGCAATTTTAAGCTGACTGGCGGAGGCTGCGAAAAACAGTTATTCTGACAGAAGTCCGCAGCACGCGGTGTATTGTGGCCGAGACTTGCTCCGAGGCGCACGCTCTATAACGAGCGTATGTCAGTAATGAGCATCAACCATCCTTAAAGGTACCTGCGCTGGTTACAGTAAAGAGATATGGTTTCGAATCAGAAACCTTTGACAGACTTTGACGTAAACACATAAACACAGTACAACCGCCCTTTGTATGATTCCGAATAGGTATTCCGTGCCTGCTTTCTCTTGGTCACTCGACTAAGACATGCAGGAAGACACGCGCAACTATTGGCTCGTCAAGGCAGAGCCTGATTCGCGCATTGTGAAAGGGAAAGACGTTAAGGCAGGTCCTCGCACATTCGAGTCGCCATACATTTCTGCTAAATTTGTAACAATAGTTCAGCGTTGACGACTTTGAATCAGTAGGAACTACTCCATGGGAAGGCGTTCGCAATTATGAAGCCAGGAATCTCATGAAAGAGATGGTTCTCGGAGATAGGGTGAGTCAGTACCCAACGTAGCAGAGCTCTCTTAGTGAAGCTCTCGTATGTAGGTTCTATTCTACCACTCCAACTGCAAAAATCCAGGTTAGTAAATAGTAGCTCTCGTGCGGCAAAGGCCAAAATATCTCATGCGTAAATTTAGGTATTGCTGGTTTCGCCGAGGTGTGCCGCTCTATCGCTCTCCCAAGTTACATATGTGCTTAGCTGTCTTTAGGTTTCCAAAGAGGCTTACCCTGATTGTATGCTTTGTCGCAAATTCTAGAATCCGACTGACGAGTTGGGTGAACAGACACAGCATGGGACAGGTACGTAGATCTTTTCCAGATGCACTCATCCTGTTCCATCCGAGAATAACTTTTTGGCCAGTGCACACCCATATTTCGATGAAGTGAGAGACTTATGCGATCAACCAATTTTCCGCAGTCACTCACTGCCTCATTATATCGCTAGAAATCGGACAAGGACAAACCCAGATGGTTTATGGTGGATGTAGTGTTCGTATCACGGGCACGGCACTTCGTTCCGCTGTCCCTACTTCGTCATCTTGCCGACCTTCCGTCCGCCATACCCCCGGAAGCGATCAGCTACGTGGGGGAGGACGGTATTAATGCGATCAAATGTACTGTGCGCTCTCCAAATGATCTGCGACAGTACCTAAAACCCATTTCTCAAAGCTATGCCTTTGATCACTCGCGGACGCCTCAGTGTGCAGCGGGTATCTGCAGCGTGCTGGGATGTTCTGCAAACGATGGCCGACAGAGGTGGTTGGGAAAGCATGCCTTTTGAGAGGAAAGCGACCAATAAGGCTCGTCATCCTGTAGATGAAACACGATCAGTTACCTCTCGACGGGGAACAAAACATTCGACGGAGCAGCATGCTGGAGGCGCAAAAAGAGACAATGGGAAGAAAAGAAAGCTACCAGTTTCTACTTCACCGACGGACGAGGGGCAGGATCTGGCGTCTCGCCCTAAATCCTTGCGAAGAAAAAGGTAGTTTTAGCTTCCCTGGATGCGCATCGATGTACTGTGCTGGAGTGTCGCGACTACTAGCTGATTTCACCGATATTGTATAGTCACTTGCACACGCGTAGCACTTGCAGCAAGAAAACCAAACTTGTTTTTCCCACTCACCAACAGCCACTGAGCCAGTCTGAATCTGCACGCTTGCTGGCTTAGCGTGCGCAACAGACGTCCATCCACGAGTTATCGATTCATCCTTTCCATCGCTTGCTGGATGTCTCTCCTTGCCTCCGTTGTGAAGCCCTTAGCCTACATCTCTCTCCCAGTTCTCATATTCCGTTCCATCGCGAATACATCCCCACTTGGTCGTTATTGCTGGCGGGTCAGTATCTTCCTCGGCAGTCTTGCCGTTGTATCAGCATGGGGACTTGTCGTGGCAATCGGCATGACCCTTGTCGGGCGACGACACGACGTCAACTATGTTGTCGCCCGGACTTTCTATAACTTGGTCAGCAATGCACTCGAATTAGAAGTGGAGGTAGAGGGTGAAGAATATCTGCAAATACGACCAACTGTCATGGTTGGGAATCACCAAAGTATGCTTGATATCTTGTGTCTCGCGAGGTCAGTGCTCTGTGATGTATCCTGTGGTCTGTCCTGATCTGACTCGCGTTTCTTGGCTGACGTTAAGAATGTTTCCTGCCAAGGCGTCCATCATGGCTAAGCGGGAGCTTCAGTGGACACCCCTTGGCCCTTGGATGTACATGTCTGGCGCAATTTTCATTGATCGGGGAAACAGCACAAGTGCACACAAATCTTTGGGAGCTGCGGGTGAGGAGATGAAGCAAAAGGGTATTTCCTTGATGATGTACCCAGAAGGAACGCGGCACAACGAAGAAAAACCTTCCCTGTTACCGTTCAAAAAGGGTGCTTTCCATCTCGCCATCCAGGCTGGCCTACCTGTCACACCCGTCGTTTGTGAGAATTACTGGAGGTTGTACCACAAGGGTGTATTCGGGACAGGCGTCATCAAGGTTCGAGGTCAGGTGGATACACTATTAACTCTGCGTTCACTGATGAATACAAATGTTCAGTTCTTCCACCCATCCATACCACTGGTTTGACAGCTGCGGATGTTGCCGACCTTGCAACGCGCATACGAGAGCAAATGCTCACCACTTTACGTGACATCTCCGTTAAGGTAGAGGGTGACGAAGATGGGAAGCCAGAGGTTCTCCCTGAACCGACATTCGAGCCATCACTGACTGACATACCTTCTGGCCCCGCCGCGGCAGACAATGTCGCTCCTGGAATTCCAGTAACACTCAACGAAAAGACGCTTAGTGAAACAAATGAGCCATCTAGGTCCGTGCAAAGCCTGCAGCCGGATGGGAGTGTTAGCGAGTATGGGGAGACGGATGATGAGGGAGTTGTTCATATCAGGGCGCCGATTCACTGATCTGAGAGGTAGTGATTGCGTTCGCGCCCTCTAACGAGCTTTGATACCCTTGGAACTTCTATCGAGCGACGTAATACATTAACGGTGTACGTAAACTGGAAGGTCACATTGGCAACACCAAGCAGTCCCGGAGTTCGGTGTACTGGCATAAGAACGAGGACGAATGCACTAAATAGCGAGCGTCTTGTGCCTTTAGTGGCTTGAAGTTTGTTATTGTGGGAGTTTACATAAAACTTGTTACCGATGCCCATGGCCCTGCAGGCCACGCGGAGAGCTTGGCGGAAAGTATTACATTTCACCTTACGTCACACGTGTACTACACTCGAATACTTTTTGTCAGCACTGGCTGTTGCATCAATTAGTACACCAAAGAAGGTGAAACACTAAACACTCGGGCTGGGACACAGCACGACGTGCCTGTCACATGAGCAACCAAGATTAGGGTTTTTGTCGTTGTCAAAGTCGAATTAGAAACCGATACGTACAATATACAGGTCCCAGCGAGATCCGTCACCCAATTGACCCAAATACCATGCATGGGCGGAACATTTCCGAATTCACTCTATAATGCCATGCCATGCCAGCGGCAAGGCGAACTTCCGGAGCACATCCGCTCCCATACAATCTAGAAAACACAATTTGCGTCTAGATCAGAGTACCGTCGCTAATACGGAGTACATGTCATGTATTCAATGGCGCCGAAATGGTACCACGAATTCCCGAATTACCGTTTTGACA
Source organism: Wakefieldia striispora (assembly GCA_038090475.1). NCBI lineage: Eukaryota > Fungi > Basidiomycota > Agaricomycetes > Agaricales > Hymenogastraceae > Wakefieldia > Wakefieldia striispora. The sequence goes on from JBBPMU010000001.1 coordinate 569,319, forward strand.
ACGGCGGAATTCTCCGCTTGCGTTAACCTGTGACAAATTGTGGTAAGTAACATAGCGCATCTACCCCATCTGGTGAAACCCACCTCCTTCGCTAAATTTTGTATGAGCTTCGCGCTCACACGTTTGGGCTCACAATTCGTTACGACAACCCCGGGTATATTCCATTTTCCCGTCGTTCCTTGCGTGTTTTTCCTGCCTGAACGGGTTGGTTCTTCGCGGAGGTATGTAGGTCTCTGAGTCGTTTCGGAAATTACAGGCTGATTCTCAGCCACCGGTTGCTCAAATATATAAGCTATCCCAGCTTTTTTGGACTCACACCCTCGATCTTCCTGCTCCTTTCTGTCTGATCCACCTATCGCTCCCCTATTAGTGGATATATACGCGACCGATGACGCCTTTGATCTTACCTGGTATGCCTCTCATCGTCTGGCTCCTAGTCTTGTTGCTAAGACCGCGATTTTAGAATGTTGGGGTCATCGCGGTGTACGTAGTTGGCTGTCGAAGTTCTACGTACCCAGTTGATCCTTCTCCTATAGGCCTCCGCAGTATTTCCCGAGAACACGCTCGCCAGTTTTGAAGCTGCCATACGCGATGGGGCTGAAGGCATCGAGAGCGGTATTTAGTCACCCTTCTCGGGGATCTTAACCGTAACCCGTGTCTCAGACGTACATGTCTCTGCGGATGACATGGTAGTCATGTTCCATGATCCTGGTGAGCAAGCCCCTCGACGATCTTCTTTACCCTTTTTGGTAACATGATCCAACGTGCGCAAAATGAAGCACTTGACAGGACGACGGATTCGCAAGGTATTTATCGCACCATCTGGGCACGTTCGACAAGTAACCAATGGATTTAGGTCTAATCCGAGAGCGGAACTGGTACGGCGAAGATGGTATGCAACATCTTCGCACCAAGAAGGAGCCCAAGCAATCTATACCCACATTTGCGGAAACAGTCGCACTACTGATGAAAGTAAGTTGGCCTCTCTTACGGCATCAGCATCCTCTGAGATTCATCTACTTGAACTTGCCTAGCCTGAGAATCAACACGTGAGGTTCAACGTGGACGTCAAGGTGCAGAACGATCCGGACCGTCTCTTCCGGCTAATACACGTCATTATTTCCGAGCAACCAGAATGGGAAATAAAACTTGCCCCGCGCATCCTGCTTGGCCTGTGGCACCCGCGTTTTGTGGCGTATGCAAAAGCGAGACTACCTTATTGCCGCAGGTCGCACATTGGCGTTAGTACCACCTTGGCACGCGAGTACTTCTGGGATGATGTCGACGTGTTTTCGATTGCGTTTTCTACGTTAGCAGGGATTGACGGCATTAAGTGAGTCAGAACTTAACATCACTCAAACCCGATTTATATTCATGTCTTCCTTCCCAGCTTCCGCAGAGAGTGCAGAGCCGCGGGCAAAAAGCTCATGGTATGGACAGTGAACGAACCAGAGCATATGATGGAAGTGAGTGGACACCGCCTTGTGTCACAATCTTGTGGTTGACTGTCTTGAACAAGTGCGTGCGTTGGGGAGCCGATGTCATCCTGACTGATGTAACAAAGAAGTGGCTAGATTTGCGAGAGGTAGTGAGAGGTACGGACACACCACATACATCCCTTGTGAGCGGTGTTGATAAGCTGATTATTCCAGCCGACTATGATACCACGCTCGCACAGCATGGTCGTTGGTTTCTTTGGACGACATGGAAATTTTACCTTCCTGGTATCATGCGACATCGCGCCAGCAAGTATGCCTTGGAGAAAATCGCTGGTCCGTTCGACAAATTCTCACTGCCGGAGCCGATTGCGATCGAGGGTGTACCTGTTTGAGCGGTGGTATCGTTCGGAGTTCCAGATGATCAGCGGATTTGTTCATCTATTATTAGATGCCCCGACTCGTTCCGAGTCTAATAGAAGGTGTCACGATGACCCAGGAACGGTGTTGTTCAACTCGCCGTTTTCGAGGGTAGAAATCGAAATCTTGTACCACATCAACTACCTTGCCATCGATTATCAGCTCGTATAGCTTTGGAGTACATATGTATGCCTTGCCCAAAAAGTTGTTGCGCACGTGGCCGGTGTCACCGTGTATCGAGTCATGCTTAGTCATTACAGCAGCTGTCCACGCGCTTTGAGGGTGTAACATGTGGTCAGACGAAGAACAGCACATCGTCATTTCCTCCTCTTACCGCTGACCCAACCTTTAAGTTGACCCAGCGTCACTGAGTTGGCCCTATCTGATCCCCACAGCGGTTCTGACGCGACTCTAGCACGCTTGCTACGTTGACTCCAACCCTTCATGATAATGCACTCTGCCTGTTACTATCCAAGTAACCACCGCTTACCGACTCCTAGAACCCACCACAAACAGTTTTCTATCTCAAAGCTGTCTTCCGCAACCATCCAGAGCCTTCCGGCGTATTCCTCACCACCTGATTGTGGGAACACTCTTAGCGCACCCCCACTCATAGAGGTAGAGTCCGACAGACCACCAGATTACCCCGAATCCGCAGACGAAGCAGATGCCGACACAGAGCAAGAACAGCATGCAGATTTTGTAAAACACCATCTAGTCCACCCTCTTTCTGGACGGTTGCCCCCTTACGTTCGTAGACGCAAGCGGGCCCCTGCGGCTGCATCCGATCCTTTCCTTGACACACTACTTGAACGCAGTGTACACGCGCTCGAGATGTCTAACGCTCTGCTTCGCTCCACCATGTCCGCGCAGTCCAGTCTCTCTACTCTTGTTTCGTCTGAAGACGAGTCCGATCGCGTCCTGGAGGTGCGTGCTCGGAACCTATCTACTCGGATCAGGGCGAGCAGTGGGGTGCACGAAACGTGGATGGAACACCTGGATGAGATAACAGAAGGGCTTGATAATCTATTTGGAGAAGAGGGTGAAACTCTCCCCGTTTCTCGTTCTGACGAGAGAGCTGTGAGCCGAAGTCTACCCACAACCACCGTCCCAGATCTCCGACATAGGAGGAGACCGTCGATTCTAGAGTTGTATGGGCCTTCGAGTTCTCACCTTCAGTATTCGCATCCTACTCGTGACATATTGGTTGCACCTGCTCCCAGGGCGCTCACGCAGTATGTCGAATCCACCGCGGATCCACAGTTGGTATCACTGCCTTCCACGCTGGGGTTAAGGGCATCTGGTTCATCTCATTCGGCCCGTTCTCGAGGCTCTGTTTCTGCGCATCGTCGGGAGACGCACCCTCCATCCGTGGTAGGAGTTTTCCCCGAGACACAGCCTGAGGGCACCACTTCGGCGTATCACCTTCTGTCGAGCCTCGTTAAGCGTTCGGACTCTGTATCACCCCCTTCATCTGTTCGGGTGTTGCGTACTCTTCATAGGTGTGCATCTGCAAGCCCGACTGGCACGGCACGAGGCTCTAAGCTTTCATTTTCAACTTCCTTTCCGCGAACTGCATACTTGTCTCCAGACGGCAGTCACTCCGGAAACCGGGCACGGGCATCAAGATCTCGCTCAACGATACCCTGGAGAACCTCCACTCCGCCTCCACTACCTACAATGCCTCCCGACGAGGAACACTCGCCATCGTCATCAGACTCTTCTGATCACCCGACCGGCTATCGAACTGTCCAGTCGTTACGTAAAATTCTCGACGACCACCCTTCTTCGACGTCTGTCAACACTTTACGACGCAAGGATCTGAATGCCCGTAGTGCTCCTACTTTTCTTCCTTTCACTCCCCCTCCTGCTCCCATTCAAGGCACGTCGACGGCCACAGCTTCGATATCGCGACTGTATACCAAGGGTCGTCATTCAATGTCCACGCGGCCTCCATCGCCCCCTGCACATTCCTCTTTAAAGGTGCGCTCGGGGCCTCCGACGCCTTCCCCGTCTCCAAGTACCAGGAGCCTATCCGAAGTTTTCGGAAACGGAGTGGCAAGAGTGATAGGAAGTACACCTTCATCAGGTGTGTCCACCCCGAAACGCATCAGCTTCGCAGAACTTCCGGAATCCTACTCTGGCTCACGACCCGGCACCTCAAAACTGAGGGGGCGGAAGAACAGGAAGAAGAGCAAACAAAGAAAGGGAGATGATAAGGAGGAAGAGGATGGTTGGTTAAGGGCATTTCTGCGTGGAGGATTATCTTCTGGGGGACTGACCGGTATGGGGGCTCGAGAGGAGAGAATGGAGGAGAGAATGACGAGGGGGTGGGGAAGCAGACCTGGGTATGGGACATTGGATGACTGGGCTATATGAATCCTCCCGGACAGGCTTACCAGGGATAGTGGTGCAATAACTTATGAAGGTGTACGTCTGCACTGATGCAAAACACTACAGACACGAATATACGAATGACCCATCTAGCTAGATCATGCTATGTACTTACTCCATGCATTTAAACTTGTAGGTCCCGGAATACTGAAGCACTGACGACACGGAATGGCACCAAATAAGACATGGACATATCGTTGGCATATGTAACTAGAAATGCATATGGTACATAAAGGCATGAATCGCTACAAGTATGCAAGTCCAACAGCGACCATAAGGCCGCCCAGAACACCGGCAGTCATTACTTGTAAAAAATCCACCCCCCTTGTCTGTGGTCCCTCCGCGAAGAACGTACCAGGCATTCCCCATTGCTGAGAGTCGATTGCGTATTTCAAGTCTTCAACGCGGTCACTGACAACAACCCAGACGGTTCCACTCGCCTTTTCCGATGGCACTCTCGCTATCACGCGATGGGCGAGGGGCGCGTTGATGATAGCGACGTGCTTCCCCTCACGTTGGGCAGTCCGCCTGATGCCCTCGAGATCCTCACGAGGCGTGCGGAAAACTTTGAATAGAGGGGTACTGGCTCGCAGCGCAGTGTTGAGGCTGATATCGATGACAGGTGATTGAGAAAGGGGTGACCATTGGCGGGGAGACGGCGAGTTGGAATGATAGGAGAGGTACTCGAACTCCTCCCCATTCTGAACGTCGCCATCGATGTTTCCCGACGACGACGCAGGAGGGTCAAGATTTTCTTCCTCTTCCTCGGTCGGAGACAGATAAGCTCCCCACTGAACTGCAATGGGCTCGACCTCCGTGACAGGCTCAGTAGGGGCAAGAGATCCTCGTTCTTCCTCGCTTGGGGTGTACAAGCGCATCTTGCGAGGCGGAGAAACCCAGTTCGGATTCCTCCAATGCCAGCGCTCTCCCGGAGGTGGCTTGAAAACGGGCTTTTCACGCGCCGGCGAGAAACCCGGTGACGGAGGTGGGGAAGCATGGGGTGACCCGCCCGGCGAGGCTGGTGGGGACGGTAGTGGCGTAGAATGACTCTTACGGGTACTTGAAGCGGTTTCTGTGAGGATGGACGTCTCTTCGGGGCATACGAACATTCCATTCTTCCGCCTGTGCCCTTGCATGGGCGACCCACACTTATGGCAATGAGGGCGCTTCCTTAGGCTGGTAGAGGTCGACATTTTGATTTCTTGGACTTGACTGAAGTTGAGGGTATCAGGGGTTCTGATACAGGAACGAATGCAACATCATGCATCATGTGTCAGTTATACTTCAAGTTGGGGAAGTGACGAGTAAATTAGACTTACTAGCTGCTCCCGTTAGCTTTGATGGCAGCGGGGAACCGAAGTATACCACTCTCGGGCTTATATCATGCCCCTTTGCTGAGGAATGCATCGCCAGACTCGGGAAAATCACTAGAAGGTGGGGAGAACAAGTCCCATATCTGGGACAAGACAAGCGCGGGGTCGTATTGACGACTGGGATGTTGCAAGCTCGACTACGACTACGCTGAACCGAGCAACTCGGAAGTAACGTTTGTACTTACAAGCAATAAACAAGGTGTTGTTGTATTTTGTGGCGCTGTAAAGGAATTTCTGCCCAATTTCTTCCGTATCAACGTTCTAGGCTAAAGAACAACAACTCCCTTATATACATATTTATGTGATAGCCTCCACGCACAAGACAGGGTGAAAGCTACCTAAATTCATTACTGGGACAAGTATCACACATGGCGTACATGAGGCACGCCGAAGGATTTCTCATACGTGAAAACAATGGCAGGAGCATGTCAATCCAGCGACCAAATCAACAACGCCAGACAGAGAGGCTATGCAGCGAGAGGTCATACAATACGAGTAGGAGGTCAACCGCGTGCTGACGAGTGACCATCACGAGTCCGAGCTACAACCACGACAACCTGAATTTCATCTGTTTAGCCATCCAACGAGGAACATGAGCACGGAACGGACCGCAATGCACACACTCCACGATGGTATTCGCACGAATTTGCGCCTTGGGCACACGGCAAATGCATGTTGAGCCTTGGTAATTCATGTCCTTAGGAAAGTCGCTCAGCCAGAGCACGGATGGACATGCGACATATGATTCACCTTTGTCTGAATACACCGCAGGCAACACAGCTTCTCATAGCCAGTCTTTTTCCACTTGGCAATTAAACTACACAATTCAGCGCGGGCGAGGTACGTGAGGTGGCAACTTACTTGGCGTCTGCATACCCCTCCTTCAGTAGCCAGTCGTACAACTCCTTGGATATAGCTTCTCGCTTGTAATAAAGCTCATAGATATATCGCGAGCGGGTGTGTGAGATACGCATTATAGGCCACAGTGACTCAGCCTTGCGCTTCCCCTCGTGCGATTCGTTTTCCGCATCTCTCATCTTTTTTGCGTAGTCATCGAGAACCTGCGACAAGTAAGTATCCGGGAAACACTCGGTTCCATGTGCACCTACACTTTCGATATCTTCGAAACCTTCCGGGGGTTTCTTAGTTCTTGTGGTTCGTATCTTGGGCATGGTGAACACCGTGAGAATTTAGGAATTACTTCTCTAATATACTATGCAGGATCAGGCGTCATCACCCTGATGCTGGCGTCTGGCGCGTGCCGTATGTACCGCGCCATGTTTTGTTTCTCTCCCAGCGACCTGCCTGCTTGCCAATTCGGTGCGCTGCTGCTGCGCTCTCATCGTCGCTTTACTGTCTGTCCTTCGTGGCGTCAGCGGGCTGTTGAATCACCTCGCCTAACATCTCATTGCTTTTCGACGTTCTACCGTCGGCGGGCTGCTGCTCATTGTGAGTTGCTCCGGGAGTTCAGTGCCTGATCGTGCCGTGTCCAACATGCGACTTCCAGCTCCCAGCGGCCTGCCCGTTTGCCAATTCGACACGGGAGGTGGCGTATCTCCGCTCTTCGTCGTCCATGTTTCGTTGCTTGTCCATTCCCGGCGTTCAGGGTATTCAGTGGTGTTCCCAGCGCTGCCGTTTCGTGCCGTGTCTGACTCGTCCATTCCTCGTTTGCCAGTTCGGTGGGTGCTGCTGCTCGGAGCGTACTCCGAGTAGGACGACTACACTGCGCGCACTTGGAAACTCTCCAATGTCCGTCTTCCTCCAGTCTGTCACCCACGGTTCATGCTGTAATTCTTCGCAATGTTTCCCCCTCCCCATCAACTAGATCTTCTGTATCCTGCAACGCAACCTTGCACAGCACGAGAGTTCATGTCACTGCCATCCATAGTTGGTGTGCCGAAGTTTGCTTTCCAAACCGGCTTGAAACTTTCTGTATTCCCCGCGTTTCGTAGTTCAACAGCTGCCAACTTGAACGGATCACACACGCGCTCTGCCCTCGACCTTTGTATCGATCCCTTCGCCCTGGGAGAATCATATGCAGCTCTATCCGGAGTGAGACGAAAAGAAGATGTATTGAGTCACTCAAATGAAGATCGTTCGAGCACAAATGTGGTCTACCGCTCCCTCCTACTCATGTAATTAGTTCTCTCACTGTCCGTTGCTCTATCCGCAGGGACCGCTTATAAGAACTAAGCTTTGGGTTCAAGTTTTTCACCCCTGAATCTAATGGTAAAAATACATCTCTAAGCCGTGTCGACAAATTCTGCGTGCTTGTTCCGTCTCTTGGCCAGCCAAAATTGCGCTCTTCAGATACTCGGTGATATTTATTGTCCAAAGTGATGAACTAGACCGTTAGCAAGATCGACGTTTCAACAATAAATATTTTGTCCCTTTAGTGCTTACGTGATGCTGTTCAACACGATGCATACAAGCTCTCTTCCACCACGTCTGCGTCGCTCTCATCGATACCACCGAAGCAGACGCGTCTTCCTCCTTCTCGCATCCCAAGTCCCTCTCTCTCTAGCCCGCATTTACATGTTCTTTTCTTGTTGAACCCGATTCAACATGCCCCTGGTTGTTCCAATCCTTCGGGCCTTTCTCGTTTTCTTAAATGTCTACGAGACGTTCAAGACATTCAAGCCACCACCCCCATCTGTTCGACGGGGTGGCCGACCAAGTGAACGTGCCATAAACCAGAGGAAGAGGGATCTCAAAGGCTGTTTGGCTGTTTGGGTCGTCTGGGTAATGTTGAATGGATGGCTTGCCCAATTCAAGGTCTCTCATCCAAGTTTTATAGTGCTGCTATGCAGTATACGAAAGGACATTCGACCGAGTCGTCGGTATTTTCCTCCCCTTTTACAGCGAGATCAAATCAGTGTTTCTCCTTTTCCTTTTGCTGACTCGTGCTAAAGTGCGTGAAAATTGGGATGTATTCGCTCACCGTTGAAATCGAGGTCTTCTACAGGGCGCGGAACCACTATTTCTTCATGTTCTTCGTCCGCTCATAAAACCTTACACTGTGGTTGTGGATCCAACACTGGAGCTCTCACGCGACCTAGGCGATTTCTTCTTTGCTCTTTTGCAAGTTCCGATGGATTATATCCTTTCTTTCTCTTGGTTTCCTTTCTGGCGTACTGAAGGGTTGGAAAACCCAGGCGAGTCGACCTGCGACAACCGCATCAGCGTAGCCGACCTAGGGAGCTCGGCACCCGCAAGCAACCACTCTAGCATTCCTGTGCGCACTGGTCACCATGGTATCATGCAGACTTCTCGCGTGGCAAATGTGCATTACGGGTCGCTCCGCAGTATCTCTGATAACCAATATTCCAACGGCCATCCATCCGTAATTAACTCTACCAGCCCAGGAACTTCCCGTAAGCGGCACCCGAGATCTGTTTCTACTACATCACTCCCCGCGTATAGCGAACACCCATCCCTCGACCCCCCGCGATATTCTCAGACCCTATCTCGTGATGGACACCAAATATGGTATCCGCCTGCTTCTGTTTACTCCGCATCAAGCCAGGATGCGCTCACTTCAGACATTGACACTGCCCCTGAATATCGTTCACCCGAGTGGAGGACATACCCAGCATTCCCATCCGCGTACCCACCTACACCCCTCCCTGCCGCAGTCCCCCTTCCTCGCTCTGTCACCATACTGTCGGGCGGTAACTCCCTCGTTTCTGATCCCGCATACCCCACTATCCCCGAAGACGAGCAGGATTTTGGTAAGCCTCTCGGGACGCAGCATGAAGAACACTCCGGCTCTGTGCACAAGCCAAGTAACAGCAACAAAATAGGGTTAAACTTCTATGGAGAAGGTTGGGGCGCTACCCAACAATTAGATGGAGGTGCCCTTCGTGATGACAGCATGTGGAGTAGCGAGGCTGGCCTGAGCGAGGATGACTTTGGCGCATCATTGAGGACTCCACTTCGTTCCCCAGAGGCTATATCATACTCTGCACATTCTTCCGTTGACAGCTTGACGAGCCCACTCACAGCCGCTGGTAACGCGTTGCCCTTACGGGAGAAGTCCTCGTCAGACTCCCTGAGCTCTGGATCTTCGTCTTTAGCTGGCAGAAAGCGTACTCACGGTGCTTTCCAAGGAACAGAGCGGAGCACACTCCGACCACCACAGTCCCGTAATGGTACATTGCGCGGAAGACCTCTTCCGCTACCTCTCGTCCATGACTCTGCGCAGTCGAGCGCAAGCGAAGACGAGGGTGAAAGGCAGATTGGCGATGACGGTAGTACCAAGGCCAAGAGACAAAGAACTTTGGACCCCTTGAAGCGTAAATCCATCTTGCGTCCCGTTGTGAGAGGGGTGGGTGGCACACGCAAAGCGTCATTACCATCGAGAAGTGTCACACGTGGTCACAGCGTTACAACTATGTCTCAAGCGACAATCCGAATCAAGGCAGGATCCGTCGCAACAAGTAGCTCAACCATGAAGGCAAGAAAGTCAACACTTGTATCCCGCCAGACTTCGCGTGGCGGGCCACAGGGAGTCAGTAAAAGCTCCAGTGCTTCCTCTTCTCAGTCTGGGACTTTGAAAGGAAAGGCATATTAGCTGAATAGAGCTGCTTGGAAAACTTTTATTCCAGAATATTCACTGTACATCAGTCGCATCGCTGCTTTCGAATTGCATCTTCTCTTGTCTGGTTCAACGTCTGAATATAACTACTTGTATATAACTCTGCCAAATTCACATGCAAGGCAAGGCGTACTACGTAGGAGATTATGTGGGTACGTACTTGCCACTGGCACGTACCGGCACGTTCTGTAGAGATTGACTCGGTAGTTGCTGTGCGTGTCACTTCGTGACGATTCTATGGACTTCCCAAAGGTTCGAATTGTGTCAGAAACACGACTTACTGCACTCCTGCCAGTGCGCACTGCTTCAAGCTCTCCGACATGATCGGCCGTCTGCGAGTGAATCCCGGATTGTGCTGGATGTGGACCTATACCCCACCTGCAATTAATATTCTTAAGGGAACAACTCAAAGCTGTGTCCAAGTGTACCTGACGCGACTCATACGCGCAGCTGGGTACTGCGGGCCGCGCTCAGGTTCCTCCACGACACGCTTCATGAATCATATCCAAATTTCTACGACATGCCTCACGTTTACCTCGTTGCGTATAACCTGACGAAGCAGTGCCCGTATGCGATTATTCGAGGGCGGTCCGGCCGCACAGCGAACCCGACGCTTGTACTAGAGGCATCCAATTCTACGACCTTGTCACTGCCACAGGCGCAAGGTTGCCTCGAGGCATACGTTGCATGAGTTCATCCCAGGACGCAGCTTCGCCCGGGGTCCTTATTTCTGGTCGGGTGCATCTACAAAGCCGAGCGACGCTCACATAGGCCAACTTCAAATATTACCAACTGGTGAGTGCAGTCTGAGAGCAGTGTTACATTGACACCCATCTCTGCACAGCAGTATTCATCCGAACTGCGAATGGCCGTGAAAAAATTCATGCTAGTACCACGTGCTGGTCTGCGATGACGCAAGTCCGCTTCTCTTTTATCCCCGACCGACGAGCGCATGCCGATATATTAGTCTGTGGCATTGACAGCCACATTTTCTTCGTGTCAAGGCGAGTTTTAATGTCGAGGTACAGATGAAAATAGCGTAGACTTCTGCACTCCGAGGCTGTTCATCCCCGGTGACACTCACCACGTTGTGGAACCGGGCTTTGCTTTAAAGTCTCAGATGACTGGCCTTCCTGTTGACCGACCGGATACAGCACGCCTACCCAGCCCATCACTCTCCTATTCCCTTCATGATATATGGAAGAGTAATTGGCAATGAGCTGCGGGACGTCCCACCAGAATGTGTAAGTCCTTGTTGAACCGGATTGTTCTTCAAGTTGCTAACATTGGCTCCAAGCTCCCGGTATGGGGACAACGGTGGGCAGGTTATCGTACTCCACAAGGTCCTAGCCCTTTCTCGACACGAATACTCAGTATCGATCAGATGTCTGAAGTAGGGCCAATATTAACCTCACCTACGCAGTTTGAAAGGACTTTGACGGAGGAAGACGAAGGGATGGGCACAGGTTCAGAGTCAAGCCCAATTTACAGTGCCTTCCCTTTGTCTCCGTTGACTATTCGAACGGATGTGACCGAGCCGACTCCACAAGTCGAAACATCTTCCCCTTTGTCTGTCCATGCCTCGTCGAGTCACTCCCACGATAGTCCCGGAGTGTCCCGCCGGAGCACTGGACATCCACCACCACGGAACCCGAGACGCCCACGTACAACGTCGCTTTTGCGCCAACCGGATCAATTTGGCACACAGTATCATGGGGCAGAACCTCCGTTACATCCTCTTACCGTTCGTGATGATCTCCGGACTCAGCACGGACCGTTCGAGCAAAGTTATGATTCCTGGGATATGGATTATGCTTCGACCAGCATCCGGGCCGGCCTTTCTCAAGGGAACGACGGACAGCTACAGCTCACCACGCCTTCGCATGCAATGGTCGAGTGGCCGTTTTCCGATGCATATACCCAATCCTCTGCACATCTCCTACAGCTCAATCCGTCGTCACACTCCTTCACTGGCTATCCTTCACGGCCTTTCCAGGTCAATGACCAACATGAGATGATCCCAGCGATGCCGCCATCTTTCACCCATTTCTCCGCACAGCATTCACCCCAACAGTATGTTGGGATAGACACATCTTGGAATCACGACTCAATGACTTCCGGCATTACACATCCCCGGAATCTTATGATACCACAATGGTCACCTATACCTCCCAATCAGTCGTTTCCTGGTATACAGAGTCCTGGACCGTCATCCGGTTCCGGAGTATTCTATCGTTTGGTCTCAGATCAACACGGGAGTTCTTCTCATCCCGAAGATTTGCTTAGCACCTTTCCCCATTCCGATGGTTACACACTGTTGTCGCTTGAAAAGCCAGAAGGCGACCAATTTAACAGATGATCGGACGAGTCCTGCGAATATCGAACCCTTCTATACATACATATCTTTACATCAATCGTCATTTGCGTTAATGGTAGCATTACCCCCTGTCGTCTTTACCATACCTTTTCTTCTTACTGTTCATTCCTCCAACAATTTCGTAGCTAGCATACTATGAGTACCTTGTAGCCTAGAGAGCGGTCTCGGAAATTCATGCTGTGGATTCACACATACAAATGGTCGACTGCGTACCCGCTTGCGAAATCTAATGGATGTCCATACACACATGATGCATGGCGCATGATGCTTTTGCGCCGGGCCAAGTCTCGTACCTGAGCTTAAAGCTTCAAGAACTTGAAGTTCCAGCGGCAACTTCATCGAGTCAACTTCCTTAGTCCTTTTGAAGGAGACCTGCTCACCATGGCGTCGATGTCTTTGCATACGCACGCCCCAGAACCGCAGCACAGCCCAAACCATGATACACCCCCTCCTGAATACTCAGTAGATGTACCCAACCAGGAGGACCCCTCCTCATCCCGACCCGGGCTGGTGGACACACTGGTAATGTCTGGCCATTACCCTTACAGGGAACAATCCTCGAGTTCCGCTGGTACCCAATTTCCGAACCCGACACCTTTCGGTCCGACACCGCTCGCACACTCTCACCCAGCCCTCGATTTACTGCCATACTACGATCCACGCTCAGCACATTCCATAGAGGCGGCGACGCTGAGGGCTAGGAAGAGGTTCATCGGGGCCGCCTTGTGTGCTGTGGGCTTGAGTACCTGCATGCTTCTGGTCGGAGCATTAACTCGGTTATAAGTAATATGAACCTGAATAATACTTCGACGGCACGCCGTTTCGCAGGTCGTATGTTCCCTGGTGAGTGCACCTTGATCGAGATGTAAAATCAATGTCTGAAATGTATAACCTTCAAGTTGCTGTCTTGGGGACTTTATACAATATACGATTCCATGGAGCTTTGAAGGCTTGCTCGTGTCCCGGGAGGTGCCTGCCGTACCCTTTTAATATGTACCGTCTTGTGTAATGCGTACTTTTTTGATACTAGCCTATACTTCTATCATGCTTTATCATCTGATTACCAGTTTCTTGGCTCGTCCCTCAGGTCTGCTGGTCCAGCCAGATGCCCGACATCGAGTGAATGTTACCTGCGGCCTCGGGCCGATGGTTCAATATAACGTTTGATGTTCGTCCGGGCATAGTCTTGACAAGCTGAAAATTCCACTGGTTTTCCTCCCCAACATGTTCTCCCCACGGTGACGGCGGGGATACAGAAGAATGAAAAAGATGGATTTTCTCTACAACTTGATATTTGAGGCTGATGTTCTGTTCTAGTAACTTGGGTTCATGACATATGAGCTCCGTATGATCTGTCCATCTCTGATCTGGAGGTGATGCATGTCAATGATTCATAACGTATAAGTACTAGTGATGTACAAATGCAGTGGACAATCTCGAATTTTCAGACTTTTTCGACAAACGTCTGACAAATATCGTGACTTTTATTGGATGGGTATGTATCCATTTTTAGCAGACTGTGAAAATACAGTATCACTAGAGACCAAGTATGTATTCTGTATCCATTTTTCAATGCTCAGCCTAAACGTTGTTCCTGACATGCGCTGGTCAAATACTTACATATGACAATTGACATGTACCTGCCGTGGTCCAAAGTAAACGTGAATATTCGAAACCTCATTAACTACGATACGGCCGGTTGCATGCCCGAACAACCGGAATTTTGTCGTCACCACTCGGGGGGTCTTGAGACCACCCGTTTCGTTGTACCGTCTCGTCCCTCCCAGGCTTTGCACCTTGTTCTGTTCTACAGCACATTTAGTTCTTCTTCATTCGATGTCAACAACCCCATAGAGAAACGCAGCGGCTCGATTCACCCAAGAACATACCCAGGCTGCCCCATTCCAACGGTTTGTCATCGCGAACAATGGAGAGTTTGGACGTGGGAATGCATTAAGGTTAGGGTCCGTGCGTGGGAAACGACGTGACTGGTGTGACCCAAATATTGGCGTTTGCTGATTTTTTTTGGTCGATTCTGTGTCGGCCCCGCGCGCTTCCTTTGCTCCTTCACACTTTGACAACTCGATCGCCGTCGACTGCCACAGCGAACGAACACCTGTCGTCGTCGTGCAGCACGTCTAACTCACCTCTCTTCCTCGTGCGCTTCGTCCTCCGGTGCCGCCCATCGTCGTCTATCCTGTGTCAACAACCAAACTTCTATTTATCCAATCCCACGCGTCGCGCACGTCGTCTGTTGCTACCCACCGCCTTTCTCGTCGTCGTCGTCGTCGTGTACCGTTTTCATTCCGTCAAACAGCATTCTACCTCGCACACCGTCTTCATTCCCTTCTTGTCTCCATTGTATCCATATCAGCAGTCCTCGTATTTGCGCTACCTTCCACCACACTCCCATCGTCCGCGTTGGTCTCTCCGACTGTTGATGTTCAATTACTAGTTTATCTCATATCCTCAACTACCTGTAATTCTTCCCAGATAACTCGATTTCTCCACCCTGGCGTCCTCAGCTCCCATCTCGTCTACTCCTCGGCTACAGCCTCTTGAAGAAGACCTCATCAATCGTTCTCTCTTGGACTCACTTGACGCTCAAGGTGACGCAGAACCTATTCGGCTTCCCTCGCAGCAGTCGTGTATCATGCCACAACCCACTGCCAACACAGATTCGGGCGCTGCTTCCCCCGATGCTCAGTTCCGTCTTCCATCTGGCTGTTCCGATCCATCCTCTAATGTCGATTATAACAGCCACCATACCCACAGCGATATCTTAAATCGCTCTTCGCAAGTACCTCAGAGTCTTGACGTCGCCCGTCAGCATTCAGTCTCAGAGGCAGCGTTCGCCCAAGGCGGAGGTCTCCCGGTGTACAATAGTAACAGTAACTTCCACCTATCTGACTATCACACCGAGTCGGAAAGTCTCTCTCTCAAAGGTCCGCCTCAAGGGTCCAAGTCCCCTAGCGATTTCGGTGCAGGTCCGTTCAGATCGTCGTTCAGCTCTTATAACGGAATCAATGGCGCACATACACCCCACTCCAGTTCGGGCAATCCGCCTCCCATTTCCTTCCGCATGCGACAACTTACTACATCCTCAGCTACTTCGCAGTCTTTTGCGAGCGCTTCCGAGAGCTTTGCAAACCACCCACTAGGCATCCAGCATCAGCTCTCTCAACAATCTCAGCATGGATCTGCGGTGTCTCCAGGGTTTGAATCACGAGGAATTGACTTTGGGAGCAGTCCGCCTCTGGCTGGCAAGATCTCTCAACAGTTTACCCTAGACCCATTTTTGCAGTCGCACGCGGGAAAATCGCAAATGCACGACACCTTCCATCCGCTATCCCACAACTCTGTACAGGTACCTTACATGAACGGTGTACACCTTCAGAGCCAGACGCCATATGGCCCTCACCTTCAGAGCGGTGGAACAGTTGGTGCAGCAACCACCACTCGAAGCATGACCGGGCAGTTGGGTGCAGCTGCAGAACTCCAAAGCGGGGGTAGTCAACAGGAAGAGATATCAACCATTTTTGTGGTCGGCTTTCCAGATGATATGCAGGTTTGTTCATCCATGTCAATCTTTCGATCTGTATCTTCACTAATGTTCACCACTAGGAGCGGGAGTTTCAGAATATGTTTACGTTCTCTTCCGGCTTTGAGGCCGCGACGCTCAAGATCCCCAATAAGGAGTATACCGCTTATGGGTCTTCAGGTGGCACTCCTTCTGGGCTTCCCTTGCGCGGCAGCTCCTCATATTCTTCATACTTTAATTCAGGCCCGAATGATCCATATAACATCGTCACTGTTAATCAAGGGGGTGTGGTAGTCGATAATGGGCGGGATGGCCCGACCACTTCCTGGCCGCCGCTCCCGGTTCCCCTCAACGATGAGCCAAGCCATTTTCAGGGCCCAGCAGGTCAGCCTCCTCGCAAGCAAATAATTGGCTTTGCCAAGTTTCGCACCCGGCAAGAAGCCCTAGAAGCTAGAGATATGCTCCAGGGCCGGCGAGTTGACATTGAGAAGGGGGCCGTGTTAAAAGCAGAGATGGCGAAGAAGAACCTGCACACGAAACGTGGCGTTGGCATTGGCACAACCAGTTCCGGTGGGGGTAGCGTATCTCTCGGCAGTAATTTGAACGCTCTTGCTGGGTTGAATAGCAGCGTAGGGGGCCTCGGTGCATTGGGAAGTCTCGCTGTTACGCCTGACACACTCGCCGGCCTTGCCGCTGGCCTCAGTCTCAACACCAACGTCAACGCTCTTTCGTCGCTTGGTGGAGGCGAGTCCTTGGTTGCACGCGAAAGGGAGCTCAATGCGTTGAGCGCAATGGGTTATAATAGCCTCGGCGGCGGATGGCGGGAAGGCAGACTTGGGGACAGTAGCGAGGAAGAACGAGAGAGAGATCGTGATCGCGACCGGGAGAGAAGACGCGAGGCACTTGTGGGCCTGAATCTCGGAATGGGTCTTGGTGGTCGTGGGGCGCGAGAGCGCGCCTTAGCCGACGAAGAGGAACGGGAGAAACTTCGACGGAAGGATTTGAAAGCTGCTCATGGGGAAGCGGTACGAATGATATCAGGAAACCCGGCCGTTTATGATGCTTTCCACTCAACTTCGGTTCTTTCCCGGAACGTGCAAAACAGCATTCTCTCCCCACCTGGTGGTTCTTCTGGCGATGGTACAGGCTCAGGGTCTAATGCTATACTCGGCAACGGTTTCAGTGGAATCATCGCGCACGCCTCCAGCAGGGAAGAGGGCAGTTCACGCGAAGCGGTCGGTCCTTGGGATCAGCCTTCTCCCCGTGATCGTGATCCTACCTACTCCGCTCTTACATCGTTCTATGGAACTCGCAAAGCTTCGGTCGTTCCTCGGCCTTCCTCACCCCGAGATTCTTCACCCCCCAGATCTGGTTTGACGTTCTCACCTTCTCTCAACGATGAAGATGGCATGCTTCCCCCTCACCGAACTGGAATTATGCGTTCGGCGCAAGCGTTCGCGTCTGCTGCAGATGAGCCGGTGGCTAGCCGACCACCACCAGCTCCTTCAAGCTCTACGTCAAGTATAGGTGGTCCCGATGACAGTGGACCTGTACCACTTACCGTTAGCACCAGTGGGCAAGTTAGCGCCGGGAATACTTCACCCCAACTACCGTCACCTGCTTCCCATGCAGGCTCTGCTACCAGCTCCTCTGTGGGTGGTCATGCCACTAGTTCTTCGAGTAACGGAGTGCCGAACCCTACCGGGAGCGTTGGTCCTAGGAATGCTCTCGTCGACCAGAACCCTCCGATCAATACTCTTTATGTCGGGAATCTCCCTACGAGTCCTGTCGGTGCGGGTTATCCCGCAAATTATCTCGAGGATAGTCTCAGGGAGCTCTTCTCTCGACAGCCCGGGTATCGGAAGCTCTGCTTTAGGCAGAAGAGCAACGGACCAATGTGTTTTGTCGAGGTACCTCTTCCGTGGTCTCAGTTGTGTCTGACACTCATGATTTGCTATTTTCAGTTCGAGGATGTCCATTATGCTACGAAAGCTTTGAACGAGCTTTACGGGAACTCCCTTGGTGGCTTGGTCAAGAATGGTGGTATTCGCTTGTCGTACAGCAAGAACCCCTTGGGTGTACGCACTTCCACCACCGCGAGCACTGGACCGTCGTTGCAACAGCAGAGTAGTATTCAGTCCAGTGTCAGTTCTCCCTTCCAAGGGGACGCGTTTCAGTTCCGCCAAGGTTTCGACAGTGACATCTTGAACGCAAGGCGTGACAATTCGACCACGACGTCACCACCACCTTCCGCTTTTGGTGGATACGCACGCTCTCCTCCCCCTCCGAGGTTTGTCTCCCCACCACCACCTTCTGGTAGCTTTAATATGGTATCTTCTCCGACCAATGGAACCACTCTTCCTCGTGGATCCCACACGTTTGGCATTTCTCTGAGCGGTACGGGGGGCTTTTCTCCCTTTGGACTACCACTATCGTCCCCTCTTGATCAGTCGAGCAGTCTCCCACCTTCGCATTCTATGATACCCGATCATTCGAGCCCAGACGCTCCGTTGGCTCATGGTCACACCCAGCATTTCCCGCATCGGGCTTTGTCGCCTTCATCTTCCACTGTAGAGGCCGCCAGGGCCGGTTAACGGGCTGAATTATTAAAATCGCTCAATATTTTTCATCAAGCATGAAGCATCTACAGCAAACAATCTGCGCATTCTATATATATGTGTACTTACCACCTCCACCATGACATGTTTGACATCCCAATCCTCATTCAACCATTTTTCCATCTTTTTCGAACCGCATCCATTTTACAGATCACCATTTTATATTATTTCTTTCCGTTGTGTCTGGTACCCGCAATCGTTAATCGCAGTCCCCATCCCACGTCCTTTCTGTTTTGCTTCGCTTTGTTTCGTCTTCGTGCTCACATCAACCTATTGCTCATGTGATGACTATATTACTTCACCACCTCTTTGTTGCCTTCAAAGTCCGTATACAGTTTCCTTTCCCCTTCTTGACTTCGCGTGATATTTGTTACGCCACGATTGTCCTTCTATTCCTTCTTTCTCCGCATCAACGACTGAGAGTCCCTTTGGGTTCAATGCCCATATGTTTTCTGGCCACTCTGAATACGCGTCATTACGGTACCCAAGTCAACCTTTGATGTATGCTAGTTTCCGATTTTCATATTTCATGGAATGCAAGGACCTTGAGAGATATTTTCTGAGAGCTTTCGTGCATCCGAAAATTGCAAGTACTATCATTGTACCGGTTGTGCAAAATTGACGAGCAATTTTTCACAACTCTGCTATTTCTCTATAAACAAATCTCAAAAAATTGGGATGATTTACTATTGAATACACATGAGGTCGATGCAGTCTTATCTGAGTTAACTTAGCCGGATTGTGCCGTCACTTCGGCGTCCTTACCCATTCAACTCCGCCCGAAATTGTCGCACCTTGCAACTTCAGGAAAGGAGGTCCATAACTCTGTACCCAATGTGCTCGGAAAAATGGGCCAGACAAAGAGGATATAATAAATAATCCGTGGAGGTTTTCCATCATTTTTCTAGAGCGGAATATAGCGACGCCCTGACCATTCTTTGCTACAAAAGGTGGTATGAAGGGATAGATCTGAAGCTGGGCATTGATATCACAGCTTTCGTTCCCTCAAAAAAATACAGGGCCCATAAGAGATCTTAGATTTATCTGCTTGTACTACTCCGAGTCTCTTCTGTGTGTTGTGTTGCATACAAAAAATGATTTTACACCTCTACTCCATTTTGCATAACCGGCGCAATGGTAGTATATTGTTTCTATGCATACTGCCTAGCTTGCTACCTGCGCCGCCCAAAAACTAGTATCGTCACCATGTTGACCTAACGCCCAGTACTCTCGGCCCACTCTCGACTGCCCATTTCGACGAGTCGCGAACATGCACGGGCAAACGCAAAGATTTCTTCTTCGCCCGTAAACATGGAGCTCGCACCAACGACTTCCGGGGGGAGGCCCTGTACTCACACATGCATTGTCAGCATGCACCGGCTGGAAGGGGAGAAAGACTCACGAGGTCGTCCATGACGCTTCGCATGTGGTCGGTGATCTCGCCTTCGGCAGAGTCATCTGAAAAGACTTGGTAGACGGGAACTTCGGATGAAATGAAGAGTTTCGTCTATGGAAAAGTGAGCGTACAACGAAAAGCACGAACACGAAACTTGCCTTGGACTCGTAGCAAGCATCGATGAAGGTGATGAACCGGCGTGCCTGCAAAGTCGCTCAGCGTTTCGCACAAGCGTACACGCATACACGAGAGACGTACGACGTCCTTTCTAGAGACACCCATCCTCTTCACGTCGGTGACAAAGACGGTCCCGAAGGTGTTGGTGATCTCCAAGTAGTCTGCAGCACTGAGCGGGCTGTCGCAGAGCGCTGCAAACGTGAATCGAGCGACGCGGGAGGTGGAGAGGGGAATGCGCAGGGTACGACCAAAGGTAGTTAGAGCGCGGTTAGTGATGACGGGGTCGAGATTAGAATCGGATGAAGGTGAGGAAGTGAGCGAATCAAATATTTTGTTGATTTCCGCCTCATTCTCTGGAGTGAGCGGGTGGTAGTATACGTGGGAGAACGCACGGGGTATACGTCTATAGTCTAGGTGATGGCTGTCGGTACCTAGGAGGAAGGATGGAAGTGGAGGGACGGACCTGTTCCAGAGTCGAGATCGGTGACCTGGAAATGTGTCTTGAGAAGGTCTATGGCAGGTATGAAACTGGAGCGCTGAATGCCGTTCTTGTAAAGCTCCTCGGGATGTCGACTGGGAAAAGGGTGAGGATGAACGGGAGAGAGAAGGGCTGGAGACGAACTTGCTAGTGATGACACAGACGACGCCATGTTTCAACAGGCCTTCGAGGAGTCTTCGGAGGATCATGGCATCTGCAATGTCGGTGACCTGGAACTCGTCGAAACAGAGGACGTAGGCCTCCGTTGCGAGATCTCGTGCGACGGGGGCGATCGGGTCACCACCGTCACCACCGCCGACGCTTGCGCCGCCTCCGCCGCCAACGAGACCCATGGCAAGTTTGGCGGCGTGCACGCGTTTGTGCACGTCGATCATAAAAGCGTGAAAATGGACGCGACGTTTACGGGTGATGGAGGGGGGGAGAGCGTTGAAGAAGAGGTCCATGAGCATGGTCTTTCCGGTACCGACATCACCGTAGAGATAGAGGCCTTTGGGTGCATTTGGCGGGACGGGATCTGGATCTGACTTTTCACGGGAGAATATGCGGGAAAAGAGAGAGGTGTTCGAAGAGAGCGACGGGGACGGGGAAACGCGTGGGGGGGCATACGCGAGGAGCTGGGTGTAAAATGACTGGAGATGCTGGATGATGCGGCGCTGGTGGGGATCTGTGCGGAGAGTGCCCGCGTGTACGAGCGAGTCGTAGCGTTGTAGAGGCGAACGATGTCCGACGGACTGGGTGACCTTTGGAGCGGTGCGAATGAGGACGGGTCTGGTACGGAACGGAGATGCACGCTGGAGTGATCTAAAGACAGACCTTGTGCTCGCCGCCACCCTCATCTCGTCGTCGTCGTGGTTGTCGTTGCCGAGAGTGTTGTGTCACTCCCACCGATTTGTCGGCATTCCGATCCGAAACCGAGAAATGGACGAGTACGTGGTGTTGCTCCTCGCTGACTCGAATCTGCCCACTGGCTCGTTCGTCGCCTCAGCTGGTCTCGAATCTTTCTATACACACGGTTTCATCCCTCCTCCGCCCAGTGTCCCCCTTCTCGGCTTCGTCCACGACAGTCTCCACTCGTACGCACACTCCGCACTCCCCGTCCTCTCGGATGCACATCGCATCGTAGCTACCCCTCCGCACTCACTCCATCCCCTCCCCGCCCTCATCGCCCTCGACTCTTTCTATGAGTCCATCACCCTCAACCACGTCGCTCGCCGTGCCTCCACCTCTCAAGGCGTCGCCCTCCTCACCCTCTACACAAGGGCCTTTGCACCGCCGTCCTCCTCTCCTGATCCACACCCAGTCGCTGCTTTTGTTGATCAGCTCAAGCTCGCCGTGCGACGCGG
This sequence comes from Wakefieldia striispora, assembly GCA_038090475.1. Taxonomy (NCBI): domain Eukaryota; kingdom Fungi; phylum Basidiomycota; class Agaricomycetes; order Agaricales; family Hymenogastraceae; genus Wakefieldia; species Wakefieldia striispora. The sequence continues at coordinate 591,490 of JBBPMU010000001.1, forward strand.
TGACACACATGGCCACCTTCCCCTCTGTTGGGGCGTCCTCACCGGCGCTCTCGGTCTATCCCTTGGTCTGTGTCTCGTCTCGTCTCGTCTCATCACCTCTTGCTCATCTCTCTCAGATCGTGTACAACACCTTGCCCTCTTTCTCCACGCACGTTCCCTGCTTTCGGCTGCTGTCCGTATGAACATCATCGGCCCTTATCTCGCTCACCAGCACTTGCTCCGCGACGTACACCCCCTCATCGACACTCTTCTCACTCAGTGTAGCTCCATCTCCACTCCGGTCCTCACCCACCGTTCCCCCAATCCTGCGGATACTGACGAGCTACCTCTGAACGGACCCACCAATACGTGGCCATTAGGTGAAATCCTCGCTATGAGGCACGATTTACAACACTCGCGCATTTTCAATAGCTAATTTTATCTGCGACGTTCGTTGCGCATTTTTGCTCATCCCCCACCCGCCAGTGCCAACCTGGCCGCGATTTCGGCCTGCCCTCTCACCAAGTTTGCCAGATATGATACCATAACGCTATCTTGCAGCGCCGTTGACCAGCCACCTTCTTCGTCGGGCGCTACACCGAACACATTCCACAAGTACTTTCCGAGCGCAGGATCTGGGGGAACCTCTCCACGAAGGATCGCTTGTACGTGTGCAAGCACACGGTTGAGTGCATCCGAGGTGCTCACAAGGGCCGTGTGTAGAGCAGGGAGAGGCGAAGTAGGAAGGAATGCATTTGATAGTGCGGAAGAGGGGAGCAGAAGATCGACTGCAATACCGTCAACCAGTGGCAGACGGTGGATAGATACAACTCACGTCCGGAACGTTCAGACTCGTGGAATTTTAGTTCACAGGGAATAGGTACGAATACGCAATTCTCTGCCTTTGGAAAAACACCCACTGGGGAGCTGTATGGTGCGAGATTAGTGGATGACAACGGTAAAATGAACGAGCGACTGACCTGACATATGCCCTAACACCCGCGCCAACACCTTCCTCTGTCCCAGTATCGAGCGCAACGTGCACGGCCGGGAACGGGACAGTCTCTTGCTCGTAAAAGTTTTGGATGAGGGCAGAAAAGGTGCCTAAACCTGCCTGGCCACCCTCGCTGCTTCCTGTGGCATACCAACCCACGATACTGAGGCCCTCCTTGCCCTGGGGACTCATACCGACACCTGCTGTTCCAGAGGGTGCGATGGACTCGCCACGGCCCTTGAGGAACATTTCATACATGGCACGATGGTAATCGCCGTCGACGGCGACCTGCTCCTCCGTCTCTGAATGGAGGACAGCGAATGCGTGAGTGACGTTGATAACGGAAGGGGAGGACGCAGAGATGCCCGAGGGGGTGCGTGTGCCTAGAAGAGTGCCGATGACGCGGTGTTGTGCATCTGTACGACGGAGGTAGTGGTCGAGGATGGAGAGAAGGGCGGTTGGATGGATCGTTAGCGATGTCGGACGGGGTCTTTGAACGGTGTGAGCGACGTCGAAGGACGATGACGACGAGGACTTACGGGTTGGGATCGGGCAGAGTACGCGATGGGTTTTGCAAGAAAACCGCAGACGAGGATGGACCTAGCGGCATCGTATATCGGCGACGACTAGAAAAGCGGAGTTGCAATTCGTCCTTGTTTTTTTTCGTCCGTTACAAAGTACAGTAATGCCCTCAGAAGAAACAAAGGTCAGTCCTTTTCTCGAATCTTCACTCAGTCATTATATATACATATTTTCATAGGAGCGCATCCTCAAGGTCGTCGAGTTTGGCCGCGTACGTTGTGCTTGCCATTTTACTTTGACTGCCCACCCATCTGCGACGCACAGACCGTGATGCACTATGGCTGGATCCCAATGATTATTTACATTGGCTACACCAGGAGCTCTCCTCAGCCCATGTTCATAAAGTCCGTCGCTGCTCTCTCTTCCAGTATCGTGCTCATCTTCAATTAGACTCATAAGCCCACTAGCCTGAGCCTACATGACCTAGACTACACCCGTGTATTCTATAATTCACACCCAAAAGTACCCATTCCCCTCCTCTCATTCACTGCTTGAACTCCACGAATCTGGCACGGTGGACATGGTGAGTTGTGTGCCTTCTTCTCTTAGCAACGATTCAAACACCGTGGTGGTCCGGTGTGCATTGTACACGAACCGGGCCCCGAATCATTCCCGTCGTGTAACCACCTGGTCGGGTTTGGTTGGAACGGGGTGTTCTGTCGAAAGTGAAGGCCAGATATGAGCATCATCAGGTTCTCTCCTTTCGTCGGTTCATGTACTCAACATAAATGCTGCAGACTCAAACACCATCATTGAACGCGATCCAATGCCAGTGATAGTATATTATACGACAACATGGCACATCTTCATTATAGATACACCCTCCTGAGCTCTGATGCCCCTGTAATCCGTTGGCACATTGGGCAAAGTTTTGTTGCACCAAGACACCTCAGCCAACATGTCGCGCAACAAGTGTGCCAACACCCCGTCGATAACGTAGGGTCGATGTATGGTGATAGACAGATACGACAAGTTGGTGAGGCAGGCTAGCAAATGAGAGGTGGATGATATGATAGTCAGAGGATGGAGAAACACGTACCACAGCATTTAATTTTGCTTCCAGAGCTGCAATAAGCGCTTGGTTGTCACCTCGTGAGCGTGCGGTCACAATAGCCGTGTCTAGTTTGTCCATATCTTCTTCCGAGACAGCCTTCATCTGGTTAGTACTCCGTGCTTGTCGGTCGTGATTCGATCTCTCGCGGACGGCCGCAACCTCATCCACATCCACGGAGGCTCCCCACTCCACCTTCTGAACGTCTGCCTCTCCAAATTGTGCATCCCCAAACACAGCATCATCCGTCCCGTCGACGTCGATGTCATCCTCCGTATCCATCGTCGAGGGACGAATGTGTATTCCGGACCCTCTCAGGTTCGCATTTGTGATGACCCGAGTACGAACGCTCCCTCCTTCCCCTCCATCCCAGCCCGTGTTGACATCGACGTCGACATCTGCATCCTCGTTGCTGGGTACCAGTCCAACTATCCGTTCACGCTCCCGCTCGGCTTGCGCACGCTGACTCTCGTGTGCAAGACACGCGTCGACATGTGCCTCCACAACATCTCGATCGCCACGGACGCGCTGGGAGCACACGGGACAGATAATTCCTTCTCCTTCCGGGTCGACATTACCCGCGCCGTTCCGTTCAAACCAGGTTGCCTCCTCCTTGGCGAGCTCCTTGAGCCGTGCATGTCGTGCCTTGCGACGACGCGTAATGTATCCGATTGTATGCTCTATTGCAGCAGCGGTGGTAGTCGTGTTCGCAAAGAGCGTAATGGACAGAGCGGAGGACGACGCGCGGATACGAGGTAAAGGTTGGAGCGCAGTGAGAGACTGGCGTGCCCTGAGCGCCGAACGGCGCTTGCTGCCACTCGGACTGCCATGGCACCCATGACAACGATGAGTACCAGCTCATGGGGGGAAAAAGACGGCCAGACACACCCCTCCTCGAGGTCGTCCACCTCCGCGAGCACCTCTGTGTCGCCGATGTGGCTCATGATGTCTTCGACGCGCTGCATTTCGAGCTCGGCGTGTGCTGCGAGGAGACGGATGGGAATGAGCTCTGAGCAGACGGGACAGGGCCGGGTTTCGGCGCGCTTCGCTGTGGAAGCGGTCAGACGATCGGCCGGTTTTTTTGACGCGCACACATACGTTTCTTTAACCTGGGTTGGGGGAGGTCGTCTGGCGTGGGGGAGAGCGAAGGAGAGGCTCGGGCGTCGGACGAGATGACGTCCTCGTTAGAACGCTTTTGCCACTGGAATAAGAAAAAATGAGTTGGCGACCCCTGAGACGAACTTGGTCGAAACAAAACGCACTTTGCGGTTCGAGGGCGGTCCATGCGACCTCACGTTGTGCAGGCGTGGACGTGTAGGCTGACCTGTTTTGTGAGCAACGTCGAGAACGATGAGGGATGGATTGCACTGACCGACGTTGGATGCACCGTTTCTTCCAGGTCACGTGCTACTATATCCATTTCAATCTACATGTGTTCTCTCTTTGGAGGTACTCGTTGTCGGACAGATCTTCTTGAAAATATTACCACTAGTAGCACCCGATCAAGTTAATGTCAAGATTCAATCCTAATTGAGTCTGCAGATCTTGGGGATGTGGTCCACACGGAGCCGCAGTCAAGAGACCGACATACAACCACCACCCACGTTGTTTAATGTGCGTTTGTGCAGTACGGCATGCGTTGATTCGAGGGTCTACCTCTTACACCCGCTCGCAATGTACGTTTCTCTCCCCTTCTCTCGACGAGCCACCAGGCATTGGCCACAGATCCTCGAATTGTTGCATCGTGCCCAAACATCCTGGATTCCCGTTACCCCCCCTTTGGTCTTGAATCAGGCGATGGCAGTATCGCCTACCTCGGGCCAGTTCGGGCCCTGCCGCGCCCTTCTGCACAAGGCCATTTCTTCCTCCGTTTTCTTTTCAAAATGACCCACCAGAGGCCATTCATCTTCTCCCGCATCTCCTGGCGGGTTTCACTCCCATTTGCAATATCAATTTCATATAGCTCTGCGCCGAATCCATCGATCCAGCGGGTAGCTCAACCGGCCCGCTTTTTACATACATTGCGTCGCCTCTGCAGGCCGTTCGAATGCGCACCCACTATGATATGAGGTGGGCGTACGGACCCATAAGCACCTGCCACACAGGGTGTACACGACCCGGCGTAATCCCGAGTTCTAGAATCAGGGGCGTGTCGCGGGTACATTATCAATTTGTATCCCAATGTTCTTAATCAACATGCGTGCTTCTTTTTGGAGATGGGTGGTTGAAATCCTTGTGAGTTCGCGCGAACTGATTTTGAAATAGAAGGGTAAACGAAATCCACACTGGCGCACCCAGTCATTGTAGGTTTGAGCATCACTGGGCCATGGACGTCCTAAACAAGCTGTGTTGGCGCAAGTCTCTTTGATATGCGGACACACCTTCCCTTTGGCATTGTGAGTACGCTCGGGGCCGATGAACGGGAAACGGACGGTGGATTCGCCCCGGCACCCGTCGGACACCCTCGTAGTTGAGAATGTGGAGGAATCTCGACGACGAGGTCTGTCTTCCTACCCATCCCTTTTTATTATCCCCCCTTCTATCCTTGGTGCGAGTCGGAGGCATGATATCGTGGTGTTTGCTTTCCGTTCACTGTCATGGACTCTCCTATTCGCGTCTATACGCTCATATGATATACCGTCTGAACTGGTCGCATTAGCTCTCTTCCCCGAGGGAACGTTCCCGAGGGATGTACAGTCTTGGGATGGCCATGTTCCTCGGCGCAGCTCCCTGAAGGAGACGTTCGCTCGGAATCACGTTTCAAGGATGCATGCTTCGTACAATAGTGATACATTGTTATGTTGCTTCACTTGTAAAGACAGCCGACCTTCATATGCCCGACAAACCCTTGCCCCTGTTGTCCAAGATCGCACTTCCTCTCGTGGCGTTCATGCTATACATGCCCGAATGGAACCCCTCGCCCGAGTGCTCCTTTCCCCTTTCCAACAGGATTTTAACGGCATCAACGTCCTTGGACGTCCCAAAGGTGTTGTCGAGTTGCTGTTTAGAGGGCCGACCGAGGTATCCTTGATTACCCTGTGTCGAATGGAAGATTTGAAACGCTGATGAAACGATGAGGATGGTATCGTGGGCGCAAGCCTCGGATAGGGGAACATGTACGCACAATCAACGACTTCTGCAAGAGAGATCGACCTAAAGACACGACAAGCGTCAATCAGCCAAAAGCAGTCATCGCAAACGCCATAGCATTTACGTGTCTTGATGAAGGAGATCGAGTCAGCGGTGTGATACGATGCCCCGCGAAAATAAGGGTAGCTCACCTCCCGACTTCCATTTCTTGAACTGCACGCCACACACGATGCATGTCAGCGATCGCCGCATCGACTTGACATATCTGAAACAAATTTACCTCGACGGGATTGACGATGACCATGTACTCATCGGTGGATTGCGTATCCGGCTTGTAGACGACCTTTGTGACGTTCTTGGGCATGGTAGAGAAAGGGTGACGTTGTCGATGGATGGCTGATCGCAGTGAGAAAGATCCGGAAAGTGGGCACGCCTAATAAGTGCGCCACCGAGCACGCCACTCACGATGACGTCTTGGTTTACGGTTGCCTTCGGTCCACCTTCGGCTTTTGGGCATCACGCGATCACTCGAATTCGTGATCTCGGCCAGTCTTGACAATACAAATACAAACGTAGTACGTCAACGTATCGTACCAGAGTGTCACGGGGTAGCTACTTTCTCCCATTTTATTACTGTTTCTTTACGCCCTCCAGTGAGGCGCGTTAAAGGAACGAGGGTCGGCCTGGGGGACAACATCGACCATCAACGAAACAATCGCTCGCAGAGGGCGATCCGCCTACCTCCCATGAGCGCACTGGAACGGGAAGACAGTCGTCGATAGTTGCTTCACCAATCGTTCGCATTGTTCGGTGTTCAACGGGTCATTGAACATGATCGCACCTTTCAGAAAAATTACCAAGCCGTTGACAGCTGAACATAAAGATCACCCACCTCGACAAGCCTTTGAATTGATCAAGTCGACGAGTTCACGAGGACACCATCGGAGAGCCTTGAGCCACTGCGTCTCCTCATCCAGAGTCGTGGAGTCATGCTGAAATGGGGCCTCACGGGATTCGAGCTCCCGACTCTCCAATGCCCCAATGTATCCCTTGATGAGTTCCTGCATCTCCTTCCCCAGCAATAGCTGTTGTATGATATTAGTGGGCGTTCACAGTCTAATTTCACGCGTACGCACTTTTTCGCTCACGATTTCGGGAATCGCATTCACAAAAATCTGGGCATAACTACCATCAGGTTCTGTTTCGCACTCGAGCCTGGACTGCGTTTCCTCAAGCCCAGAGAATCGGAAGCCCCAAGATTCGAATGCTTTCTGGAAATACGGAAGCACCGAAAGACGAGAAACTTCATGTTTGGTGAGTAAGACGGGTATCGCAGGGTTCAGCTGCTTCGTCTCCACGCCCCCACTTCCTTCCTGATGGCTAAGAAAGCCACGACATATTGACTTCAGAAAACGTTCAACGCGTACACGCTCGTCCGCGGCGTGTTGATCGATTAGGATGAGTGTTTCCCCGTCTGTCGTTACTGTATCATTGCACCTTCTGTCATCTTCCTCCGCGTCCAAAGGATCGTCATTGACCGAATCAATGACACATGCGATAAACTTGCGGTCTACTTGGTTAATAATTTGTGCTTTTCGTAAATCGTCTTTTCTGAATCGTATTTGGGATGCAACGAAGGTAGATGGTCCAGGCTGGCAATACCGGCTGGAGACTGTACGCCCTGTGGAACAACCCGTGTGACAATTGTGGTAGGACTGTGAACCCGGATAGTTTGTATCCTGGTTCGCTAATGCAGGAAGGGAAAGTATTCTTGGCTCTTTAGGGGCGAAGGTATCATTGGCCTTCCGTCGTCTCAGTGACGTGGTCCAACACGAGGTGTGGGGATGCGGAGCATACCTGCAGTGCTTCCTGAAGCCAATTGGGCACGGGTTCGCCTATATTGTCTATATTACAATCACTTTCCTCGGCAATCAGTCGGGGTATCTGTAACGTTCGTCTACCCGAGGTAGCTCCAATTGATTCGTCCTTGTCCACGGTAAAACCGGCGCCTAGAGGATAGGAGTTTCCCGTGCGGTTATCGATGATAAATCTTTCTCCGGTCGATGGATCCCTCCAGACCGTCTTCTGTGCATCGGTCACAGGAATGTTCCCCTGGTTAAATATTTGAACAGATTGACAGATGTACACACGAACCGAGGTACGTACCACATGGTCGGATGCGCTCAGCGTCCCACCCCTCTCCAACAGGCCTGTGCTCGATGGCGTTTTTAAGTTGGCCAAGGACTTTGCCACAATTTTTCGCTTCTTCTTTTGGTTCCCATCCTCGGTGGTGCCGTGCCTTGTCTTATCGGGCGCAAAACTGTGGTGAACCAAAAAAGACTGAATGGTTTCAGATAAGAAAGAAGTCACAGCGTTTTTATTCTGGCATAATGGAGGTCAGCAGGACACTGAATCGAGGGAGAAGCGAGCATTGCCCACGTCTAATTCGACCGCCGATTTCGAGGGTTCCAGACAGTTATCGATATGCTTCACGGGAATGATCAAATTCAGGACGTAAACCGGCTTCTTCTCTCCTTTACGGGGAGACCGGCGTGCAGCTGGAAATTTCGATGAGACTATCTCCTATGGAGCCGAACAGGGGATTGACGGACACGGCCGCAAGCTCATCTCCCCTCCTTCATCATACGCCTGCAGGACAAAAAAAAGAAAGGAAAATTTAACTGGTCGGCGTAAGTATAAATTTGACATACATGTTTTGCAAACGTGCTAGCAGCAAAGCGATTATCGATTAATCGGTGGAGATCACAGGACGATATTGGGTGTCTATTGATATCTAGGTAAAGGATGACATGTG